>BLKR01000071.1:0-600000 GCA_011170035.1 Teleogryllus occipitalis | reverse complement strand
ACTCTTGTTTTTTAGGCAGGACACAAATAATTGAATGTTTAAAATGTATCCCAATAGTTGAGCAATGTATTTTCATATTCAGATTATTTTGACTCGCTTTTTTTACATCCAACATTTTATACGGAATTGTAATGTTTGTAGTATTGATGATTTCCCATGTCAGTGTGATTTGATGGTTCTACTCGCATCATGTTTCAATCATTCTTGCAATATTTCAAAATTATCCACTCCCATACCAATATGCAAAAACAAAATGAACAAATGGTCCACACGATGACGGTGGGTATTGCAAGCTTTCTTCCACAAATACGCGCATTTTCTTATTTCACAATCATTGAATGACACTGAAAATTTTATCGGTGGAAGCAATTGTGGCTGTTGTTTTCTATGCACTACAGAATGACAGTACAAGCGGCAACCTACTTTCTCTCACTCAGGAAAGTGTGATTCAAATACAACCAGCGCCTAGGGTGTGGGTGTGTTCGTCAGAGAAACGGCCGTCAAAAGGTAATGCCTTAATGCGAATTTTGTGCAACCTCTCCCCGACCACATACGAGAGGGAGTCTTATATGAGAAAAACCAAAGATCCTTATGTAACTTGTTTCCTTTCCAGATGTTTTTGACTAGACACTTTTTTAAAATTCTTTCCCAAAAGGATGGATGGTTTGGTAAAATTGTATATAACGACAATATTTTTTAGTAATACCCCTTAAATCTTTGCAAATGAACTACCTCCGCGTCTTTCATTGGTATCTTTCGGAGAGGAAAGAAGCTATAACTCGATCATACAAGTGTTATGTACGGAGATGATGTTCCATGCCTGACAATTGGGAGCTCAATTAAAATTCGTTTGCAATCTTCTTCGCTGACGTACTTAGCTGGGTAGTGAGGTTTGTAAAAGGATTGTCAATGGTACTTCATTGCGTGTCTAAGCAAATAAAGCAATATCTGGACGCTTTTCTTCAAGCACTCCGCATCTAGATGTGTTTTAATATATTTTAACCTGAGTCGGAGATCATAGTTACCCGTAAAAATATTTTGGTGCAAAACTTGGAATGTAGATAATGAATGAAAGGTGATTCAGCACCTGGAGAAGAAACGCCTTCCATACGTATGGAGAGTTTCTTGTCTCGTTGGAACCTTTGTGTTGTTCCGAAAGCCTAGGAGAGCTTAAGTTCATGGCTGTTCATTAGTTCCTAAGCTGGGTAGATCGTAATCATCGACATATTGACAGGGAGAAGCAAAGACATACTCCCAGGAAAATAATTTATTTGCATTGCAGGTTACCTGGCGTTTAGGTCTTCTTTTATCACACGTCTCCTTTACTTAATTTCGAAAATCCCGTTTCTGCTCAAATCCCATTCAAATTAGTTGGTATCCCGCTTCATAAACGTGTACATATTCGATTCTGATGTATTGTTTGATCAATTATTAAATCTTAATAACGGACAATCTATCTTGGACCCATATTCTCTTTAAATTTTCAAAGGATCAACTCACATAAATTGAAAAAGATACACGCAACTTAGTACTAAGATACGCAAATTGCTAAAAGAAATATAATTCTTCGCTAGTTAAGGAGACTTACAATTGACGTTTTCTTTCTTCGTCAAAAAGAACCTACAGTATACAAAATTACTTATCTGCGTTTTAACACAGATTTAAGATGCATCTGAAAAGTAATCGTTGAGATCGTCATGTCCCCTTCCACGTCTGTTTTCAGTCGATGTTGAACATTACCACTATCGGATTTTGAAAGCGGTGTGCGTAAGTCCGCGACATGCAAATCTTGCCCAAACTCGCCGAAAATACTCATCCTTACATGGAGGTTTGAGCTCTGTGTTTCGTATGTATGTCTTGTCCACGAAGAGATTCTCATTCTGTTGACCTCAGAGACGAATAGCCTGCGAGTGTGTTTGTATCCAGTATGGTTCGTATATTACATCCCATTGCGGGATGGAGGGTAACTAGTTTCGGCAGGTAAAACGACAGAAATAAAACCGAACGTTTCAGAGAAACGCCATTTAAATTAGTTGGTAACCTGCTTCAAATAAAACGTCCACATATTCGATTCTTATATATTGTTTGATAAAATATCAATCATCAAATCTTAATAAAGATCGTTCTTTCTTGGTACGGTATTCTTTTAAAATTTTCAAAGGAGCGACGCACATAAATTCAGAAACATACAAGCAACTTAGTAGTAAAAAGCGCACTTTGGTTCAAATAGATGATCGAAACATAACAGGTGGGTTAATTGTGTATCAAACTTTAGTGACAGAAAAAACAAGTTCTCACCGGAACGTCTTAATGTCGGTAGAAAACAAAATGTCCCTTTCCGTGACGAAGGTGTAGCACGCGGCTCGCCCATTGTCACCCAGTGTGACGCGACACCGATCACACGCGCCGCCCCTTCCCCTGCACTCGGCACACTTTCCTCTGCCCCCGAAATTCGCGCTTCCGTCAAATTCAACATGTTTTGCAGCTTGGAAAATTAATTCTCTGAAGGACTACTTAACTAAGCACTCCAACTGAATCGAAGCAAACAAAAAGGTTTGATGTCACATTTGGTTAATTTTGAGTTAATGGTGGAAAACTGTTCTTAAAATATAAATTCAACTTTTCATTCATAAAAGTTCGTTGACCACTGTGACGTATGTAGAATGTCCTTAAACTGTTAATGTTAAGAAAAATGTTCGATGTCCGGAACTTACAACCTTTTTGCTTGCTCTTCAAAATATCAAGCTCCTGGACATCGAAGGTTTTTGTTTTCTCGGATTCAATTGGTTGATAGCCCCAGTACTTGGATGAAAAAAGAGTAATGTATGGAAACGTGCTCTTTATTCTTTGTTTCTTTTGTAAAAACTGCTCACATCCATTGTATTCTATCTCTAGATTTCAGCCTTGCCCAAATTCATCCTCTGACAATTATATTTTTAGTGCATCATTTGAGAACTTTGCATTTCAAGCGGGTAAGAATCTTTGATTCCTTTAGGGACTTCACTAACTGAAACCTATAGGGACTTCACTAACTGAAAAGTATTACTCAAAATTTGTGTATCTCAGGAGAAATTACATGAAATTATACGAGTACCCTACTTAAGTGTCAAAAATGTGGAATTACGAACATCCAACGTCGCGATAGTTTTCGAGCTCGGTGACATATTAAAAGAGTTTAATTAATTTTTGCGACAACAAAAAAATTAGCTGTCGAGTTAGTTGGATCCACGACAACGACTTCGTATTTTAGAATTATTGTTTAATGTTTGTTTAATGTTTCCGTAATGTTTCAGTTTTAACATTATGTTTTCTGTTCTAGTGAAAATTTAATTGATAAATAGGGCAATGATTTATTTTACAAATTTATTTTGTTTCATATCATTCAAAATCATCAGCGTTAAACACACATGTAAAACGCTTTGAAATAGTTTGTGCACTTAGCCGATGAGATTGTGAATGAGCTTCGTAGGTATACAGAAATCAGTTCGATAAATCACTGTCACCCTTTTAATTTTTTTTCTCAGTTTAGTTATTTTTAGCAACCAACTGTCGGCTTTCTACAATACTTTCCTTTTCATCAAAATTTGGCTAATAATAGGTTCTTGTAACTCACTGATTCTCGAAGAAAAATATTTAATAAGTATTTTTCCCGATTTAAAAGGAAATTTAAGACCACATTGTGGTATATAGAAATATAAAGAAGTATATATTAAGTAAAAAATAAGTTACAATAGCAAACCTAATCATACTTCCAGATTCACATCCACAATACTCGCTGTAATTTATGGATGCATGTAGATTTCGGAACTTATCGTATGCACTAAAGCAAGATTTTTCGTGGTTCTTTCCCAGGGATGTACCTTGTTATTCTATAGAATAAACATTAAATTAATATATCTTATTTTTAGGTCTAAATATGTGACTTCAAACTATTTATGCCAGACATGACAGATTAATGTTTCACACAGCCTCTAGGAAGGAAGTTCCAAATATTTACCATGCCATTTGTCAGGAAGTGAAAACCTTGCCTATTTTTTCTCCTTCCTCAGTTTTCTTTAGCGTCCGCTTAACCTTAAATTAGTTTCTCTCTTAAAAAAGATTCTCATGTAGGGTTTCTTGTAGATTTCTCTCACGTCACCACGTTCCCTTTTCTAGTTTAACGTTAATAATGACATGTGTCGTATTTCTTGCAAACGTTCGTGACTTGTGAACTACTTGGACAAAAGAAAAAGCAACAATAACAGGAAATTGCAAGAGACGTGCCAGACCATATTCTCTTGTTGTTAATCTAGGGAAACTTTTTCTGCCATCGCTTGAGTCGCAGCAATAGTTATTGTAATATAATTTGAAAGAAATATCTCAATGTTGATGATAATTAGTTGAATTTTTGGTGATTGAAGTAATTCAAGTAATAGACGGGTAAATTTCCTCAGACTTTGCAAGCGTATGTGGTCGGATTTTTATTTTAAATTTGTTGCATCTGGTAATAGATCTGAAGAGAGAAAGGTGCCTTGAAAAAAGAATGAGATGTCCAAAAAGTATGCGAGACAATTAAAACACACAATCTTTCACTCGTTCCCAAAGAACTGAGCCACTGAAATGTTTGGTAAAAATGCAATATAGCAAAGTTGGTGAGAGATGAAGATCATAACATTTGCAGTTTACAGTTCTCATCAATCTTTACAGTTTGTTGAAGCCAAAGTCTAGAAGGTATATTAATGCGACGGACGATACAGTACAGGGTCATAAACGATATATCTCTCAAATGGCTATTGTTGGTTTGGTATGAATATTCAGATCAAGTCCATTACAATACGGTGACTAAAACTGCTAAATGATAGGATATTATGGATTGTATTCGAAATAATGAATGTTCAAATAGACCACAATTCCAAAGTGTGTACTTAAATTTGCAATTCCAAGTTACAATCTTCATTGAAATCGGGAATGACCTTTTAACACTTTCATTTGGGGCCTCCCATTCGTCATGTAGTCGGTGAATGCCTGAAGACTATACTGTTTAGAGAAGAGTAAAGTTATACCTTTTCCCTTGAAACACGGTCGAAGCCAAAAATCTCTGTTATATCAGACGTATTTCCTACAGAGCTCAGACCATTCATCATCTCATTCGTCATGTGGTTGGTGAATGCTTGCTTGAAAGCGATACTGTTGAGAGAAGAGTAAAGTTATTCTTTTTCCCTTGCAGCACGGTCGAAGCCGAATATCTGTCATTAAAATAAAACGATGGTTCCAGCCAATTATATTAAAATATATTTGAGAGATGTTTGGACCTCATATGTAGCTCTGACTCTTCAATTTCAGAAAAGTCAATTTATCAAACAATAAATTATTAACAATCTCTATTAGATAATACGGTATAAGAAATGTTGATAGATGTGACATTCAACGTATATTATATGTAATATTATTAGATATAATAAACAATATTTTACTGGGTAAATATCTACAGTGGAGTGGAACAGCGAGAGAGAGCAAAAGTTGGTGTAGCGATGTATGTGGATAAGAAATGGAAGAAGTGTATTACGAGCTACACATACATCAATGAAAGAATACCAAGAGTAGACTTTCAAATGAGTAGAGGTAACCTTACTGTTATAGAAGTTTATGTCCTCGAGGAAGGCAAAAAAGAAGAGACCATAAAATTTTATGACAAGCTGCAGACAGAGGTAAAAAAATTTCATTCCAAATAACTCGCTTATTATTGCTGGAGATGTGAATGCGAGAGTGGGAAACATACCTATTCCCAATATTACAGGACTCTATGGAGAACAGGTAATGAACGAAAATGGAAAAGAACTCAGGGAATTTGTAACATAGAATGAACTAATAATCACCAATACGTTTTTTTAGAAAAATAACATCCATAAATATACTTGGAGTTCCCGGGGAAAACACGCAATACTAGATTATGTAATAGTTAATAAAAAGTTAAGTTCAGACGCGAAGGATACCCGTGTTTTTAGAGGACATGACATTTATTCAGATCACTAACTGGTGGAAACAAAAGTAAACATAAGACTAAGGTGGAAGAAACGAACTGCTTGAAAAAATAAACAAGAAGATGTATGGTCTAAAGTGTATCTACTAGAAGATGATAATATAAGGGAGTTGCATCAGAGACGTTTGAATCAGTTCTTGAGCAACATCGCCACATCAGAAGATCTGAATGAAGAATGCAGAAATATTAAAGAATCAATAAGAAGGGCAGCATATGAGGCATTAGGTACTCGAAAAAGTAGGCGAAAAAAGAAAACTTTAAAAATATGGAATGAAACGGTTGCCGAGGCAGTGCAGGAAAAAGGTAGCATACCTAAATTATTTACAAAACAGAAATAAGCAGACTAAACAGAGCTACAACCAGAAAAGGAATAATGCTAAATTATTAGAAACCCAATTAAAATTTTATGATATTATGGCCCTACCAGTTTTATTGTATGGATGTGAGACTTGGGTTCAAAAACAAGAAGATTTTAGGAGCATTGAATCAGCAGAAATGCGATTTTTGAGGGGAGTAAAGGGCTGTACATTAAGAGATCAAATAAAAAGTGAAAAAGTAAGAGAAGAACTAGGGCAGAAAGAAACAGTATATGAAAAAACTAAGACGTACAGACAGCAATGTGTGACACACATTGGAAATATGCCGCAAAACAGACTTCCAGTGCAAGCCCTGGATTACAAGCCGAGAGAAAGAGAAACATTGGAAGGCCAAGAATGAGATGGAAAGAGGCTGGAACAGGCAATATGTCTAATCCGTTAAGAAAGATAATGATGATGATGATGATGATGATGATGATGATTATATACAACATATATATATATATATATATATATATATATATATATATATTATGTAATAGAGATTGTTAATAATTTGTTTGATAAATTGACTTTTCAGAAACTGAAGAGGACCTCACATATGAGGTCGAAACGTCTCTCAAATATATTGTAATATAATTGACTGGAATCACGTTTTATTTTAATGTGTGGTTTATCCAGTGATCCCTGATTTACCCGAAGATCTGTGTTATATCAATCGTGTTTCCTGAAGAGCTCCGGCCAAATTGCAGCCCCGCACGGCTGCCGGGAGACGAATCTGCCAACCGACGGCGCCAGCACCTCGCGGGAGGGGGCGCGGGAAACGGGAAGGCTGCTTCTCTTGTGCCGGCGGACTGCCTCCGACGAGCTATTGTGGCGTTGGAAAGTAGTTCACTCTTTGCCTGTTCGGTGAGATGTGCGCGCGAGTAATACGTAATAATGATTCTGAAAATCGTAAGAACCACGAAACGACACTACGTTGTGGAATGTAAACCACTGCGTCCAAATGTGGTCAGCGTTACTTCCTGCGATGTTAACTTACTGTTCAGAACTGCAGTGCTGATTCGTGGTAGTTGTTGCGGTTATGATCCACAAAATCAATGAACTGAATTATAACCTCAAACAAGATAAAATAGATTGACGTGCGACTTCAATAACAATGCCAGGAAAAGGTTTTTTTACAATAAAATTAGGAGTATCTGAAATTAAGTTCATTAACAACAAGTTGAGTGCATCATTCATATGATCCCAATCAGTTCAACAATCGTACATACAATAAAACATTAATTCTCCGTATATTGATTCTATACTGCACAATATACCATATTAGAAGTAAATAATAATCTCCACAACAACAGCAGCGACAACAACTGTACACGTACGCTTTTTTCCTCGCAGTGGCCGAAACAGGAAATGCAGGCAACCTGCATTGGTCGTAAATCACAGCATGTCTTGAGGCGTAGATGATGTAGAAAACGTGCAAGCGCGAAAAATGAAAGAATCCGACCGATAACTGGGTTTCCGGCATGCATCGCCGGCAGGGACGAAATAACGAGAAACTTGAAATGAACTGTTCAAAAAATAACAATGCGATAGGATACATATTTATCCTCTCCACAGGTGTCTCAAGAAATGTTATCTAGAGCATGCAGAGGAGTTGAGTTAATTATTTTTTGCCAATGAAAATGAGGTGGGAAATATTATGTAACGAGGTTATGTAATGTAACATTTGCCCCTGATTGGGGGGCAACTTGCTGTACACCATGTTCAGCAAAGAGAGTTCATGTACCTGACTAACATCAGTTCAAGATGAATGACTATGAATTAGGAGCATATTCACAGGCAATTCGCAACACATTACGCTGCAACATACATTACCATTGTGCATAACTCGAAATCGGTGCGTTCGTTTAAGCCAAGTTTTCGGCTCCCAGGGAAACACAAGTTGTTTTCCTTGTGCGGTAGTCTACAAAGTAAAACCAGTTTGGAAGATCCTTTATTGTTTGGACATTATGGAGAGGTGTCTATAGCACGGGTTTTCATAAACATTCGAATTTGCTCTATAGTAAAGAACTATTTTCACTTTTAAACAATGATTCAAAAAGTTCGGAAAGTACGGATCCAACTTGTTTAGCATAATAACATATGAATGAATTTAAGAATCAATGAAAGAAGTAAACACGTGGATTGTGCTCTCGCATAGTTTTATATGTTAGATTGATGGAGGGGCAGTTTTATATCTTATTTCAATATATCCAGTGCCAATTTCACTCAGAAAAGAATGTATTAGCCACATTAGTTGGAACAGTTGTACCTTCAAGCGGAGTAACAAAATATAAATTAGTGAATTTGATTGAAATATAAATTAGTGAACTTATTGAACAATTAAAATTTTATTTTCGAAAATCCAAAATAAAAAGTTACTGTTGTGAAACAAATTTCAATTAACTTTCCATTTTATGATTCACCCTTTGAAGGAGGTACCCAAATTCATTTCGTTCTTGGAAGGTTTGCCTATTGCAATGGTTGTTTTAGTATTGTCGATTCCATTTATAACAACCGCCCAGTTCCGACTCCAGGTTCCTTATGCCAAAACACTAGTGTATGTCTAGACTACTATCTACTCAATGTTCAGAAGAAGGTTTTCGCAGTCTACAAACAATACTCAGTAACAATAAATTAGTTCGCTAAACCAATTCACATTGCAACATTTTAACTCAAACCCTTGAGAACAACGCCTTTTATATTTCTCTCATGTGTAAAATGGTTATTACGAAATAAGCCAAACTGACCGAATATAAATTTGAATTTTGTATTTGTAGATTGGTAAGAATGTATTTCATTGACTGACGTCTCGATTCAATCCTCAGGAATGAGTCACCTTCCTTCTTGTTGTCTCTTTCGTTACGCAGTGTGAACACACGAAAGTGGAGTTCCAATTAACTGACGAAAGGGAGAGACGGCCCTCTCTTTCGAAATAAAATATTTCTATTCGTCACCTTAGTTCCTTCATTAACAGGAAAGCCTAGAGACACTGGATATACTAGAAATCTATATTCAGAAACTCTAGAGAAGTGTTTTGTTTGATTGACTAGTACGTAAACCTTATGACTGAAGTCGAACGATATACTGGTATTTGGTTCTCGCAAGATGCATGCTTACTGCTACAAAAATCAGTCTATCACTAAAAAAGTTATATATTTAATACTTGCGGTTAGTTTCATTATTTTCATTCAACTTATCAATTCCAATACCCAATCCGTCGAATAATTTAAGATTGATGACAGTTCTGTCTGTTCACCGCGATATAAATCACAGAACGTGTTTAGTGAAAGCCATGCCGCTTTTATAAAAACCTCCAGGGGATCAATATATCACTGTTGTGCCTCTGAACAGGAGGTCCTAGGGTTCGAGTCCCGATGGTAACAGGATTTTCCACACTAGCTACATACGTAGATAGCTACGTGGAATTCAGGTGCTGTTAGGAGGAGTATCTTAGAGGCCGGCTGCCCTGATCTGTACTTTTCCGTGGTTTATCCGATCAACACCAGGCGAATGTTGGAGCAGAGTCGGAACAGGCAACACCGTTCGCGATCCTTTCTCCTTTTTCCGTGTACAATCCTCCCCCTTAATTAGTCTTACACGTACGGACATACACTACACTACTACACATGTCGGGAGACCAGTCCGAAGCTTGTTCTGGCTGGGGAGGTGCCCCGCTGGTGGGGCCTGGTAGGAGGTACCTGGTACCTGATACCTGGTAGGAGAAAATTACTCAAGCCGGCGTGTAGGTCGGCGCCGGATCTCGCCATCCAGCTGGGAATGTCTACATTCAACTTACATGATAAAAAGATGTACTACACTCATAGAACTAGTGACCATGTCAGATGAAGCGACCGGAAACACTAATCAATCAACCAATCAATTAACAAATCGTAGAAGTTTTGCAAATAATTTGTTATCGTTTAAAAAACATTTTGTAGTACACTCTGATTTAAAAATATAAATGTCGACTCGGCTGATTTTTGACAAATTTCTATTCCAAAGTGTATTAGTTTTCAACATGGTCCAAGCAGCACACTGCCTGACCACTCACCTCACGAACTTCTGCACATCTCCTTATGAATGAACATTAAGATGCAGATGCAGGAATCATATTTATGTGCAAAGACAAATAAAAATTCTTGAGCAGCAGAGCTGACAATGCGTGATCTCTGGAGTTCCTGGAACTACTCTCCTAACAGCTCTTGTTCATGCGTTCTCTCTTATCTGAAACTGCATTCGTTTGCATTTTCTTTGAAGCGTTATTTCTAAGAACACTGATACTTTAACTGGCGTCAGTGGGAAATACCGCAACACTTGCGAGTTGCAGTAACACGAAAGAAAGTCTGCAGCATCCACAATGCTGACATTGGCCAGAATAGTTCCACTGATAAGTACAGAATTTGAAAGCATTCATTGATCTCATTGTGAAACGTTTCGTTACTTGTTACACGAAATATTTCATCTCACTGAAGTACTGTCAATTCAGATTTAGCCAAATTTCTATACATTTAAAACTTTACGAGTTTTCTTTGAGAAACAAAGGATAGCTTTCTACTCAACAAAATTTCGTGATTTTGCTTCAAATGAAAAGTGGTGGGCCCCATATGAGTTCTCACAATTAATATCCAATTAGTAACCAATTTTATAGTACAAATATTAAACATGATAAATTCTAAAATTAATAGGATCAACTCTTTGTTCTCAATCATTTGTTCATTAGGTCGTTTCCAACAACATGTACGGTCTAGGTCGTTTCATGGTGTGAGTTGCAGTTGATCTACCAAAAGCAGTTGAGTTTTGTAGCGCAAGTAAGCGTATGTTATTATCAGCGAATCGAAGATCGAGAATTATTTTAAGTTCGAAGACTGAGTGCTCCTAAATGCATAGATTAGTGAATGTATAAATGTAATGTCTAGCAATCATATTTATTATACATATGTCCTTTTATTGTTAAAAGTTGTCTAGTGATAATAGTTATTTGTTATACATTGAGTTAAGATGTATAGTAGCATTTAGTTCAATGGTCCACAACAAACATATATGTACAGATCTTGATAAATATAAAACATTTCAATTACATTTTCATAAAATGTTTATTTCTGTTTTCCCAGCGAATAAAGATTGCATTGTTCCAGAACTTGTCAACCTCCCTTGTAAGTTTGCTTTCCTATACTATAGTTCAGGAAGGAAAAGTATTGGAATCACCTCAATACAATCTAAAATTTCGTTCGTAAAAGTCATGTTTAAGTATCTTTTCAACTTTAACTTCGCACACTCGTCATAATTAGGATATAGAGGTGCTGTTTCACAGATGGTTCAGATGGGTGGAGGTGGAGGGGAGATGAACACAATTTTGTATCCGAAAATTGATTTGTATATAGTATATCTAGTATGGATGATGTTCGGATGGATGTTATGGCACGCACAATTTGTCATATTAGAGGCTTTTGAGCTGAAACTCGAGAAACACGTCAGAAGTAAGAAACCAGGCATCTCCTTCCAAGGTCTAAGTCCCGGACCGCTCTCCCAGGATGTTTGGTAGTGTAGTGCATGTTAGCATAAGTATGTGTGTAAGAGGTGAGGACAGGACAAGGAAGAGGAAGGAAATATCGCGCGCAGTTCGTGGTCCGTTTGTTAGGGTACTGCTCCGGCATTCGCCTGGTGTTGATCAGAGAAACCACGGAAAACTGTCGATCAGAGCAGCCGGCTGGTAGAATTCTCCACACAGCAACTGAATGTGACCTAGCTGAAAAGCTAATGTCGAAAAATCCTGCCGCCGTCGGGACTCGGACTTAGGACCAATACAACAATACATTTTCTCAGCAATCCGCGCAAAACATTAACTCGTGTTTCTGGCTTAGAAGACGAAGGCGATTTATCCAATATTCCATAATGTCATCTAAATCATAAACCATCTTTCATCATTAAAGTGACATAGAATGAAGGAAACTGACTTTCTGGCCTACCCAGACCAGGAATATGTAATTAAATATCGGATAAAACGCTGTTTAGTGCCTTCCTCATTACAGAGAATAGGAGTAGAACGAGACTTACGTTCTTTTGATTTTCTGTTGCCTGGTAAGTGCCCAGAAGATGATGACAGCTTTCATTGCGTACGATGGTAGAGGTGATCTTGGAAAAATGACGATGGGTGACGAATGACTGTGCATTTTATTATGGTCGAGATGCGATTCATAATGGAATGAAGAGACGAACGCGTTACAAACACAGAGAGAAAAAACCTACCCCTTACGCCGGACTGGAAACCGCAGCCTTCAGCTCCATTTATTTAATGAATAAAACGCCATGGAGATCGAATAGCATAATGACCAACTTTCAACTATCTCCGCCAAATCGAAAAGGCCGATTCCACGGTTGGAGAAAGTAAGGTCAGGAACTGTTTACGGTCTACAAAAGGTTGCAAATAAGTGGGCTGGACAATGCGACGAGTGTCCGAAGAAATCGAGAGCCAAGCGCCAGCGGCGACGGTGGAGACAGAGCCGGGAGCGAGGGCGGGTGCGAGGGGAGAATCGGTAGCGAGGGCGGGGACGGAGCGATGGCGGGGACGGGGCAAGGGCGGGGCAGGGACGAGGGCAAGGTAGGGTACGAGGGCGGTGTTGCTAGAGGGAGGGGCAGAATCGATGGCGGGGACGGAGCGAGAGTTGGGACAGAGCGAGGGCGGAGAAGAAGCGAGGGCGGGGACGGAGCGAGGACGGACACGGAGCGACAGCAGGGGACGGAACGAGAGCGGGGCAGGGACGAGGGTAGGGTCGGGTGCGAGGGTAGGGTCGGGTGCGAGGGTAGGGTCGGGTGGGAGGGTAGGGTCGGGTGCGAGGGTAGGGTCGGGTGCGAGGGTAGGGTCGGGTGCGCGGGTAGGGTCGGGTACGAGGGTAGGGTCGGGAGCGAGGGCGGGGTTGGGAGCGAATGCGCCGTCGGGCGTGAGGGCCTGGGCGTGGGCGGCGTGGACGTTCGAGTGGAGTGCAGCACCACTCCGGCGGCGCCCCGGTTTACTTTCCGCGGGGCGAGTCGAGTCGAGTCGAGTCGAGCGGCGTGGAGTCGAGTGGAGTCGCCGCCCGCCGGACGAGGAGCCTTCGGTTCCGCTCCAGAAGGCCCGGAACTCCGGCCCGCGCCGCTGCGCCGGACAGATCGCTCTCGGCGACCGCAGCGCCGCCGCGCCCCCGTTCCTCCGCGCTTCCGACGCCGCGGGCCGACACGGGCCGGCGCCGCGCGCTCATCGCTTACCGCTGACCGTGATACGGCGACGAAGAGGCAGGCATTCGAATGCGGACGACGGGTTTTCACCTGACCTCGCATGGTGGCGATTATAACCATATTCATGAGCACGGGGGGGGGGGGTGCAGGACGGCCGTGCCCCCTGAAAATTTTGAAAGGGGCATATCCTATACGTAATAAAAGATTTTACTTCCGTACATAAGATCAATTTATGATTTCCTCTGCTTTCTTAGCTGACCGTAAATGACTTCTTTGTTTGAGTAATTAGTACACGTCATTTATGGAAACGCTCTCCAAACCATCTGTCATCCCAGTAGATCGGGGTTTCCCAACGCGGTCGGTGTAGACCCCCTGGGGGTCAATGAAATTTTAAAG
The DNA here is from genome assembly GCA_011170035.1 of Teleogryllus occipitalis. Classification (NCBI taxonomy): domain Eukaryota; kingdom Metazoa; phylum Arthropoda; class Insecta; order Orthoptera; family Gryllidae; genus Teleogryllus; species Teleogryllus occipitalis. The sequence goes on along the minus strand of BLKR01000071.1, from coordinate 586,011 downwards.
TGTGCCAAAGATGATCAGAGGGCGATTGGGAGTCAATAACCGAATATGAACCGGCGCTTTATCGTTATAATCAAGATGTCATTGATTAAAAAAATATTAGTCAACTTAATTGTTTTCTGATATAAAGCAACAAAACGTATAATAGTAAATTACAAATTTACTCTTCTTTCGAATCCGTCTTTCATTCTTAGAAATTAAGAAATTAGGATGTTTAACATACTTACGAAATTATATCTATTCTTTGACAACGATATGTCGCGCAAGCAAATACTCTCCGCAATACGCACTGGAGACAGTCAATACACGACTGCTTGTTGTCCAGGATAGCAGGTATAGTTCCAACTTGAAAAAGATTGGATCAGGAGAGAAAAGGGTAAAATAATATCGAAAAGGCAGAAAAGGCCACAAATAATGAAGAAAAAGGCACAAAAAGCAAAAATAGGCATCAGAAGCTAAAATAGGTGCAAAAAGGCAAATTGAAAATATGCTAAAACAACTCCAGAAGTACAATTAAATGATTCCTATTATCAAAAGTCATAAAATCGTAACAATTATAAAAAGGAATTTTGCCCAAATTCCGGCTCTAATGATAACAGTAACGTACGTGGGAACACGATTTGCGAAGAAAAAAACAACAGAATGATGATTAAATAATTTTTAATTTAGGAGATATTTAGTGTGGAAATACTTGTTAATAAATTTTAAAATTCGTTACGTCATTTTTTCAAAATTCGTTACGTCACATTTTAAGATTGATACATTATCCACTTCATACTTATTCACCGTCATGAATGGAAAAAATACATCCAGCACTCTGCCCAAAGAATGGAGATGGAGAAGTAAATTCTACAAATATGAAAAATCAATAGAAATGACAAACTGATAAAACTTATTCAAAATAGCTTAAATCATCAATCAATCATCATTTTCTTTTGTAAAAAATGCTCAATTTCTCTACTCCACGTTTATGTTATAGTTTTAAAAAGATTTGTTAGTAGTTTATTAAATTTTAATTGTGCAGTTTGTTTGTAAAGTGTCTATTATTTATTATAAACAAAGCGTAGAATTAGAACACCAAGGCTCTAGGCTTAATTGGGATGAATGTAAACACGGATAATTATAAATACTTAAAGCGAACCGAAAACATATACATTATTTGTTACAACTCAAAGTGAATCAGAAATGACGAATCGATCCAAACTCGGGTGAAATTGATATTAGACGCCATTGAAACCTCATCGCATAACTTACGAACTGACGGAACTAAACACTTTATTTACATTTACCCCTTAGTTCAGGTCAATGTCATGAAAGAGGAAGTAGTTACTTGTTGACATTTACACCAATGAGTTGGAGGAAAATGTAAACAAGACTTGGGAGAAGGTTTACTTTTTCTTGAAATTAGTCATTAAGAGTGATGTTTCTTTTCTTCTCTGTCGGGGTTACCTTCCGGTTTTGCCCGACCCTCTTCCCAGCTCCTATCTATAAGCGCCCGAGAAACCTACCAGGGCCTCCTGTTGTTACTACCGCTCCCGTGGGTACCTTTTCCCAATGGGAAGTCTTTTTGTGATCCCGAACATCATGCCGATAGGTAGCCCTTAGACCATCTCGGTCCTGCACCTGACTACTGTGGTCAAGATGGGCCCATTGCGATACTTGTACCATTATTGTGTGTGAAGGCAGTTCCTCACTTCTACACAGACACAGATATCGCAAACATCACGTACACACTAACCGGCCAGAGCAAGGGAATAGGATAGAATTAAGGTATGTAGGTGCTACATGAGGTACTGAGAATGGTACCCCATGCCAGGGACACGCCTTGGGAGCCAAGAAAATACACCGGCAAGGTTTAACTTGTGAGAACATATTCTTGTTTCCATCGCAAAATTCTACACCATCCTGGCAGGCTACGATAGAAAGGAAACTATTTGAAAGGTGATGGATGCATGGTGTTTGGGAAACCCCAACATTCCACAATATTTGGGTAATAAATCATGGCTACCCGGGTCTCGAATTAGCAACTCCCCCATCGAGATCGACAATATACGCCTGCCTTATCAATCTCAGCAGCCAGAGACGGGGAAATTAATTATTGATTTATTACACATTCTCAGGAATTTTAAGATAATTTTAAGATAAAAACTGTTGGCAACTATAATATTAATAAGATTTTTATAAGCGAAAAAACATTTTAATTTGCTCCCATTTTATTTACATCTTTTTCGCTTGATCTGCAATACTGTCAATTTGGTACCTGCCTTAGGCCGGAGGAAGGTAGATGTAATACAAAATTACTCAACCTGCAACTTCAAGCATTTCATCCACGCGACAATGACACGTGTTATGTCCTCCCGTTCTATTTGATAAAGCACAATACGCCAAAGGAACGCATCCCACGTTGGTGAAAGAAGAGCAGAGGACGCCGCTGTGTGCACATTTTCCTCGACGGCTCGAAACATTGAAAACAATTTCCCCTTCGGTAATTCAAAGAGATGACTGAACACGGAAAACATCATTCTGACACCAGAAGGATAAAACAATGCGCAGCAGTGAATCACATGAAGCGTTGTAAGAATTGTAAGTGATATCAGCAAGAGCATTCGATTACACTTTCTTTTTTCCTAGGGCTTTTATCCAGCCGACAGCCGGTTGCCCTTTACGTCCCGAAGGGACGCATATTCGACCATACACTAGACAAACACTTGCGGGCTCCTCTGATCTGGGGTCAGCAGAACGCGAGGCCCTCCGCGACAACACACACAAAGTCAAGGGACAAACAGCCATGCCCAAGGCGGGACTCGAACCCGCGACCCTTCGGACCGAAGCGCTGAGTCGGTACTCGCTCTTAGCCACCTCGGCCATCCAGGTCGGCATTCGATTACACTTTAATTGTAAAATTGCAGTGCAAGTTTATGGGCATTATTTTCATTATAGGTTTTTATGGATATTCGTTTTTCTTAAATGAACCTTAACATACCATCATGAAGCGTTCATGAACGCGCCGAATTGTTGGAAATTCATTATACATGTTTCGATTGTCTAAATTCGCTATTTTAATTACGAGATTCATACATCTGGTTCTGAGCTAATTGTGAATATTAGGTAAACATTCGCCCAGCTTCGCTAAACTCAATATCTTTGTACACCTAGAAATTAACTTCTTGTATCAACACTTTTGTGTCTATGACAGATTCGATAAAATGCACATTTCATATTTTGTTTTTTCAAGTTATCTTAAGAATTTGGAAAGGGCAATGAGTGGTGCCCTCGAGCAAAAAATGGAACATCCCTACGTCCTTATAAAAAGTTTTTCCGACATGCTAACAAATTCAAACAGCTTTGGAGTAAATAAAAACAGACATTTGCCAAAAAATTGGATGTGTAAATGAGCATCACAGCTACCAGACGCTGCCTTCCCATTCTTTCATTTGTAACACAATTCCAGAAAAATGTGGAATATTCTCTTGCTGCTTTGCAGTTAGCCCTGAAGAGCATGACGATCGATCACCAGCGCTGGCAAATCTTCGGTGTAAGTAGCCTTGGATTGATTGATTGATTGATTGATTGATTACTGATTCCGGTCACGTCAACTGAGGTCATTAGTCCCGTAAGTGTAGTGCATGTTTTTCATCGGGAGGTGGCGGTGATCTTCTCCCACTGGATGGCGAGATCCGGCGCCGACCTACCGTCGGCTAGCGGGGTTCTAAGCCCACAACCGGTCTCCCGGCACATATGATAGTGTAGTGTGTGTGTGTGTGTCTGTGTGTGTGTGTGTGTAAGGGGAGAAGAAACGACAGGGAAGATGTAGGCAAGAACGCGCGCGGTCCATGGCCCATTTGTTAGAGTACTGCTCCGGCATTCGCCTGGTATTGATCGGAGAAACCACGGAAAACTACCGCTCAGAGCAGCCGGTCGCTAGAATTCTCCTCCAGACAGCGACTGAAGTTGACAAGCTAGCTGACAAGCTAGTGTCGAAAATCTTGTCACCGTCTGAACTCAAATCTAGGATGCCCCGGTCAGAGGAACTGCAGTGATATCAGTTGATGCCCTGAACCATCTCTCCCGGTCAAGTAACCTTGGAAGAACACCTTGGAAGAGGAATAAAAGTTAATGAACGTTCATTCTTAGCATGTGGATTCTGGGGTATGACGTAGTAGTCACTTACGAGACTTGAAATTGAACGTCTAATGAGAGGGCTTTGTTTGTTTTTTTAGGAAGAGGGAGATGTTCCCGGAAACCGGTCCGGGCGAAGAGCACAGGCATGCGGCAACCACTCTCCGCGGAATCGAGGTCTTGCCTGCAGCAATGGAATGTACGAAACTCGCCGAAAGTTGGTGCCACATAAAAACGAAACTATAATGTAATTAACAAGAAGGAGCGTGCTTTTTAAAACTTAACCTAATAAAACAATAAACACTGACATATCAAAATATATTTCATTGTGTCCTATAGTGCATGGTTGTTCGATGGTGCCCAATTTTTAACAGAAATAAATGAAAATAATAAAAAAATCCGCTCAAATTCAAACCATAACGGAATGCACGAAGGAAAAACATTGACATAAGAGAGGAAAAGAGAATAGTGAGAAAAGTAAAGAGCAAAGACCTAAAGGAGGAGAGAACGTTTGTACAAACGAAGTGAAGATGAAAAAATGTGCAATACAAGATTTTAATGAAAGAACAAGCCTCTGACTTACTTTCAAAGAAAAAGAGAAAAGAAGAATAGAATAAAAATAAAAACGAAAAAGAAAAGAAAAATAAAAACGAAAAAGAAAAGAAAAAGTAAAAAAGAAGAAAGATGAAATGGTAGAAGAAGAAGATGATGATGATTATGATGATGCTGATGAAGATGATGATGAAGATTTATTTATTTTTTTTACGTAAAAAAAACAGTTAAAACTGCGTATGACGTGCTATGGGGAAAAGTGAATTGTGTGCACATTTTCAAAATTCTGTGATCCCTACACTAAGTCATATACTACTTAAATTTTGAATTTTTGAAAGGGAGAAAAAAACAAAAAAACTCCCATGTAAAAAATCTATTTTCAAGGGTAAATAAGCAATAAATTTTGAATTTTGAAAGGGAGAAAAAAACAACAAAAAAAACTCCCATGTAATAAAATCTATTTTCAAAGATAAATAAGCAATAAATTTTGACTCTTATTACTTGCTGCCGCGACAATATGGAAACGATAATTCGAATAATTGTATTTCCCACTGAATTGTAGAAGACGTGCACAGAAAATGAAGTTACATTTATGTCCAGAAGCAAAACAAGGGCCATCTCAGCATTTGATGATGAAGATGATGAAGATGATGAAGAATATGATGAAGATGATGAAGAATATGATGAAGATGATGATGAAGAAGATGAAGAAGAAGAAGAATATGAAGACGCAGTCGACCAGAAGCAAAAATTCCAATTTGTAAGATTACGTACCATCATAATTATTCAACTGTACAACCGCCAGATATCTCCCGGTTCGATAGACATGAAAGTTGCTTCAACCAACGGCGCGTATAGTACTCTCTGCTATCTACGTTTAACCGCGTGCTATCTGACGCCTGGATAGTACTCTCTTGTCTCAGCGGCCGTGCGTTGTCGGCGCGGCGCGGCGCGCGCTTCCGGGCCCGTGTCTGGCGCGGGGGCGGGCGCGGGCGGGCACTGGACGCAGGCGGCGCGGCGCGGCGCGGCGCTCGGAACCCCCTCAGGCTGAGGCAGGAGGCGTGTCGGCGGCGGAACGGCGATGGCGGCGGCCGCTGCCCGGGGTCTGCGAACTCCTCCAGCCCGGAAGACTTCCCGCGCCGCTGCGCTGACGTTAGCCCCCGGGGATTCGCCTTCTCCGACGCGGGTTACAGCAAATACACCTTGGATTGGAATTGAATAGTGGTTCACGACTCGTTTCCTAAAACAAATGTTCTTGGCTTTTCCCGTTTTTTCAGAGCATTTAAAAATGGTTTTGCTGATAATGTTTGTAGAGTGTTTCACATTATTAAATAAAATATTAAAGCAAGCATGAAACGTATTTGACAGCTCTCTGATTTGCCCTTAAAAGAAACCCAATTTTTTAAAAATTCAAAAAATAGAAACTGTGCAAAACCTAATGCTGTACTTTTTTTTTAGAAATAATAGCTAATTTTATAACCATTTCAAAATTTCCCCTGACTTCTAACAATTCTTTAATAAATTCCCTGATTTTTCCTTCACTTTTCCGTAGCAATGGAATTCTCTGATTATTCCCGGTTTTCCAGAAAGTGGCCGTTTGTTGTCTTGAAAATGACGTTTTGAACAATTGACGGGTTCAAACTATTAATTTTAATACATTAATAAAATATAATGTGCCGCATTCGGTGTACGCAAGACCGGATTTAGGTACTGCAGGCCTCCCAGCAGAAAATAGTGTTGCCCCCCCCCCTACGAAAAAAATCCTCCGTATTTATTCACTAATGTTAATAGAACTTTGTGTGCAAATACAAATGAAAATGTATTTAATAGTTAACAAAAACAAACATTGTATCTCTTTTTTATCGATTTTTTTTTAGTTTTGTCGGTGCACGGTGTCCCCAAGGATAGAGGCCCAAAGCAACTGCCTAATTCATTTGTAGGGTTGTGACATAATCACTATGTAGAGAGTGAGAGAATCGTAATCAAAGACCTCACTAAACCGCTAACTAAACGACAGGAAAATATACGACAAAGTTCTACGCCAAACAAGTTTACATCTTTATATTTAAAACGCTAAGGAAAGAATTTGAGCTTTCTACCCAACCACATTTCATGATATTTTTCTTTAAATGAAAGGTAGTGGGCCTTAGATGTTTTATGACTTGCTCTTGTTAAGTGGTTTTATAGTTAAAACACTTAATCAAATATTAAAATTAATAGAATGAACGCTTATTTGCCACTGTTTGTTTATTACATTTTCAAGGCCAATTACAATACAATAAAATCCTTGCACCAAGAGGTTATAGTTGGTAATTTTCAACAATCATCTGCCACATATATCCCTTCATAACAACCTTTCTGTGATTATAACTACAAGTGGTGCATTACGTTTCCAATCTGAGGGGATAGCAGGATATCCTACAATAGTCCACCAATCCAAGATAAAGTTACATTTTCAGAAACCTGTCATTCCTGAAGTATTTTGGCAACTGATCCCCGATAAATATAAGAATAATGATGATATCGACTATACGGAGCGAAATAATCGATGTTATTAATAATGTTTACAGTAGTATTGCCTTTTACTCACTCCATTTCTTGCAGTCTCACAAAAGATTATGCTCCGCCGTGCATTCACTATAATGTCACCCTGCACACTGATTATTAGTTTTTCTCTTCCAGCTTCATTTCAAATCTATTAAACTTCTGCAAATGATCAAAACTAAGGTAAAATTAAGAAAAAAAGTACAATAGGGGGAAATCTGAGAATTAACATGTATAACTTGTCAATGAGAGTTGTTGATGATTGCTACATTCTGATTAATTAGTAAGAGCACGCAAGACACACAAGAGTATGTTTTAGCAGTGATTGTTCAGCGCGTAAGAAAAAATATTGCAAACATATTTAGTTTTCTAATTAGTACTTTACACTGTTCTTGCTTTCCTTTGTATCGCTAATCGTTAAGGTTAGGACGTTTTGTTTCGATTTTTGGAATTTTGTCTTTGGATTGTAAGACTTTTACTGGATTTTACTGGAAGATCTTAATTTTCACAAAGTCCAATATAATTGTTTTTCTTCTCAGTTTTTAAACATTCTTTTCTCTAAAAGAATCTTCCTCGGGTCTTCTTCAACCGAATCCAGCAAACTTCTTCACGTCAAGCTGTCCACTTACCATAAACTAGGCACTAACACAATTGCGGTACTCTCGAGTCGAGGGTCAGCAGAACGCGAGGCCTTTCAAGGATTAAAGTGTAAAGACAATAAGTACAGTTAATAACAGTTAATTGTCCTTAAGGTCAACAGCTCTTCTCACCCCCCTTGACCAATTGGCACACTGTCCTCCGCCAAGCGTTTCACTCTCAGTTAAAATGTCGCGCCGCGCGTCTTTCACACTCGCATGGTTTTCAAGAGCGAAGGGGACTACTCTCACCGGAAGGCCCAGCAAACACGTTTTATGGGAGGCAGGTTGACCAACGAGATAAAGAGATAAGTCCCGCAGGAAACACATATAACTAGAGGAAAACCCACGATAGCAGGTTGGACGACTATGAAGGCTGTGCTCCAGATTAGGTACATGCTGCTGATTATAGAATTTTCTATTTAAAAATATTGGTCTTGTTACCAAACAAACTCCTAATAATCATTATGTTTAACTATCTTAATAACATGTCACCATACTGCATTTGAAATTTCGTGCAAACAGTATTAAGAGGATTAGTCTTTTAATCATTGTTCTAATTTACTTAAAAATTTTGTAAATAAGTGTTATTTTCATTTAATCAAAAATAAATTAATGTAGGCCTAACATGAATGCACACGAAAACAGGAGATCCGTTTGAACACATTACTAATTTTTACAACATATCAGCTTGATTTTCGTGTTCATTTTGTAGTTATATTGGCAAAAAATGTAACGTGAAAATTAAAAACGATGAGTCATGGTTCGATTTGGTCTTTGATCTGTATAATGAAACCATATGAGTACCAATGGATCTTAATGTATCTACTCAAAGACAATACATATATAAAAAGAGTTTTTGAAGTCATCATATCAAAATATTTAACGTGTTACTACATTTTCGACATTATTGGTATACTTTCTCTCGTCATATCTTTTATGTTCGACCAGAAATTTCAAAATTTGCTTCAAACTAAACTGAACTGAATTATAGAGATAAAACATTTTAGATACATTACTCCACGTTTTGTTCAATTATTTCAACGTCTAATTGAATGATTGAACACAATCTAAATTCATTGAAAGATTATTCGAAGGAATTACTAGTGAAATTAATAATGAAATTTGTTATTACCACAATTTGCCCGTACTTGTACATCATAGATCAAAATCATATACCTTAATTTATTATACTGATAACATTAAATTTCACTTCGTACTTTATAAAAGAATTTCAAATACGATACGATATTTCTAATTAAATGCAATCAACTCCTAATACGCAAAATTTATTTTTAACGAATTGTAACATTATTTAGTAGTAAGATCAAACTTCCATTACGATTTATAAATAAACATAATAAATAATTTTAAAATATGCTGCCTGAACTTGGTAACAAAAATCGCTGGAGGGAGTATCGCAACTACCACGGCTCCAAGGATGGCGGTTTGAATCCCGTCTTGATCATGCATGTTCGTGTGCGTATACGTATTTATTTGCACACGGTTATGTGTTCACGTCAGATCTAGTTACCCTAGTTGAAAAATGGTGATGGCAGATAGCCCATTATACTTTATGACTAAATACGAAGATGGCCTGAAAAATGGACGCTACGGCAGGTACGCCGGTGGTTGTCTTGATCCTCAGAAGTCCAATGTTTGTGCAAATAATAATAATAATAATAATAATAATAATAATAATAATAATAATAATTCGATCACAAAATTCCGGAGAATTGATTATTATTTTTGATTGATTATTTTTTGTTCCCGGGCGCGTCAACTAAATGTTAATTAATCCCGTAAGAGTAAGAGAAATGCACGTTTTTATCACGGGTGGTGGCGGTAATTTCGCTCCCTAAATGGCGAGATTCGGAGCTGACGTATACGTCGGGTTGAGTTTTTTCCCTAACTAGGTATCACCCACTAGCGAGGTACCGTCCCAGCCAGAATAAGCTCTAAGCTTCCGACTGGTCTCCCGACATGAGTGGTAGAGTAGTACATGTAGGTATAAGTGTGTGTAAGCAAAGGATGAAGATAGGATAGAGGAGACGAAGGAAAGATCACGCGCGGTCCGTGGCCCGTTTGTTAAGGTACTGCTCCGGCATTCGCCAGGTATTGATCGGAGGAACAACGGAAAACTACCGGTCAGAGCAGCCGGCCGAAAGCATTCTCCTCCAGACAGAGAATGAATTCGACCTAGCTGAGCGACAAAGGTCGAAAATCCTTGCACCGTCAGGAATTGAACCTCCCAATCAGGTGCACTACAGTGACATCAGTTGCCCTGAGTAGGGTAAGTCAGAGGTGGGAGTAAAGCCACCCTTAATTGTACCTACGTTCATAGCGGACATATGTGAATTCCCCAAAGAACAGAGCTTGAAACGGCCAGAAGCGGGCTGTTCGGGGGAAGTCGACCCCGTCGGCGGAGGTGGGGGCGGGGGCGGGGGCGGGGGCTGGTGGCCGTTGGCAGCGGAAGTCCGCTCTTCCTCCGCGCCCCGCGGAGCGCGACGGCCGCTGGCGCATGCGCAGCCGAGCCCGTCCGAAGCCTCTGCCCCTCTGCCGCTCGCCCGCCGCCGCCGCTTCGTCAGCCACTCCGTTCCGCGCCCGCGCCCGCCCCCGCCCCCGCCTCGCCGCGCCGAGGCCCATCAACTCCCCGTCCGGGCGCTGGACGAAACCATAATCCGGTTAAAAGAGGGCAGCATCTGGGTCGAATTCGGTCGCTGTCTGGAGGACAATTCTAGCGGCCGGCTGCTCTGATCGGGTGTTTTCCTCATTTCTCCCATTAACACCAGACTCTTCCCGGCCCTATCCTCACCCCTTACTTGTTCGTACTTACACTTACTTGCACTACACTAGCGCACATGTCGGGGGACCAGTCGGAAGCTTAGAGCTGGTCTCAGCTGGTGGGAGATACCTGGTTAAGGGAATATCTCCGCAAGCCGATGTCGGTCGGCCACGGATCTCACCATTCAGCGGGGATTACCGCTACCTACAGCGATAAAAATATGCTCTACACTTACGGGATAATTGATCTTAGCTGTTGACGCTCCCGGAATTACTAATAAATCAATCAAAACAGAGGGCAAATTGAAGTTTGATCATCTGGGACGCGGATGTCCGCTCCTGTAATAGCTCCCCCAAGGGGGACTCAGGGGTCTTCACCCCCTCCCCGAAACTAATATTTGGTATATATAACAAAGCTTTTACTAGTTTTCTGCACTAACAAAATTCATTCACTAAGGATTTTTGCACGGCACAACGTACGGCAATCGTCTGCCATCTTCATCTTCAGCGCTTGCGCTGTTGCACAAAAGTGATGTGGAACTAGAACTGTGTATGCGCAGAATATCGATACAGCTGTCGATTGCAATAACGCTCCGTGAAAAATCTCCCTATCGTATAAATCGTTAACGTTATAAATGTTACCAACAAATGTAAATGTATTTTGTATCCAGCATAAATGAAGAAATATTTAAAAGAAAACATCAAATTGCCTGGACACTATTCTTTTAGCTCCCCCACCACCAACCCTCGAGAAAAATTGTGGGTGCCCCCCAGCAATCCGGAGCTTCGTTGCGATTAATTTAACTATTCAAACTGCCTTGTGTTTTAATCGGAGACTGCGGTGAAGGATAGAGCGGTAGTGTTGCTCAGTGCGGCTGTGTGAAATGTTTGTCAATTTAGCGCGATAAAATTACGCACCATACAACAAAAAAAGCAAACGAATCTGACAGATTTCTCTCGATTTACTGATGGCCTCCCCTCGATAGATATGCAGTCGGGGAGTGGAACACCCAAGGAGGGCTCATGGGGCTTCACCCCTCCCCGAAGTTAATGTTTCGTAATTATAATATAGACTTTACTTGTTTTCTGCACTAACAAAAGTCATTCAACGGGGAGTTTTGCACAGTACAGCGTACAGCAATCGACAGCAATCTTGATCGTATAGATCGTAATGACCGTATGCGCAGATGCACAAATGTGATGCGAAACTTGAACTGCGCATCCACAGAATATCGATAGCGCTGGAATAGTGCTTCGATAGTGCTGGGAACGCTTCGCCGTGCAAAAATTTCCTTATTATGTGTATTGTTAATGTCATAAATCTTTGATCCCGGTAAATAAGCTGATAACTCAAAAAAACGTAATTTTACGGGAGAGCAAAAAACTACTTTCAACTGAAGTAAATCAGGGATTAATAATATTTAAACGAAACTATCTGTGTGTAGGTTTTTGTTTGAATATCATTATCCCTGATTTACAGCGTTTTCAACATGTTTTTTTGCTTACTTGCAAAATTAAGTTCTTTTGACTTAAGAGCTTATTCACGGGAGTCAAAGAAATATTACCAACAGGTCAACAAAGGAAAATGTATTTTACATTCAGCATAAAAATATTTAAAAGAAAACATCAAATCGGCTGGACACTATACTTATACTAGCCTCCCCCATACACACACGCGCGCGCACACACAAACACACACACACACACACACACACACACACACACACACCTCTAAACGGGAGCTTCGTTTCGACTTTTTTTAAATCATGCTCCCCGTTGAAAAACCGCGTCTCAGCTGATCGAACTTCAAATCAATCAATCAAACGTTTTAATCGGAGAATATAGGGCAAGTTGCGGCGATATTGTCGCTCAGTGAGGCTTTCCGTTACGTTCGTTACTTTGTGCGATAAAAATACGCACGATACAAACAAATACGTTAAGAAAACTGACAGGTTTCTCTGAATTAACCGATGGCCTGCAGGATGCATGAGCAACCGCGTGATTGACGTTTCAGGAACAACCGCTCCGAGTTAGGTCCACGAGTCGGATCGGTGGGCAACCTGCGAGTAAGGTCAATGTTACCGGTTCAGCGTCACCGCCTTCCGGCCACACTACCTAACTTCGCCCTTCTCTCCGTTCTGCTCCCACATGTAGCGGTCAAAGTGTCAGCACGAAACCCCATGACGTCATAGGGATGGGAAATACTCAATTGAACTGTGGTTCTCCAAACAGCACCAACCAGCCTTGCCACCGCTCTTTTGAACTAGGAGTAATGAGTTAATTTATTACATAATATATTTAATGCTGCGTGCTTCAAATAGTGAACATTTTTATTGCCTTTACAATATTAAGGTGCTACATTTTTTATACTTATAAAACGCAAGACAATAAAAAAGAATCCACTTAATGTGAAAAATTGATCATCTCAATATTAATGATTTAACTGTCGTCTTCATGACAAAGTTTCCGCTCTCTACAAATTTAACCACTGAAAAGTTCTATCCGCACCGAGAACTTTTTCACGTTCCGACACATCTCTGAACAGCCTATGACAATTAAAGCAAATGGGAAACTGTCGGTGTCACTCAGTTGACATTACGATCTACGGTATACGAAACAGACTGTACGTCAAATGTAAATTTCGCTAGATGATGAGTTCATTCGGCAATGTAAATTATTTCCTACCTCTTTTAAAATCACAATATCCCACGAAAACTTCTTTTTAAAACGTCAATGTAGAAACCAAATGAGTTTCGCGTGAATAATCAGATGAAGAGCAGAGACTCGTTCTAAGGGTAATGAAGCGTCTGCCAACGGAAATCTTGGAAAGTTTCAAGAAAAAGCATTTCGTGATTACTTCACATTGAAAGTGAATAGAGCCATTTCTACCATTTCTTGAATTTTTGCATAATATATTCACAGACCAGTCGGTTTTATTCTGAAAGTTTTAACTCCGAATCAACCGTCAACGTAACCAGCAGATTGTCACCGCTCGTAAATTCGGTAAAGAACATCTCCCCCTGGTTTTGTTGCCAGATAAGGAGGTATTCTTAACATATACAATGTATGTAATGGTGTGTTCCAAGAACATCTCTACCGGCTAAAGAAATTTTAACTCGGTTAACATACAAGTATTACTACATTGGGCAAAAAAAAAAAAATTGGGGAAAGGGAGACGCCCTTGCATCCCTGGATGTTGGGTGAGAAAGGGGTGGCATTTAAAACCAATGCAACCCGCAACACCTTCCGCACGGACGGGGTTGGCAGGACGTGCTAAGCGGACGGTGTGAGTGGGGCTGTTTAATAGATCACTTGTGACAAAGAAATATCCGAGCCGAGTTATCAGCGTAATATTTGAATCGCTTCAAAACTTAAATGCTTTCTTGATAAACAATGCGTAAGTTTTGGCGTTTTCTCATGTAGCCAGTGAATTTGTTCCGAAAGGCACAAATTGCGAATACCCCCCCCCCAAATAGAGCTAGTACATTTAGTATTTGATCAATAGTTTTGTTGGAAATAAAACGTACCTATTCCGTGTAAAACTAAGAGAATAAAATAAAAATGTTGACTTTATTATATTATACTTCTTCGACACCTTTGTAATTCAACGGCAACCCAGTAGTAGGAACTAGCACGCCCCACTGGAGAAGGCAAGGCGCTCGGCGTCAAGTTCGGCTGCTGAGACAGCGGCGGTGCCGCACAACGTCAGCCGAGGCGCCACACTCCCCTCCCCTCCCCTCCCCTCCCCTCCCCTCCCCTCCTACCCCCGCCCCTCGCCGCGTGGGAAGCAGCGACACACCGCGCTCTCGCAAACGCCGACGCCTCCGCGCCGCCGTCCCGACGTTGGAGGCCTCTGGCACAACGTAAGGGGAATTTTTTAAATTTATTTATTAACGTTAAAAACTCTGTGTGAAGTGGTACGCGGAGAAGTGTATTCTGTGCACGTTTCCTGATATTCTGGGATCCCTACCCAATCCCAAATACGAGATTAATTCTGAATGTAAATGAAATAAGCATTTTTGGCGAGAGCTTATAAGAAAAATTCGCTCCAGTGTAATAATTATTTGCAAAGGCAAATCAGCTACAGAGTTTGGCTATTATCCATCTTCGTGAAGAAATCGTGGAGGACTTTTAGCCATGAGAACACGGAGAACGATAATTTGAATAACTATATTACTCACAGAACTCCAAAAGGCGTGTACAGATGCCACAGAGTATGCCGTGTGCCAAACGGTGTGTTGTGGGACTGATTGAGAGGGAGTGTGAAGACATCCAGAGATGGTATTCGAATGATATCTCATTATAACATGCATATCCGTTCATTCTAATTGCAATATATAAATTTAGAGTTATTATTTGAAATATGGGTTTCTACGTTAATTCGTTGTTTCTGAAAGTGCATTGATTCTCCGTGATTTAACAGTTACAGAATTGTTAACCACGCAAATGGCTACATTCGTCACAATCTGTCATTTCAGACTCAAAACGATGTGTCTGGTCGTGTATTGTCGAATATTTTCCAAAAGATGATAATATTTCTTAAAACAATTATTTGATTCACGTTGTATTCATTATATTCACTATTACATTACACTACATCTTGTAGATTATTTTTATTCATATCAAAATATAAAATTCATCTATTATTTCCATTACGTAGTGTCTTCACAGGCTATATCAACCAAATATATTTTCGCATTCCTTAATTTGTTACTAAGATTCCACCGTGAAGCGAGGGTGGCACAAATCTGCCCAATTTCATGGATTCTCAAATTCAGTAGAATCAACTAATATCGTGAGGGTCGACAATAGTACGAAAACCGAGTGCCCTGCATCAAGTCAAAACTTTTCCGCTTCAACTAATCTATCTACCTTTCTATGAATAGCAGTAATGCTGAATGGATAGGGGATTCCGAGTCGCAAGCTACACCAGCACACGGCCACGTACTGCGGGTGGCCTAGGCGTCCCCAACCAAAGGGAGTCTAATTCTATTTTAGCAACGCGTGGATTGAGCACTTCCTTCAGAATTTGAAAAGTACAAAGAATATTTAAAATGCATTTTCTAATTTGCCCGGAAAACATTCTTATTAAAAGTTATAAAAAAAACATGAGAGTACTTTGGGAAATCTTATCGTAGAGCTTCCATCAAAAATAAATCCTCAGCAGCCACATCACCATATTTCAATATTTTTCCCATCTCTCTTGTTCCCGATCATCACACATAACCTTATTTTTAATAGGGACATTAAATTGGACATCGTAGCATGCAGCAATGGAGAGCGATCTTGATACCAATAACGGATGAAGTTAACATAGAATTTTTGCGTTTGGGACGAAATCGAAGAAGTTCCAAACTGTAGCGGCAGAATGTGCGTTAAATTCTCCCAATGCCATATCCTTTTGATTCGCATTTGTTTGACTAGAGCTGCCCATCACCCACAAAAATTTCTGTATACAATTATAGTGTTATACGAGTATTATAGTATTTTAAAAAATATAACTAATGTCGTATATACGGATAATTATATTTACAGGTTAATGCCACAAACATGATGTTGTATCATGGGAATACAGACTTATTATCACGATCTACCGCCATAGTTGGGAACAAATTCGATATAGCATGACCGAGTGATCTATCAACAGGGGATATAAGTCGTACGCTAAAGTCAGGTATTAGTGGGGCTCCGCTATCACTTCAAGTTCGAGATCGAGTTGGCGCATGCGCAAAGACACAAAAGTTGTACTACGCCAAAGTATTTCACTGCGTGCAAAAAGCCTCTAATACTGAAAGGCCGCTCGTTCAACCAACGAATCTAATCGAATCGAACCGAACCGTCCCGTCCCGGTCTGCCCGTCGCGCCGCCATCTTGCGCCAGGGAGCGCGCTCGCAGCCCGTCGCGGACGAGAGCGGCGGCGCGACGGAGCCCGGCACGCGCATGCGCAGATGGTTGCCCCGCTCATGCGCTATCGCGCATCGCCCCGCGACTCGTTCGCAAACGAGGAAGAACATCAGTCGGCAACCGCCATCTCTTCATCAACAAGTGGACGCCGGGCGCCCAGGCGTTGCTTCAGAGAAGCGCTCCGCACACGGAACTGCATCTCTCAGGAAGAAAAACAAACTTCTTTCGTGAAGACGATTATGGGTCACCTGAGATAATGACCATTTCCCATATTTCTTAAGGAGAATTATTTTTTTTTTTTTTGAAAATAATGATGATCACGAAAATAAAACCGGTAGCGGTAGCTCAGTGCATCAACTGATGTCACTGCAGCGCTTCTAACCGGGAGGTCCTAGGTTCGAGTCCTGACGGCGGCAGGATTTTCGACACTAGCTTTTCAGCTAGGTCGAATTCAGCTGCTGTCTGGAGGAGAATTCTAGCGGCCGGCTGCTCTGATCGGTAGTTTTTCGTGGTTTCTCCGATCAACACCAGGCGAATGCCGGAGCACTACCCTACCAAACGGCCCACGGACCGCGCGCGATCTGTCCTTCCCATTCCTTGTCCTATCCTCTCCCCTTACACACACACACTTACACTAACATACACTACCACATATTTCGGGAGACCGGTCGGGTGCTTAGAGCTTGTCCCGGGTGGGGCGGTGCCCCGCTGGTGGGAGAGTCCAGGTTAGGGGGAAACCCCACTAGCCGACGGTAGGTCGGCGCCGGATCTCGCCATTCAGCGGGGGAAGATCACCGCTATCTCCCGGGGGGGAACATGCACTACACTAATGGGACTAATGACCGAAGTAGTTGACGCGCCCGGAAACACGAAAAAAATCAAAAAAACAAACAAAAATAAATCAATTATTTTATGGATTATTATAAAATGGATAATGAAGAGATAGGATAGATGGATTTCTTTATTTCAATGAAGTAAAACACAATATGATCAATTATACATTTAGAAGATGTAAGGACAGGCTTCTACTAATCATTTGTATATGTGTAGATAGTCTCACAGTTAGTTATCGGGTCCGCTCTTCCGTCTGGCCACGCCCATTTCCCTGTGCTCCTTCCACCATTTAGCGCAGAATGAAGGTATTACTCGGGCGACGAAACAGGCGATTTCAATTTAGCTCAGAGGCTTCTTTTAGGTTTGAGGATATTTTACATGCAGTAAATATATTACATGGGACAGCCGCCTTTACTTCCCCCCCCCCCCAAAGAAAGGCGTACGAAGTATTTTTTCGTCCTTAAAATGTCACGGTATCGATCGGGTTTGAACTCGAAAACTTGGGTAAAACAGTCCGATACGCTAACAGCTATTCCAAAGTTCATTAAAAATTATTAGGATTGGTTATTAATGTATCCTCAATTGCAATGAAACTTAGTCTTGATTTACAGGTGTCCATTTAACGTACAATTCCGGAGTTACGGCAAAAGCGCGCATGCGCAATGGGGCTGGTGGAAGCGCAGAAGCCATATTGCTCATGTCCACGTTCGCTAAAACTCTGGAATCATTGGCGGGAAGGAAGACAAACGCATTTTTTAGAGCAAATAATTTCGTTTACTTTTTCCAGGGAATGTCATGCACCCCCGAAACCGAACTTTTTTTTCTAGTTTTGCTCAATTTATTCAAAATATTAACCACATATTGATCTACCAAAGAATATTCCAAACAGCCCGAGCGGACGAGTTTCAAGAAGAAATTCACATCCTCAAAGTGTCATTTTGCTCAACGGAACGTACAGGTAGTGTGGATGTTCGAATTGAAATTACCTCCTAAAATTTATACTTTATGGGTCTGCCAGGGTAGTATATTTTAAATTATCGATCAATCTTACTTGATGCGTCAACCTTGTAGGAACATTTTGAAAAATTGTCATGCTTGGAAGAGGAATACAAAAATTTATTTAAAGTCGCATAAACGACAAGATCACGATATTTATGTATTAGTAAGGTGTGTACCGTTTATATTACCTTGGCTTATATATACAGTATATAATTTATTTATTTATTTATTTTTCTTCATGTATGTTGATTCATGGAATTTTTTGTGTGATTTCTAATGTTGTTGCTCAGAAAAGTTGTCCTTATTTTTTGTGATTGTGTTTTTTGTTAGCCCTGATGAAGGAATTAAATATTCCGAAACGTTGGCAAACTAATGTATTTCATTAATTGACCGATCCCGTGATCCATATCCTACTCCTACTAAGATCACGATAATTTTTTTTAAAGTATGACAGAATGATAGCAGAGTAAGGTTATATAACAATGCAGGGAATAATTTAATTACGAACGTCGCAAATGACAAAAAATATAACAAATTCCAATTTTTTAACTATTGCGATTGGAAAACATTTTATTACTGGAGAGTGATATAAATAAGCTAATGCTCTTTTGCTGTATTGAAAAATTCATTTCAACGACGATTTATTTTCGTTTCATTCCGCATGGAAACAGACGAAATATTTATTGTATAATTAGAGTCCAAGAGTAATCAGGAAATTGGATCATAGCGTGAAACTGGAATATTGCGTCAATTATATCTTTCTTGCAATAACTTTCATATTCAGACCATCTCGACTCAACAAGTGAAAGCATGACGAAACAAATAGAACGATAAATTATAACAAGGGATTATATTATTATACATTATTATGTCCCATTATTATTTCTAATTTCCTGTAAACCCGGAGTTCTTTCCATCATTTTTTAAATATAATAATTGAGCTGAAAAATATTCAGCATTAATTGCTCGTTCTCTTACTATTTCTTTACAGACAAATATGCAGACACAAAACAACAACTTCTAACTACAAGAGTAATAATAACAGTGATAATAATCATAATAATAGAAATAATAATAAATATAAAAAATAATTCGTGAAATACCGTCATCGAGCTAGTATCAAACTGCTATTTCTTTGAAAGATCCTTTCCCCAGAAGAGTTGAAGATCACAAATCCCAGAATATCGTAAAACCGAAGAAATACTATTTATGTTAAATCTTTAATTTTACCTTCTTGGATTTTCATGTTCAAGTTTTTTTTCATGTTCATGTTCAAATCTTATTTTCTAAATTGTTTTATCACTTCTCTTTGAACCTGCTCTCAAACAACCATAGCTGGGTATGGATGTAAACTTCATAATTCTAAAACAAAAATCAGTATCTGAAAGCGCAATGTATTTTTCAGCTCTCACGCATGGACACTAGAACTTACTTTCACTGATATCTGATTGAAATGTGTTACTTTGCGGTGCGCGTACGGTAAATAGACTTTGCCGTACGCGTAACGCAAGGATCTCATGGTCATATAAAACTGGGTACCTTACTGCGAAGTAAAAAAAATACTGCAGTAGAGCGACATGAATCAACATAGTTCCCACCTCGCGGTTTGAAGATGATCCCAAGAGTACTATATACTTGCAAGTTTCCAAGAATTCGTACTAAAATAATATGTTATGCAACTATTTTCTCATGTTAAGGTTAATTGCATGAGTACGTTATTTTTAGTTGAGCGACATTAGACGCGAATTTTATACTTTATTTTTTCGTGTAATAGTATTATGAATTTATAGGAGAATCAGAGTTAATTTTGGGAAACAATTTTGTAACGTCACGGGTATTTGACATGTGTGCAAAACAAACGGTGGTCGGCTTACCGCTACCACCCCCATTCTCTGGCTGCGTTTGGCTGAATTTGTGATGACGCAATTATTCGTGCTTTAAACGGCAAATACGTCGTAATCTGTGCCGTGAGATGTCCTTATATGAACGAGTTCTTGTGACGAAAAAGGTCATTTGTAACGCTGTCATACAAAAAAATACTATTTATACCGCAATTACTCTCCGAGTTAACACATCTCAGTCATAATTTTTTGTAGAACTAAAATTTTTGAAAAATTTTACATGATCTTATTTTAAAATATTTTTAAGGGGCAGATTTCATTCAGGGAAAAAATTTCTATCTTTAATATTTTAGTCGTAGGAAAACACTGAAAAAATTCTGAACTATAGCAATTTTCGAAAAATCAAAGTTTTCAACGAACATGAGACCAGCACCATTCTCTTAAACGTCCTTTACACTATCCGAAGTTTAATCAAAATTCTTGAGCCAATGTTCGTAAGATTTTGAAGGTGTCCCAGGACTTCATGTAAAGTACCCTCCAAAATTAAAATTTCGGTTTCAAACTCAAGAGATTGCGACATCAACTACATCAATTGCGGAGTATCAATTTTGAAGAAATTCGGAGTTAAACATTTCAACCTCCTCGGCAAGATCAAGTATGAAAATAGGTAGTTTCTCAATATCAAACGCGTGAGAGAATAAACTATTAGAGAGGTCATCACACCTACTACGAATTGAATACGACAGACTCCCAAATGTTTTTTACTATTATCGACCGGTTGGATCGAGAGATTATGGAAGCCCATGACGAAAGCTGGAATGAAGGCTTACTTCGAGGGAGAGTAAGAAACGGAAGAGACGGTATAAGAAGTATAATTATTTATAATAAGAAGTATAATTAGAAGAAGAACGCAGCTAGAAAAAAATAAAGTTGACGTAACGATTGTCTGAATTGCTTTTTCAAGTTTACGCCTCCCAAATGTTTTTTACTATTATCGACCGGTTGAATCGAGAGATTATGGAAGCAAATGACAAAATTGGAATGAAGGCTTCCTGTGAGGGGGAGTAAGAAACGGAAGAGAAGTTATAAAAGGTAGAAAAGAAGTATAATTAGAAGAACGCAGCGAGGAAAAAATACGGCAATGTATTTGACGTCACGATTGTCTGAGTTGCTTTTCCAAGTTTACGTGGCCACGACTTCACGTGTCCGAACGCAGAATATTACCAGCCTGAACGCGGGTTGAACCGTCCTTCATCCCCTGCGCACCCCGTCCCGCCCGAGCACTGTGCGTGGAGAAGGTCGCCTGTGTAACAGAGGAGTCGAGGGCGGGGCTGTTGTTCCACGAGCACTCGGCGCGTGGCTGAAAGGTCGCCAGACATTTCACG
Organism: Teleogryllus occipitalis; assembly: GCA_011170035.1. Classification (NCBI taxonomy): domain Eukaryota; kingdom Metazoa; phylum Arthropoda; class Insecta; order Orthoptera; family Gryllidae; genus Teleogryllus; species Teleogryllus occipitalis. Next base: position 564,417 of record BLKR01000071.1, on the reverse strand, counting down.
ACTACGGATCCCGTGCTTTGAGGCGCGATTGTTCGCGAGAGTAATGGGCCCTCTACGAAAAGGAGTAGGGCACGTCACTATTTCAGTGAGGAACTGCGTGGGATAACGGTTACCTACAACACGAATTACAAACACAGCAATTTGGAAACCTTCAGTGCTGCTTCGCCATTGTGAACTGGTCTAACATTTTGTAGTTTGTTGGTATTGTATGAGATTAAATTCATTAATTAAATTCATTGGGTGTAAGACAATTCATTGGGTATGAAAATAGAAAGTTTTTACACTTTTTAACAGTGCCTTGTGAACTGTCTTTATGAAATTTGTACCAAGAAAACTTTTCTAAACGTATTTCTTCATCTAACTAAACAATGAAAGCGTTTGATATGTGTCACTTGAGCACCGACGATATTTGGAATATTCGTTCATCAAAATTAATTGTGAGCAAATGCAATTACAAAATTTAATTAAAGTCGACGTAACTTTCCAAAGCTAACTTCTCTTCCTGGGTTAAATATTTAATTTAAAAGCAATTAATGTAAATTAAGTGCCGACATGAAAGAACGCTAAGTGGCTAACCGCGTGTATCGACCCAGCTCTTCCCTCTGAAGGGTCGCGGATTCGAGTCCCGCTTTGCGCAAGGTCCATTGTCTCTCGTGTACGTCTTGCCACCTAGGGCCTCGCGTTCTGCTCACCCCAGATAGAGGAGCCAGCATGTGTTTTGGTATCTAGTGTATGACCAAATATGCGTCTTTTCGTGAGGTAAAGGGTAACCGGCTGTCGGCTGGATAAAAACCCTAGATAAAAATGCTATGTACTAAGTACTCTACATTTATAAATTTCAATAGAATGGATGAAAATGATTATTCTCTTCAAAAATGACACTTCCGTGAAACTAAAAATTTCATTCTCCACTCGTCCATGTGACATTTTTCTCTATTCACCCGTACAGTAAGGTCATTCGAACACGCTGGAAGAGTAGAGCGGAAAATTGGCTTCTGTGTGCCATCTGTGCATGTGTGCAACCGCGCAGAGCACGATTTCGAAATTGCTACATTTGCCCCATCTTGTGGGTCAGGCAGGGAGCGACCGTTGCACGGCGCGCGGCGGTCGTCTCTCCAACGGTTTAATTTCACGTACTCCGACGCAGGGCCGGTTTCATAGTAGGCCCCTGTGCTACGGTACCGGCAAGCCCCCACCACAGCACTTGCTTAATTGTAGCATTACAAGAGTAAAATGCGTCCCGAAATACTAGAACCGTAGAGTTTTACTTACACCATTACACAACTGTTTGGACACAATGAATACTCCCCCTCCGTGAAATTTATTTCTCAAATTAATTGAACAGAAGTGTACATATTACAGAGTAAATTGTCGTTTTAAAGATGTCTGTTTCCTTTTCTTTCAAAAAGTACATTTAACCTTAACGATGTAATCTTTATACTTGGCCAGTCATTGGAGTCTCGCATTGATACACATTAATCATCCTAGTAGAAAGTATGATCATTTCCTTTTCCTACGGCACATGTATCACATAAACCTAATATCTCAATAGCATTACAAGCTACTTTTGACGTACACTAGCCAACGTAGAACATTGTCTGGTTCTGGAATTAAAAGCCGGTTAGATTAGTAGTTGATTTTGTGAAATATGTTGCTGACTTGAGCCCAAGGATCTTCCGGGCGGAGTCGCCGATGACAATGGTATTTGCTCCTGCTACCTTAATTAGTATCATTTGGTAATAGGAAGACCAAAAAACAGTTCGGGGAACTGAAACAAATACTCTTAAATGTCCTCGAACATTACCATTTTATAAATGCTGATTATTTGCTTGGTAATCCGAGAAACTAAGAAGTACTGAATTTGTTGACCTAGCATTGCGTGCATACGTTCTCAATTAACCGACGGAAGAGTAAAAAAAGTAAAGAGTAAGAATTGTCCATGCTAATTCTTTCAACTGGCGATACTCAAGGAATATGTCAAAAATTCATTGTTTTTGTGGCTGCCTTAATATAGTACATTTAAAAGCATTTTTGAGTTAATTACTCATATGCTTTAAGATGACTAAATATTGTGTACTTCTTCTTAGCTTTTACATCAGTTGATATACTCGTATGTACGACGAGTGTTTTTAACAGCCTCTTGTGGGTCTTTCTCTGTGTCGAGAGGTAGCAAAGGCATTGGTTTAAAAAGAAGAGACCTAAGATTATCAAAGGTGAAGTTGTGTCATTTTTTTCCTGCATTTACTGTATCAAACAATACAATAAATTATTTTCCTAGTGATATTCTCATATTCATTGTAGTAATAAGTACTGCATACTATATAATTCAATTCTAAACACTTCTGTATTTTTGTGTTAACCAACTCAAGTTTACCAAGGAACCAGTCCCTCTGCAACACATTCCTCTATAACACAAGTCACCCCTCACAGGTTCCTAAAGGTTACGCGTGGATGCAGGGGAAAACTTAGAACCCCACAAGGCATTCTCGGAAAGACCTTTGTGCTAGGAACTCTTTGATCTGTGTCCCTGAGTTCCAGAGAGGACGTAAGGCAGAGAATCTTCATTAAAAATACTTCACTTTCTATTTTCATGATCATTTGCTTAATTATTTTTATTTACAAATGTAAGTTAGTTTATTTTATATTTAGTGCTCCTTTTCCAAATTACGGTTAATTGTTTTAAAAATCGACATGGTTCTCGCATCAAGCACAAGACACCCTGAAATCCTGCAATCCTTGATTGTTACCTGTATGTACTATAAATTGTACTTTCAAAATGTTAATCATTTTTTACTTGACACAAAGGTGCTGATTTTCATTTTTAATTGTCCTTAATTGCAAAATTTCAAATGACGTATCTACTGCTTCTTCACCCGAAAGCAGACTGAAAAAATTCTCAGACAAGCGGATAAACAACATGTTCAAATTGTTTGAGTATTCTACACTAACTTACATACACTTTTACTAACACATTCAATAAAGAGTTATAGCCTTTCATTACTTCTTTTTCTTACTTCCGCTACTAATTTTACCAATGACTTTCACATCTCCAGTTGATTCATAAGTGAAATCCTGCATTCCGAAGGACATAAGTGAACCGAAAACGAAACATTTTCCGGAGGAATTTGTGAGTGGAAAGGGAAGCTGAATGAACTTTGGGTCTGCTTAGGTGACTGAGGGCACCAACTCAAGTCATTGCAGTGCCTCTGACCGACGGTAGCAGAATTTTCGACACTAGCTGCATACCTAAGTCGAGTTTGGCAGCTGTCTGAAGGAGAATTCCAATGGCCGGCTGCTCTGATCAGTAATTTTCCATGGTTTCTTCTATCAATTCCAGATGAATGCCGGAGAAGCATCGTAACAAACGACCCCCGGACCTCGCGCGATATTTCCTTCCTCTTCCTTGTCCTAACCCCACCTCTGACACATCGCTTAAACTCACATGGATTTCACTACCACACAAGCTCTAAGCATCCGACTGGTGTCCAGTCAGAAGCTTAGAGCTTGTCCCAGCTGGGGCGATGTTCCTCTGGTGGAAGAAATCCCGCAAGCCGGTGGTATGTTGGCGCCAGATCTCGCCACCCAGCGGAGAAAGAAAACCGTCATCTCCCGAGATGCAAAAACATACCCTACCCTTAAGGGACTAATGACCGTAGCTTTTGACGCGCCCGGAAACACGTAATAATCAATCAATCCAAATCAACTCGGGAAGAGGTAGACAGTTTTGGTGCGAGATACCCCCGTTTCTAATTCCGTTGTCCGTGTTGGCGCCGGAGGTCGGCGCCCGCGCCGTGTGCCACTGGCGGGTCCGCCCGATGAGGGGGTCGGCGCTGCCCAAATCGCGCAAGGCCGGCGCGGGCGCTCCGCCGGCCGGGGCCTCGTCCGCCGAGCGTCGCCGCGTCACGTCGCATCGCGTGCGAAGCTACCTACGCTCAAGGACAGCGCAGCGGCGCGGGGCGGGGGCTTGTGCGGCGCGGCTGGACCGGTGCGGTGGCGGTGGCGGCAGCGGCGGCGGCGGCGGCGGCGGCGGCGCTGGCGGCGGTGGCGGTGGTGGCGGCGGTGGCGGCGGCGGCGGCGGCGGTGGCGGCGGCGGCGGTGGCGGTGGCGGTGGCGGTGGCGGCGGCGGCGGCGGCGGCGGCGGCGGCGGGGGCGGCGCGCGGCGGCGGCGGCGGCGGCGGCGGCGACGGTGGCGGTGGCGGCGGCGGCGGCGGCGGCGGCGGCGGTGGCGGCGGCGGCGGCGGCGGTGGCGGTGGCGGCGGCGGCGGCGGCGGCGGCGGGACAGCCCAGCGCTGCGGGTCAAGGCGCGACCTCCGAGGCCGTGGCAGCGCCCGGCGCCGTTGCAACGCCCTCGCGTGCCGCTGCCTGGGAGCAATGCCCACCCGGAGACGCGCGCCCGAGCTTACGTGGAGGCTCGTCGCCGTTTTAAGTCACCTTTTCCGGGGATTTTGATGAACGGGAGGATGAACGGAATACATTTTTTAAAAAATGTTACTAAAACAAATATATAGCTGCTGAGATGCGAGATCATAGGGTTCCAGCCTCGATGATAGCGGATTTTGAACACTAGCTAGGTAGCTAGGTCGAATTCAGCTGCTGTTTGCAGGAGAATTCTGGCGGCCGGTTGCTCTTTCCAGTAGTTTTCCGATCAATACCAGGTGTATGCCGGAGCAGTACCCTAACAAACGGGCCACAGACCGCGCGTTATCTTTCCTTCCTCTTCATTCTCCTATCCTCGCTCTTTTCTTACACACATGTACTACACAGCACACATGTGAAAGGACGAGTCGGCAGTTTAACTTATATCTTGGCTGGGGTGGTGACCCGCTGGGGGAGATGACCTGTATGTTGGCGCCTGATCACCCTTTCCATTGGAGGAGGAACACCGCCACTTCTCGGCATATAACATGCACAACACTCACAAAAGTTCTGACGATAACGATGTGTTTCGTCTAAAGAAATGTTTTTTTCAGCTTGATACTTACCTAGAGTGTTCATTCCAAATTCAGTTGAGGCTAACGAGTTATGATACAAATTTCAAGAAAGAAGCCATCAGAGTATTAAAACCAGTAGCACAAAAATCATTGTGGACATTTTTCAAATTCACTTTGAATTAATAAATGTAATTATGCTGTAAATATATTTATAATACAACTACAGTATAGTAACAGACGCATTCTAACCGTATTTGTCAAATGTGCAATTAATATGCAAATGTTGAGAATAATTATTTGAACCCGGAAATTACGACAAATAACCCGGAGCCCACAGTATCTAACAACGCGGAGACTCCAGATGAAATCCAAAGAAGTGGTCTTCTTAGTTACGAGTTCTGCCTCCTCTCATAAAAGGGTCTATGTTTATCTCCTGCCAGGCTTATTATCCTGAAAGATATGTTTTGCTTTTTTTCACATTGCATCACAGATATGAAGAACAACTGTATGTAAGAAACAGATTCAGCTCGTTTATGTCATTTCGTTTTCCGAAACATCCGCTCCTAGTGACACAACTTCATCGGTGGAATGGGCGGATGAACGTGTCGGGTCAATGTTCTGCCATTCCACCGGACCACACGCTACCTGCCCATTCCAGAACCAACCTCTCCCCCTCTCCTTCGTTGAACAGCAGACCCGCGCGACATTCTGTGAAGTCACAGGGACTGTAGTGTTGCAAGCAAGACGACTAGTCCTGTTGGTTGAAAGATTATCCCTGAGTCATCATGCGATTTTGTGCACACTCCTGAACAGCGGAGAGAGGTAATACTTTAATAAAAGGATAATATGAACGTGAATTGATGTAACAATATTAGAAGTATTAATAACGCGTTCCATCGTTTTATAACGAAGTACGTGTTTCGTGAAGGCGCTGGGTGGATTCATGGATTGATTCGTGATTCCAGGCGCATCAACTGCTAAGGTCATTAGTCCTGTAAGCGTGGTGCATCTTTATCGCGGGAGCTGGAGGTGATGTTCCTCCGCCTTCCCCCACTGAATGGCAAGAATCAGCGCCTAACTACACGTCGCCTCTCGGGGTTTTCCGCCAACCAGGCATCTCCCACCAGTGGGACACCGCCCCAGCTGGGGCAAACTCTAAGCTCCTGACTACCCCGGCATGTGTGATAGTGTCAGTGTGAATACGTAAGGGATGATAATAGGACAGGAAAGAGGAAGGAAAGATCCCGCGCGGTCCATTTGTTGCTCCGGCATTCGTCTGGTTTTGATCGGAGAAACCACGGAAAACTACCGATCAGAGCACCCGTCCGCTAGAATTCTCCTCTAGTCAGCGGCTGAATCCGACCTATCTAGCTAGCTTGTGTCGATAATCCTGCCACCGTCGGGATTCGAACCCTAGAACCTTCCAGTCAAAGGTTCTGCAGTGACATCAATTGATGCCCTGAGCCACCTTAACCGGTATGAAGGCGTTAGGTTCGAAGTCCGCGTAAGGAATCATCATGAGTTCGTAATGTGGTGGCCTTCTCGCAGGCCCACCCGGTTTATAAGACCTGATATAACCCAACGAAGTACAAGTAATGATTGGCCTGCGGACATTCGGGTTCAGGAGGGGAGGGGATCTCTGCAAGATGTTGGGTATTCCTCCCAGTCGGTCGCTTAGACCTAGGGAGGGCAAGCGAACTATAATAATAATAATAAGAAGAAGAAGAAGAAGAAGAAGAAGTTTAAATTCCTGCCCGAAATGCCGGAAACTTAGTGTCTACAACCTTCGTGCGATCAGCACCCATTAATCTCCGAAACACATTCCATTCACCTGAGCATACCTGTCATCCCAAAACAAATAACGGGCGATATCCATCAACCTAAGCACCTGGCAACGTATCCTCTAATTAACTTCAAACACACGGACGTATCGTAGGAAGTACGCTGGCGCGGCGCGGCGCGGCGCGATGCGATGCGATGCGACGTGGGCGGTCGGGAAAGCGCCTGCGCCTCCTTGCACGGCCGCCCGCCGCCCCGCCCCGCCCCCCTCGCCCCGCTCCGCCCCGAGCGCAGAGAAAGCCGCATCGCCCCGCACCGCTTCCGCCCACGCCTCGCGTGCGCGCCGACAAAACACCGGCGCCGAACCGAACGCCTTACTTCTCCGCCGGTTCCCCTTCCCAGTGTGATAGCGAACAGTCATGAAGCGTACTGTGCGGTCTTGGCAGATGGCTCCGTGCTCTTGGGGAGGTGAAGGGAGAGCGACGAGACAAAGGGTTATGCGAACAGATGCGTAACGCGTGTACAACGATAAGCAAATGCTTCTTCGATGGCGGTACACGCCAAGACGTCACGTCCGCCTACTCGCTGTTCAGCCTGAGTCTTTGAAGTTCGTGTGGGTGGATAGGGCTGGGGAAATTGGCCAAACACTTCTACTCTTCCATCACAATTTATAAAAAAACACTTCGCTCTTCCTATTGTTTCACGGTCCGCTAAATGCGCTCAGTACTTTATTAACTATAATAGTTTTGCAGATCCGCAAATCGTGCAATCTTGATAATCGTGAATTCCTAAGAGATATTTCGTCGGCATGTCCAAGCCACAATTAATCAACATCAAATACGTATCCGTTACAATGTTGGCTTCACAAAATTCCAAACATATCTGTTCGTATGCAGGAAAGCCTCAGTTGTAATGGCAATTTAACACAAAAAATTGTTGTAATGTACAAGTCGTATGGCATGCAGCCTAGAGTCGTGTTTTATCCCGTGAAAATAACGTTTGTTAATGAGGTCAGTTCACTTTTTTCCGCAAAGTCATTGTCGCATAAGATTGCTGTACACGCCGTTTTCCACGCCAAGCAACAACCAAGATTAAGTGATTATTCCTTGCTGTCGAAAAAGTTCCGAAGGAAGCATATAATTCCAAAAATATAAATTAATCACACATTCTTACAATCTCATTTCGTGGTTCCTTTAATTAAATCACGAAATGAGTCCATGGGCAAGCCTCAATCTCGCAAAAAAAGTTTTGAACAAATTATAGACGAATTCACTTAACCGAAACAGCGGAAGAAGATTTAAGTATCCATTACTAAATAAAAAATAATTTTAATGGGTTTTTTTTCATAATTTAAAATATTTTTAAATAAACAGTTTAAAAATAATCTTCTTTAATTATTTCTTAGAAAGAATTGTTCAGGTAGCTGTTATTCAAGAATACTTAACTGTACTCCAGGAGTCTTCTTTCCTATGAGTGTCACTGCTGTTGATTATGGATACCTGTCCCAGCCTAAATTTGGGCACATAAGTCTAGAGTGTTCTGGCACATCAAATATATTTACCAAACGGAAACGGTCTCGAGATGAAAAAATTACTTGTCAATAATTACTTGTCAATAATTTGACATTCTCGAGAGAGTGAATAGGATTACTTTTCTTCAATTCCATTTGGCAATCCACTATTATTTTCTTTATACCCAAACCATTTATTCTTGCCGATTATCGCGTGATACTTGAGCAACTTACGATTTTTTTACATTTAATCTAGCAGTCGTGGTATCCAGTCACTTCGTATGTTTGTCACGCACACAGTAGTGCAAAAAATTTTGACTCTTCAATAAAACTTTATTGAAAGATTATACCGTTACACAGGAAAGAAGAAACTCTCACAAAGTCCCCCCGATAAATCCCCTGCGCCCTTCACATAACACACTTTTTGTTGCGCAAAGCCGGATAGTAAGGACAGCCCATTTCGTGGGCAAAACACGATTTAATTGCAGAATTCAACGTTTTGCAGAATTTGACAGAATTAGAAAATCATTGACTGTTTCTGAACTCTATACACATTTCAAAAGAAAATTTTGGTGACAATTTTGAAAATGTAGTAGTCATTTCACATGCTGTTCCCCTAAAAATTCAACTTTCGTTTTCGTAAAGCGACCGAAATCCATTATGGCGTCGAAAACAAAAATTCATGGAAATTACAAGATGTGTACAGACAGTCCTACAGACGAACAGCAAACCAGATGGAATTTTGAAAACCACATTGTTGCATTCAGTGACACAATACGTAAAGATCAGCTGAGACTTCAGATTGGAAGTTTTGAATCAGCATCATCTCTTATTACCTTTATACTTATGAGAAAATGAAAAAAAAATGTGCCGTCTTTTTGACTGAGCCCCTTTGACTTTTTGTGACTAAGATCCACCACGCTGCTAGCTGACGTTCGTGTAGACTCAGTAGTGAAAGGACGCGTTTCGACAGAGGTGACAATGCGGACGAGAGAAACGTGACTTTCAAAATGTTCAACCGCATGCAACTTGCAATTTTCTTTGTCGGTCAAGGGCGAAAAGGCGTCTCGGAGCCATAGCGTGCGCTCACTTTCCGGAAATGCAGACGGTTGGGCGAAGTTGGGGTTAGGTTTCTTTTTAGGGCTTTTACCCAGCCAACAGCCGATTAGCCTTTACGTCCCGATGGGACGCATATTCGACCGTACACTAGACAAACTCTTGCGGGCTCCTCTGATCTGGGGTCAGCAGAACGCGAGGCCATCCGCGTCAATACACACAAAGTCAAGGGACAAACAGCCATGCCCAAGGCGGGACTCGCACCCGCGACCCTTCAGACCGAAGCGCTGAGTCGGTACTCGCTCTTAGCCACCATCGAGCCATGGAGGTCGGCGTGGTTAGGTTTACCATAAAATAAAATTATTTTCCAATCGAGATCAAAACCGGCTGAGTTCAGCTCAGAGCAAAGCATTGCCGCTGTCTTGAGCGACTCTCACTGGGAGGTGCTGGGGTTCAAGTTCGCTAACTATTAGCTAGGTCGAACTCAGCCGCTGTTTGGAGCAACATTCTGATCGGTAGTTCTCTGATCAATATCAGGATAATTCAGTGCAGTACCCTAACAGAAGGGCCACGGGCCGCGCGCGATCTTTCCTTCCTCTTTCTTGTCCTATCGTGTCCCCTTACTTGCTCTCTTACACTTACGTGCACTACACTACCGTATATGTCAGATGACCAGTGGAGAGCTAAGAGCTTGACCCAACTCGGGCAGTAAGCCGTTAGGGGGATGCTGATGGAAATAACCCACAAGCCGACGTGATAGTCGGCGCTGGATATCACTATTCAGTAGGGCAGGATTCAACAATCAATTGAGAAAAAAAGATCGCTATATACGAAGTGGTCTTGAGTCGAAGAAGGAACAAATATGCCGAGTATAGAGAAGATACGGGGGACTTGTCTCCCTCCCTAAAAGTTGAGTAAAAAGTTCAAAAAATAAAGCAAGCTTACAAAATATATCTATGAAATATTTTTTACAAATATTAATACACAGATATAAGAGTACTTTCTATATTTTTGCAAAAATTGATAAAGTTTCTTGACCATCTTTGCCTAAAATGTTGCTCCGCATCACAAATACTAGACAAATTTATGGAAGTTGTATAAATAAAAAGTAATAAATCAATGGGCACTGAACCCCTGCCATGTTAAGTCCGTCAAATTGTTTTTAAGTGAAAACGTACAGTACATTACTCCCACGCTGCGAAAAGATAATTTGTTTATTCCTTTATGAAAAATCTGTTGATTAATTCAAAATTTTACAAGAGCACAAATATCTTCTTGGCGGAAATCATGCCCCTCCTTTCGCATAGTCTAATTGAAAAGCAAGGGATCCCATCCCCCAATTCAAGATTTGCTTAAACTTAGTAATAATATTCAATATTTTGTTCTTCGCCATTACATTGCGAACGACAATTCATAAACGTATACTCAACATCTTCGACAATGTACTTTCTCACTACGGCTCGCTGTCCATTATCACATTGCTATTGAAATATTTCCTGCATTTCTATGTACCTTATTCATACTGTCATAACCAATGAATTTCATTTACTATTTTGTTAGATTACTCCATGGTAACAATATTAATAAAAGATAAATTATCTAAACAATGGCATTGCATTTATCTTTTATCGTCTTCTTTAGCAGATGTGGCTTCTTATTGTCCGTTTCCACGCTTGTTTATCCAAGAGTAGGTCGTTGACGCTTGGGTTCTATATCCGTGTCTGATCTTCCGCGTTCTCTGCTTGGAAAGGTCTACAATTCATTATTTGACCGTTTCTTAGCTTCCGGAATACAGATACAGCCTCTACTCACCAAAGCCAATTCCACATCACACAATTAAGTGGATTCACACAACTCTGCAGCTCCAAATACAAACGGCTTGGGTGACTCGTATCATATTATCTACTTGGCCTTCAATTGTTTCGGCAATATCTTTATAAAGACTATCAGCGCGTTTCATGTAATCATTCATGTTTAACCCCAAAGAATACTTACGCGATGTTCTTTATTTTTAAAATTAATAGAATTTCATCATTACGACGCACGCTCAAGAGATGCAAAGTTTTCTAATTTGCATGGGAACTTTACACAGCTAGTTCCATTGTAACCTTGGGTTACTCTCGCGTACGAGATCGTTGTCGAATGAGATTTGACGCAATATTATGGAGAAATTTACTGTACATAACTAAGACTTACTCTGGAAGAGTCTTACGAAAGTACACGCGCAGCATATCAGATCGTTTTGGTGGGTCAAATCCAATTCATTCAATACAGTTTGGGAATAGCGTTTTAATATATGTTCTGTTTTGCTACAGTTACTAGTGCTATTTATGGTAAGTCCGAGATTCAATCCCAAAGGACAAATACATTTTTTCTTCATAAATATTAATCATTAATAATACAAGTTTTGTGGCTAAAGTTTTGAATAAAAAGCGACAAAATGACGGTCATTAGGCCTATTTTCGGGTTGTGATAGTGTTGCCGCCCGTTAACGATTCAGGTGCTACATACTATAATTTAGAACAACTCAATCTACTTCACATGAAATTAAAACATATATTACGTTGATCAATTTATTTATTCCATAAGCGAAATTTCTCAAACGAAATGTAGTTAAAACAAGAATTGCGCAAATTAAACAAAGTAGTTTTACTCTCCTCAAAAATTCAATAGGCAATGACAATTTATATTCATAGTTTAGATAAAATTACTTCCGTAACATGTGAAATGTATCGTACAATACAAAATGTTGCACTAAGCGAAAAAGTTTGTAAATCATGCATTTGCGGGTCAGATAAAAAATAGTGTATGTAAGTAAAGACTTTTTTCTCCTTTCTTTTCTATATTTCAACTATTTGTTCGTTTCAGTGACTGTCCATCTACAATTCTCAGGACAGCCGAAGCTGGCATCACTATATGAACCATCTCGATCCTCGCCGCAAGTCTATATCCCTCGCCCTTCGCTTCACCGCCCCCGCACAACGTTTACCCATCGCATCTCACGCCCCGCTCGTTAAACATCTTTTCTTGCTTTTCACTCCCCCATTCACTTTCTCTAACAGGAAATGAACGAAAGTGTGTGCGATCATACAGAGTTGTTACAACCATCTTACCATGAGGATATTAAATACACTTGAAATATCTAAATAAATTACCTTAAAATTCTTTAAAATACACTCCTTAATACTGAATGAAGTATTTTTAATGAAGAAAGCATGGTCGTCTTCGATCAACTTTTCGCCTCATCAATGTAGGATATTAATAAGACGGTAATAAAACATTTTGTGTGAGACTCTTGATTCATTGGTTCAGTTTCGTAATTAATCGCAAAACCTGTTTCAATATTGAATTTTGGTCTACAGAGGTGGTTGATTCCTTCCAGGTGAAGAATTCCATTCATGATGTATGAAACAATGGCCATGAGTAGATCCTTACAGACCTTAACTCGTGGCAAGTTAACCGACCAAACACTATGTGTTTTTGAAATTTTAAATGAACTAGATATAACAGCTAAGTAATGCAGATGTTCCTTCAGGAGTGCGAAGTAGGTAGACTTGAGTACCATAACTTCTCACCTCGACCATTTCATCTGGAAATGACGCATTGTTTCAATGTAAACATGAATTAGCCTAGATTTTATAAAAATATTGGAATGAGAAAGAAACGAGAATTTTTCCTAACGTGTTGAAAATGTCCGTTTTGATAATTAGTTCGCTGACATGTATGTTGATATAATTCAAACACATTAAATGTAATTAATAACCTCATTTCGTGCAATAAGTGAAATAATAATTAAAGTCAAAGGTTCAAATAAAAAATACTATTTTAAGCAACCGCGTAAATTTTGTTCCTCTAGCAATCCCATAGCGAATACAGGTCAGTCCACTGGGAGTTGAATCTTGAGTGTGTTTTTGGCCAAACCACAGGTCACCAAAGGGCATGAAAATCCACGGGCTTGAAGTAAAAGAGCAGAGGTAAAATGAGAAAAATAATTCTTCTGACAATTATTACCCTGAATTGCATATTAGTCAAAGAGGAAAAGATACAAAAGCATTTAAAAATAATAAGTATTATGACTGAAACGATCACTAAATTTTGTAAATTTCTTATATTCAAATAATTCAATGTATTTAGAGATTTACTTCCTTGTGTTCGGTGCATCAGACAAAGAAAACAAAGGAATATATAACAATAATGGTTAGAATTGAATACAGAACCATTAAGATTTTATTACTTCTAGCATATTTCAGTGAATTATTTAACATTAAAGATGTGCAAAGAAATGACTCTAAATTGCGCTAAAGCGAGTACCATCAGCACCATTAAAAATTCTCTTTTTACTTCCATTGAAACTACACTTAAACGTAGCCACTCTCTCACTAAACCCTGTCCCCAACTCTGCCTCTAAACCCACTTGGGTTCTAAGCAAACATTTGGCTATCCAGAAAATCGCTTTTGTTCCGAGACATTTCAGCAACACGCAGCATCCCAACAATTGTGTGAGAACAATTTCTGTACGTTACACTTTAAACCAACATCGAGAAAGTCTCAATTCTCTAAACGAAAATTACAGGGTCCAGTACGCTCATTCCGAGTGGTACGTCCCTTTCCACACCGGGCCACGGCGGGCAAACCTGAATGCTCTCATTTCACTCTGAAAAAGACACGGCCTTTAGAAGAAAGAAAGAAAAAAAGCACGGAGCGGCTGTCGGCGAGAGCATGGCACCGGCGTCGCGCGGGCTCCTTGGCCGCAGCCGTGACCTTGCGCGCTTTCTAACGAGCGCAACGCGTCCGCTCCAGGGGAAACGACGCGCCAAAGCAGCCTGCCGCTCGGTGCAGGCGGACAAGACCGTGTTCCCGCCACGCCCACCCGAGAGCCAACGGTGGATTAACTCGTTCACTGTCCTGTGATCCACATGTGCTTCACAAAACATGTGAACTCACTCGATGGTTTTACGTCTGTGAACCTCTTGTAGGTGGCGCACAGACGTTTGTTTATTTATTTATTTATTTATTTATTTATTTATTTAATTATTTAGTCAAAAACAGTCAAAAACTGTATGTGACGTATGGGGGAGAAAATCATCTGAGCACGCTTTCTTGAGTTTCAGAATCCCTTCCCAATAATTTAACTATTAATAGTTGAATAATAATAATAATAATAATAATAATAATAATAATAATAATAATAACTTTACATCTTTACGGCGTATATTACCATAGAACTTCCCGTAACTGCAAAGATTTTGGCGTGAACTGGCTAGGACGGCCATAAAATTTAGAAATACACCGGAAAGTGCGTTTTTTTCCCCTGTTTTATTAGACTATTATAGTAAAGTGAAATCGTAGGCTTCCGCGGCCGGAGTCATGTGAATGATCTTGGCTGTTCGGGTGACGCCTCGTCGAAGGCTGTGTTGCCGACGTTTCGACCATCTTTGCGTGGTCTTCCTCAGACCAGCCCTGGGGAAGACCACGAAAAGATGGTCGAAACGTCGGCAACACAGCCTTCGACGCGGCGTCACCCGGACAGCCAAGATCATTCATATTATAGTGAAGCTTTCTGTCAGTCAGGAACGTTTAGACATGGGGAGATATTTTAATGTTTTCATAGGGACAGAAACATGTTAATACACAAGCACGCCAAGAACAAGCTCCGGACCCCCTGCTCGAAAGGTGCACCCAATAATGTTTACTTTCTTGCTGCACTACGTACTTAAATAGTAAAAAGAAAGTTTTGTAAAAGAAAGTATTCATTTCCGCTGCGGCGGAAATCGACGGTTTTTTTAAAGAAAAAACTCGTATTGTGGAGCTCTGATATCGAAAACGATATCAGTATATTCTCTGTGTTTTGGAAAATTGCATAAAATTAACATTGCAAAACTACAGTGTTAAAAACATAGATTTTTCCCTTAAAGAAATGCATTCTAAAACAATAGGTCTGTAAATAAGACGATGTACATTTCTTTAAATGAGCAGTTACGCGTAATTTTTGTTTGAGGAAAAGGCATTTTATATTTTTTTCTTCAATTGCAGCTCAACATTTTTTCTGTGATTTTTTCTTAGATAATGCAAAGGATACTTTAAAAAATAGAGAAGGTCTCAGTTTTGTCGAACTCTCTGAATTTTTTAAAACCGCAAAAGTTGCAAATAAGACGAAAAAGTGCGTTCTGTTGTAGCCCTACTAGTTAACATTTTATATTAGTTTAAAAATATGTGAAAATAAATATTGAATTTTATCCTTTGTAACGAATTGAGTCCGACGTCGCGATATCGGGGAATGAAAGTGAAGAACGAATAACGGGGACGGGAGCAATATTTTTTGCAGTTGAAATGAGAATGGCGAGATCTAATTAATTTAAACAATTTTTCATAAAATACTATGGAAATTATTCTCTGGTCAGACTTAAGGATGTTACATGTTAGTAACATAATTCCGATGCCTTGTCATGAACATTGACTCGCAAAGCGAAGTGACAGCACTGTGTGTTTGACCAAAACGTATTTTGGCATAGAATGCTTTGGAAATTATGCGTTAGACAGATTCACGGATGTTTTATGTAAATCGCGTATGAAAATAGTCGGAGCCTCGTCGCGAAATTGGCGAAGCGTCAACTCGCCTTAAAAGTTTGACGCCATTCCGCTTGCGGGCCCGAGTGATCATTCGCCATGATCTCGCGGAAATAACCTTATTCCTTCACGTTCATTACGAAAAGGGAAAAGAGACTAAACGTTACCGATATGAAATTATTATTAACGACAGGAAAAGTATGAATGTTATTCAGATTTTAAAAAGTGGGAAATACATTTAAAACTTTAGCTACACAAATTCGTGAACGAAAATTACTTTAAATTACAATTAAATGCAGAAATTGTAATTGTGATTATAATATTAATTTGAAAATAGCAAAGATTAAGTTTTAATTTCATTATTTTGATTACTTTTGTACAATATTTAAATATGAACAAGGGTCCATATTTAAATATTGGGCGATATTATAGTCGATATTAATCCGGGCGTGGGGAGAGACCGTTGGCAGAGTTGAAACTCTCCAGGATTTTTTAAAAATCTTATTTTAAATAAGCTTCCTTATGTACCTATCTTACGCGTTTTCATTCATTTGCTAATGATTTGTTTACATTATTTGTATTTTCGAGGCATAACAATTATCATGTTACTGTAATGTTACACACACTTTTATTATTTCTGGTAACCGCTCGTTGCAGTGCTATTGCAGTTCTTCCGGGGGTTCGTGAATAGTATCTCGTAAACTGTGCGTCCTAGTCCTATAAAACCCGGTTTTCAAGGTTCCTGAACGGGACCTCACGTTTATTTCGTTCTGCGGTAATCTACAATTTGAGCCCTTTCTAGAACTTCTCTTACATTTTTAGGGGGCTTTGCACTTCTGGAGCATACTCAGGGAGGGCCGGGATCAGAAACGTGCGTAATCACGAATTTTACGTAAAATTATAATCGCTATTTGATACTGTGTGCACTATTTGGTAATGTATTTAAATGCATGGTTCTAAGCCTGTTAATAAATACTTCGGAACATTAAAATGTTTATTCCCGCATCAGAACTATGATTTAGAATGCAGTTCAGGGCCGTTCTAAGTTAGGAATTGCTATGAAGCTATTTTCACATTTCAAACTATGACTTACAAAGTGCGAAATGTTTGCACTTCGGTTACCAGAGACAATCTTAGACCTTACACTGTTATCCGAATACAAGCGTCCTAATAATCAATGGTATATTAACTACATCAGCATCAGTCCGTCACATTTTGCAGGGTGAATGGTCAAACTTAAAAATTGTAGAATATTGGAATTTTTACAAAGTTGATAAAACATACGATATTCGTAAAGTAACGCCTAACGATAGGAACTTATTTCATAGATAACAATTAACAATTTTCTGTCTGAGGTACAGATATCAGCCGCAAATGTGCGGAGTAATTTTAGAATTTCGTTCTAGCGTAACATGGGATTATCTTGCAAAAACAATCCGAAATATAAAACAGCACTGAGAGGCGCGAGGATACTCGCTTATCCGGAAAGACGCATTGAAGTTCCTGAACTTCTGCAGACGACTCTGACAGAACTGCGTCGCACTCCGATTCGGAGCAAACATATTTTCATTCGCCCCTTCATTCTATCAGTTTCGTTGGGATTTTTTTCTTTTGTTGTTTGTTTGTTTGTTGTTTTTATCACACTAATCAGTAGATAACAGGAACAAGCTTAATACTTCCTTAGTGAAATTTCTTACAAAAACACCCCACCACAGCACCATTTCCCCTTATTTCCTACATGCGTAAGGTAGGTCTCGTCGGTGCAGACAATGGGATTCGATGCGGCCCGTGCCCGGTGCGGCGGGCTGTGCGTCGGCCAAAGGACGAATTGCGCCCAATAGGAGCGGCGCTGGCGGAGCCGGTTGACCGGCCATGCTTGCGGTTAATGTCATCCTGCTGACGTAGCGGGGGCTGGAGGTTGCAGTGTTCGGCGCGGCGGGGACTTCAATGCGTAAGGCCGCGGCCGTGCACATCGCACGCAACAGCGCTTGCGGGGGGAGGGGCGGCCGCGGAGAGGGAAGGGGGGGGGCGATCTGCTCACAAATGACAGCGCGAAAGGCTCGCACAGAAAAAAGTGCTATGCAAACGTGCAATATTTTTCTGGACATATTGCTCATTAAATGCAATACATGCTACTTCTTCTAGAAAACGCGTTTGAGTATTAAGATTCTCCAATTCAATATGAAATAGTTTGAAATTTTGGCATTCACTTATTTTGATTGTGTAACATGAGAATTGTTGCTCATGCGGTTACGAATACAAAATATTTTATAATGAATGTCACCAATAAAAAATGACCATTTATGAATTGTTGCGATATTGCATTTAATGAGCAATGTGAGCAATACTCGTGTAGACAATTGTAATCAATTTTAAAATATTTTAATATTCATAAACATGTTAATTTTAAAATCCTCAATATTTGTTTCAACGTGACCAATATAAGTTTATTTGTTGTTGTTTTTTTCCTAACAGAATTCGACGACAGTTCAATCCAAAGTCAACTTTGAAATACAACAGAAAAACATTGCAAACATTTGAAGAATATAAAGTAAAGATGATCAGAGACCATACGTCAGAGTTACAGGCCCTTGAAAGAAAAAATACCTTATGATCGATAGTTGTGGTAAAAATATTTTTTATTCAGATCAATAAATTGCGATTCGTTTAAAAAGGTTTACGAGATATAATTTAGTAAACCGGTTTGGGATCAACCATGATTAAATTTTAAAAACGATTTCCTGGAAAATTACTATTTTGGACTCCGGTCGCTCACTTTATTCACACCAGGACGCCTGACGCCGCCATTTTGGTGGCTTCGTTGATTTGTGTTTTCCAAACATTGATTAGTAGAACATTGGGTTCTGGTGACCATTAATCCATTATTGACGTGGTTAATAACGGAATGTTTCGACTATTTTATCAATTGTAAGTCACTTTAGTTCACACTCTTCGTCACCTTAAAATTCCAAAAAACACCAAATGCTCGCATTTTATTTTACCGACCCTCGAGTATCCCAGTTATATTTATTTCAATACTGCGTATTTACGTCTTAGTTAAATCCATTAACAAATTTAACGAACGAATCACAGGAATTAACAAACAAAAATACTTTTTCAGACAACTGTCTGTTAATATATAGTGGTTAATGAAACATTAACGTTAATGGTTTTTAAACTATTAATTCAAAAATTCTGAAATTAAAAGAAATCAATTTTGAGTAAATTAAACTCGTCTACAAAAGGAACAAATGTTAGAACAAACGAAAAACATTTTGCACTGAAAGCGTTAATAATAAAACTTGGAAATTGCCCTGTTCGGGTGCACTGTGCGTGGGGCGACGACGCGTTGCCACGGGCGGCCGGGCGCGCCGCTTCCGCCCCGCCCCCGCCCCCGCTCCCGCCCCCGCCCCCGTCGTACGAGGACTTCCGGTGCGGGAGGCGGCGCGGTGCCGCGCCATGACGCTCGCACGAGCCACACACAGGCTTTCCCCCTTTTGCTCTCTTTCCCCTGCACTTTAAGAGCCTCCGATCGACGAGATATACGATGATGCTCGGTTTTTCACGGTCACTGTTTCTCCAGATTGGTTTCGTGCAGTACCTCCTATTTTTCTATCCGTCGCAAACCTCTGCATTTCATTGCTTTTGGAAATGTCGTCTTTCGCGAATACTTATTGATGTTTTTTTTTGTTTCTGGATTTTTTTCTACTCTATTGCTTCGTTTCGATTTGCATTAGAAGGGTGCCTGAAAATCTCCCATATTTTAATGTAACCATTCTTATGACAAGATATGTCAGTCACACTTCCTAGATCAATAATATTCGATCTTTTCATAGCCTTATTCTTCTACAGATGCGTTTTTAATGAACTTTGCATCCATGATGTTGTCCGTGCCTAATTGTATTGAAAATCTTGTAATATAATATCAATTAATAAAGAAACGAAATTCATTAATTTGTCCATGTAAAGTCATTGATCATCCATCAAGAAATTAAAAAATAAATAAATGTAGGAAGAAATCGATTATAATACGCATATTACACAGAAATAAGTAGACAAAATTTCCTACCGAATAGTCAAGGTTTCATGTTGTTCATTATTTCCGGCTCATCAGATTGTCGATTTTTCGCTGAATATTCGTTAGAGTACAAGAATTTAGTTAAAAAGTATAAGAATAAAAATGTTTTCAAAAGAAATTTGTAGATTTCATTTTGATTTATGTCGAAGCTGAATATTCTTTCTAAGACCACAAATTCACAGGTAAGTCAGAAGTTTTGACGTGATAATTTCACTCATATCCTTGCACTGCTTGCTAGTATTAATCCATAAGACAAAGTATTGACAAGTTCTTAAAAATGTGTTTTCAGCGAACATCGAGTAAGGAAAATCGAAAATTGTTGATATTACTGGGAATGACATTACTGCCGATGTTTAAAGAAATTTCTGAGATTTATCATTGATTATATGTAGTACGTAAGTTTTGCGTTCCACAAAAAGTAAATTGAGCTAGAATTCAAAGATACAGATTTTAGTTCAATTCTGGACATAACAATCCAGGCTATGCGGTTTCACGAACCCCTTCCAGGAATGGGTCGATTTTATTTCCAAAACAACCAATGTTTGAAAGCACGCCCACTCTAACGCGACTCATTTGTTAAATGTGTGGTGTTCAGTTATGGCGTCTGACATTTTGTGTCCTCCGAGAAAAAAAGTTCCAAGATCCCGAAATTACTGGCGTGGCTCCACTTCCAAATGTCCCAATTCAGCTACATCCAAGGAAATAAGAAAATAAGTGGAGGCTCCCCTTTAACAAGTAACAAAAACAAATACTAATGACCAAAAGCAAAAACCAGAAACAAAAAGTGTTTGCTTTAAAAAATCCAAAATCACATCACGTCACAAATAACAGAAATCAAAGCTGAAGAAACTACACCATAAAAGAAATAAAGTTAAGTAAAAAATCTTTTTTTTTATGTTTAATCGGCAACTGTAATTCATACACACTTTCACTCCCACTCTTGAATAAGCCCCTGTGGACGTCCATAAAGCTTGTTTTGTTTCAGCGGTTGTCATCATGACAGCAGCGTTCTCGTTGTACGTCCCAAACAAACAGCGTTGCAACGACATGTTTGCAAGCAATTACAACACATGGGCGACGGATTGGGACATGCGCGATATCCGTACAGCATCAGGACACTACAGCGGAACCCCCTTGCACAACACTAATCGATAGATCGGGATACTTTCTCGCCAGTTCTCCCCACTGTAAATGCGAATTAAGTAACAACTACCCATTGGCGGGTGTAACAACAGGATAAATAGCTGCGTTTTTGTCGCGCTCTAAGATATGCGACACTAATGCCAGGTGCAAATTGGAATATTCTCCAGGGAAGACGTGCAAAAATTCTGTATAATGTGAACCATCATAAATGGCATGACGAAACCAGGACTTTGATGTTTTTAATAACTGAAAAAATGATTAAAAATATACACACATGTGGCCTCTGGCTACTCTTACTTGTGGCAACTGACTTACCTAAAAAGAAAAAACGTATACCCAATGCAGTGTCCCAATAACATTCAAGATTTTCTTTTACAAATTCCTTGATTTTGATTCCTTGCTATGAACAGTTCAAAGTGTGGAAATCACAAATGAGACACCTAGAAACTGATTGCGGGAATTGTGACTTAGGGACAAATTAATACGTTTCCATCAGGGGACATCAATTTCCTGCATCCCCCTCACCTCACCTGCAGTTTCCTTCGGAGGCGAGCCCCGAGAGGTAGAAAGAAAAGCCCTGAGCAAAGAACAAGCTGAGTGGTACAAAAGTGGCGAAAGTATTTATAAAGAAAGCAAAAGAACGAAGGGTAAAAGACGGGTCAAGAATTTGCTAATGACTGGGCGAAAGGGTGGGCGAGAGACGTAAGCAGCCGAGCGATGGACTGTGAGTGGGCGGTAAGAGCAAAGGAGTGCACGGGCGAGGGATCAAAGGCGCGACGCGAGGGGGAGAGAAGTGACAGGCAGCGAGAAGAAATAATAGAAAGACAAGGAGAGAAACAGACAGATGGGTGAAGTGTGAAAGCTAAAGGAAAGGAACCAATTGTACGAAGATGTGAAGGGAGAGAGGCAAAGGACGAAGTTTCCGCGATGAGGGGGAACGAAAGGAAAGAAGAGGAGGAATATGGAAGGGTAGGTGATGCGCTATTAGAGATTAGAGAGTTTACCGGTGACGATAGTAGACGGAGGGCGGGAGGCATATTAAAACGAAATTGCATGAGATAACAAGAACCAGACCAGAATTTTTCCTAGTTCTGGTTCTTCAAGTTCAACTCCAAGATTCGGTGTTAAATAAAAAGGCGCTTTGACCTAAAAATCGTATCGGATTTTTTGGAAAATTTATGCATTTGGCAAACAAATATTTATCACGACACACTAATTATTTTCTCCCATAAAATTACGCCCTGCAAGAAAATGATTTTATCGGAACAAATTTAATACAGCACCATGAGTAAAAACCACTGTAAATTGAGTACACAAAATATACGTAACTTGCGCATCACAAGACTCGATATATATTTTTTCTCGCGTGATGGCGAGATGTCTGAAACTGGGTTTACAGTTAGAGGCCCCTAACAAGGTTACCATGATGTAATGTTTCCCACAGTATCTTTAGAAGAGCCGCATGCAGAGCATTCTTCCGTAAGTGTTCCGCGACGAAAGAAGGTAACGAGGGCTCTCTACTCCCACACCACACACAGTCAGCTTCCAAAATCAGCCGGAGCTGCCTGCGTGGCCGACCCCCACCTGAGCGCCTACCGCCTTACCAAGAGACTCGTCCCATCAGGTAGCGTGGAAGCGTAGGCGAAACTTAGGGGAACCAAAGCTGTAGCATAATTCAAACTTTATTGAATTTGGACAATAATGTAAAAAAAATAAATATAAATTATTTTAAATATTAAATGTCTTTAACATTTGTAAAACTCAAATAATGATAATAACTTTAATAATAATTATTATTATTAATATATTATTATTATTAATATTATTATAATAAATGTAAGTGTTGATAATCAGCATTAGTACATAATAAAATATCAGCGGCAAACAATTTCCTTTAACATTTAATTGACTTCAAAATCCGGATGCCTTTGAATCTACAACCCATTGATATGACATAACTATTTTACTAATTGCAAATGCGAGCATAAATTGAAAGGAAATTATGAAACCTCCGGTGATGTGAGTAGTGTCTACGGTTTCGTTAGCTACCAAGAAACTTGCGTAAATACAAAAAAAAGAAACTGTTTATATTTTTATCTGAATAATGCAAATATTAAATTGTTTTAAGTCTATTCTCATACTGCGCATACCAACTTAATTCTCATTTTCCGCACGTCACTGCTTATGCCACAGTTGACATCATGCGACAGCGAAACTCCAATTTATTGATGTTAAAAGAGAGCATTTTATTTTTTAGTTATTATTTGTTGCGTGCCACTTTTTGGAAAACCAATTTGAGTGGTTTTGTTCAGCGGGATTTTTGTTCCTGCAGTCCACATTACATATTAATTACCGCGTAAATATTCCAATCTCATGCTTACTATAGATAAGATGCAGACCCTGTAGCGAAAAATACGCTAATTACCACTGGGCCCCGAATACTTTACTTTGTTAGCGTCTGCTCTACTTTTTAGGGAACTTACTTAGGTCTAAATCACTCCCAACATGAATATGGATCATCGTGGTTGGTTCTTCGATCATAAAGATGCATTGACGGGTTCAAAAGTTACAAAGGCAAGAAAAACTCAGTCTACAGTGAAAAACTACCCTTTCTTCCCTTGTGCGGGCGGATAAATATAAAGAAGACCTGTGCACCCTCCATAAGTCCACGAAACATGCCTTGACAAGTCAGCAATGCATATGGCTTTTTGGCTACAGTAATGTTTTGAGCGTTAGTGGGAATGAAATTTCCTTTAAAAAGATTACCGATATTTCACTGAAAACGATAACTGCCGGCTAAAGAAAAACTAGTTCATTTTAATACTGGTAATAAAAAATGCGTGCGCACACTTACAGATCTTCCCCCACTAGAACAGGAATTCCCAATATTTTTCTGTAACAGCCCCTTTGAAAGAAATGGTTTGCTTCATCAACGCTCTCACATTTTTCTCTGTGTTACACATCATTCTACATATTTATAACACAAAAATGGCCCATAAATGAATTAAAGATCATTTACTCAAATAAAATGAACAAAATTTGGAAACAAATGTTAGATGTATGTGTATTATTTTTGAACTATTATCTTTTTTATTTTCAAAATACAAGCAAGTTCTTAGAACCAAAGTCACACATTTCAATTGCACAAAAGTTTGTTTTCCACTCATGTCAGTGATGCTAAATTCCAAATCCAGGACAAAAATTGTAATGTATTGATAAGTGAAAACATAAGAGAAAGAAATATTAAATATCAGAAAATAAATAACTATTAACTTCATTTTCTTATTTACGGCATCTTGATTGTACCGATTAATTATTGGTTCATTGTCTGCTCTCGACCCCCAAATGATCATTTGATCATCATTGACTGCCTTTAAAATATTATTTACCTCTAGGGGAGTTGATATCAACCCCGCTGGGAACCCCTGCTATAATCTGTTTAAGACTACGGTGTATTGGGTTGTATAAGAGTATAGATGGTATGTAGGTACTTCGGTTCTCTTGCCTATTAAACAACCAATCTTGAATTCTTGATTTTCACATACAAAAATGTTGGCAATAGTCGTTTTTCGGGCCACTGTTCTAATTTAGAAATAAGAATATTGATCTCATATTTTTAACACGTACACTAACATTTAATAACAGAATCCGCTCTCAAACGATCACCTTTCCTAGCATCCTTTTCGGGACAAGACGGTGTTACTAATATGCATTTCCACTGAAAAACGTTTGTGAGATCCATAGAAGTAATCGGGTAATGCATAAAAACGAACTGATTGGAAATGGCACTGGTAAGAGAAAGAGAAATCCTCTAATACATTTCTTTCAATATGTTGCTACTTTACCCTGAGGAATTATTGTTAATGGCGAAGAAATCGGAACTTTTGAAAGAGACTTCAATGCGTGGATAAGTTACCACTTTCGGCAAGATAACACTGCGATCATTCAAAGACACAAAAACCCATCAAGCTACAAAAGCAGATTATATCTTTTTAGCATTTTCCAACAACGTTAAACCTTATCGCGAAAGTACGGCACATATTTTCCAGGCAAGCTTTGCACACACATATATGATGATGATCATGATTATTAGTTGTATGTTTGTGTTTTCGACAATTGGCAAAAATTACACTACGATAACTTACAACGATTTCTGATTTTTATAATTATATAACATAATATTCGTTTCGTGCTTGGTAAATGCGATAGCATGGTCCAGGGGATGGCGTGTGTAAAGCCTATTGGATATGCCCTAGATTCTTGAGTTTTGTGTTGTTAAAAGATGAAGTTCGTAAAGAACTTCAAAGAATAAAGAAAAATTTAAAACAATGAATTTTAAACTAGGGTGTCAGAATAAATTATTTGAACGTCATTTACACCCAAAGAATACGATGATTCCTCAATATGAATTATTATATCAAATGATACTCGTATTTTAAGCAACTAAACTAGTCTGAATCACTGCAGAACAACGCGTCACCATTCAGAAGACTCTCCTTCGTGTTTGAAAAGCAAAATATTGAATTATGATAACTTTAGTCTCCGCTAGGCTCCGCCTCAATTTTTAATTTGGACGAGGCATTAATTGCACTGTAACATTTCGCGGTATATTCAGCATTTTATTGGTCACCATAAAATCTCACGAATTATACAAAAATTAACGGTATTTCTGCGAGAGTAAACACATGAATTCTGTTGCTGCGGTACGTTAGTACGATATTGTGGGGTGTTGCTTGCAATATATCTATATAAACAATATTTGTATACCGTGGTTCGAAAAATATGGATACAAATAAATCTCCTAAACCTAATAATACCTATAGAAATGAAATTCGGTTAAGAAATTGGTGCATGGACTTCCAGTGGCGACGCCTTCACATCGTCAGTAAATACGATTACTGGAGAAGTTTCATTTGGTGAAATGTGAGGAAAATGAGGTAATTTGCCTCATATACATTTTTCTAGTTGTGTTATTAATAATATTACAATTAAGAATAATTATTTCCCAAAACCAATGGAATTACTTTTGAATTGTTTGAATCTGATTTGATTTGTACATCGCCATCTCTTTTTCCTTACAAATATTTCACTTGCGGTGAATCGATGGTTGTTTACGTTGCTAAGGATGTTATATTTCTAAACATACATGTAGGTACAAGTGCACTTAACAAATCTGCAGGGTTGCATGTTAACAGGGGATGCATCGGAACGCATGTGTCCGATAAAAGCATTAAAGATCCGCCATGAACAACCTACTGACGCTTCAATTTAATTTTACATGGATTTCAAGTTTTGCTCGATTCTGACCACCCATCGATCTACCGCCTTCTAGGTCGAGAAACCTAGAAGATTAAAATTTCCAAAAATTAAAAAAAGTTCAAAAAGATGTCGTTTGGTAGTGTTTTGTTTAAAGAAATATAACTCGGGCACCACTTTCCCTCGCATGTTTCCCTGCACATTCTCACATGTTTTCCGCAATTTCCCCACGTGTTCTCTGCAAGTTCCCTCGCACGCTCCCAGCACGTTTTGTGCAGGTTAACCTAGTACATGTTTATCCCACTTGTACCTCCACACGTTCCCCGCATGAACCCCATACGATTGGCTACAAGTTTGCTCACAAGTTCATTGCTTGTTCCACTGCATATTCTCCCGCGTGTTTACCACATGTTCTTTCAAATGTTTTCTCACATGTTCCGCGCATGTTTATTGCCTGCTCCTGTGCGTGTTAATATGTAAATTAACCTGCAGATCCAAACATTTATTTTTGTTATTAAATAATTTTGTAATCGATATCGGATCGCGACGTATATTGCAGACGCTCCTCCGCCGAATGAAACGGGAAGTTCTGAGCGAACACCTCTCAAATGTAATGGCTTTTAGACTCTTTGCAAAAAATTCATAACTTTCACCTCAAAAAATGTAATTTCTAATGTAATCTCTAATATTTTTAAAAGAGAAAATAGCTTCAATAAGATACCAAACTTCCAGCGTTCCTAGCATCCCGTGTTAAGTGGAAAGAACTTTCCAGAAACATAACTGAACGTCCAAAAAGGCCTCAATTTTTAGATTTCTCCTTAAAAAAACTGAATTTGCGTCAGGGACGCGAAAATGTAGTTTTAACGCCCAAGGCCGCATGATTTCCGAGTTATCGGAGATTGTTGTAGCGTAATGTGTATTGCGAGTTGCATGTGCGCCTGATTCCCGCAAATAAGCTACAATCTGCAAACTTCTGTCTTTCGAATGATAAATATAAATCTTTCAAAATCTGTGACGCAGCACCAGAGGATAAATTCATATCTAGAAGTAATACACTAACTTTTTTCGTCAAAGGTTTCTTAGAAATTGTCAAAAACCATCCTTAGCGTCCTATATAGAGAGGATACTTCAATTACAATAAAAAGTAAGCTATTCAAATGTCGTGCAAGGGTCAGGTCAGTTCATTTGTTTAGGGTTGCGATCAAATTCTGCAAAAAACGCACAACATTTACAATAAATTAAATATCTACAAAACTAATTTTAACAATTACCGGCAAATTAACTTGCATTTTGAATAAAATGATTAGTTCTCAAGTGAAAATGCCCTCTCTTCGTTTATCATTCAGGGTTGCGTGTTGACCAGGTTCCATGTAGACCTAGGACCTATTTCGCAATATGGCCGAATAATAACGACATCATTTCATTTCCTGCCATCTCATTTCCGGCTGAGGCGCATTTTTGGGAGACCCGGGCCCGATAACAACAAACCTATGATGAATTTCTGATTTACTCACGTAATGACCGCTCCGTTTGCGTCTTACCCATCTCATTTCCATCTCAAACGCCACTTAAATTTAAAGGATAACAAATAAAAACAAAAACGGTACTCCTAACTTTTACAAAGACTTAACTGTGTCAACTGGATACAAGAATTGTATCATGAAAGTCACACGTGGATAACCAAAACCTGAAGCAAAAATTAAGTTTCTCATTTGAGATTTTCAAGATCAGTGGCGATTTTTTTATGTTAAAATAGAATAATAAATGAAGGTGTAAGGAATAACAGTTCTTCTGAATAAAAATCTGGAGAATGCGTGGCATACCAAGGCAATGTTTGTCTTATCTGTCCCCACTGTCGTAGGAACGTAAAACTGAAGAATTTTGTATCTTCCCTTTCAAAAGTAATGTTTGTTTTCCTACCAATATATTGTCCCTATGTAAATCTAATGGCCCAAAAACGGTGCGTGATAGGGACTGGAAACTGTGGACAAGGGAACTCACATCACGCCTTTCCCCTATATCCCATCTCCTGCTATTGAGGCTAATTTGATAGTTTTTGCAATGTTCCCGCTGCGATTTGGTACTGCCTGATGTGTGTATCAAGATAGAGCTCAATGTCTTCTAATCTGGCCGAAATAAGCGCAGTTTGCCGCGCGCACGCTAAAAGCTACTTATTTCGTGTCAAACACCCTCAAAGCTTATTTGACCACCGAAATCTCTAATTCGCGTTTTTTTACCGATTCCAATAATCTTCCTGTAAAAATAGTATTATACATTTTTATTACGAATAGACGCTAGAAAGTACTAAATATTATTAAAGTATTGTTGCATTCATTGTATATTACATCGTTGCCAAATTACTATTTTTAAATCATTTAATGTAAAAATTTTTATCCAGTTCCAAAAACCATCGAATTTCAATAAAAATTAAACTATTCTTGTTATTAATATCGATAAGTTGCCTTCGAGACGGAGGGAGGAAAGGAGAATGTTACTACAGTCGAGGGGATGCTCCAAGGGGAGGAGCAAAAGGGGGAAAGTGCAGAGAGCGCTGGGCTCCGTTTTCGAAAGTAGGAAAAGCAAACGTTGGTTTGCACTGAGACTGTCATACATCGCTCAAGAAATCCGATTGTGGGGTGTAGGCCAACTCGCTCAAGAAACACAGGTGCGACCAGAAGAGGGGGCGGCAGGGGCAACTTGTCCCAGGTCCCGACTTAATTGGGGCCCCGATTTTTTTTCATTCGAAATAAATAAAAAATGTATTAATCTCTAATCCAAATTTAACGCGAGTACTGATTTCCGATGCAAGGAGAAATAAATTATGTTTATGAATTGGGGAGGATGAAATTTTTTTTAATGGAGGGGATTGATGTGGATTAATTGTCCCAGGCACCTGGTTTTCTCTGAAGAAACACTTCTGCCAAACATCGTTCAAGATTCATGCGTGACAATCATACTTTTGATCCACTTGCTGGTTTCCTTGACAATGGTACTGCTTCGGCACAAATACGAGTATGGATGACGACTTACGCAGAAAAATGTGAGGGATTACACAGCTCACAAAAGTAGCGTTCGATGATAACTCGCAACAAATCTAAAATCCGATAAGCGTCGTCAGAGTAACATGATTGACTAAATACTATTCGCTCCACACACCGTGCCTCCAAGAAACACGAATCCTTTCCTCGTATTGTGGTAACATTGTACACTGAGTACACTGAAAACAAAACCCATATCGATCAATCCCAGCTCGGGGAATCAAATAGTTCTCGCAAGCGTTTTCCGCGAACCTAGCAACCCAGGCAAAAGATGTTTCTGAAAGAAGAGTCAGAGATAATCTCTTGAAAGCTTTACTCTGCCTCAAACGTCAGATAGAGTTTGCAATGTTTATAGATATTTTAATAAAATTTTCGTAGGGGTATTTTGTTCCATCAAAGCACAGCACCGGAACGAGCTTCTCCAAAAATTTAGTCCGTTTTCAAAACACATTACAATACGTATACAATGTATGTGTGAAATATGTATTGTCATCAGAAGAAATCACATATATTTCCATCCATCAATATCTCGTGCGTGAGTCAAATCAGAAATAACATTCGGGGAAACCCCAAACGAGAGCCCGAACTGAGAGGTCCACGCACTTCCGAAAATACCACGCAGGCCAGTTTCCCCGCCCGCAGGCTCGTGGCACGGATCGGAGGGCTACTTACCGCCTCACAGCATCCTCCGCGCGTCCTCGATCCCTGCAGAAGAGCGAACGGTGCTGCAAGTCGCACGCACAATGCCAACACTACGGCGCCGCGGCGGCGACTGGCGAGGGCTGGCTGGCGGGCCGGCCGCGGCGGCGGCGGCGGCGGCGTCGCGCCCCACTTCCCGCCCCCTCCCCGGCGTCGCTCGCGGCTCGCACCTGCCCGGCCGCACGCCCGCCCGCCCGCCTAGCCAGCCGGGCTTCCGCCCGGGCGGGTCCGGCCGGCGCGGAGTGGCGCGCGCCCAGCTCGTGCGGGAAATTAAGAAGGCATCCCACCCACCCTGCAGTATGCCTCTGACCAGGAGGCCTTGGGTTCGAGTCTCGACGGTGGCAGGATTTTCGACACTGACTGAATAACTGGGCTAAATTCAGTCAATGTGTGGAGGAGAATTTTAGCGGCCGGCTGCTCTGATCAGGTGTTTTCCCTGTTTCTCCCACAATAATAATAATAATAATAATAATAATAATAATAATAATAATAATAATAATAAACTCGTCTTTATTTGTGGCGAGGCTCAGACCTTAAGGCCTGCTCTTCCGCCTAACCACTATCACCAACACCATCACGCCTCCTCTTCCGCCTAACCACTATCACCACTCCTATCAACACCAGGCGAATGCCGGGGTAGTACTCTAAGGCGGCGGTCACAGTGGAACCGATTTTGGCCGAAATTTCGGTCGTCCGAAGTCGGACGTTTGTGTTAGGCCCGATTCGTTCAAACACGTGCTAGTAAATGGAAATGGGCAGTCCGAAACATCGACTGACGAATAATATGTTTCGTTTGATTTTTTCGGTTCCATTCGCCCGAAATCAGCTGGAGAGTGAAAGACATCTGTAATACCAACACTATCTCTAATACATGAAGATGGTCATGAGCGTGCCTTTCGCTAATGTTTCAAAAGATTAACTGCGGAAGTATGGGGGTATTCTGACAATTTTGGGTGCAACATTCGGGAGAATTTGGATGAAATAATTCGACGATTTCGCTCGCAGTCGTAGCCGGTAGCCAGCGACCGACATTTCGGCTGCACTGTGACCGTAGCCTAACAAACGGGCCACGGACCACGCCCGATTTTTCCTTCCTCTTTCTTGACCTTTCCTCCTACTTATTTACACTTACACTCACAAGCACTACACTACCACACATGTCTGGAGACTGGTCGGGAACTTAGAAAAACTCAAAAATTCAAAATTTAAATAGTATATGACTTAGTGTAGGGATCACAGAATTTTGAAAATGTGCACACAATTCACTTTTCCCCATAGCACGTCATACGCAGTTTTTAACTGTTTTTTTTGACGTAAAAATAAATAAAAGAGCTTGTCCCGACTGGAGCGGCGCCGCGCTGGTGGGAGATACCTGATCGGGGAAAGTCCACGTAAGTCGACCTAGATCAGAGCGGGACCTCGACATCCGGGGAGGGGGGAGATCACCCACACCGCCCGCAATAAAACACGCACTACACTAACGGGACTAACGACCTTAGCAGTTGACGCGCCCAGAATCACTAATCAATCAATTGTAAGCCAACCGATCCCGGAGATGGGCTGCGAATCAGAGGGTTCGGCCGATCGGGATGTTCTCCTCACGACTGGTCAATAAATGTTACACGGGCACGTGTTCTTGAGCTCCGGAATCCCTACACACACACACCCTCCTTTTCCAACACAGTTGAATTGTGAATAAAAGTTAGTAACGAGCGTTAGATTTGATAGAAAGATGTTTTTGCTCCCATATAGTAGACACTATTTGCCGACCTGGATGGCCAAGGTGACTAGAGCGTATGCCGACTCTACACATCGGTCTCAAGGGTCGCGGGTTCGAGTCCCGCCGTGGACATTGTTGTATTTTGATTTCATAGCACTGCCGACGAAACACCTTTTGCCCCACTCCTCTCACATCTAGCTAAATGAGAGCTCAAGAAACCGTACGCGTTTTATGCGCGTAGTAACGTTTTTTGTTGTCAGTCTAGCATGATCTCGAGAGAATGGTCTCTTTGCTTGCACACAAAGCTTCAGCTCATCAAGTGTTTTAAGAGATTAAACGCTTTCAGTTTATGAAAAACATTCAACTTGCGTCAATATGTAACATTTCTAGCAATATCCGGGTATCCAATATATGTAGCAAATCTAGCAAGAACATGCAAGTCTATTACGCGTGGGCGAAAAGTTCCGTCTAGACTAGTCTTAAATTGACTCTTTTTTTTAGTTGCTTTTCTTAAGACAATGCCAATTATCCTAGACAAAGTCCGGTATCATGAACCAAGCACTAACCACTTCACCCGAGGGGGTTCTACATATC
The DNA here is from genome assembly GCA_011170035.1 of Teleogryllus occipitalis. Taxonomy (NCBI): domain Eukaryota; kingdom Metazoa; phylum Arthropoda; class Insecta; order Orthoptera; family Gryllidae; genus Teleogryllus; species Teleogryllus occipitalis. The sequence continues at coordinate 532,046 of BLKR01000071.1, read as the reverse complement.
AGTGGTCAACGTAATAATTTGCACTTCATTTAATAATGTCGGTGTGTAGATTTCCCTCCTCAAGATCTTATTTATTTATTTTACGCCGAAAACAGTTAAAATTGTGTGTAACTTGCTACGGGGAGAAGTTTATTCTGTGCACGTTTTCTTTTAAAAAAATATTATTTAATATTAAATTTTAAAATTAAAAAAAAATTAGGAACAGTTATGAAACGTAAAAAATATTACTTGGCATTTAAACTCTTAAATTAAGCTTTTTAACAATGTGTTGGAAAGTAATCTACACGTTTTGAAAATGAATTTACTGTAGTGATCAATTGATACGGACTCCTGATAAATACGATTCTTACGGCCTGTATTGTAATTATAGATACTAGTATCTGTATTGCATGAAAATACGCTCTCGCCGGTAAGAAAATCAGATTTGACAAAAACTAATTCGTAAATGTTTACGCAAGTCAATGGTAGCATTTCACTGATTTAAGAAATGCTTGCAGGAATCGCGTGGATGACATTTGTTTGTATTTATTTCTGTAATCTAACCGGCTGTGTTTACCCAGAATATTGAGCAGAGTCTCATGCGGGAGTGAACATTTGCATAAAACGGTTTGTGAAGACTAACCGAATTCGAAAGATTTCTGAATGCGTAATATAATGAAATTAATTTAGTGAACAATTCATTTATAAGCTCGTTTTAATTGAGGTTTGACTAAATTGAGAGACTCGGAAACACTGTTAACATCAACCAATTGAATATTGGTTGTTTTCAACGGAGCATTTAATTGCCCATGTGAATAGCAAAATTGCATGAAACCGTTTTCACTTCTTTTATTATTAATTTGTTTATATGAAAACCATTGTGATTGGTATCATATTGTATAAAAGTCAGTACTCTACCCCACATTTCCGGTTCATGCTTTCTGCGCATACTGTTTGACTACGATTACTATTTGCCTGTTGACTCAGCCAGTGACGTACCTAGAATCTGAGACGTAAAAACTTAGTTAAAATTGAAGATGGTCGTACATGAGCAACACTGACTCACATTGTTCCCATAATAAAACAGGTAGCTGCTTAGATTTACAACTGGGAAGCCAGGTTTGCTGGCGTATGGACGCCGTAAGGCCTTCAACCCTTCTCTTTAAAAGAAAGCCCAAGGCTGTGACTTAATCACAGCATCGTTTCGATTATGTGGAGAGGAGGTTGGATGAAGGTTGATTTATGATTAATCTCGAATACTTCCTGCTGACCCGATTCATTTGGATTCATTCTTGCCTTTTGTACTAGGAATATTTGAGCCTTATTTATTCAATTTTTTCACTTTCTCGCATACTACTTACGTGGTATAAAGAACGCATTTTTAATACAGCTGCAAAAAAGGCGATTTTTCGACAGTAAAACACGTTTTGTGCTCCTTTATACCAAGAAAGGAGATAATTCTAGCTCATATATTTAGTAAAATATAACTTCTTCTATGCCATTGTGACCAGGAGAGGTGACTCAGGGCATCAAATAATATCACTGCATTGCCTTCGATTTGGAGGTCCTAGATTGGAGTCCCAACGGTGGCAGGATTTTCACACTATCTAGGTAACTAGGTCGAGTTCAGTCGCTGACTGGAGGAGAATTCTAGCGGTCGGCTGTTCTGATCGGTAGCTTTCCGATCAATACCAGGCGAATGCCGGAGCAGTACCCTAACAAACGGACCATGGACCGCGCGCGATTTTTCCTTCCTCTTCCTTGACCTATCCTCATCACTTATTGACACACATTTACTCTTCAATGTACTACATTACCACAAATGCCGGGAGACCGGTCGGGAGCTTCAAGCTTGTCCCGGCTGGGACGGTTCTCCGTTGGTGGGAGATACTCAGTTGGGGGAAACCTACCTAGCCGACGATACGTCGGCGAAGAATTTTAACATCTAGAGGGAAAGGCCACCGCCATCTCCCGAGGAAAAAACATGCACTACACTTACGAGACTAATGACCTTGGACGTTTTCGCGCCCGGAAACATCAATCAATCAAACAAAACAATCTAACACGTTATGTAGTCAGAATTGACGTTTTGTGAGTCGTTGATTCGGAAATGGTTTACGGCAAAACGGTCCGTCTGTTAACCACACTGGCGGCTGCAACGTACCAAGTATTTTGACCAATTTTGATATTCCCCGTTCGATCTGCCTGACGTCGCAATCTTGAATTTGAAACAAATATTTGTTTCAAATTTTGTTGTGTTTTTTCAGGAGGGCTTTACGTAACAACAAAAGTAAACAACAACAACAAAAATGGCTCCAAATTGTTTGAATAAACATTTTCGTCGGACACCATAAATAACGTTTCCAAAAATGGCGCAGGCCCAATTTTCGTTGAGTTCTTTAAATTTTCGATAATCGCAAAAGTTGAAGAAACATTTGCTTTTTCCTCGCGAAATATATTCTTCAAAATTAAATTTTTCAGTGAAGCCTTTCCAATTTGTTCAAAATGTGAATATTTTTTTTTGTAATTTTACATGAAATAAAAGCAATGTTAAGATTTTCTCAATAACGGGTCTATTTTTTTTTTTTCTTTTTCTTCGGATAGATACAAAGGACGCTTAAAAAATTGCACAAGTCCCATTTTCGTTGAATTTTGTGAATTTTCAAAAATTGCAAAAAGTATAAATAATTCATGAAAGAATGTGATGTTTTAGTACCACTGGTTTAATTCGCAATGCCATAGAATGCATCAACGTAATGAATGCAATCAATGTATCAGCCCGGAACTAGTTTGCTTATTACGATAGCTGTGCTTTTACCGAAGCAGAATACCATGGAAAGTAGTCTCCGAGTATTATCAGGCTATCTACAAGCACTTTCTTCGTGTCTATATTTCTTCCCGGGATCCATCTAGCAAATACTGTTGATCCCCGTTGATAGCCCAGTATACAGCCCTTAAACTCAATGTCATTATCTGTTCTTGACGGATAATCACCGTTCACAAGATCACTATCGAAAAGTATTACCTCTATTGCGTTGTAATTTTCAACAAAAATGTTTAACAAATGTTTTTAATGGAGAATTCCATGAAATTTTAAAATATAGAAAATACAAGTTAGATTAGTGACAACAGTAAGAAACTTATATTTCCTAGAGTCCCTAAACTTTTTGGCAACACAGTAAAGAATAAAAACGGAGAAAAAATGTATCTTATCTTCTGTTTCCTATGTGGTGTTCAAATAGTATAAATTAAACTCTTCAAAATACTTATATGATGTAAAAATGAATTCACCGATAAATTACGATAACGAAAAATGGCTTAAGCAGAAATTATTTCAAAAATGTGGAAATGTATTTCCATTCAACAAAGCGAAACGTGCAAGAACGTGAGTGATGCCTAGCAGACACAAATGCACTTGTGCGTCACTCTTTTCACATTCCTAACTGTTAACAAACAAAACTAGGGGTGCTACAGAATGGCACATACTTTCGCATAGCAAAGTTTCCTAATTTCCTTAGTGTGGTCTGGCTTTAAGGCCGTCCTCCATTCTTTGGCCAGCTGCCATCTATCGTCGGCCAAAGTACATTTTTTGACATATTATCAACTTTTTGCTTTCCTAATAGTACAACCGAAATATTACAGAAGAGTAAAACTTCGTTCTAAACAGAAATTTTCATTGAAAAATTTGAAGCCATTTCTAAGGAATTGGCGATTAAGCATTACGGTAAATGCGAAATTCGAGGCTCTTTTTCACGGAATATATTGAGTTTTCGAAAAAGTTCATTTAAAATTATTTAAAGCACTTACACTCACAAATGTAATAATGTATACAAATCGATGGGAATGTGCATATTAACGGTGTGAGAGATATTTCAAATAAAATTACATGTGTAATTTTTGAAAAAACAAAATTATACACGAATATTAACTTTACATCCTATTAGTTGCATGTGCCATTATCACTAACAGTTGGAACAGTTGGAAGAAAAAATTCGGAACCATTTTTGAGAAAATGGCATTTAAGCGTTTCTCAAAATGCAGAATTTTGAGCTCATTTTAACAAAAACAGTTGAGTTTTCGTGAAACATTATTCATAAGAAAGAAAGAAAGAAAGAAAGAAAGAAAGAAAGAAAGAAAGAAAGAAAGAAAGAAAGAAAGAAAGAAAGAAAGAAAGAAAGAAAGAAAGAAAGAAAGAAAGAAAGAAAGAAAGAAAGAAAGAAAGAAAGAAAGAAAGAAAGAAAGAAAGAAAGAAAGAAAGAAAGAAAGAAAGAAAGAAAAGAAAGAAAGAAAGAAAGAAAGAAAGAAAGAAAGAAAGAAAGAAAGAAAGAAAGAAAGAAAGAAAGAAAGAAAGAAAGAAAGAAAGAAAGAAAGAAAGAAAGAAAGAAAGAAAGAAAGAAAGAAAGAAAGAAAGAAAGAAAGAAAGAAAGAAAGAAAGAAAGAAGAAAGAAAGAAAGAAAGAAAGAAAGAAAGAAAGAAAGAAAGAAAGAAAGAAAGAAAGAAAGAAAGAAAGAAAGAAAGAAAGAAAGAAAGAAAGAAAGAAAGAAAGAAAGAAAGAAAGAAAGAAAGAAAGAATATACGTATATACGTACGCCGTATATACGTATGTATACGAGAAAGAAAAAAAAGGGCCAGTTTTTGCGAGATAATTTTGGAGATACAACCAAGATGTTAGAATACCATGAGTCATATTAAATAGAGGTAAATAATTCTGGTTCTGTGCGTAAATCTATTCGAAAACAGTATATGACACATTACTTTGTTGTTATAGGACAAATGGTAGAAAACTGAATACGCGAGGATCCCAAATGAGCCATACGGCGCAAACTAAATTTCTGCAAAATTCCCGCATTTCAAGATCCTATAGCTGCCGTGAAGGTTGTACGATGGTTGTACGACTTGTCTACATGATCGCGCTCAGCTAGAGGACGACCAGAACAACTCAACCTCAATCACTACAGTGGCGGTCTCTGGCAGCGATAACTTCAGTCGTAATTGGGGAAGCCTATAGGCAGAGCAGTGTTTTTTTAACGCTCAATCAACACTAACCACGATGGAATTCTTTTTTCTTTGGCCAGCTGCCATCTATCGTCGGCCAAAGTACATTTTTTGACATTTTATCAACTTTATGTCATGTTATTCCGTGCAGTCAATTTAAAGAAAAAATTGGAAACATTTTCGAAAAAAAGGCATTTGAGCGTTTCTGAAAATAACCAATTTTGAGCTCGTTTTCACAGAAAACTTTTGAAATTTCGAGAAACTTTTTAAGAAATCATTTAAATCTCTTATACTCACAAATGCAATAAAGTATTAAAACGCCCGTAATTAAGGACGTAAGACATATTTTTAAAAAATTAAATTTTGTAATCTTTGGAATATCAAATAAACGCATCAAAATTACGCGTGTGTCATGTTACTCGGTGCATTTAGCACTAAACGTTGAAAAATAGTAAAGAAACAATTTGGATCAGTTTTTGAGAAAATTTTATTTTAATATTGCTTATATTTAACTCCAAATTGTGCCAAAACTACTAATAATCTCAAAATAATAAACATAACATTGATTAAACAACTAATTGTGGAGAAAATCTCTCTCTTCATAGATGTAATTTTAGAAGGACGCCGAAAAACTTCAAAACTATTGCAATTTTCGAAAATTTAGAGTTAACAGGGAAAATTAGACCTTTGCAATTTTTATAAGTTTATTTCACTTTATTCTTACCAAAAAAATGAACCATTTTTAGAGGAAATTTTTTAAATATCCCAAGGGCTTCATGTAAGGTTCGCGTAAAATTTAAAGAATTCATAAAATCGCAGGGCATTGAGTCGGGTCAGATCGACCCGCGAAACCGGGAGCGGTAGCTCAGTGCATCAACTGATGTCACTGCAGCGCCTCTGACCGGGAGGTCCTAGGTTACACTACCCACGGCGGCAGGATTTTCGACACTAGCTTTGCAGCTAGGTCGAATTCAGTCGCTGTCTGGACGAGAATTCTAACGGCCGGCTGCTCTGATCGGTAGTTTTCCGTGGTTTCTCCGATCAACACCAGGCGAATGCCGGAGCAGTACCCTATCAAAAGGGCCACGGACCGCGCGCGATCTGTCCTTCCCATTCCTTGTCCTACCCTCTCCTCTTACACACACACGTACATTAACATGCACTACGCTACCACATATCCCGGGAGACCGGTCGGGAGCTTAGAGCTTGTCCCGGCTGGGGCGGTGACCCGCTGGTGGGAGAGTCCTGGTTAGGGGGAAACGCCACTAGCCGACGGTAGGTCGGCGCCAGATCTCGCCATCCAGCGGGGGAAGATCACCATCTCCCGAGAAAAAACATGCACTACACTAACGGGACTAATGACCTGAGTAGTTGGCGCGCCCGGAAACATGAAAAAATCAATCAATACGCAAATACTATTTTTCGAAAAAAATCCTACAAATCCCACAAAAAAAGTTTAGGAGTCATTGTTGTTCACACACGGGCGGGCAGATGGACGTTTCGAAAAAGAAAAACAACACTTTTTCAGACCACAAAAATTGTATTTCCATTAAAACCTCGAAATCGATTTTCAGTAACGTTACATAACTTTCTCTATACTAAGTGTATTATTCCATACGTACGTACGTTTACGAGAAAGTAAAAAGTTTAAAAAATGCAATTTATAAAGGCCATTTCCGACTATTCCTGACTCAATTTAAAAGTTCCCTTATGACGAGACATTACGTGGGCGAAATTTTGAAACTGTGATCACGACTGCCTTACTCGTGTAAAAATGCATATATATGAAGCTTTTACTTTATTTACTTACACTTCACGTTTCCATTTCCTGAATATTTTCTTAACTAGAGCAGTTTGCTTCGACATCCAATGAAATCGTTCCGTCAATCACGTTTGAAACAATGTGTATGTTGTATAGAATTGCGACATTATTAGGGTGACCAGCAATCTGCCTTTTTGGAATTCAAGGTTTTTTCCCGGTTTTCCAGGTCTGAGAATATAAATTTTCCAGGTTCTCTTCCGCACGCTACAACATATTTTTACCTTCTACTGCTGATGCAGTAAAGAGGAAGTTATGTAATGCTGCGGGAAAAAAACGAATTTTCAGCAGAAAAACTCTTATTGCCAGGTCATGTTAAAGAAGAAGTGGATAGATCCAGTTGCTAAAATTTGAAAAGAATTCCTCTAACACATGATGTAGCCAGAATCCGTGTTTTGTGGGCCATTGATTCCAAAAATTCGGTTGACGGCACAACGTCCGTCCATCTGTCTGATAGTAAACAACCCTAGCGGCTAAACCGTTCAGCCAATTTTCTTGAAAACTGATATTCCTTAATCGTTCTGGCGATGTCGCGGCCCCTTAAATTTGAAACCAATATTTTAATTTTGGGATGTACTTTACATGAAGCGCCTGGGACATTTTCAAAATTTTCAAAGAAATGGTTCCATCGTTTTTTATTAAATTGTGTTGTTGGATACTGTCAAGACAGTTTAAGTGAATAGTGCAAGCCAAGTGCATTATTTCTAATACTTTACATAAAAGAAAAAATGAAAAATTGAGTACCATAAATTTGTACCAACATTTGAACTTTGCGCTTTGGGGAACATGGCAGCGACGGAAGTAGGATTTAATCGTATTTACCTGGCGCACAATCCCGTGAAGGTCTCAGCATATTCATTTTTTCGTGCTCCATGACAATTCGGACACTGTCACTCTTAATATCCTTATAGACTCTAAGCAAAGATATCTTCGACTGCGCTCTCCTTTAAAAGAAGTAAAAATTCCCGTTGAATATGATGGACGTTTCGATCGGAACGGATTTATCCCCTTGAATAACATGGTCGTTTCGATCGAAAAAATAGCAGAGGTACCGCCGATCCCATCAAAGACGATGTGCGACACTAATCGAAAGTCAAACTTACATGTATTGTAGTAAAAACTAGAATGCCACAAACTTTCTCGCAGCAAATTTTTCTAATATCTTTAGTGTGGACTGGCTTCAAGGTCTTGCTCCATTCTCTGACCAACTGCCATCTATCGTCATCTAAAGTACATTTTCTTGACATTTTCTCAACTTTTCGGTTTCTTAATAGTAGAACCGAAGTATTTCGATAACATTAAAGAAAAGCATAAACTCGTCCAAAATTAAATTTTCATTCAAAAATTTGAAGCCATTTTCAAGAAAATAGCGATTAAGCCTTACTGTAAATGCGAAAGTTGAAGCTCCTTTTCATAGGAATCTATTAAGCTTTCGAGAAACTTCATTTGAAGTCGTTTGAAGCTCTTCCACTCACAAATGCAATAATGTGTTCAAATTGATGAAAATTTGGATATTAACGGTGTAAGACATTTTAAAAAAATTACATTTGTGTAATTTTTGAAAAAACAAAATGATACACCAAAATAAACTTAACGTCACCTTAAACAACACAATAAGCACTATCGGAAAAAATGAAGAAAAAATTTGGAGCCAATTTTGAGAAATGGCGTTTGAGCGTTTCTAAAAATGCGGAATTTAGAGCTCATTTTCACAGAAACTGTTATGCTTTTGAGAAAATTTATTTAACATTATTTAAAGCACATGTACACATAAATATAATACTGTGAAGAAAACGCCTCTAAAGTAAGTATTACCGACGTGAGAGAAGTAAAAAAAACAATTGTAAATTTGGAAAAAAACAAAGAATAGATGACGTTTATGCCACTGGGTTCGTTTGGCACTAACAGTACCAAAAATTTGAAGACAAATTGGAGCCGTTTTCGAGAAAATATTGTTTTTGTAATTTTTTTTTTTTTAAATAACGGTTCCGAAAATTCAGAGTTAATCCTGAAAATCGAACCTATACCACCTTTAGAAGTGTATATAACTATTCTTACAAGAAATTTAAAGAAAACAATTGGTACCATTTAAAAAAAAATGAAAATTTCCCTAGGGCTTCTTATAAAGCCCCCCCCCCAAATTAATAAATGTTTTTCAAAATTGCTGAGCTTCGGCTCTCGCAAAAACGACAGGGGTTTCTTCAATTTGGAAAACGCATCGTTTAGGCGCTAGGTTTGTTCACATACACCGGACCATGAACGGATGGAAGGACGGACGAACGTTTTGATTTCAATTGTTTTTTGGCATCAAAGACCCACAAATCAGGGATTCTGGCTAAACTACGCGTTAGAGGATGTTCTTCTCTTAATTTAGCAACTTGTTTTTTGCACTTTTTCGTTACCAGAGCCCAGCAATGATTTTTTTTCCGCCGAAAATCCGCCGTTTTTTTTTTTGAGCAACATTACTTAACTTTCACTAAACTACTTATATTACGCCGTATATACGTACGTATACGAGAAAGTAAAAACTAATCGAAACTCAGCTATTGAGTTCCCGGTCAGACGTTTGTTCCAATAACTATATCGCTCAGGGACATGCCACCCACAGGCAGCCAAATAGGTGCTACGTAGTGCTAGGTGCCTTACCCATGTTGATACAAGCGGCACTGTTTTTGATTTGATTTGATTTTGTCAAAAAGAAAAAAGAAAAATCTGTGTGTGACGTATGGGGTGTGACGTATATGATTATCTGCGCACGTTTTCTCGAGTACCAGAATCCCATCCCAAAATTTTAACGATAAATAGTTGAAAGATTAATGAAAGTTAATAATATTTTTCCACTTTTTTCAATTTTCAATGTTTGAAGTTGAGTTATGCGTGAGTCATGAACATAATCTTCAAGGAAACTTATGACACCTTTCATACATACTTCTATTTTAAGACTCGCCATTATCATATACTGAGATGAATTATGTTTACTGAATACGATGCCGTATGTGAATTTGTGCTATACGTTGGGGCGAAATCTGAAAATAACGAAAAATCCAGGTTTACAAATCAAATTCCCGTTTTTTCCCCGTTTTTTCCAGGCTTTGTCAAATTCCCGGTTTTTCCCGGTTTTCAAGGTTTCCAGGTTCGCTGGCCACCCTGTTATATTTAGGAACTAGTGATGCTACAAGAGCACATACTTTCTCGCATTAGTAACTGTTACGTATTATAATAACGCAATTTCTGTCCAACTAGCACATCTCGGACATCACTCGTAAAACTCATCAATTGTAGTGCAGGAGGTATGAAAACTAATTCTTTTAAATCTAATACATAAACAGAAATTGAACGATTTAAAACTGCATTCCACACAGCTAGAAACATGTTGCTCATCAATGAGAAGTTAATTCCATGAATTTCGAACTGCCATGTCAAGCCGTTCCATCAGAGGGCGCGGCGGCCCCTGTGCAAAAAGTGCAAATGGGGTCTCTAATCTTCATTGGGGATCGTTGTGTCCTCATTGAGGGCCCTGGCGTCCATGTGTTCCTTGTATTGCAACCTGATGTGAATTTAACCTTGATCACAATTACAAGAACACAACTAATAGACCTAATTTCAAACATGCTACAACAACGCATACTTTACTTTTTTGTCTGTAACGGATATGTACGTCCGCATTATACAGTAAAATCTAAGCCGGAATAGATGGATCAAAAAATTCCGGCTTAGGAGAGGTTTACGTTTTATGCAAGGTTTGAACATTTTATGACATTTGTGGTGTTGGTATTTCTGCCATGAAAGTAGTAAATTATATGACTTTACTATAATTATCAAAATACATTAACATATAACGTATTTATGAAAGAAATCACCAATAACTGAATATTAAGCACTCTTCAGGGACAGCTTCTGAGTTGAAAACACACACATCAACTTACTGCCTAAAGCCTGTATTCAGATTGCATCTGACTCTTTCAACGCACAATGCTTCACAACCCAGAACTATGACTTTCTGATACCCTCGAATGGCCTTTAGCAATGCATATCTACCCGAGGAATTATGATTTTCAATGTGAGCTGGGGAGACGCGTGAATAGAAGCCGTGTCCTTAGACCTTCCCGCGCTGAATTTAAAACAGGCTTGCAGATGCTTTCATTTCATTAAGTACATCTCACGTAACTCTGCCCTTTGCATTAAACTCACAAGAATTCCGTTTAAAAAAGTTTTTTTCGTGCAGGACATGAAAAACTGTTCCGTTTCCGCGTTGGAGAGGTTCCGTTTTATACTGTTTATTATGCTATTTAACTACACGGGCCGGAGAAATTTTCCGGTTAACGCAGGTTTTCAGGCTTATACAGGTTCGTGTTTACTGCAATACTGCACATTGTTTCCAACTAACTCTTCAATTGTCTCGTGAAAGACTCATCGGCAAAAGATAAACGACAAATTCGAAATTGCAATTTTCAAAAATTCACAAGTTTTAATGACAATATAACTTGCGCAATATTTACAAGTGTATTCTGTCTTACTCGAGCATGTTAAGCGTGAAAGCATGTTAAGAAAACAACTGTGCATTTTCACATTATTTCAGATATTTTTTCCCCGAAATAAACTACCCATTTCGAAAAAACTGAATATGAAATTAATTAAAGATTGAATATTGAGATATAGATTGCACTAAGAAATAAATATATAGCTCTTCAATATTAAATGTGTACGACACAATCGAAAAACATTAAATTTTCCGTCATTACTAACATTCTTATAATTAAAATACTCAAGATTACACGAAAACAGCAGAAATTTTGACAAAATTGTGCATCACTTTTTTATAGATATTTTTTCAACAGATTTCATTCAGAAAATATATATTTCATCAATATTGAAGTTCTGTAATTCTCGAAAACAGAGTTCACAAAAAATGGCACATGCGCCATTTTTATAAACGTACTTTGCTCTAGAGAGAAAAAAAAGTTTGGAAGATTTTTGAAAGATCTTGTTTTTAAAAATGCCTTATTTCACGCAAAATTATGCGAAACTACTCATATATTCAAAAATTTTAACATGACTTCATTTAAAGATGTATCTTTGAAAAGCAGATTTTATCAACGAAAATGCTATCGTCAAATATGAAGTTGAAGGACATCTCCGAAACATTTGCAATTTTTGAAAATTTAAGTTCAATGAAAATGAGACGTACGTGTATACGAAGTAATACATGTAATACTGGGGTATTCTTTTCTTCTTTCAAAAATTATATTACTCCGTACGTAATGCTGCGGGAAATCAATTTCGAGATTTCAACGGAAACACACGATTTTGGATACCGGCAAAGTAGTGTTTTTCAAAACGTTCGTCCGTCCGTCCGTGAACACTATCTTCTAAACCATACGTAGGAGTTTTTCCAAATTGAAGAAATCCCTGTCCATCTGACTCTAGTTAAAGCTTTGAAATTCCGAAAAACATTCTTTAAATTTTTGGGTACTTACATGAAGCCCCCGGACATTTTCAAAATTTTCTTAAAAACGGCTCCAAATTTTTTCTTTACATTTTTTGTAAGAATAGAGTAAAATACACGTTTAAAGGTGGCATAGGTCCAATTTTCAGAGTTAACTCTGAATTTTCGAAAACTTCAAAAGTTTGAGTTATTTCTGATATCTTCTGACAACTACGATATTGAAGATTTCCCAATAACTAAAACAATAGGAGACTTTTCCATCAAATTAAATTTGTTGTTCATAATCAGTTCTTTCAATACAGGCGTGTACATTTTTTGAAACTTTTAGTAGTATTTGCACAATATTGCGTGCAATTTGTACAATTTTAAAAAATAACAGAAACAAGATTTCCTCAAAATCGGCTCAAAATGTATTCTTTAAACTTTTTGTAAGGATTGTTCCAAATGTACTCTATTAGTTGGCATAAACGCTAGTTTGCCTTATTCTTCTGTTTTACAAAAATTTCATTTTCTTCACTAGCCTCTCACATCATTAACAGCAATTTGTTTAGATCATTGCATTTATGAGTGCAATAACTTTAAATAACGTCACATAACATTTCTTGAAAACTCTCAAGTTTTCTGGGAAAATGAGCTCAAAATTCCGCATTTTCAGAAATGCTCAAATGACATTTTCTCAAACACGGCTCCAAATTTTTTCTTCCAACTTTTCATACAGATAGTGCTAATTTCATTTCTAAAATTAATTTTTCTGTATTCTTTTGGTTCTTCAAAAATTACACAAATGTAATGTTTTTTAAATATCTGTCATGCCTTCGATAGGCACAGTTTGCAATACACACAGTGATTTGTGTTATTGCATTTGTGAGAAGATGCGTTTCAAATAACTTCCAATAAACTTTTTCGAAAACTCAATAGTTTTTTGTGGAAAAAAGCTTCAAATTTCGCATTTACAGTAAAACATAATTTTCATAAAAACGCTCCAAATTTTCAATAGAAATTTCCATATAATAAGCTCCATATGTATAAGGTTTTGGTCTTCTAATGTATTCTTAAAGTAATTTTTTGTTTCTGCCATTTAGAAACCGAAAAATTGAGAAAATGTGAAAAAGTGATGCTTGGATGGTGATAGGTGGCAGCTGAAATGATGTTGGGGCACAACCAAAAGGCTAAACTCAGCCAAAAAATTAGAAAAGTTTACCATGAGAATGTCTGTCATTCTGTAGCACCACTAGTTTACTAATATTTTTATTACATTCGTAGTTATAATATAGTTAAATGGAAAATTATTTAATTTTGAGTTTATGAAATCAAAGTTGCTAAGTATTTCTTCTATGTTCCCCAGGTACCAGAATGCCATTCCGTCACTTTCTGACAGAAATCAAGTCCTGCTTCTATCAATTCCTGTGGCCATATCTGTACCGCATGACAAAAACTTTGTTGGTGGCAATGAATGCACAATCCAGATGGGCTGTGAAGACAGAAAGAGAAAAGAAGAATTTGAGCAGTTTCTTTAGTGCACACATGTGAAAGTTGTGTGTGCCTGCTAGCATGATTACAAACTAAAGTTGCACATTGAAATTGGGAGTGAGGTTCACAGAATTCTTGACTTAGCTGCATGTTCAGCAGCATTCACTTAACATAATGTGTATACAGCAAGTTTATAATCCCATGCTTATGAGCAATGGTATAATGTCCCTATTTATATTAATTTATGATGATTGTTACATCCAGAAATTACACATGATTAACAAATTTAGAAAAATATGTATTTTTCCAGGTGAAAAGTACGATACAATATTTTATACATCACACATTTCATTAAAATCTCATGCAACAAAGACATACAAAAATTTGCATAAAAGTTATTCACAGATCATCTATTTTAACACGTTTGCGTAGTACTCTAACATTTGCATCAGATGAAGGGGAATTTCTTTTAGATTTTCTGATGCGTGAACTCTGCCTACAAACAGGAACAGAAATAAAGTCTTCTGAATTCTGAAGAATTTCTTCAATTCCAAGATCAAAGTGACTTTTTTCAACAACAGGAGAAATATTTTGACTAGTGCTTTGACTAGATGATTTTGTTTGAAGGTTTTGTTCATAACCACCATCATACTCTGCAACAAAAAAAGGATATTAAAAAGATTTTTAATATTTCTTATTAAAAACTGTGATTATTAGCATGTATTAAGGTCTATGAAATTCCCGTAAGTTTCAAATGAATGATTCACAGTTGGCTATTAAGCCTATTTAAGCTATTAATTCTGTCAAAGCTCTCAAGATGCTTTTAAAATCATTAAAGAAATATCCTTTACCTGGCCCAGAATACATCATTAAACTTGTGCTATGGTTACTACTACTGTCACTATCAGCATCTTCTGGTGCATCCTGACCAGCAGGACCTTCACCAAAGGAAGTAGAAACACACTTTGTCAGTGGCCGAAACTCTGAAGTTAAATTTTTCTTGCAAGAATTCATACTTAAAGGTGATCTTCCTGGAGTCGTATTTAATTTATTCTTACTTTTAGTGCCAAGTACTGGTGAAGTAACTGATGATAGCAAATTAGAATCTTGTTCAGGACTTGATGATATTCTTCTTTTCTTCTTCCTCTTTTCTTGGCTTATGTACTCATCTGTATCATCATCTTCCATATCAAAGGCATCTGGTGTATGGGAATGAATACTGGAAGAATTGCCATTATCATTTGATTTCAATGCTTTATATTCACAGTTGTTTTCATTCTTTGTTGATTTTTTCGGTGTATTTTCTGAATGTGAGTCAGTAAGAATCTCTATTCCATCACTATCATCATCAGTATCATCATTTTCTTTATTCTTCTTATTCCTTGGAAATAAATTTTCTTTCTGAGAAACATGATTAGATGTATTAGTCTTTGAAGGACTGGATGTACCCTCGCTTGTGATATCATCACAAATCCGTGTTTTACTGCAGTTTTTTCTGGCTTCCCTATTTCTTCGAGCTTCTTCAATTAACTTCTGGAAGCTTGCTTTATTTTCTTCCACTGAAACATTAAATTCCAGTTGAAGTGTCAGAAAAAAATTCCAAATTGATTATTAAATGTAAAATAATGAATTATACGAACTATTTTGTCAATAGATTAAATTCTGATTTAAATAAGTCATGTTCCATTAACATCTAATATTCAGAAAATGGACAAATGTGATCCTCTCATCACTGAAAAGCCACTCACAAATAGGTTTATTTTGTGAATTCCTGTGTACAAATAACTCAATAATTTTACTGCAAAAGTATTTATAATATATAAGTATTTATAATTATATAAATACAATTTTTACTTTCTTGCTACTGTTTGCACAGTACAAAGACAATATTTTAACGTCGTGGGAAAACTAGTGGTGCTAAAACAGTACATACTTTCTCACCCTTAGAAATGGTTATTGTACCTGCACATTTTCTTGAGCCCTGGAATATCTACCCCCACTTCTTTACTAACATTGGTTGAATTAAGAATAAATATTAGCGACAAGCGTAGTTCACAAAATCTCATTATTAGATAGATCTTTGGTCCAATATAGAAATTACTTTACATTGCAAAACGAGCTATAGAGTTGATATAATAGTCCTGTCATTGAAATAACCAAATCCCCAATCCTCTCGCATCTAGCAAAACGAGGGCTCAAGAAAACATGCGCGGGTAATACATAATATTATTATACTGCAATTTCTGTCCATATCTACATTTCTCAGTCAATGGGCACATATTTTCATATCAATTCTAGTTAAAAATGCAATTCTTGCCAAAAACAAACTGTTTTTCAGTTTTCATTGTTATGGTTTTATGAAATTTCTTGTAAGGCCTTCTTTGTGGAACACACTTCTGTTTCAAATACATATAATTATTTTTTATCTTGTTTCCGGTATATTCTAAGTTTATTCTTAAATATTTCGTTTTCTTTTAAATAAAGACTTAAAAGCAAATAAATCCATAATTAGTGTCTTCATAATTAATTTCTTCAAATACAAATTAAACAGTTATAAATGCCCTAGAAAGCAGTAAAGTAGAGAGTTCACAAAAACATTTCATTTTTGCTGCCAACTTGCCTTCAAAAACTGTTCCAACTTTGTAGGTTTAGTTTCAAAAAAATTAAAATAATATGAACTAGTAAATGAACAAATACTATTGTCAACAAATTTGCAGATATGGCATTTACATCTATGTTACTTCTAGCTTGCCCTTTCATATTGTGTACATTCGAATAATCATGTAAATTTTTGGCAAATACTTCAAAAGTATTACAATGCTTAGTGCTAATCCTATTGAATAAAAAAAAAACTTCACGCACATTATAGCAAGTTTAAGATTATTATAATAAATTATTTATCACTTTCATTTTTACATCAATGACAGTTATGTGTGAGAAATTTGTCTGCATCCTAATCTTCCTTCTTTACTGTTCTTTGCTACATATGTGAAAAAATTTAAAGAAAAATTTTGGAGTTGTTTCTAAGAAAATAATTATTTAAAATTTAAAACTATTTTAAAATTGTTTAAAATAATTGTTAAAAATTGCCTATGTTTGAAACAAAATTTTGCAAAAAATACTCGTACAAGTATTGCCATCAATCGATTTTTCTGTATCGAGGACCTACAAAACATGGATTCTGACAACATACTCTGTTAAAGGAAGTAATTTACTGTATGTAGAGACAAGATTTATCCACTTTTCTGTTACCAGGCTCAACAATTAGTTTTTCCTGTAGAAAATTCACTGTTTCTTTCCTGTAGCATTACAATACTTTCTCTATTCTGCATAAGCAGTAAACATGGCAAATTTTAGACACAAAAACTCTTAATCCCAGACCCTGGTAATGAAATGGTAGATAAATCTTGTCCCTACATGTAGTAATCTAAATCCTCTAATACGTATAATCAGAATCAATATTTTGTGGGTCCTTAATTCTGAAAAATCGATTAAAGGCAAAACATGTCTGCCTGTCTGCATTTCAACAATGCTACTGATTAAATCATAAACAGGATTTTCACCAAGATTGACATTCCCCAATTGATCTGGCTGAGGTCACGGTCCCTTGAATTTGAAACTAATACTTTTAATTTTCAAGGGAACTTTTACATAAAGCCCCTGGGATGTTTTCAAAAAAATGGCATCAAATTTTTTTATTACATTTTGTCCTCGGATAGCACATAAGACTTATGACAATGGTGCAGGCCCCATTTTGTTTGAATTTTCTGATTTTTCAAAAATTGCAAAAGTTCACATTTCTTTTGGCACCTTCGTACAGGAAGTTTTGATTACTGATTATAGTATTTAGAAATTGTTAGCCCATATCAATGTAATCAAGGCAAGCTTGTGTGAAATATTAGACTTTCTTTTCTGTATAATATGCTGCAAATACTGTAATAGTTAAATTTATTCATGTTTGTTTCATTCATAAAAATTGACTACTGTTCCTGGTGAATGAAATAAACACAGATATGGATCACAGGTGCTTCGTTTGAATTGGACCTTTTCAAGTTATGAGTTTTTTGTATGGCAGAAATTACAATATCTCAATATTACATAACTATTTCCAATAATGCAAGAAAATATGTGCTGTTGTAGCACCTCTGGTTTTAGTATCCCATGTGCTGTATAAAATATTTTTTTCTTACACAGAATTGCAACTAATGAGGCAAGTAAAAATGGGTTTGCTCTATAAAGAATGCATTTCTTTAGAAAGCATAATGCCAGCTTTTATTTCAGATGATAGAAAGCAACTCTAGAAGGAAGAAATAGAGTAAATGAGTTGAAGGATCAGCTCTAATGAAAACAAGCCACAAGGGTATCTGTGTGCAGAAAGCCAAGCAAGTGTCAGCAATACCAATGAACATCAAGGTGAATATTAATACAACAGCATGAGAACTGTCTAATAAAAAATTACATTAGGATTATTTTCAGACTGAACAGACTTTATAATTCACTATTCCTTGGTTTCACAACACCAATTTAAAATGCATTTTCTGAAAAGAACAATCATGAGTTCACGTATTCACCTGTAACCCTCAAAACTACAACCAAAAGAACACCAAAAGAGTGCTCTTCATTTAAACAGAAGCTAAATACACTGTCTTTTCGTTCTACAACAAATAAAATTGAATGTAAGAAAATTTAGTGAAGACAAGTATCATGATATGTGTGCAATGTACAATAATTATTGAAGGAGGTCCCACAAAATTACACCTGCAAAACAAAGATCAACAATATCTACAAATAACTTTCTTACTGTGTAACAATATTTCTCCACAATTATAGACAGCAGCTTGCCAAAAAAAAATATTTTTGATATGCTTCTGCAACCCACATCTTAGCTCCCAGTAAATGAACTTCAAAGAATATTTGCAGAGAAAGAAGTTTAAAAAAGAAGACGAGTGTTCTTTAGAAACCTAGCACAAGTCATTTTCTTTAAGTGGAATCATTGACTTAACAGGACACACAAGGAAAAAAATTTAAAGACGACACAACTTATGTGTTCCAACACTCATCCCATTCCTTTTATAAAAACGAAAGAGTTTACCAAATTCACAATCTTTTTGTGAAATTAGTGAAAGCTTACTCACAATACTGCCGTTGAGCCTCTTCATTTGTTTGAGGATCTGCTTTTCTATCAACATTCAGTTTCTGTGGAGGAAAAAAGTAATAATTAGTTTCTTTTTCATGCACACTATGTCTTTCACCTTAAATGAAAAATAACTGAAAAGCATTAAACAAATTACTACTCTATTTCTTATTCCACACACACCACATGACGAATTTCAACAAAAGACAATCCTCAATCATAATGTCTCTCAAAACTATATTCAATATCTCCTAATCCTGAATGTGACCTGGCACCCAAAAGTGGCACCCTTAATGAAATGGAACAATTTACTTATTTATTTTACATCAAAAACGGTTAAAAATTGTGTGTGACATGCTATGCGGAGAAATGAATTCTGTGCACATTTTCAAAATTCTGTGATCCCTAGCTTAAGCCATATACTACTTGAATTTTGAATACAGAGAAATGAGCATTTTTTGCAAAGACAATTAATAAAAAAAACCCGCTCCAACGTAAAAAAATCTATCTTCATGGAATGGAATTTTCATGGAATATGGTGGAATGACAGGCAGAGGATCACATCCAGAAAACCTGGCACAAACCCACTTTGTTCACCATTATTTCCACATGAATCAACAAGGAATTGAACGCTGAACCCAAGGGTCACCCCATTAGTATTTGTTTCAGGTGACCTGTGGTGAAACTTGATTCCGGTATACCTCAACATAAAGACTAACTATTAATTAAGAAAAATTAAAAAACAATTTAACAATTGAAATATACTACAAAAAATGTATGGACATTTTAAATTGTTTCTATAATCTGAACCAAAGATAGCACAATGTTAAGCTATTCAGACGGGTTCATACACCTTCCACCCAAAACCAGACCAGCAAATACAGTAAACCCTCCTAATAACATGTTAAATTGGGATTAAATAGAGTCAATTCTCCTTTAACCTAAAGGAGTGAATATTAAGATATTACATGTATGGTGTGGCAGCTGATTAATTAATCCAAAAATTAATAAACAAGAGGGATGAAAAAGACTAGAGGATCAAGAAACATTCTGTTTCCATCACTCTATTTCCAATATGTGATATTCCACCAATATGTTTTAACATCATGTACTGACATGTTCATATAAGTTTTAAAAGTTTTCCAAATTGATGCCTAAAAGTTATTTTATCAACAGTTCTATCAGATCAAAACTGATAGTTAAATAACAATGGAAATAGTTTCTATTACACAAAGCCAAAATTTCTTGTTATTAAATTAGGCCAACAACATTCATTTCTGTAATTTATTCATAATTCACGTATTTATAGTAAAAGAGAGAAAGTGATGATTCTGGAACTCAAGAAAGTAGGTGCATATAGTTATTTTATTTTTACTTATTGTTTAATTACAATATTCAATGAACATAAACGGCTTTTAAATTTAAACTTCTTCATATTTAATTATTAGTTTTTGGCAAACAGAAAAATTAGCATCTTATTCTAAAAATTAATATATTTTCCAAAAAATATATATATTTTGAAGAACTTACTTTCACCACTTGTGGAACTGATTTTTTCTCTTCTTCCTCCTCTTTTTTCATCTGTTTAATGATTTCAGAGACTGATCTGGGCTTCAATGAATCACATTCAGAATTATACAAAAGAGTATACCTGTAAAAAATATATTTTCATTAAAATTGTCATAAACATTAATTTCAATGGACCGAAATAGAGTTCACATTATAAAAATTTGTGTTACCGTAATACCTAGTTAAGACTGAAGTTTTGTTTCTATTACGGCGAAATTCATGTTAAGTGAGTTCGTACTAATGAGGGTTCACTGTATTTCACTTTCAACTTGACGTTCAATACTTGATATGTAAAACCCAATCTAGTTTTAACTTTTTATAACAAAGTTTCTTCATAAAGCCACTTGACAATCTGTGAGTAAGGTTGGTTGGGATGTTCCAAAACAGGTGATATATTGTTTTGATTCAAGAAGATTTAATTATTTCTTTTACACCTTATGAGTACTTAATGAAACTTCTATTTGAAAATGGTACAAAATAATTTTAAAAGGTTAAGTTTGGCAAAGGGGGAAGAATTCATAAAAACACCAAATTAAAAAATATAAATAAATTATTTACAATTTTGAAAAAGTAAGTTAAAAGTGTGCTTCTACCTTCAAGCAACAATTAGTCCTTAAACCTCTCTCAAAAACAAATTCTAAATTCAGAAGTTTTAAATTTAAATAAAATATACCAACCTCTTGTGTCTATTGATCAAAGTTGCACGATCTCCTGTGGTACCCAAACCTAACTCTTGCAGCTTTTTGCGTAAGTCTTTATCAGGCAAAAGATGATAGACCAACTTTGGAAGAAGTTTCCGTTTTTCTCCAGAAGCCACTCTAAATAAATACAGAGTCATGTTAATAATTTTCTTTTCTTTTATTTGCAATTCTCTAATAAGAAAACGGAAGTCAAATATACCTCTTCTCTTCAGATCGTTTCAGGCAAGCATCAAGATGGGCATTAATATTCTTTTCGGGAATATCAACAGAGCAAACAGGACAAGGTACTCTTGTTTCATTAACTGTAAGTGTTTTTGACTTTTTAGGACTAAATAGAG
The DNA here is from genome assembly GCA_011170035.1 of Teleogryllus occipitalis. NCBI lineage: Eukaryota > Metazoa > Arthropoda > Insecta > Orthoptera > Gryllidae > Teleogryllus > Teleogryllus occipitalis. The sequence goes on along the minus strand of BLKR01000071.1, from coordinate 510,595 downwards.
ATGGAATTTGAACTTCTCTCTTTGCACCACCTTTATCAGGCATATGAACATCTTCCTTTGATGTACTTGGAGTCGACTTAGACGACACGTCTTCCTGGCTAACTTCATTGACATAGCTTTTAAGAGATGTTGATTGTACACTTCCTTTAGTAGTAAATTCACTGGTAATTCTTTCTAAAGAGACTTCATTAGATTTCAAATTTTCACAATTAAACTTTCGAACGTCACTGAAGCACTTTACAAACTTTCCCTTCAGGCACGTAAATATGGAAATAAATTCATCAACAACTCTATTAGGTCGTAACTGAAATTCCGTTACATCTTCAAAACATGTAGGGCATTGGGTTCTATAGGAGAGTGACTGCCTGATGCAATACGAGCAAACTGTAAGAGTTCAAGAGAGAAACCTTAGTAGATTGTTTAATGTCTTTAGTAAAACTACACTGCTTAGACACAAAATGATAAAAAGGAAAACACAACAATAAAATATCAAGTCAAATAGATTTTACTGTACTGTACAAAATGTGAATCACTTCATTTCAGTCAATTTGTTTCACTGATACTCACAATTGTGCGAACATGGTGTCATTAATGTAGTCTTCAGATATTCATAGCAGATGGCGCATTTTAGTAAGTTATCCAAATCCTATAAAAGAATTTCATAAGATTTAAAACTTCCTCGTGTTCTAGTAATAAAATCTTCTGCTCTTACAACCAACATTATTAGAACACGCTATTTAAAAAAATTAAATATCGTAAAATGCATGCAATTATGAAACAGTTAAATTATAATTCATTTTATTTACTCCATTTACACCAAGCCAAATATATTTTGAAACTGAATTGTACAATTGATTTCAAACATGAAACTTTGAAAATGTTATACAAGTGACGGAATACAAAAAATGAAACTTTTATAAAGTGAGATTATACAGCTTGTTTTAAATAACATCATCATTATAAATAAGGTAAGTAGTAAAGAAACATTTCTTCAGCACTGTATTATCGAGAATATGATTTGTTTCAAATCCGAATAATCAATTATAGCAACATTTCAAGAAAGATAATTAGTCACACGCTATTTTTAACAAATGAAAAATTCACAAATTATGGTACTGAAATCATGCATGCATAATAGCTCACAAGGGTTCCTTAAAAACACATCTTCAAAATGCAAATTGCTAACTTTTAACTGAGAAGACTCGCTGGGGGAATCTTCGCTATCAGGCATTTTTCTGACAGAATTGGCCCTGCCTAAGAACCAAATACGTCACCACATTCAAAAACTTCATACAAATGATCCAACAAGTACAAATGTCTTGAAGTAAAACTCCGGTCAACCAACAAAACTCCACAGCCTCACAAGTTCTTGATATCCCGAACAACCTCCAACAGTTTATTCATAATGTAAACAAAAATTGAAATGAACCTATACGTCCTGTTTTGGTTTGTTTATCAAGCGGGATTCGGCGGGATCAGGGCGGGATGTTTTGACTGACACAGGGGGTTAGAAGTATTCGTCAGGACGCGCCTTCGACACTCACAGAATATTTTGTCACTATTGTGTGCTCTCTGTGGAATGGATGTGGTAATCACATGTGGTATGTGTGATGGGCGGTTCCTTCGAATGTAAGATTATCCAACCATCGTTGTATGAATGAATCTGGTCCCAGATTAAGGATTTTCTAGATAAAAATTTCCGAGATACAAGATGTTAAGAAGGGCTTACATCTAAAAGGTTGGGTTTTGATTTGATTTATTTTCGTCAAAGAATCTTAAGCACTATCTGTTTTCTACAGCTCCGGAATCTCTTCACCACTATAAATAGTTGAATGATGAATAAAAGTATCAACAAAGTGTGGTTAACAACATTTAAAACCTAGATATTTTCTATCCCGAGTTATAGGTAATATTTGCAACGGGAAATGAGCCACAGATTTGATTTTTACTTTCTCGCTACGGAGTATATATCGCGCGCGCGCGCGCGTGTGCGTGTGTGTGGGTGGGTGCGTGTGTGTGGGTGGGTGCGTGCGTGTGGGTATATATATATATATACATTGTAACGCCTCCACTCGTGGAAACGCCCTGATAGAATGCTCTTTCGAGCTTGAATATCTCGGGGGGCAGGATCTTTTGGGGTATGAGAAAGTTACACACCCAGACACAAAATTAGATAAAATAACAGTATATTCTGTAATATGGCATGAGAAATTGTTCACACTTAACATTCAAGTTCAGAATTAAATCAAAATTTACAACACAACACAAAATTTACTTAACAATGTGCTCGCTATGTCGAGTCTGATTCTCCTATCACCCGTGCACGGTTTTGCTAAGTTATGAACTTAATTGAAACTAAATTTTCCCATACTCCTGGGATTAAACAAATCACTCGTTATTCAAGATCTTATTGCTACTTTACATTAAGTATTTCCTCGTTAGCAAATTTTATACAATAAAATGAGGAACTCTAATAAAAATTCACACAGTTTCTAGATCGAGTTCTATTGCAAGTATTACCGCTGTACAAGGTAAATTTATGCTGTCGTGATACAAATCTCAGTTGATTTTACAAAGTTTTAATGGCCTGGTTCTTCATTTCACTCCTTCCAAAATACGGTCTCCCACTCTGGTTTACTCAGTTACAAATTACCTTTGCCGCCGCCCAAGGCCCCGGGTTACGCACCGCCGTCGCGTCGAAGTAGCTGCACACCTGCCAGGCGCGCTGCCACTCGCGTTTCCGATGACCTCGAAGCCGTCTCCGCAATCCGTTACCAGATTTTCGCACCAGTCTTCTACGCTCTCGCCACCAGATCCAGGACCCATGCACGCGTACTGCTCCGTCCCTCGCGTGTGTTACAGCACGTGTCGCTCCCACCAGCGCGTTGACTATGATATTGTTCACAATCACGTTTATTTTACTTTATGCGGCCTCGTTATAATATTAACTTGCTGCCTTTTCGCCGCCTCAATGTTGCAACGTTTTCTTCCACTATTACTCGCGATAATCTCTACGACTCCGCGTCTTTACTACAGAGGAATACCTCGCTCGTCGCCGCCTAGCTCTAGAAAAACTAGTACCTCGCTCGTCGCCGTCCAAATCGAGAAGAAGGCAGCTTTTCGCCGCTCCGCCGTATAAATGCGGCCCTGACGTCATAGAACCCCTATGCGCGCCGCCCCTCCGTCGAAATTACCCCGCCGCTGCTTCTGGCCGCCACCGACAGGTCGCGCCTTTTCTCTTCCGTGCTGCTCTTCCGATGTTATTAATCACTCCGTCACCGTCGAAGATGTGTGAGTGCCGTGTAAGTTTGTGGCCAGGCCACGAACGTCACAATATATATATATATATATATATATATATATATATATATATATATATATATATAGAGAGAGAGAGAGAGAGAGAGAGAGAGAGACATACCAAAAATGTCGGACATTTTATTTAGGCAAATATAGGTCGAAATGTAGATATTGCCAAAGACGTGGGTTTCTATGGTGCAGATGACACCGTAGCAACGCGAGATCGCCCTGAGACAGGTGCTGGGGATATACCTTAGTACCCGGGAGAACTGTAATGTAAACACACAGCAGGCACCGTAGCAACGCGTAACAACGAGTTCGTTTGGAGACAGGTGCAGGGTAGCAACGCGAAAAAAAATGAAACAATAGAGAGAAAACACAGTGAGCTTTGAAGGGTGGACCAGATTGGGAATTAGGGCATTCCGTCTCGAGTCCATGTGGTGAGCGGATCGCTTGCGCGTTTTTTCTTGAGGTTAATTATCAAATCTGGACTTGTGGTAATTCGTGAGAGTGAACATTGAACTTGAACCTGGAATATTTCCGCATTAGGTGTGTGCCATTGCAAACTCGGACTAGTAATATTGTCATGAGTGAACCGGAAAGTGAACTTAGAATATTTTCGCGGTGGAGTTACAAGACTTGACTAAGAAATTTTACCAGGTTAGATGATAGATAATCATATTAAAGGGATATTATTCCGACTTGGGAAAAGTAATCAGTTAGAAATAGGTGCCCACCTGAGGCGCAAGACAAAGAGTATAGGCAGTGCTTGTGAAGTGGTTGGAGGAAGTTTCGACTTGGTCGCTGATCATCGTGGACTTCAACATTAAGATTGGTCTACTCTACGTGGCGACATCGAGCGACGTGCGCGCGAAGAGGCAAGAAAGGATAAAAGGTTCTATAACGCTGTTATTGCAATAACAAGAAAAGTGGTCATGACCTAACGATGAATTGTAATAATCAATGATAGTTGATAACTTTGGCATGCATAATAAATTATAATTCATAGTTTAAAAGAAAGATGATTCTCATTTGCCATTACATGCAATCCTTGAGTAGACAACATCGCTCCGAAATTTCCTAAGAAACTCTTGTTGTATATATGTATCAGAGAGTATACTATGTATATGTATATAAATTAAAAATTGGTTTTGTATAAAGCTGTCTGTCAAACAAAAACCTTGTGGCCAAACTCACTGAATTATACTGTATTGAAGTGAACGATAATTTTCTGTATGTGATGTTTATAAAAAATACAAGTGTGTAATTTTTTAAAATGAAAATAATATAGAAAATGGAGTTTGGGTCATCTTACACAATGTATTTACCAATATCTGTACAAAAAATGTGAAGAAAAATTTAAAGCTGTTTTTGAGAAAATCTTGCTTTTAATACTTTTCAACATACGAGCTCGTAGTTCATATTTAACACCAAATTACATGAAAACTACTAAAATGTTCTCCTAAATTTCTTGAGAACATTTTGAAAACGTCCCAGGATTTCATCTTAAGTGGCCCCAAAATTTAAAGTATGTTTTTCAAAAGCTCAGAGCTTTGAATCAGGTCAATCGTCCATGGAATTTTCATTTTGGAAAAATCCGTTGAATGGTTAGGCCAGGCCTGCACAACATTTTGCACTTAGACTGACCTCGGGAACCGCAAGCGTGCAACTTGAGTGCAAATACAAGCTATAGAAGGATGGAGATGGGACCCATTCTAGTAGTGAAGACGCCAATGAGAATGCGCAATTCGCATCGTAGCGTGTAAATTGAATGAGCAATTGCGAGAACATGACGGACTCTTACACAGTTCAAGAATCATTACCATTTGGTTTGGAAATGTTTGTTGTCGATGTACTACAATGTAAAGTATGAATCTGAAACGAATAAGACATGCATATTTTATTTAGAAACCAAGTATTATGATTGCTTGTAGGATTTAAAATGTAATTCGCTTTATGATATAATCACAAATTATGCGTGATCCTAAACACAAAATTGAATCTTTTTAGTTTGATGACAGTATTTTTTTTTTTTTTTTCATTTACTATGTTTAATTGAATAAGAATCTAAGTTTAATAAAATCTTATTCTTAAAAAATCATGATTACTTTCTGGCCTATCTGAAAAGAGTACATTATATATTTCTAATTTCAAATCAACGAACACTACTTGTTCATAATCCTTTACATCATATAAATACATTAAGCCTGTCGCGTTCGCTTTAAGAAGATTCATGATCTCCTTAATTAAGATGACTTTAATCTTGTGATAAAATATCATATGAGAGGTTTGTTGGTTGGTATCTTTCATTCAGCTTCTTAATGGGAGAAAATGGTAACAAAAACATGTGCTGTCCAACATTACTCCTTATGGAAATTCTTCTCTTCATTGTTATATCAATCTTGATGTGAGAGACTGCTCTCAATTTCTTCCGTTTTGCTATCATTTAGAGATTATAACATTTCTGGTGAAAATCAAGTATTCAATAGTAAAATTTTTGAAAGTTAGAATTATATAATAAAATTTTAAAAAAGGCTACTGCTTTAGAATATTGTTTATGAGACACAATGAGCATAAAGTAAAAGAAAAGAAAAAAACTTGTTGATTCATAGCAGTGCACAGAAGAACAAAAATGAAATCTGACCATTGTAGCTAGAAATACAGGAGATTACCCATTTAAATAAGTGGGCAAATAATTTCACAACATAAATCTTTGCATTAGACACCCATTCATTCATTGTACACGTTGCGCCGATCCCTCTGTTCGTATTCTCCTCTCCCCAAAGAGCTGTTTACTCCCCACTACATGAACTTTCACTGCTCTCGCAGGCAGATGTTTGACTCAGTGCCTGGTTTAAGTACTAGTGTTGTTCACAGTCAGGCAGACGGACTGACGTTTTGAAAAAAGAAAAAAATAAGAAAAAAGCATTTTGTATATCAAGAGTACCCCTATATGCGTATTTCCATTGAAAAAGGAAATCATTTCCTGCAGCTATTGATAACTTTCTATTCTAGGTATATAACTCTGTATATAAGTACATATACCAGAAAATAATCTCCATTGTCAATAGGTCTGATGTAATTGTAGGAAGACCACGAAACACTTTTAAACTTCTGCAATTTTTTAAATGAATCAAAAATGCATGGGAAAGGAACATTATGAAGATGCTTCCAAAATCGCATGTAAATTCTCTACATGCCTGCATTTTCACTTCTAATAAAGTGCCAGTAAGCACAATGCTTGTTACTACTTCTGCTCTAACCATCACTGCTGCCATTGTCTCCATACGTGCCTGCCGTCTTTTCCAAGTTTATTGTCAGAGAACATAATTGAATTCATGAAGAGCTGTAACGTAACTTGACGTTTTCAAATCTGCATACACTAGGTTAACTATAATAAATCAGAAAAATATTGCTGTGGCAATAACCAAAATTCCGAGGTTCACTTCTCTTGATGCCCCCACCGCGCACGCACGCACGCACAAAATTTTACATGCTCGACATCCATGATAGTTTCTCCTGCAAAAGTGAGTTCCACAAGTCACCTATTGCTCATCACCCTCCCTGAAAAAAGATTACTCACCCTTCCCGCTCCCTCCTATCACCCTCCCTGAAAAAAGATTGCCACTAAGGTATTTTTTGTAGACACCAATCTATTGATAAATGAACAATGAAACATTTATTCCCTCTATTTATTTCTTCGTAGTTGTAATTCTCCTCTATATAATTTATAACTTACAGCCCTTCATATTTATTCCTTTTTACCTACTTATAAGTACTTTCTCCAAAAATGACTAATTTTTTGGAGTTGTTAGCTGGAAGCTTTTAAACATAATACAACTATTAATAATTATTTTAATTTTAACATACAATGATACAACTGCATTTGAATGCTAAAAACAAACAAATAGAAGGATTTTGTACAGATCTTGTTAAATATCTTAGTCTTATGTATAATAATACACACGGTTTATAACAGAATAATTATATATATATCTATATATGTACAGAGCAAATTAACATATAGGCACTGCACAAACTGCAGTGGATATGCTTGTGGCTGTGATCTAGTGGCCCATTAAATTTGACAAGCATACTGTTTAATGCAGCAAACTAGTCACAATCCTACTCTCAAGTACACAATATGGTAAAAAGTGTAGATACCAAGTACAGAAATGTTATTTTAAATTTATAATCGCACTTAAAAGAAAATTTAATTACCTTTGCCTTTGACTGTAATTATTTCACCATCAAGACAAAATCATTACTAAAAATGAAAACTTATATTTAAAGTTACTTGTCTATTATGATTATTAGCTTACATATTACGCTTATAAAGCACCATTCCTGGAACATCTGCTGGCTATTTCTTGTGACTTTTATTTGTAATGACAGAAACCACTTCATTATTTTCCCAAAATTAAAATAACATTAATGATCACATTATTATTTACAAGTTCAATGATATATCAATATTCATGGAATTATAAAAATTCAACAACATTTCTTGAACAAAGATAGTCAAATTATTTGAAGTGAAACAAAGGTACCAAGTCTTGAAATCGTTTTTACAATACAGGCAATTAATATAAGCTCTCAACCAACATTCAAGATAACCTGCATTAGTAAGTATGTCTTCCTTCATTTGCCTGAAATATAATAGTGAAAAACCATTCCACACATCAAATTTGAGTTTTTTATAATTATTTACATCCTTATTGTTGCTGATCAAGTTCTTAATGACCTTCAATTTGAATGTGTTTGGATCAAATTACTACTTTCCCATCGAATTCAAATGGTCAGGAATAAAATGCGCAGTAAGCTCAAACACATCAATGTAAGCCACATTTTTGCACTCCTGACCATTTACAAAAAGTAATAACAATGTGATGTTGGAACACAAGTTGAATGCTTTATAGAGGAGACTTGTTCAAAGGAAAATAATTCCAAATATAATTGCACTCACTTGAAAAGAAATTCAGAATTACCTATGAACTACAATAAATTATCACGGAAAAAATGTTACATTTGATAGAAGTAGTGATTAAAATACAAGAATTATTTTTTTACAATATTAATGAAAAGGAATCTAACAATAAAACATAGATACTTAAGTGACATTAACCCCAAAGAAATAGTTTCATCAAGTATATTTAAATGTTTACGTAAGAATAGAGAATATCTCACGAATCAACATAGGTTATAAATCTGAATGCCATCAAAGCACAACAGTCAGTCTTCAGAATGCAAGTCCTTAATTGCTATTTGTGCATGTGCTCCATTAACCATGAGCCACTCAACAAATGCAACACGAACACAGTCTCGACTCTTGGGCACACCACACCAGCACAGCACAGCAGAGCTCAGCACAGCACAGCACAGCACAGCACAGCACATGGAGTTCTGATGTACAGCGTAGTTTCAATACTGCAAAATTTAAGAGATAAATCCTTAAATAACGACAGTTCGAGAATGTTTCACTATCATTACAATAAATACAGAAAAGAACACAAAACCAAATAAAATATTGTTTTAAACATGAATGGGGAAACCATTTCTATACAGAATGATTTTCCTGAAATATATTGGTTTTCTTTGACCCCCCTAAAGTGTCATTAAGAAATCTCAATTCTGAATTCTGTATCTTGAAGCAACACTTCCACACATGACACTGAAACACAAAGTTAGCTTTTCAAGCATATGTAACAAGGAGAGAACAGAACTTTCGTCCAAAATACTAATAGGTAACTTTTTCTGGGAATCTGGCAGTATCTGAAACATATACAACATTGAATGCCAGCAAAGAATTGAAAGACTCTAAAGGTCTACTAAAAGAACTTCAGAGTTCATCAGTGAACAGATTTACGGCAAAAAACAGGAAAAAAAGAGCTGATCATCCCCAAAATCAAGACAATCACAATAAATTACTGACAAAATCAAATACAATTTGACACCTCACCAAACAATAAATATCTCATTCACTACCTACATGATCAGACTGTGGTGGACCCAAGCACTCAACTAATAATCAGAGGACTTTCATCCAATACCCCACCACAAGACATCATGAACGAGATCAACTCTCAATGTAACACCATTCACCACACATTTGAAATGAAAAACTACTTAAGACCAGACTTTACCACGACTAGGACTTTATACCATTAAAGTAAACAGTCATGACATAGATGATATCAAACAGAGACTGACCAGAATAATGTACCACACCATAAAAATTGACGATCACCACCCCACTGAGCATGTCCTAATGCTCAAATTGCCAACAATTTCATCACACCAAGGCCAACTGTCCTTGTTCTTCTAGCTGAGCCAAATGCTCCCTTTGTTACTCCACCAATTCATGCAATACTGTCCTGAAAAGGGCACACTGTACTGAAGACCCTCCTTCATACTGGCCCACTAGCCCCATCATTCTAAAAACACAGAAGACAGACTTCGACAACTGACGAGATTACAGACAAGGACACAGACAGCAATAAACACCTGACCATCTACACAATTTCCCGAACTTCCCAGATGCTCCCAATAACCATCCCAAATCATGCCCTCATCTTCATATGCCAATGTCACATCAACATCATCAGAATAATCATCATCAATGACTGACTTAAAAGACTTCATTAACATGCTCAAATGGTTTAAAATTCAGAAAATCATTACTACCATTACAGACTAATCAACATTAACATAAGATATGGTGACAACATAACCAAAACCATGATTATTTTGACAAATGTATGCAACATCATTTAAACAATGATGTCCAAAACTGAGACTGACTAATGTTATGACTTGGAATATCTATGGAGGACTTACCCAGAAAATAATAGACACTGAACAATATATTAAAGATGAGTCAATTAGGAAATTACTTTTACAAGAAACCAAACCTACAGCCACTTAAATCTTTTCCATTCCCAACTTCCTTATCTATCGCACCGATAGACCCACCCTGGGAGGAGAAATCACCATTTGTATCAGCAAAATCATACCCCATACCCAGCACATTCCCACTCCTACCTCTCATATAGGAAACACCTGCATTGAACTTGCAACTCCCCAAGGTCCTAACACATCCTCATAAAGCCTCCAAGTGCACCCTCACTTCATATGGAACTAGACACACATATGACAAAAGAGACAGTTTTATTTGGAGTCCTGAATGCAAAGAATAGAGTCTGGTGATGCAGACTGACAAAAAAAGCTTAGCTGAGACTTCTGTGCCTACGTATATGACAATGATGATATATGACATATATGACTTGATGTTAGCTGTTCACTCTGAACAACCTCCTAAACAACCTACCTCTTGATATCCTTGATATTCTTATCTATTAAAACTCCATAACAGTTACAGCACCATATCCTCATTATGAATTGGAATCAGATCACCTATCTGTAATTTTTACCATAAATTCCTTTTCCTATGATCATATGTCCATTTCCCATGAAGCCACCATCAACTGGAAACACTTTAAATACCACATCTCCAAAACATCAAATCTCCATCCATCCTTTACACCACTTCTGAAATAGACCAAGTCATAGCCCATTTTAACTGAAGTATCAATCTCTGTATAAATCCACAACTGCAACCCAAGTGCCCAAGATCTATCATCACACATCCCATCCTTAATGCACCACAAAAGAGAAATACTGAAACAAATCTAGATATACAAAGGCAATAGGACAGAAATATATTCTTACAATTACATAAGTAAATATTTATGACATTTTAGACTTCTTCTTTACTCCAAGGAATCTACTGAACCTGAACCTCTAATGAATCTCTCTGTTTCAGTGTCCACTTTGCTCCTGACCATCCAACGTCTTTTCTATCCACTAACCAATAATCTATAGCAAGTTCCAGCAGCCTCCTGTCTAGCATTCTTTCCAGATATTTGCCACACCTTCATTTGTTTCTTCTCAGTTTATCCAGCAATGGTTTAACTTTTAATTTCTGTGGTGGTTATTATTGTTGTTGTTGTTAAAGTATAAACGGAACTGCATATTTTGGAATTTCAGTATTTATGCCATTCATACTGGGAGCTGTTCTATTTAATTTTCAGAGCTTCTTGTAGTTCAATTGTGAAGGTATCTACACTTGTATTGGGGCAATTGCACATTTTTCATCATACAATAAGTCTTTATAATTTTTTGCCCACCCTTCTTTTCCTATTAGGTTTATTTAAACATTCTTTCACTCCTATTTAGATTTTTTATCACTTATTACACTTATGACTGTCTACCATATAGATCATGTTCTATTCTTACTATAAATCTTTTCCAAGCATCTGAATGTGTCTTTCAGGCTTTTGCTTTAATTCTAGCCCTTTTAACACTCTTTCTTAATATTGTCAGTAGAGTTGTTGAAAATTGTATACACCTCATTTACACTTCACATGTCTTTAATGCTTTCATTCCAAATTTCTTGTTTACTCCAACAGCTGTATTTCTTGCTTGTTTCATAATACTGAAAATGATTTTCCATTCTGTTTTCATGTACTCACTTGTGATATATTCAGGCAGGTGGAATTTTATTGTTTTGGTATAAATTAGGTATGTTTTCATTTTCTAGATTTTTTATTTACTTCTTTACTGTTATTCTTCATCTTTTTATTATTATCTCACCCACTTTGCCAGAAATGTTATTTTAAACACTACTAAGAAATGATCTGAATTTACATTGTAAACTCTTGAACTGTTAACAGTTGTGTCTTGTACACATTTTAATATTTTTTTACTTCCAATTTCATTGTCAATAATACACCTTCTATCTCAAGCTGCGATATACATATATTTATGTATGTCTTCTTTTTTTGAATCTGATAGTTCAGATTTGACAAAACAATTTTATAGATCACAAAATTCCATTATTAGTAACTATGCTATATTTATTCACGTTTTATACAAACAAATTCAGAGATTCCTTTCCAACACTGTCTATTAAAAGTGTGTATCACACATTTACCACCTTGCTTGCAATACAATACTACTGACACTCAGATGCACTTATTTCCTTCAACTTCATCATACATCCTTGAAATCTAAAATCCAAGGCTCTAATTAGGCAGTATATAGCAGATATGGTGACTGCACACAATGGTATACTCTATTATAGACTTTTTTTTAACCAAAGACTTAGCCTTCTTACTCAAGATAAGAACAGATAAAAGTTATCCTCTTAGTTTTGCCTAGTAGAACTACTTATGAACATTAGCAATAGAGGTTAATGTTCAACCATTTCCCTATCATATTGAGATAATTTGATGATAGTATCTCCATCAGTTTACAAATGCATGTGTCCTGTGCATTACTTTTCAATTTGAGATAATTGATCATTTAAATTGAGAAATATTACACATTCGTTGCTGACTTTGCAAAGCTGCTTACTGAAGAAGAAAAAAAGTGTCTACCAGCACAACCACTGAACTTATCTTCTGACTCATTAATTTCTCAGTATGCAGTGTTGTTAAACGAACATCAGATAGCAAAATCATGAGTTTGTTACCAAGAGCAAGTTTAACGGAAGCTCGTAAATTAGCAAGTAAGTAATAATTTAAATCACATGGTACGAATGAGCTTCCCCCCCCTCCACCATGCAAAATATAAAGTGAAGAGAACCTTGTTACAGCAGAATCTCACTTTCCCAGATCTCAATATACATTATATGCCATTACCATTAACACATATCTGAAAAGATAATTCAGATATTCAATTAAGAATTTATCTCACTTCCAAGCAATAATATGTTCATTAAATATTGGAAAAGTGACATTCTAGAACTTGATTAACTACTACAAAACAAAGGAGTGTCCAGAAGGAGGGGAGGGGAGGCAGTCATGGCAACTTTTCTAGGCCTCGATTTAATTGAAACCCTGAATTTTTTTACAATTCAAAACAAATAAGCCTCTGAGATAGTTTTTGAGCCGCGTGCTAGTTTCCCGAGCTGTGGTCCCGGATTCGATTCCCAGTCAAGGCAAAAAATAGTTGTAGCTTTCCTTTAAAATCGTCTGTTTCTGTAGCTGTGTGATGAAGAAAAGCTCAAGCAGGCAGATCTTGCTAGTTACGGAATACATCATGTTCGTCTCAAATCACTCTTACCCCACAAGTAGGGGGATTTAACTAAGCCCAGGCTGGGGGACACTGGTAGCTGGTCGGCAAAGTCAGACCACCGACCCAATAACACCAAATTCATACATACAAAACAAATCAAAAATATATTTACTTCTGATGCAAATCAACAGCTATATATAATTTCTTTTGCATGGAGAAATTAATTCTGTTTATGTACCAAAGGCAGTGGAACTTCGACATTAGGGACCCCCAAAGCTCTACTGCCTCAGGCTTCTTTGTTTCTCTGGGTACCCCTGACTGGTGTTTGGGGACAACATAAACAAACTGTGGAATCTCTGAATGATAACTTTTCATGTATCTCTTTAGGTTTACTACATATTCTCACCTCTTGTGGAAAGTAGGCTTTACATTTTAAACGACAGCATTTTTTTTATGACAAAAGCATTTTCCGAAATCTAGAAGCAATTGAAAATTGAATTTAGAAGTGCTTTTAATACTCCGCCACACACAATTTTTAATGTGTGAGTAAACCATTCAGAACTCAAGAGAAACCTGCATCTAATCCGTATTGTTTGAGATTGTTTTTTCATTCGAAAGTCCCAAAGAAAGAAATACAACCCTTGATACTAGGAAAATGATTAATAGGTTCAACTTCAGAAGGCAGTTTGCTATTCTTTCTGCTAGAACACAAAATAACATCTTCCTACTCAAAACAAGCTTTAATAGTCCACATTCATTGGTGTACAATTAAGATCTCAACTTTTCTCTTTTTAATAGTGCACTTCTGAGGTGAAATTCCAGTAAGGAATATAATCCTCTTCAGTACAATCTCTGAACTGTTATCCACAAATTTATTCAAAAATTTGTTCATTATTTTTGGTGGCAATTTTCTTGAGTAAATGAAAAACCTATTGAGATACATCGCCAGTCCTAATTATCTTCAACTTCATGTTCCTTGATTGATGCAAATTCTAATCCCAAAAATATGCATTGCAAGTTTTCTTTGGAAGTTGCTCTAGGTATCGTATTTGATAATATACCACTATTCTTATAATTAGATATGATTCAAGTACAATTAAGGTAGCAGTTATCAGTTCATTTCCAAGTAGTTTACAAACCGTTTATGTAAAAAGTGGGCATAGAAGTGTAGTGCAGAGCAATAGACCTAGGGTAGGATAATACACTCTTCATAAAGTTTGGTCAAAAGCATTCTGGGTAAAGTAAGGATTTTGATTAACAATAGATATCACAATGGGGAATTTTTCTTCAGTATTCTGTTCTACAGAATACTGAAGATTTCCTACAGGCAAGTCTTCAAGTGGAATCAGCTTTCCATAATTCCCTAATCCTAGATATTCTCTTCATGAAGGTGTAACTTCCTTCCATCTGTAGTATCCAGAATCTAGTCCTTTAATCAACCTCTACTTCTTTGAAATGATTGAAGGCGTTGTCATTGCCAACAATAGTAGTAGTCGTTCCTACTAGTAGTATTCGTTTTTGTGGCTCCCAGACAGCAGAAAACTGATGATGATGGCTAAGCCATCGAAAGCTGCTATTTTTTAAATAAATACTATTGTTGACAATGACAACGCCTTCAATCATTTCAATTATGTAAATGTCAACTACAACTCACCACTGAATCAATACTCTACTTCTTTTCCCTTCAACCAATCCCTGCAATGCATCAATCTACAAACAGATCTATCTGGTTTCCCTTCCTCTGTCTTATTACCTGCCGAAGTGATTTCTTTTCCCCCCACTCTATTAAGTACTTGCTTGTTTGTCACTGATTTAACTGCGCTTATTTTTTCAGAACTTCTCAAAACCTAAATTTATCATTCTACTTCCTTAGCACCAATGTCTTCAATCTGTACAGAGCTATATTCCTCAGAAAAAAAAATTTGCCATCCATTTTCTTAGATTTTGATAAAGATTTCCTTTCTCCTTTTGTAAGCAATTCTTGTTCTTATATCACTGTGCAATATATACTCCCTTATCAAGATTTCAAGGTATTTGATGATACCAATTTGCTTTATCTTATCTTTTGTGAGAGTATCTAATTAATTTTTATCAACATCTACCATTTGATATTTAAGTTGTGAAAGAACTAAGACAGCCATTTGCAGCGAACAAGAACCTGTTTAATTTGCAGTGTGGATATGTCAAATTGGTTATCCAAACCAAAGCAAGATCTCAATGTAACGACTTCTGGAAAATTTTCCTCTTAGGTTAGTGCAAATAAGATATGTTCATATACAGAACTTGTAAACTCCAAGTGATTTTGAATGAAGTTAACTGGTGTCACACCAGAAGAATATACGAAATAACTTTTCATCTTTCCATATCATTTACATTTTAATTTGTAATCATCAACTGAACTGCACAATTTACACAAGTAAGATTTTCTACAGTGAGAAAAATACATAAAATAAAACTGATTCATTCAATTCAATATCTTGTCATATGAGAATCCTGAACATTATGAATAAAGATTACTATCAATATTCTCAAATATTATTTCACAGAATCTAAAAACTCAAAAAATTAAACATCATTCTGAGATTAATTATGTTCTGATGATGGATTCACTAATATATATGATTCAAAAATAAGATTTTGATAATCCTCCTGCAAAATGAAGACTAAGAATTATAGGTTTGTTGTTTATAATTGTGACATGTATATAACTGATGATTCTCAAAACACGATCTTGACAATTCAAGTGAAGTATCATTTCTTTTTTCTTTTATTAATCTTTCAGTCTCTCCTGTGAACTAAATGTAGTCAGAAGAGATTTGGAAAGAAATTTCATTTGATGTCTTTCATTTTGGTTGAGTTGAAATGTAATATTTCACTGAGTTCAGCTGAGTGGATGTCCATGGGAAAGAAGTTCAAGGAAATAAAGTATATGGGTCATTTTTCATCCTAAAGTCATCACCATCCATAAAGGCACAAGTCATGTTCTTGTTTTTTAGACAACTAGTGAAACACAAAAACTCATGCAAAACACATATGAGAACTGTTTTTTTGCATTGCAGCTCATTTATATCAGTTTGTAATCTCCAAATGAACTGCACATTTTAAATTATTATCTGTTTGCCCCTAGAAAAATCCTGATGTAAACAAATATTCAAATGTTTGGAGATTTCTCACTGGTTCACAGAAAAAGCACTGTAGAAGTTGGGTTCCTGACATGGAAGTAAATAGTTCTCTGCTTGGAAACTCATTTTACTACCACTGGATGAATGTTATTGATAATTAACCATATTGTTCCGCAGCAAATCATGGATCGACCGTTGCCAATTAATCAGGTGACAAAAAAAAAGACCAAGGCAAGTAATGGCAAGTGAGAAGGTTATGAGCCACAAAGAGAGAAACCCACCCAGCAATTCAATGAACATGTTGAGTCGTAAGGTTTGGCTGCATGGAAAGCAGCTAGTGATACCACCTATGATCAGCGTAAGATGCATGGGTGCAAGAGGAGTAATCCAATCAAGACGCATAGAATGACAGAAAAATTAGTTTACATCGAGATTTTTCAAAGAGCACATTTTTCTAAAAGATAATGCTAAAGAGATTTTTCTATTTATACGATGAGAAAAACAATACATAAAAAACAAATGATTTATTCAATTCAATGTCCAGTCACCATAGAATCCTATAAGTTGTGAATGCAATCAATACATACACATAAAAATTAACATTTTGATGAGCACATCAAATTTCTCAGTTTTAATTACATCTCCAATTTTGTGAATGCCTTATTATGAGTTTGACTCACACATGCAAATGAGAAAGCTATCCTAGTTACTGATGGGTCAATTCATTATGAAGAGCAAACAACCATAAATAATT
Source organism: Teleogryllus occipitalis (assembly GCA_011170035.1). Lineage (NCBI taxonomy): Eukaryota > Metazoa > Arthropoda > Insecta > Orthoptera > Gryllidae > Teleogryllus > Teleogryllus occipitalis. Next base: position 493,342 of record BLKR01000071.1, on the reverse strand, counting down.
TATGGTATTATTATTTAAATAATTATAGTTCTTGATGGAACGATGGTGTACTGTAGTTAACTATTTAGACCGCCCTCAGTATCTTCCATAAAGATGAACATCCTGAATCTTAAAGCAACATTCCCCAGGAAAATCAGGAAATTACCTCTTCAGTCTCTTTGATGGGAAATTCTGCAGCAATCCAAACAAGATTCATGGAGAGGAATTAGATGGGGAGACATGCGTAGTGTCCAGAGTTAAACAAAACACAGCAATAATACATTATGGATTATGTTATGTTATTTTTTTCTTTTAATAAATATTTCACAAACAATTTGTGAAGTATTTCAGTTACACATGCTAATTTTAAATCATTATTAGTTATTAAAATTAAGTAATAATAATTGTTAATTGATTAATTTTGAAATTAAATTTGAAGAAGATTCTTGTAGCTTCCTTGTAACATGGGAAATGTATTTTTAAGCCTAGAATGTCTAGTAATTCTATACTTGGGTTTTTCTAACATAGCATCTGTGGATAGTATCTCCAAAACAGAAAATGACAAGACATTTTGTGTATTTCTCGGTCCTGCCACAACATGTCGCATGATCGCAACGATATCAAGCAGTGCTGCAGATCAAGCGACTCTAGTGGCACAACCGAGAAAGACGTGAAAAGCCATGCCATATTCCATCTTGGAGATACTACCCTCACATGTCTCGTTAGAAAAACCCAAGTATAGTCAGATATTTATGAGAGGGAGTTAATCATATCTAATATAACGATAAAAACTAAGCTATATTTGGCAAAGAAATTTAATACACTGATATTATGTTGACTGTTTTGTGAATTCATAGTTGCAGTAAGTAAAATACAGCATTACAAATTAGTATTTACATGGTATTATTGTCCTAGTGTATACAAGAGGTAATCTACCAGCAATGACATGAGAATTTGTGTAGAAAAAGTTCTAAAAATGAATCAAGCAATAAAATGTCATTTTATGAATGTTTTAATGGCAGTTTCTAACCATGGTACATTAAAAATATTTTAATGGGCATATTATCAAAATATATGCTGATATTTTTTGTAAGTTATTCCTAAGTTTCTAAGTTATATAGAGTAATATTTAATTTAACCAAGCAATGAAATTAATAGATATTACAGAATCTTACCACATTTAATGGCAACTGCTAGCAGCTAGAGACATCACCAGACCACATTCGGCCACTTAATTGCACCATAGGAGGTTGAGGTGCTTGTTGCTTAGCCTGTTGAGATGTGGGCTGTCGAGCTGTAAATCAAAGACAAGGAAAATGGAAATGACTTAAACAAGCTACAACTGTGATATATCCAAATACTATCAAGGAGGTAGGAAGCAGCATGCAAGGAAACGTTTACATTCATTTTCATTTTAAAAAATATAGCACAGATCGAAATAATAGCAAGAATTGATGGTGATTATGTAAGTTAAATTCAATTACGTTGATTTTGTAGTATTTCAGATTTTTTTCTTTATTTTGTTACCATAATACAATACAAAAATTGAACAAGTTTTATTACTAATATACAACTTGCTCTTTTGAAATGGATTAGTTATGTTTATTAGGTCTGATTTCTTCCAATTTATATTACTAGTTTCGACCGCACATAGAAATTGAAAGAAAACTATGCAGCATCTGGCCATATGAAAGGTTTCTATTGTTTCATTAGATTACTCTGCAACATGGGAAAAGTCAAAAAAATAACTAAAGTTTTGATTTTGACTGAAAAAAGGAAATATCTGATAAGTATTATTCCATCTAATCTCATATTGTGAGTACTGACCGAATTCTCATAATAACCAGTGGTGCTAAAACAGCTCGTACTTTCTCATTTTTAGTAGTGGTTATGTCATACTACTTACACCACAATTTCTCTCCAAATTAACAAATCTCAGTCTTCATTTTTTGTAAAACTCATTACAAGACCGCAGAACTTCATACAATTGTATATTTTTTACTGACTGTGCATATTGAAAGGAAATGTACACTTTATCTATCACCAAAAATTAAACAAAATTAGCCCATTTTATTTTGCATAATTGCATATTTCTGGCATTTTTCTGGGAACTGTTAATTTTTATTTATGCGGCTTATTTAATAGCATATATTCCAGGTTTTTGCATAGAAGTGGGTCGAAGTGAAATATATTCATGTATTTCTCTTTCAAAAGAAAAGTGCATTAAGCTATGCTAATGCTACAATATCAACATAACATTTCTGATAGTCTTCTGATAAGATTGTTTTTGCTTGAAACAATTTACTTCCTGCAACTTTATTTGTGTACATGAACTTAGTACACTGGTCTGAATGTTACAGCATCTTGTAACAATGATATTAGTTATCTTGCTCAATAACTTTCGTTTATTATTTTTGAAAATATATTTTTTTTTATATGCATTTTCTACTACAGTGTAAAATGAAGATTTATATAAATAAATGTTATCTGCTGCTCCTATATTTTTGTTTATCACATATTCTGATTTTAAGCATATATACTGGCTATTTTAACTGCATATATTGTCAATTTTAAGTGCCTCGTTGCATGTGTTCTTTATGCTATTTAAGTTCCCATATTAATCAAAAAAGTTTTAAGAAAAAATTGCTTAAAGAAAATAAAAATTGCCCATATTTCACACTAAATTTCACAAAAAATACTCTAAAAAAATTGAAAATACTCTTAGAAAAAAACTTTTGAAAAATTGAACATGGCCTTATTTGAAGACTTTTTTTCATGCACACATTTCATTTTTTTAAAAAAATGTTTATTTTCATAATTGTAGTTGCAGGACAATGCCGAAAAATTTTTGAACTTTTTCAATTTTCAAAAAATCAGGATTTTTCACCCAACATGAGACCTGCCCCATTTTCTTAAACGTCCTTCAAACTATCTGAAAACAAATTTTTATCGAAAACAATGAAGCCATTTTTGAAAAAAAAAATCTGTAAACAAAATTCAAATTCAAATTCAAGGGGCTGTGACATCAGCCAGATCGATCAGTGAATATCATTTTTGAGAAAATCGGCTGAACTGTTTAGCCTCTACCGCAGTGGCAAGAAAGTAAAAAAGTGACATTGTTTTCAGAACAGCTGATATCACGCATCAAGTCTTAAAGAAGAGGTTGCTCACCCCAGTTCTTATTCATGAGTTGTGTTATGAAATAGTAATTTTTTTGATACTCTTGGAATGTCAGGGTTATAGAACAGTTGAACTGTCTCCAAATATATCCTACACAACGTTACTGCAGCATTCATAAAGACAGTTTTTGTTAAAATATTCTTGTATAATATGCAATAAATGAAAATTATTATTTGCTGTTCTTAAGCTTAAGCTCTTCATGCTAATTTTTTAGAAATACTTTTGTGGAGATTTATTCAGCAGCATTTTTGCTGCTGCAGTTCACAAGTGGAATACCATTAATGCAACTAAGGTGTTAATATCTACCTGGGCCAGTAAAATTGTGTGTATAAAAATACCCAATCATCAGTTCATTAATTTTCAATAAATAGTTTTCTTTGCTGTAAGATAGCATTCACTTGAGAATTCTTTCACCACTGGAATTTTTCATGAAATACTAATCCTTTTTTTCAATGGATATTTATATTGGGATGAGGATCGGAGTTTATGTCAAGTAAAATAACTCTTATCTACTGGTCAACACTTAGGCTGCACATTACACCTTCAGCCGTAAGACCTACATTACACCTACAAAAGGTGTAAGGTCTCTTACATTATTAGGTAGATCTTTATTTCTTTTGTAGCTCTAGTGAAGGCATAATATTCAGCCACAAACCTGGCCATTACATGGACTTTTACATGGATTATTGTGGACATTACATGGACGTTTTTATTTCCAAGCCCAAACCTGTGTAGCTAGTTTCGAAAATTCAATTGGACTAGAATCCTATTGTCAGAATAATATTTCCATCTACTTGACGGCATGCATCTGACAGAGGAGAGTCTTATCCAATCAGAGACATCAAATTCTGATGATGTCACTGCAGAGTAGTGGATGTTTATTAAGAAAAAAATTAAATTTAATAGTGCGAAGCAACTGAAAATTGATGAGTGCTATTACTTCTTTGGTTATATATAACCAAATGAATGCGCTTCTGTGTTGTCTACTATTGAGTTCCCTTATTGCATTTGTTTCTTACTACTGCTGCTACTGTTTTGATCTGAAGTAAGAACTATCACGGGTCTGCCACCCGAGAAAGTGGCAACATCATTCTACCCCACCCCAGCTGTCAAGTAGGCAGAAATATTATTCGGAAAATACCTCCACTGATGGCATTAGAATCCTATGACCTTCAGCAGAGTCGTGCCAAAAGTTGTTGCCCTTAGCCATTTCAGCCATTTGACCAATAAACAATTGAGAGATTTCAACTGATCAAAACTCACAATTCACATCGCAATATAAATTCAAGAGATGATACACAGCATTGTTACACATTTACATTACATTCTTAAAAAAAAGAGAAAGTAGGTATTGTTATGAGGAAGAAGGGTAACAAATGAAACTGTGTGATATTAATTGGTAAGAAGTTGTTATATAACTTTAACATTCTATTAACATTCACATGTTATGTAACTACTGACATTCATTCAGAAAAACGAGTAAACTATGGTTAAAATATACTTAACGACAATACTAAATGAAAAATAATTAAAGACATTCAACACCCTGTGAGAAGCACAGGTGATAAGTTACAGGGAGTTAACAAATGCTTCTTGGCTCATTTAAAAGGTATTAAATGAAAAATATAAAATTAAAAATCCTTGATAACTGTACCCAAATTCTAGTGCTGTTCTTTACTCAAATTTCTATTTTTGTTGCACTGAACTTTTGCTACTATTGCTCATTTATTTATAGATTTTGTTGTAGTAGTTGTTAGCAAATTTGAGACAGCACGAGTGAAAGCTTTCTGTATGGAGAGTAATGGTTCTCCAACTACAGTAATTATTTTCCAAGGTCTTCATGTGACATAGGATTGTTGACAATTATCAACAAAAGTTTACAAACCAAACAATGTGCTCCCCACACAAGTTTATAGACTTGCTGATCTAGGTAGCCGAGATCACTAAGGCAGTAGTGCCATGGTGATCTCAGTCCAAAGGATTGGGGCTTCGAATCTTGCCTTAAGCACAGATGTGTGTTTTGCAATTGTATGTGTTGTCTATGTGTAATGTATTTGTATGTCCCCTGTGGTTGGCATCAGAAAGGGCAACCAGCCGTAAAATCATTGCCAAATCAGTTTAAAAATGGAGTGTGCGGAAAATTAATAAAAATGAGCCTGCCCTATTAGCGCTGATCTCACAGAAACGGGAAAAGGGAAGTATGAAAAGAAGAGGAAAAAAAAACACCAAGTTGATATATAGAATTGATAGGATCTCATTCTCACGACTAACCAGTGACCAAAAGGGAAGTAAGAAAGAAAGATGCAGGTAAGTAAATGAGAACCCAACTCATCTCTACAGATTTTCACACTGAAGGATGATGGGGAGAAAAACAGTGGAAGAAAAGCTCAAGTTATGGTGTTATTCACAATAACCAAGAAATACACTGAGACCCTTCATTCAAAAACCCACATACCGTTTTTACTATTGTACACTTTTTTAACATGTCGGTATTGTTGGGGCATGGGAAATTCTTCCACAGAATGAAACAAATCACCAAATCTTCCATCAAAATCAGATGAAGTAGTCTGAGCCGGTCCATTTCGCATAGATGAATTACGCATGGGAGGCAAAGGAGGTGCACATGATGGAGACTGAAAATAAAATGCAATCACCAACATTAGCATTCCACAATAGAGGAACATCAAAAACAAAGGGAAAAAAATATTTATTTTAAGGTGTTGCAAAAACATAAATCACTACATTAAAAAAAAGAGGAAGGTTGCCACTAAATAATTTCACTATTTGTAAACAAATCACATTAAGAATTGAACATTATTTCAATTATTGCAGGGAACATTTTTAAGAATCTTGGATCTTTATAAAATCAAAACTAATATATCAAGTTTCTAGAATTACATAAAATATTAGTCACCTTGGGGTACGTCAGTGAAATTAAAATTAACATTAGAAAAAACTTTCCTTTCTACTTACAGCGGGCGTGAGCCTTGTCTGCAGAGCTGCTGGTGGAGGAGGGGGCGCTGGAGAATTTCGATGATGGTGGGGAGGAGGAGGTGGAGGAGCAACAGGTGGCGGAGGTGGAGGGGGACCAGGAGGTGGATTCATAGGTCCTCCAACACGAATAGGAGGCGGCGGAGGCCGGGTGCCTGGAGGTCGCATAAATCGATTAACTGGAGCAGGAGGTGGAGGGGCTGAAGGTGGAAGAGGAGCAAATGCTTTTTGACCTCCATGATGATTCAAATTAGAAGGCAATGTATTTGTGCGCGGAGGAGGAGGAGGATTTGTGCGACAGTGGAGAGAGTCTTGGGACTGATGAAAGGCCATAGGGCCTTTGCCCAGTTCTTTTCCTGCAGGGAAGACAGGTCCAATAGGAGGTGCCACAGGTGGCGATTTTGGTACACGCATACTTTGTGTGCGTGTCACTGGCGTTCGGCCGCTCCCATTCATCGTCTGCTTCTTAGGCGGAGGAGACGGGCGATTTGGAGCCACTCCTGGTGGCTTTGGAGCCACATTTGGTTTTCCATGATTGATCACAGGTTTGCTAGGAAGAGTTGGAGGACTTGCGCTGCCCACGAGGTGACTGTGACTGCCTGATACATTGAGACCATCAGGTCTTGAACCACCAGTCAGAACAGAGTCAGATGCACTCTGCAACATAGAAAATTTCATAGCCAGATAAATTAAAATAACTTATAAAAAATTAATATTTACATATACTATTGTAATACAGAAAACCTTTCTCAATTTGAATTTCTTTTCAATATCAAACCTTTTGCTTTATTTCAAAATGCTCAAACCTAGTCTCTATTCCCTCTTAGAACCAAGTAAGTTGGAAACAAATGCATGTATTCATGCATCATTAAAGCCTCTTGATTCCAACACTCCACCCATTCTCAATGAAGTCCATTCTACAATTAATTTTCATTTGAAAATATGTATCAAAGATCAAAGAATACTGTTTTGTGAATGCAAAATCTTATTCACGTGATAAGAACCTCAGAACCAAATAACTTCAATGCACTAAATTCAAAATAATATTTTGTCATAACACAATAGGCCATTTCAAAATTTGCTAATTTGTCTGATCAACAGTAGACTTTAGATATTTAGGGATGTGCCTAAGTAACTCTTTTAATATAGACTCCAAATTATTACTGTACTTATTTCATGACTTAATAATATCAAGGAATCACATTATTAATGTGAAAATCTAATAACCTATAACCTATTCTTTCTGTGGAAACTGAAAAATTATTTTTTTTTAATGTAATTCACTGAAAATAACCTCAAATGCATTCCTAAAGAAAATCAGAATGAAGCAGAAATTGTATTGAATAAAAATCCTGGATTACTATAGCCAAGCGCTGCATTAAAAGATGAAAATTAATTCAGCTTACCAATGTTAAAATATGCATAATTCCTACATGCTAGAAAGATAATTTCCTGCTTGTAAAATGATTCAGAGCGAAAAAGTCATATTAGTTTCAGCATTTACATTTCTATCAGCATTCCCTTTAATATTTCATACTCTAGGTTTTAAAAAAGACAATTGTAAATAAAATGTCTGTAAAGAAGTTACTATCATGTTCTTATATATACCAATGCCCATTATTACTCACGCAACTTTTCTTGACCGATGGATTGAAGAAATGCGGTAAGAGTGGGGGCATTAGTAAAGAAATCAGCATCATAGATTTTATGAAGCAATGTCAATCCCTGGAGAATCAGTCATGACTTCGCAACTTTCTTAATAATTTGCATTCTAACTTTCTCAGGAGTTTGCAGTATCTCCTGTGATAGTTTTTCACCTGCTTTGGTCATTTCTTTAGATCTTTTGGAGAAAATCACGGACAGAAGTTCTCATCTTCAACAGGAAATAGTTTCTACTTCGCACCAGTGAAGTTGTATTTGAAATGTTGTCATCACTGTTCTCTGCTAACTTGTGCCTTCAATTGTTTATTGTGCCAGACACGGGGAAGCAAGGTCATCGGTCAAAAAAAGTTGCATGATTAATACTAAATTATTCAGCCTTTTAAGAAATACAAATAAAACAAACTGTTTGTTAAAATTATTAATATATGTTCATTGGGAGTAAATGCAGGTTAACAGCAATTGTGTATGTTCTTTACAATACTTCTGGAACTGATTTCATACAAATTTTCTGTTGTAAGTATTTTGTGTTTTTCAATGAATAATTTTATCTATTTTGCCATACAACTCCAAACCAAATCTTGGCTTTGACATTTTACTGTCAAAAACAGAAACATTTAGCAAAAATTTCATAAGGGTCATAAAAAAAATGCAAATTCTTACATGCCCTTGGCAGAGATCACACGAGTTTATCACAGATTATCACAAGAGATCACACAGATTATCACAAGAGATCACACAGATTATCACAAGAGATCACACAGATTATCACAAGAGATCACACAGATTATCACAAGAGATCACACAGATTATCACAAGAGATCACACAGATTATCACAAGAGATCACACAGATTATCACAAGAGATTACACAGATTATCACAAGAGATCACACAGATTATCACAAGAGATCACACAGATTATCACAAGAGATCACACAGATTATCAGATAGATACAATAATCCTTTACCGTGGATATGGTAGGCTTCTGATTGGCAGGAGGTGGCTGTGGAGGTGGTCCTCGATTGCGAACTTCACCACCAAACGGCCGTCGAGAAGCACCATCATTGCGCTTAAAGAAATCAAGAATAAAAATAATATTAAGAATTTGTTAATTGTAAGCCCCTAAAAAAGGTTTGCCTTGTGCAGACCCGTCCTACATACAATGGAAACATGTCTGTACCACATGGCTACCAACAGATAACTACAAACTAGCATCTAGAATGGGAGGTTTGAATATTGGAGGATGCAAGAGACCTATCTACCTTACCTATCCTTACTAAATAAGCCAAATTCTCATACTCGCACTAGATATGGTGTAACCTTTTTGCTGAAAAGTAACACAAACATTGAATTGAAAGTTGCTATGAAATGAATATGCTACCTCAGACTTCATTTTCTCCATTAATAACGATTTCTTTGTGCGAACAACACCTCTTCCATTTCTTGGAGAGAAAAAAAGAAAAGAAAAGTGAGATGTTCTTCATTATATTAACTGCATTCCTAATTTCTTACAGTTTTGAAGTCCTATTTCATATAATCTAATACTGAAACATTTTTTGAACCATGATAAATTAATATAATGTAATAAAATAAAGATTTGCATGGTCTTCCTTTACTAACTTTTTCACTCTCTATTATTATTCATATGACCTCCAGAAAGGTTGTTAACTGTATTTTTGTGAAGCTCTGGTCAGCATTTCATAAACAATAAAAAGGGAATTTAAAATTCATAAAAATTAATTATTTTGGAAATCTAGTACATTTGACATGAATAAAAATTAAATGTTTGTCTTTAAGGACATATGAATGAGTTGACATTTATTTTAAACATATGACAGCATTAGGATATACATAGTTATATTTTCTTTTTCCTTGATCTAGCAAAATGAAATTTTTACATCGCAAATAACTCTTTCTCAAAATAACTGTGCATGTTTGATTAATCCACATTTGTTTGTTTTCTTACAATTTTACTAAATGTTTTCAACAGGCAGCAGAAATTAAATATCACTTGCGCTTTTCCAGCTACTAGTACACTTTTTTTTTTTTTAAAGAGAAATGCATGCTGACATCAATATTTTATCTGTGTTAACACATGTTATTTAACTTTCATCTACAAGAAAATAGTAGTGCTTCAATACTAATCACTTTCTCATTTCTTGTAACTATTAACAATATTATAATATAAATTTAACCCACAAAAATATTTTGGCAGGGCTTGGACATGCCTTGGTACTATTTAAGGTTCCGCAGGTGCCATCTTAACCCGCTGAGCTAACATCTCTCAAGCCAGAGTCAAAGTAATAATGCTGGTATAAATGATTTGCTTTTTCATTTCAAGATAATAAAGTTTTTAACAAAATCTTCTCTCGGATCTAATTCAAAGCACTGTGACAACACCAGTATTGTTCAGAAAAAATCAAAATATCATGTACAGTTTAGGTCCTAGTGTGGCTCACAAGCAGAAGGATAGATAAAAACCCATTTTTCAGGAGCAAGAACAAAAAAAAACACGACTTCACACTAAAATCAAATAAAAGTTAAATTCACTTCTTCATTATTAGCATTGTGTTGGAGAGTCTCTTACAATGTGGGATAAGGGTCCCTAAAAACTAATTTTTCTGTTGAAAAATTGTCACTTTTCACTGCAGCATTACAATTACTTATCTATACCATGAAGTGTACAATAATAATTCAATGCTTAATTCTTTTATAATTATTTTTAATAACTAATGGGGATTTTATATTATTTTATGTGAACATTAATTTTTTTTTTATGAAAAGCATTTTGCAATACAATTAATTTGTTTGATGCTCTCTATATACATCACGTTCGTAAGTATTATCACAAAAAATGTAAATCTGCTAGTTCCATAATTTGAAATGTTGAAAAATTGTAGTTTCACAAAAATGAAGTCAAAGAGAACAAATGACTTTCTGTAGTTTCAACCAAGTTAAAACTTTCCTTCTCCATACTCATCAATAATGGCCGAAATGTAGATAAAAATGCAGTTTTTAAATTTTGATGTTTGCCTGATTTTGAAAACTAATTTCCACAAATGATGCCTTTGTTGCTTTAATTGTTGTTTTCTGTCTTGCCTTTCTTCATACACATCTTGATAAGCACCCATATTTAAAATGTAAAAAAGTTAAAAAAATAACAATTACCGAGAATGTTTCTGAGAAGTTTGGATAATAATATGGTGGATTAATTTTTTCTATAACAGAATCTTTCCTTATCATTAATAGTTTCTGGTTTTGACTTTCGTTTTACTTATCTGTTATTTTTTGTATATTTAATAAGTGTGGAAAGTAAATTATCAAAAGATTGAATCAGTTATATAATGAAGGATATTTCAGGTGTACTCACAGGCACTGCCTCAGGTAAAATGTTCTGTCTGTATTGAAAATTGTACGTTGATCATTCAATAATTAAAAACAAATTGGTAAAGAGAAAACACAGTTGGTAGGACAAGTTTGGTAATTTTAGGACTAAGTTGGCATCACTGAGATTGGCCCTGACAATTTGTATGATCAGCATTGTAATGTTCATAACCTCAAAATTAAGTTGAATGATGGCGAGTCAAGTTGAAAATTCCACATTGTTCAACGTTCTGTAATTCGTTTTTTACTTGCTGAATGTGAAAAAACAGCTAATATATACTCTAAAATGACTATGGTTGAAGTTGAATGAACTGCAGGAGTTTTCAGTAGGTAGAACTGTTCAAAAGTGGTCGAGACTCCGTAACTGACCAAGACCTTTCTAGCTGCATCAGCAGGAAAAGTCCTGTTGACAGTGTTTGGGGACACTGCAGGTGCATTTTTTGTGATTATCTCGATAAACAGCATACAATATACAGCCAATACTATACAGATATGCTTTTGAACAAGGTGTAGTCAGCCATAAGAGGGAAACATCATGGATCTCAGAAGAGAGGTGTGATTCTCCAGCAAGACAATGTATTTCCTCACACTCCTCAACAAAGCAGTGAAACCATCAACAAAATGGGTTCAGAAGTATTGCCTCATCCCCCTTACAACCCCGATTTAGCACCATCTGATTTATCGGGTCACTGAAGGAGGTATTATGTGGGAAGAAATTCTAGTATAACAAAGATGTCAAAAAAATTTGTGGGAAATTAATTCAAACACTAAAATTAAGTCCTTTGCAGCGGGTTAAAAAAAGCTGGTAACCCATTGGGACAAGTGCATAAATGTTGGTGGTGATTATATTGAAAAGTAGGAAAAGCCCTGTTTGTAAAAATAAACATTTATTTCTCCAGACCAATTTGTCTCTTTAATTTTTTTAGGTGAGACAATGTAACTGTGATAAAAATTGATCTGTTTTACCTCTATCATCACTGCTTGTGGCAAAGAGTGTTTGTGAGAGTATCAATTGTTTGTGAGAGTTTGTGAGAGTGTCCAATTATTAGAGATTTCTGGAATCTGTATCATGAATCATCGTCTTTAAGGCAAGGGTCATGCTGATTTGTCATTTGAAATTTTCCACATGGCCCTTGAACACTATATTTATATGTACTTAACAACACATTTTAAGACCTACGAACTCAAATATCAGTCATCAGCGTATTTTATGCACTACTGTGGATCAAATTATATCCATAACAAAAAAAAATTGTACTTGTAAATTTGTACTAAATTTTTTTGTAATCTGTACTTGTTCAAATGTGCTTAAGAATCAAGAATAATCATAAATTTGAACATAAATGTTATGATCCAGTAAGTGAATACCAGAAGACATTGTTACCCCAAGGGAAGAATAAAATAACTTTTCATGGACATGTGTAACAAAATGGCTGCAAGCAAAAATACTGGCTCAGAATGATACAAATTGATTTTTCAACATTTTAGTCAAAATTACAAAAGAATAACTTTTGCATTATACATTATATTTACAGAAAACCCTGCAATAGATATCTAGGCAGAGAATATCACAAATAAATGAAATTATCTTAACCAATCCACTAATAAAATATAATAATAGCTTCTACTGCAGTCTTCACTAAAGCAACCAGTCATAACTGAAATGCAATGACTTGCACTACAAGATTTTTTTTATTACGTACTCTGTGCAGAAATTATTTTACACTAGAATTACTGAAACTGTCAAGTGCCCTGTAAGACCAGAAAGTAAAATTCTTTATCAACCCACATGCTTGTAAAAATACATTTATGCAGTAATAATAATTTGTTACTTTTGAATGTTGGTAAATGTAAACTACTAGGATATTCAAAACTAAGGAATAAAATTGATTTTGTATATTCCTTGTATGGATGGGTACTCAATACTTTCAATACCTCGATACTCAGGTGATATCGATAGTGATCGATAGTTTTGGAAAAATGACTTAGATACTTTCAATTTTTTATGCCATTCCCCATTTCTTCTGATTTTACAGAATAATTGTCTTCTTTGCAATTCTCTATCTCATATTTTTCTGACAGTAACAAGGATGTGTCAGTCTGTTTGGATTCACATACAGTCGTTGAATTAGCCAATGCTGCAACGCCCGGGCGCTGTGCCCCACTCTTTATCACACTCACACCTGTCATCTCTCTTTAGATAGCACACAATACGCAACAAATTTAGCTTTGGGACACTTCTTTGTGTACTCCCAGATAATCTAGTGATGACAGGCTCGATAAGCAATGCTCTATGATGACATTTCTTCCTGGGATACTCCCCTACTAAGCCCACCATAGAGGTAAGTGACAGAGACGACTAGATTAGTGCATTCCATTTACATAACGAGTGAAGTGTGGAATTATTTTGCAGTGGATTTGACAATCATGCTCTTTGTAGAATATGAAAAAAAACATTTTTGCATGGTGGAAAATTACATAATACTAGTAATTGACATCAATATGTTACATCAATACACCAGGTAGTATTGATCTCCACCGAATGCAAGAGGGCCAAGCTAACTTATGTTGCACCGGACATTGGAAACGTCACCGATCGTACAGTGGAAGAAGTTGATGACCCATGGCCAGTTCTGGCAAGATCCTCAAATTTCAACACAAATCAACCAATACTAGTTGATTTTCTGGACACAAAGAACAAATTTAAACTATTAAACCATATTAAACCATTCAAAAGCAATACCAAAAAGAACTGCTTGCAGGATATGCAAAGATAATCAACCATTCAGTATTGTTGAGGACAATGGATTCAAGAAATTAGTTAAACATCTCGAATATAGATACACCATGCCCGCCAGAAAATATTTGGCAAATCACTATGTCCCCCAATTATTTGAAGAGGTGGAGAACAAGGTCAGATATCAAATCCAGGAAACCGAGTGGGTTGCAATAACCACTGATTTATGAACATCAACAGCCTATGATGATGAATTCAGTTTTACAGTGCATTTCATAGACAAAGATTTTCAACTTCATCACATCTGTATCAAAATAATAATCTTTTGAAGAAAGCAGTCACACAGGAGCACATATTGCAAATTTTCTTCGAAATACTTTGAAATTATAGAGTCTGCAGGATAAGTTAGTGGCTGTAATTCACGACAATGTATGTAATGCAGTAAGAGCAATGATCAATTGAAATTTTCTGCATATTTCATGTTTAGCTCATACTTTGCAACTCGTGGTGAAAGCGGGACCATTAAGCAATACTAAAATTTAGAAAATTATTGCTTTGTGCCGAAAACTTGTGGGAAGTTTCAAACATTCTTCTAAATCCACCAAAGTGCTCAAAGCAGCCCAGAAACTTCTAACTGTGCCTCCACTCATTTAATTCAAGACGGGCCTTCATGATGGAACTCAACTCTCCACATGCCACTGAATCTTTAAAAGCAAGATTCAAAGTTATTGAACTACACAATATACAGTATGTTCCATTGCTACATTGTTGAATCCTAAACTGAAAGGTCAAGTTTTCAGCAAGAGTGCTGCATTAGAGACTGCCCGAAAGGGATTATTGGATCTTGTAAGTCAAGAAGCAGAATCCAGTGGCTTCAGAAGATGAGGTAAGAGTTTTTGATTTCTAATTTTAATTTTAAACAACCCTATTTTTTAAATCATAATTTCCATTCTTCGATATTTCAATAGTAAAAAAGAAATTAGTCACTGTATATAATTCTGAATAACTGATTTTCAGTATTTACACTAGAAATTTAAAAATAAAGACAAGCATTTATTGTTCAAAATTTTAATTCATTTGTTTTATAGGCAACCAACAACTACTGAAGCCCCGAAAACACATGGCATATGGTCTCTTTACAGGAATATTCTGAAGAGTGATCATCAAACAACATGCTGTGTGCTCAAAACCCCAGCACAAGAGGATGAATTAAATGTGTATCTAAGTGAGGACTTGCTTACTCCTGATGCAAATGTACTATCTTACTGGAAAAACAAAGTGACTCTCCCCAATTTAAGAAAAAGTGCTGTTCGATACCTCTGCATTCAACAAGCTATTGTGTTTTTGGAGAGACTTTTCAATACACATGGATTGATATGGGCCAAAAATAAGATAAAATGAACCCAAAATGATTTAGAATATTAGTTTTCCTTAAGAATCTTTAAAAACTTAAAAAATGTATGTTCATCTTAATAGTCTTTAAATATTAAAATAGTAAATGCATGCATGTATGTATGAAGAACAAAATATATCCTTCCAATTCTGATTGATGATCAAAGCTCTCACACAGGTAATGGTATTGAGTATTGAGAAATTCTGATATTGGCCAATCACTAATTCCTTGGGAGGACAAAACATTAACATCATTTTTGACCAAACTTTGAAGTCATTATACTTAATTTCTTTTTGTTTTTTTATTGATGGATGAGAAATTGTAATAATTTACTACGCGACGTTTAATGGAGAATTCCAAAATTTAGTATTAGATCAAGTGTCTATTGATTTTTGAGATTTCAAAAACTAACCAAGCTTGGGTATGACTGCATCGATGAGACGTGTGTTATTGCGAATGAATAATAAACTTGACTTTAAGCTTTGACACCCTATCAATTTATCAAAGAAGGGAAGGAACTTAATTTGAATGAATTTAGTTGATCGACTATTGTATTTAATTCTTTATATTCAGTAGTATTAGAATTTATATTATGTAGTTGTAATTTAAAGTCCAATAATTAATCCACATTACTCATTTCCATATTTGATTGTATGATTGTAAAATTGGTGGATACCTGTAGAAATAATAATATAAGATGAGGGTTTTTTCCTAAATATCTCATTCAAAAAATATGGGATCATATTATATTCACAGATTAAAACTAGTACGTTAGGATTTTATATTTCTACACTGTTTTTCCATGTCACAAAACACGTATATTTTGACATAATAATGAGCTCCACAGACACATTAACAATATCACACCTATTTACCTACTCATTCGCAGATATATCCTCAGCATTCACTGTAATATTTGCCAGGTGATTCCAGCCGATATTTTTGAATGGGTTGATACAGAGAATCTTAAAACACATGGCATGACCCATCACCCTTAGGGTTAAAGTGCTATTTGGAGTAAAGAAGACCATGGCATGATGGTCCCAATGTCAGCATTATTGCCAACGATGTTCCATCACCCGGACAGCCAAGAGACTTCGTGCGACTCTGGCCATGGATACTTCAATTACAATTCATCTCTCTCATAAACTGGGGTTAATGATCAAGAAATATGATGTCACTGATACTTTCCACACCTAAAGATCAGCACTCATATGCTTCTTCTTCTTCTTTATTTTTTAAGGTTACATCAACATCTAGATCATTAGCGACCACTAATGGAGTTAACGTTATGGTAACTGTGAAGACGAAATGATATGGTGATGATAAGGGGTGAAAGGAAGAACACAAACACAACCATGGCCGAGGTGGGACTTGAACCTGCGATCCTTCGGTCCGAGATCGCTACGACACTACTGCCTTAGCGATCTTGGCCCCCAGATTGGCTCATATGCTCTTGTCACAACAAATGCCTGAACAGATCACATGCGTCTCCATGCAATTTTACCTGGGGCATCTTCAGTCATCAGCATGCAATCCTGATTATAAGTAAGAAAAAATATGCTACTTTTTTAAATAAAAACAATTTTTAAAATGAATTAAATTTTTTTTGTGACATAAATTTTAAGAAAATTGGTAGAATAATAAAAAGTTTTGCAAAATATAAGCAAAATACCTAATACAGTACAAAATGTGTAAAAGTTTGTAGAGAAAAATTTTGATATTGGGTTATGGTTGCACTGATCACTATTTCGAGAACTGTATATAGAAGGGGGAGGAAAAAAGAAAAAAAGAAGAAGAAAGAAAAAAAGAGAAAAACTCTACTCATGACCGTTCCTAGGAATTGTTAACAAATCTCAAATTAAAATAAGCGATAAGCGGTAACAGATTCATCTAATTCCTTTACTTCAAACAATACCTCATATCCATGAATATCAATGCCTATTCTTCACAAAATTATATGAATGTTTTATTACCTGTGGTGTAGGCTGAGGAGGGTGAGGGGAGCGAACAGTCCCAGCAATACCATCTCCTAAAATGAAATGAAATTTCATAAATCCAAAATATTATTGGTTTACATAAAGACATGAAGGTTTAGTACTTTCATACTGCTCACCCAGAGTTCGTCCAGTAGGCCTCAATTTAGGTATTCCATCCAACATGAGTCCACCCATTAAGCCATTACTTCCACCACCACTTGAACCTAGTTTAGAATGTACATGACTACTGCCACCTCTAGCACTTCCACTTGAGCTGTTGCTAGGCACTCGAGCTTCAGATCCACACACTTTCCCTGCACACAAATAATCATCTTTATATCTCATACTTATAGTCATACAACAATAAGGAATCAACACCTTCAATCCATACGTGTCATACATACATAATAATCCCTCTCACAATCAAAAGAAAAAAAATACTATAGTGTCATGAAATTTTCTTTTTAATTCTTTCCATAATGTAATGATTTTCTTATAAAAGCCTCCCTTTTTAGACTTTTCAAAATACAAAACAGGAAAATAATATTATTTTTTTAATTATTTATAATTTTATTTTTTAATATTATTGTAATATGGCGTTATAATGTAAAAATAAAAAATTATAAATAAAATTAAAAACAGATTATAATAAAAATTATAAATAGATTGATCTGCACCTGCATTAACAGGGGTACTCCGATCAACTGTTGTGGTTTTCTTAAGAGCTTTCCCTTTCCTAATGGATTCCAGAAGCATACTCCGGCCATCATCTCCTCCACCTTGGTGACCAGCAGAAGGCAGAGGAGGGCCTGGAGGGGGTGGTGGCGGAGGAGCAGGCATCTTGCCACTCTTCCTTCAATGAAAGCCACTCCTACCACAGAAGCAGAAAGTTACAGATTTCTTCATAACAAACATTATTGCCCTAAATACTGAATCTCAACAATCCTATTAGATAATCCAAACTAACAATCCCCTAAATCATATTTCTGGAGGGTAATACATTAACACAAATAGGAATGAAAATGAGGGACACCATTTCCTCCTCAAAAGTTAGCTTTTAAGGTGTCAGTAAATCTTAGAAGTCAAACTCCAATGTAGTTGATATTTGTTCAATATTGTTCAATAAATAACACGCATTAATAAAATCTGAAAAATAGAAAGGTGTTCACATCTTCGAGAAAGTCTATCACAGGCAATACCTCTTTGAAACATCAAAAGATTCAAAACATAATTCAAAAATATTATAAATCCTGATTTTATTGATTTTCTTCAAAGAACAGCAAAAACTATATGCAATGTATAGGGGAGACATACAATTTGCACGTGTTTTCTGGAGCTCCAGAGTCTCTACCCCACCCTTTAATCATAAATACTGGAATGATGAATACAGGTGCCAACAAAGTGAGGTTAGCTACATTTGAAAACTTCAGACATTTTTGCTTCCAAGTTATAAAAATCTTATTTGCATAGAGAAACAAACTACAGATTTGATTTTTCAGCATTGCTAACAAAATTGTAACCCATACCCCCAGCTCTACACCTATCACAACTAATCCTATTGCAATGTGCATGTAGTGAAGCTACAATTATGTCCAGAAGCAAAACAAGGTGCTGTCTCAACATGGAACAGAGAAACTGGACTAGTCAATAGGGGAGTAACTGACCATGAAACAGAAGTACATTGCTTGTTACTGGCAAATTAAGTCTTTTTAAAATTATACAATTCAAATGTTAACTAATTTGTTATATATCATTGTTAAAATAAATATTGTTTTTCTTTTTGATAGTCGGTATAGTGTATAGTCTCTAATTGTATTGAAACAGTAATAAAGCAGAAAAGATTTTACTTTATTCATAAACCTGTGTATTGATTTTAATTGTTTAAGGTACTGTGAATGTGTTGTAAAGAAACATTCATATATTACTTGTGGATTTCTTGCAGTGAGCTGATGATACTGACACCCAATGAATGTGATTTCTACATCATATGTTGTAATTAAATCAGTATTGCATGAAAATGTACCCATAATTAAGCAAGTCAGTTTTGACAAAAACTACAGATACATAAATAAGTAGTCAAGCCATCAGTTAGATTGCAAGCTCAATAAAGAGAGGCTTGCAGGAATCACTTGGATGGCATTTGCTTATTATTCATACAATTTTTTCTGCAATCTAAAAACCTGGGTGCTATAGGAAGACCTTCCCCAGAATTTTAATGCACTATCTCAGGCAGGGTTGTACATTTGCAAAATACACACGAGCTGCCTGAAGAATGACTGAATTTGAAAAAAATCTTTGCTACTATATACTATCCAATGACAGCTTAAATTTTAGGCTTTATACTGAAGATGTTTTGCTACAATTTAAACACAAAAAACATTTATTATTCTTTAAATACACATACCTCAAATGAAAATTATTTCAATTTTCTTCTAACACTGTATTTTTCTCCTTTTTTAACAAACCTTTCAGTACTTTAATCTTTGTTATTAAGTGTTCTTGGTAATGCCAATGCACAGGGAGTATATTAATATTTCCTTGGAGGACCCATAAACAAATGAATATAAAAGAATGGCCTAATAAAAAGTTCACCAAAGTTGTATTCAACAAGAACATATTAATATTAACAAGGAAGAATAAGCAGACATGTCAAAAGTAACATGCCATGACATATTACACTTTCAATTTTAGTACTAAGTGGATTTTTTTTATTAAAAAACCAAACCAGTGTTATTAAAAAAGTGAGTAAGAAATTTGCGAAAACGATGGCTCCTTACCACGCCCCAAAAAAATCAGCTCATTTTCATCGAAATAATATATAGCAGCAATAAGCTTGACAAATCGATGGTGAAGAACAATAGTGCACTCTTCAATTTACAGTCTCACATATTCACTTCCACAACAAACTATCCCTTCTACTTCAACAATTTGTGCTAACCTCGCGATGACATCTACACCCATATTCTAATGCAAATTTGTCTTTTTACCTCGTAAGTAGACACACATCCATTATCGTAAAGTCAAGATAAATCACTTACTGAAGAACGTACCTACTTCGCCAATTCCTGTTGACGTAGTCGACGCTTATCACAGATTACTTTGTATTCAACTTCCATCACTTCAGCTATAATCGCAACTTAGGAAAGAAGGGAGTGTCGAAAGAAACAGGACACACTACGAATGTACTGTTCTATTTCTTTTCAAAGACTTTGTGTTTCCATGATCCTGCGTCACTTTTCTTCAAATCTTGCCACTTAACCCGAGGCTTTAACGTTAACTTCAATGCGCTTCTCTAATCATTTTTAATGCGACGCAATACACGTATATAAGGAAGCAAACTCGTACCACATTTTGACTTCGCAGTGGTCCTATTCAATATGGCGACTGCCTGGGAGATGTGGATGTGGTTGATTACTCAGTACGTTCCTATACAGTTGAATCCATTCCCCTTGGTTTTAGTACTTCGTTGTTTCTACTGTATATCTTGTTTAAGAGGATATGTGCACGACTTCTGCAGGACGTTAAAGGAATAATTTTCTGATAATAAGTGCAAATCGAATTATGCGAACCCCGTTTGTCGCATTGTCCCAAACAGCTCCATTTCAGAAAACAGAAAGTAATTGGATGAAGTAATTCCTTGGAAAGTTTTATATTTTTAATCATACCTTATGATGTAGGAATTCGCACAAAAATCTTCATTTTATGGGTTGAAAATTGCATCCTGTCTTTTTTTATCAAATTGTTCGCAAAAGTTTAAAAGCATTAATACTGATTTAAATTCAAAACTAACTTTTTATCTTGCTACGCGAAAAAAAACAACAAAAAACATTATATTTAGTAAATTTTAAAAAAATATGCTTAGCAAATACTCTAGCTCTGACAAATAGGTTACTGGGCTCCATATCAAATTGTGTACAATTCAGTATGCTCTCTTTAGAAACAAAAAACTTAGTATTTTTCTGTGCATATGACTTAGTAATTGAAAAGCAATGCTCAGATTATGAATAATCATAAAATGCTTCCTTTGACATTGAATCATTTGTATTGTTTAAGCTTTTTAAACCTTATTTTGTGTTAAATTCAAAGGCAATTTTGTTTATTGTTTAATAACATTTACTGCAACAAATTATTTTTCTGTTATTTCAAGAGGTTTTATTGAAAGCTCTTACAAACACTGCTTAAATTTGAAGAATTCACTTGACAAACCATAGCTTAAATTTCAAGGTAACCTGATTAAATTTCTGACTTTTCCTCAACAATTACACATGCTGCTATAGAAAGAACAATATCGGTAAACCTATCCGGGTATCGGTAACCTAAATATTATGGTTGAACACAGGAATTCATGACAAAAATTTGAGTTAAAACCACTATGCTACCTAAATGAATTATTTTTCTCCAAGCTCAAGATGGAAAGTAAATCTCAACTTGCTTTCAGACTTAATAGAAAGATTAGTAGACAATAAAGAATGATATTATTGCAATTACTATAGTAATTGCCCTACAGTAATTTGAAATAATATTTTCTTCAGATGATGAATTTCTAACTTGCACCACTAATTTTCAACAGATGATATATTGTAATCCCCACCTGTACAGTTCCAACTTGTCTTTTCTCCAAGCTTCTCATAAAATGAAAATATGAACTAAAATCCAATCAATATACTAAGCTACTGCAAAAATGTTTATAAAAAAATATTTGAATTAAGGAAGAGGAAGACAAGTTTGATTAATGTTTTCAGAGAAGATTTACCTACTTTGCTTATATTGAAAAAGTAGGTAGATAGTGATAATGCAGATTAGAGACCTGGGACCTCTACTCAAGGAAAAACAGCATTTACTGAAAGACCACTCCTTACTAATTAATCCTCTTAATTCATGACAAAATCTCAGCTCCATTTTCTATCCTGACTGGAAAAGTGAATTGTGGCAAAAACAATGATCAGGAATGAAAGGTTTGTTTGTTAATTCATCCAATCAGGTAATTCAATGTTACAAGTTCCTCTAAAGAAAATTATACAAAGCCAACCTCAAAGATAGATCCTTCAAGTAGTTTAAAAACCACAAGATTACTACACATTTCATGAAATATGCTCATAATTTACCACAAAGAATGAATATTTTTTATTCCATGCATAATTCATCTCTACTGATGAATTAATATTGCAAACAAGAATTCATATACAATTAAATTATTTATTCTCAGATAAATTTATTACATTAAAAATTAAGTTGATACATAGAAAATCAATTTAACAAATTATAATATCTTTACTAACAACCTATCAATAAATAAAATAAGCACATGTAGTTCATCAATTCCAAATAAAGATCACTGGGTTTCTTGCGTTACTGAAATCAAAGAGGACTTTGTTTCATTATTTACATTTTATGATCACAACTTTACATTAATAAAAAAATATGAACATTGAAACAAACATTTTAACATACTATACTTCAGCCTACAAATTAATAATTATTTAGAGATACTACAAGTAAGCTATTCAGATATTCATTAACAAGGACATTTTTCCTATATTCTACAATTTTTTTCCCCTAGAACACAATAATGAAACATTTATAGATATAAATTAATTTTTTAAGCATATTGTGAACAAAAATTGAGTAAATTTATTATTCATCATAAGTTCTTAAGCGTAGCTCATTCTCAAAACATAACAAAAAAATGTAAATAATATCCTTGTAAATATGTCCAGCAAAGAAAAAAATTAAAAGGAGAATGATTATATGAGAAGTTACAGACACATGGACACAAACCTTTGTATGAGTACTCAAGAGCACTGGTGATCATACGCATATCCTTTTCAATACTTCTGGCCCAATTCTCAGCATCTCCTATTTCTTTGAGGGCACTGTTGAAACTTTCTACAAGGCTGACCCATTGTTGGGTCTGTTTGGCAAAGTTTGTGGCACTGTGATGCAGTTGCTTTGCCTCAGCATCAAGCCGCTTTTGATTTAAATATGCTTGGGCCACTCTACCAACATCAATAATACAGTATATTAATAGATTTTTCTTTGTTCTGTTGTAATTGATAATGAACCTTTGATTCTAAAGTTTTAAAATATAATACTAACAACAATGACAAAACCAAAAATAATAAAAGGTTTAATAACTACGAAAAAAGTTATTTTTCACGCTTGATATGCAACCACCTGAATATTACAAAAGGATATCAGCCCCCACAACCTAAAAGGTAAATAAGAGCAACATTTCAATATTTATCAACCAAGAACAATGCAAATGGAACAATGGAAGGAATGTCCATGTAAAGCCTTCGATAAAAATCTTGATTTTGACCTAAACTTTTAAGTAAATTTTGCTTGTTGGCAAAATCCTGAAGGAAGAAAGAGCATTGGAGTATCAAGTCTAGAATAAAACTTACAATAAAACAACTGTTAATAAGTTGCAGGTTATCTCTGACACAAAGGTGGAGATTCTCACCCCAAGTGTGAATTGCTACTGGAATAATACACAGATGGTGACAGGTTAATAAACTAAATAAAGAAAAAAAATATTCAGGATATTCATAAAAAAACAATGAATTGCATGAGATCTTTAATGTGATTCCCCAAGTAGTACAGGTAAAATTATTCACTTTACTTATCCTTCAATGACATGCATCATAAACATGGCAATATTGTTAACATTGGTAATGTTAAATTAGTTCATAACTCAGTAACTGAAACTGCTATGTTTGAAACTAATCAATTATAAATTACATTGACAAATTTCACTTTATGTGACACACAATCACACTTTTCAATGATCTTCATGAAGTCTTTACATACGTTATATCAGAATTATAACAAACACCAATTACAATGACCATTCAATATCTATATTCTGGGTTCTATGTCAAATTATATCTTGGAATGGATGAGATTGAGCAGATGTTGATAAAATGATGGAGCAATGGTGGAAAGGGAGAAACCCCAGAAAACCCAACAAGAACCAGCTTTTGTCTGTTCTAAATTACAATAGGTTGATTGGGAATGAAAATTCTGTCTTGGAGATGAAAGGTTAGCTGTCACCATTACACCACAGGTCCCCTGATCTTGATTGAGCCATATTTCAAATTACAATTGCATGTATTTTCAATTTTTTGTAATTTCTGGCAATCCCTGAATAAAACACTGAATTGACATCAGTTAAGAAGTATTTTCAAAAGAATCTGAACACATGGAATATGAAGTTGTTTGTCAAGCACAACTTGCATTGGATGTTAATTTTTTCTTTTCATAGTGGACTCTTGGAGGGTCTTTTTTCATTCAGTTAGGTTACAAAACTGCAATTAGACACTCCAATGCATGTTTATTCTTAACTTACAAATCATATTAGATATTACTAGTTTGTTCTAATAGAAACAATATTACTTGAGATCCAGAATCACTTGTAATTATATTGTTAATGTGGTGTTGGTACATTGTCAAAAATGTCAGCTGACATCATTATCAAAAATGAAGTTGACAGATTATCTGTTGAACTATCAGATTGGGTTCTCAAATTGCATTTAATTCATGAAATAACAGTAAATAAGTTATCAAGACATACTTGTTTTTTTTTTGTTTTTTTTATTCCAATTCTTGCTAAAAATATTTGTTGCTTTCTGCAGTCATAATTTAACTTTTAGGGAAAGTATCCCGGAGCTCAAGAAACTGTGCACAAATTGCACTTTACCCTACAGTATGACACAGTTTTTAACTGTCCTTTGTCAATACAAAAATAAATAAATAGATATAAACATAATCCAATTATACCATACCCAACATTCAGATGATCTACCAAAGCTTGAGTTAAATTATTAGCAGCGGCGACAGCTTCCTTCCGTTTGTGCTCTGCAAATAGTACACTTATATCACCAAAATCCACGAAAGAAAACAATTCTATAATAATTTTAAAAATTTCTAATGACGATGAACTTACCTTGTTGTTCTTTACGAATGGCTTGTTTATTTAAATGTTCTTTCACTAGTGATGACAACATTGTAATAGGAAAATAATGAAACTTCGACACGGGAATTAACAAATCATTTAAAATATACACCCAATTACACTGCAAGAGCAAAAAAGGGACAATCCGAGTCCTGCTTGACACTGACAGTAAACTTTTCAGTAAAGTTGGCAGTACATCGGCAGTGGTTGGCAAAACCGTGCAGTTACAGTACGAACCAAACCCTCTGGTGTAGAATACACCGCTAGGTGCGCTTCTTTGGTCACAGAATCTAATCAAAAACGGCATATTCACCCAATAAAAACGGCTTACATCCAATGTCTTCGCATATTCAGGTAAACGGAAGCAAGAATCAAGGAAAAGTATTCGCTCTTCCAAGACCCTTAATCCAATATCCAAATCATCCAAATATTTCAGACTTTCGTTAAGAAACACTGCCTTGCCCTTGGCATGTTCGAAACTATGTATTTCACACTAATTTTAAAATACCAATAGTTGATGAAGCAATAAATAATTATACCTACAACAGAGATGTCCAGTGGCCCTCAAGAGATGTCCAGATGTCTCTTTCGTGGGCCACGGAGATGTTCAGAATGACGTCACAACGTTTGGCGGGAAAGTATTGGGTGGCAACCTCTGCTGTGCGGGTAAGTGATTCCTAGAGAATAAGTTTTGGTCAGTATTATGCGATTGCCAAAGTTTCTGTTTCATACCACATTTGTTATTTACAATAATATTTTATTCTTTCGGTTCGTTTAGGTTCTGGCTGGGCATCTCGTTCACAAATTCAATTTAAAGAAGCACTGTCCTATCAGACGTACATCTACACTATGTTTTTATTTTGAAAATTGTTCAAATCAAATATTATCATGACCTTAGCGATAATTGTAAGATGCCGCTTTATAATAAAATGAAATGTATGAAATATTTGGTTCCATGTGCCCTTCCATCGGTTATGAAAAGTGCCAACGAATTTCGAGCCCCTATGCTATTAGCGTAGAAGTGACTCCTTCCGTATATTTCTATAATCTGTCAGCTTTTTAAATATTTATTTTAGAAAATGGTATTAATTATTACCATTATTACCTACATTAAATTTTAATGATCGTTTGGAAAACAACCCAGAATGTTCGTAAACAATTTCAAAAATGTTCGTAAATTTTCAGGGAATAGAGGAATTTCAACACCAAGTTAACCAGAATTTAATATAATTTAACTATTAATTTTTCAATGTATTACTTGTAATAAATATATTGTTATTTAAAAATATAAATAAAAATTGCACTTTTTTAATGTTTGCAGTTTCCTGAGCTGAATTCAAATTTTGATGGTTGAATTTCAATATTAAAATATTACTTGTTATTTCCAATGATTTTAATGTTAACATTTTTTATCAAATGTTCTATTTTCAATATTTTTTGCTTAGCAAGTTTTAATGAATATTTGCAATATTCATCAATTTAATGATTATTTGTAATATTCATGCAAATTCTTGCAATACAATTGGGGCGACTTGATAGCTCTGGTAGCAGAAGAAAACAGTTGATTCGTTGACATACGTAATATTTGGGCTTAACTTTTACAGTCTTGAAGAAGATGGCTTACCTTTAACACAGTCTTGAAGATCCACAAAATCTTAATAGCTCATACATATTATGACACGTTCAGGCAATGCGAGTAAATGACAACTTGTTTGCTAGCTATGTCCTTCAGTGGGTTGTTTATATTATTGCAAAAAATGTGGAGAGTCTGCATACGTTTTCACGCAAAACATCTGAGAATGGCAGGATAATGTTTAAACGTGTGAATTGCGAATTTAGAACGTGGGCTGAACCTCTGACCTACTATTGACTTGAAATAACCATCTAACTTTTCTTGCTTCAAAGCAGAAATCTGCTTTTGTCCTCTTTGTTCTAAGGGTGAGAGTTCTGAGTGGTTTATTCATTTTACATTCCTGATTTTTGAAAACAGTAGGACATGTAAAAAAAAAAGCATACTCTGTCTTTCCTGGTCTCTTTCGTCCCACTCCACTATTGGACACAACTTGGTTATCGTGAAAATACAACTTCATTTTAGAGAAAAAAAGAACATCTCACTGCGAGAAAGTGTACCTAAATAAGACAAACACGTTTTCAAACCATTATACGCAGAGGAAAACCTCCGACGAAGAATGATCACGACGTTTCAGAAGAAAATCGACACCTATGTCGTGTTTTATCCGGAAGCTCACGGTTTGTAGCAGCCTGCCGCTTGCCACCCAGAGGCGACGGTGCTGCCCTCCGAACTACTCAAAGTCACGTGTTCTGGACATTCTACAGCACATACCTTCTCACATTAGAAACAGTTACCTAATATTACAACACCGCAATTTCTGACTATATAAACACATCTCACTTGTAAAACTCATTACACAAGGTGTGAAAAACTAATTCTTTTAAAGCTAATGCATCAACACAATTTCGTTTTTCGTCTCATTTTTCACTTACATTACAAATAAGATGATCGGTTATAGTGAACTGAACCTCGGCTATAGTAAACGTAGGAAATACGTCCTGAACATTAATTCGATGTTGTATGTTACTAGGCGAATAAACGGGCCTTTGTGGAGTGGGACGGTTTTCTAACAGTGCAAGAGACATTGAAGGGTGTAAAGATTGCATTACGGTACTTAAGAGACACTGGACAATGCAGAATCAAGAGTGGAGAGAGCATGAACTCTGGAGAAGGATTTAGAGAAATTACTAATGAAAAATGTACGAAGCAAACAATTGGAAAATAATTAATTTTTAAGGACAGATATAAGGAAGGATATTGCAATTTTCAGTATGTGTTGTTACTGAATTTTGCGGTATCTCTATATTAATAAAATTAATCATGATGGACAAATTCTATTTAATTTTTACATCATCGGATATAGTGAACCAAACATGTTAGTTTTCAGAAGTTCACTATAACCGAAGTCGACTGTATTTATATTTTGTCGAAAATTCTTTAACTAAAGTTTGTTTTGTGTATATCTGTGGAAGCATTGTCTCACTGAATTCCTGCTTCCTGTGGTTATAACAATTTTTATAAGGAAAAATTAATTAGGAGGAGCGTGTATCAGCTCATAGCGTGTATGTCTACAACATTCTCAAACATGTGTACATCTCCTCATTTAATAATCTAATTTTGAAGATTTTATTAGACAAAAACCTCTTACCGTCAACTTTGTACATTCGCTATGTTAATTTTTTTGCAAATACAGAGATTTCGAATCTTATATAATGTAAGTATTTGGAATCATTTTTTAATCAAATTTGAAAGTGTTGTTGAGGCTTCATGTAAAGTACTCCCAAAATCAAAATATCGCCATCAAATTCAAGGGGCCGCGACATCCATTTGCCCATCTGGGAACAACGCTAGCGGCTAAACCGTAGGGAGGATTTTCACCAAAATTGATATTCCCGATCAATTTAACTGACATCCCGGTTCCTTGCTTTTAAAAGAGATATTTTGATTTTCAAGGGTGCTTTACATGTAGCCTCAACATTTTCAAAAATTTTATCAAAAATGACTCCATATTATTTAACTAAACCTTTTCCTCGGATAGCGTAATAGACGCTTAAAACATTGGGCAGATTTAATTTTCGTTAAAATATCTAAGTTTTAGAAAATTGCAAAATTTCAATTTTTTCGACGTCTTACTACATCTACAATACTAAAGATACATTTTTTCTCTAAGTAAATTTGTTTTCAAAGACAGCTCCTTAAATAAACTCATGCACAAATTTTTGAAAAATAAGAAGTTTTTGCATAATTTTGCGTGAAATATAGGCATTTTTCGTCAATTATTTTTTCAAAGATGGCTCCAAAATTTTTCTTTAATTTTTGTTCGAGTAGAACAAAGGATGTTTAAAAAATGACGCACGTCTAATTTTCATTACTTTCCGAAAATTGATGAAGTTAAAAATAATACGAGAAAGGAGTAATGTTATAGCGCCACTTGTTGGGGATGGTCGAAGTCACCAAAAAAATGTATTTCCCTGAACGTAATTCGATATCAATCAAAAACTTAAATGTATCATTTATTAAAATATACCCAGTAGCACAATAACAGAGAAATTTATTATAATAAGTGGTTATACATAAGGCACAAACTTTCTCGCACTAGTTAGTTTTCTAATAAAGGCGAGATTTTCGTTATTGCCCTACCCTCTTCGTAGCTGCTAACGGCGCCTAAACTCCATTTTATCTTGTTTCTCAATTTTTCGATCCCCCTAAGTGTAGAACTGAAATTCGATTTAAAGAATATTGTAGGAGAGTTAAACATAATCCTACATGCCAATTTTTATTGAAAAATTTGCAGTCTTTTTTGAAAAAAATATGAGCGCTTCTGAAAATACGCAATTTTGAGCTCATTTTCACAGTAAGCTTTTGAGTTTTCGGAAACTTCATCACCACAGAATATTATTTCTTTAAAAAATCGAAAGAACACATCAACCGCCGTTTATGTTAGTTATTCAGTGCATTTAGCACAATAAGTGCAAAATTACGAACTTAAATATTTTTGTTTGAATAATTGAATAATAGCCAATAGAACCATTTTCCAAACCAGCTATAATACGAGTAGTTGGTCTTGCTTCGTGTTGTCGTAAATTGATATCTATCGAAAGGAGTCGTTTAAAAGCCAGAAGTGTGAAATTTAGGCTATAGACCGTGAAGCGAAAATAGGCTTTTTAATTCGAAGATCAATTTGCGATTTGCAATTGTACGTATGTATAAACTCGATATCCTGCAATCACCTGAGACATGCGCCCCTTTTCAAAAAAGAAATTCAACTACGTTTTGAAGTTTGGGTGGATTTCCAGCTTTAGGCAACCGCATGTACTTACATTTACAGATCTTGGTAAATATAAAACATTTCAATTAAGTTTTCAGAAACAGGTTTCACTCCTGTGTTCACGGTGAATAGAGACAACAATATCCCATCATTTGTGAAACTCCCATTTCATTAGTCATGGAGAGTAAGTACTGAACGACATGAAAAAATATTTTTGACATTTTCTTTAAAGTGTATATGTAGATAGTTGTACTTTTCTGTTGTAACTTCTGCAGTTTTTCCTTTTGTGTCATGCCATCGTTTGGATTCATCTAGTTTATTTTAAACAACAAAAAACCACAAGAATATTTGGATGGGAATAAATAATGTATCATGGCATGAGGCTTCAAGTTTTATTATTTTCTAAAATCTTACAAAATTGAATACAAATAATGTGTAGTGAAAACACATATAACAAGAGATCAATTTGCGACAACAAACTATAACAGTTTTAAGATCTTACAGTGAAGCATACAGATACTTAATTTGATCTTTAGTACTCCTGTATAAGTTACAAGAAAATATGTATTTCTTTACAAAGGGCTTAAATTACCATCATAAGCACCAAACATTTCCTGGTATAATTTTAACTGTTCAAGGAATACTTCAAACTTTGTTTTGGATCACCAGACTTGTTACAATTTAATAATTATACATTACTAATTCTCTTTTCAAGATTTCTGGAAGCAATGTTGAGTCTAATTTGTGGCTACTCACAGCTTGTAAACACAGGCTGCGTAAGCTAGGAAAGAAATTTAGAACATACGCCTTTTTCTTATAACAAGAAAAGAAAACTACTATGTTATCAACCACACACAACGAATTCAAGACATCGGTGGGAGATATTCCTTTGAACCACACTTGCTCCCACTCATTCTTTCTAAAGGAATACCTTGTCACAACCTCGTTCTTTGTGACAATATCGTAATCACTCCACCATGACTCACAAAGTAATACATACAAGTGATGTCTGTGAACGAATGGAATCCAGTCCTGATTCGCAATTGGCTTTAATCCAGGCGGTTCAAGCCACACCCATTTCTTAGTGGTCAGATCGAAATACGTTACATCATCGTCGTGGGTACGGGACGTATAGTCGCCAAACCGTTGCAATAACACATAAAGGCGATTTTCGTAAGGAACCACACAGCGTGGGGAGTGTTTTCTAGTCCATCCTCCAGTGGCTTCGATCTTCCATCGCATGGTGCTCAGTTCCAAGGCCCAAACACAAGACCCCTCGTTACGACCAGCATCAATATCACAATCGGCGCACATGTATATGTGTCCATTGTACTCACTTGTGCACACTCTCATGCTTCCTGAAGGCACATTACCAGTTGTAGTTACGCAACTCCACCGGAAACTTCGAGTATCGAAAATGTGAATTTCGCCTGCATTTATGCGTTCATCCCCCACGCATACATACACTTTTTTATTGTGTGACACAACGAAATATGTGTCTTCGCCTTTAGGAGCCAAGCCGTCGTTGGTCGACACTTCAGTTTGGGACATGGGTTGGATGACGTTCCATGAGTGTTTCTGTGGGTGAAAGGTTAGAATCTGCAGACCATTCTCTTCAGGGGAATTATCGGAACCGAACAAGTACACAGAGCCGTCGACAGAAACGCCATCTCGGAATCTGCGATTGCCAAACCAATCCCTGATGGGGATCTTGCTCACACAATGAGTCCACGCCATGTAGCACTCTGCAACATAAAAGATATTTTAAGAAAAAAATCATACAATATACGGCCTTCAGAAGCATACTCCTCCCTCAAGAAGATTTTTTGTATCTCTTTAACACTAAATAATGATTTGGTCAAAGGGAATGCAAGCTAAAGAAGACGAAATTTTGACTTGAAAACCGTTATATCTTTCTGAGCTTTTATTCGTGAATTGAGAAATGAAGGATAATTAATGTAAGGTTTAATAAATAAATCGTCTTTTTAAATACTTTTTGATTAACATTCCAATAAAAAATACTATTTGTAAAGCATGTCGCAAAACATGTATAATTCATTTTCGTAATTTGACACTACTTTCTTGATTGACAATACAATCAAATAGGTAAAGGTAAATATCCAGTATGAATTGTTAATGATTTCTATTGCGTCAACATTTTGCAAACAATATCGTTAAGGATACATGGGAAAATAAAATCCTAATTTTGAAACGAATACTGAATTTCAGAGTACATCGAATGCTTCTGGATATTTACAAACCCTATCATTCTTCTAATTGCATCCGCTGCATCCGCTTTATTTATCACTTGCTGATTGTTTCAAAATTCTTATAATTGAATTGTTCATATTTCTCAATTCTTTCTTCCTATTCTATTTCTAACTCATTCTTCGTATTACCCTCCGTGGCTGGTCCAAATAACCCCAGTTTTCTCCACTCTCCAACTCCGCCAAAGGCTGGAGGCTGGTAGCGGCAGGTACTGCAAGCTGGAACAGCTTCTGATGGTTTGCCGTCATCGAGGCGTTTTGCTCCATTTCAGCACTGCCTTCATCTTCGCCATATTCTAGAAATTTCGCATTTCATATACAAACAATAAATACAGTATCCTATTTTAGGAATATAAAAGCTTACTTTACTGACTAGACGTAAATGTTTAAGTCTATGTAATGAATTTTAATTGAAATGGAATAATGTAAACTAAAATATTTGCAAAATCGGCATCGCATTAAAAATAGTCAGCAGAGCACTGCGAGTCGCCTGCCCTTCAATTACTATAACAGCTGTGTCACGGAGGAGGAGAAAGAGGGGAAGAGAAAGAAGAGGAATAATTATAAGATTAAGGGAGCGAGGACAAAAAGAAAAATAAGAAAGAGAAGAAGAAAAAGGCGAAGGAGAATGAGAAGAAGAGGAAAGGGGATAAAATCAACGATAAGTAGAACAAAGAAACGGAGGAGAGAAGAAT
The DNA here is from genome assembly GCA_011170035.1 of Teleogryllus occipitalis. Lineage (NCBI taxonomy): Eukaryota > Metazoa > Arthropoda > Insecta > Orthoptera > Gryllidae > Teleogryllus > Teleogryllus occipitalis. Next base: position 460,281 of record BLKR01000071.1, on the reverse strand, counting down.
TTAAGAAGACGAGAGAATAAAATAAATGAGAATAAGATGTAAAATGAGAAGATTAAAGAGGAGACCAAGAATGAAAAAAATTAAAAGGGAAAGTACGGGAAAATGAAAGAAAAGATAATGAAAAAGGGATAAAAGAAGAGTGAAAAGAAAAAGGAGGAGCAAAACTTTTGACTTAGTCCAATACTCTGTGTTCTTTATTCTCGTAACAAATCGTGAATTCTGCAGAATATTATTTTTCACTAACGAAGAGACCCGGTACAGCATGATCTCAAGAGCGAGTCGATAAAAAAACTTCGGAAAAGATGTTTAAAAAATTATATTGCTAAAACAACTTCTGATCTTCATTATTGTAGGAAAATATTGACTATTTCATTCCCAGTAGTGTTTAGGAATTTGTATAAAAAGCAGAAAAATTGTATATTAATATTATATAAAAATCAAAATAATGTATTGGGTGGTTATTTCAAACATTAATTTTAAACAAAAATATTTTACTTAGCAAGATATTTATAAAAATTAAACAATCATTTTTCAATTTGCATTCTTGAAAAACAATAGTTTTTCAATTATCTTGTGCCATAGGAACTGGACGTCCTGCTACATTGCTGAGTATTAGTGTTAGAGTTTAAGCGAATATTAAATAATATTCGGCGGGACATTGAATTCAATGAGATGTAGAAAGCTGTTTCGTAACAATAAGTAAGCCGCTGTTTCGAGACAATAACACAGGTTTCCAAATCTTCGTCTGTCCAAACGCAACCCTCGTTACATGGAAGTTATAAATGTTGCCTTTCCAATTCGGTTGCAGGAAAGACTTGTTGTAAAGGCGTCAATTTTTATAACAAATAAATATTTTAGCATTGATGTGTTCCGTGTTTTCAGTGTATCTTTATAATACCCAAAATACATTGTGGCAACCTTCAAGGACCGCAAATTTGAGATATTCTGAATATTAAATTTTAACTTATTATATATGCAAATTGAAAACACAATGTTTAATTATAATAAATATCTTACTAAGTAAAATATTTTTGTTTAAAATTAATGTTAGAAATAACCACCAAATACATTATTTTTCTTTTTATATAATATTAATATACAATTTTTCTGCTTTTTATACAAATTCCTAAACACTTCTGCGAATGAATTAGTCAATATTTTCCTAAACTAATGAAGATCAGAAGTTGTTTTAGCAATACAATTTTTTAAACATCTTTTCATACAAATGTTCAAGGAAAAAACACTGAAGGAAACATTTATGGTAATTAGCAACAGAAATATAATATATATGAGTGCAACTAGAATAAGTCGCATTTTTAAAATCTGTAATTAAGATAAATTTGTGACTCCTGTTAAGAAAAGTTAAGGAAGTTCTGTAATAATCCTTTCAAATTGATGCTCATTCTTTGTTGAAAATTCCACCACTGCTTCCTTACATTATAACCCCATGTAATAATACTGTTAATCATAAAATTTGTAGATTCATTTATTTACTTTTCATAATAATTGTGGGCAACAATCAATTATTATGGCTAATAAAAAAGTAATAAAATTAAAAATATTAACAAAATATAAACACAAATTGTATTACAAACGTGATTTTTTTTAAAATTTGTATTGGCCTAGTCTGTACACAATACCTTGTTTTTCAAAAGACTTTATTCTTATTAATGAAGACTGCAATATGTTATTTGATTGAAATTAATATAGTATGTGAATAAAATAATGCATAATTGTACTAAATAACGTTGAATACATTTTCCCTATTCATTGAAATTTTAGTACATTTAAATGAGAAAAACCTCCACGGGTTGCTTTTTAATACATTCAATTGTCATTTTCAAAAATTATTTTGAAAAAATATTATAGGAAATGAAAGAAAGACCACATTTTACATAATACTCTCACACAATTAATAAAAACACGTTCCACAAAATCAATTCCATGTTGTAAAGACTTCACTGTAAATTACAAAGCAGCAATCCTTCCTGCCCTTTATCATAGAAAATAGGTTATTTATCGCTTTCGTTGCACATCTTCTCGAACTTTTGAGTAGATGAATGTGCATGATATCGCTTTCTTCTTGACAGGTTTCTAGCATTGTCATCATATGTGAACCTTACAGTTACTATACAGACTATCTCTGTGGCAACCTCACCTCTTCATTTGCGGGAATCGTTGGGTCGTGGAGTGACCGCCAGGCGCTGCCTCACTGCATCGATTCGGCCTCCACAGTCTGCATCGGAGGGACCCCACAGATTGGCGTTCAGTTGCGACCACCCGTCCGGCGCCCCGCCCCCACCACGTGGTCACGTGGCGTGCGCATGCGCCGCGTCGCTCGTCGTTCTCTTGGCATGGAGTGTGCATCGTCGAGTTCTGTCACGGTTGGCTCAGGCAAGAACAACTCGCGTCATCCGCCGAACTTGTACAACATAGCCACTTGGGTCGCTGATGTTCAACAATCCTTGTATTTAGTCTGTTTCGCCGATGTAAGCGAGATTGAAAGTGCAAGTGATGTAAGTCAGTTTGACTTAATCTATCAGGAGAACGGGAATTGCGTCAGAACAAAGGGTTTCAAATATGAACTTAATATTTTAGCAATAGTAATTTTGAAATTTTGTTAAGCCAGAGGGGTCAGCAAAAATATATTTTCCTGTCAACAGTATTGTTAGTATTATCAAATGCAAATCCCTTTGTCCTGATCACGGCCATCCTTTGCCACAATCATACTTTAGTACAGGATGACCATGTCTTGATAGATTACGTCAAATCGATTAACACCACTTGGATTCTCACCCCTTCATATAACCAATATTGCAAAAATCAATTAATGATTTCAAGTTTCACCTTCTGATTTAAAGGATACAATGCTGATTTAAACTTTGAAAATTTTAAGCGGCGAATAAGTAAGCTTTTCAATATATTTGATTTTCAAGTCATTCAATTTTTTACACTCGCAATAAACATCAACCCCACAGCTCAATTTAGGTGAGACCTATAAATACAATCGTAAATAAATCATTACTTTAACTCAAAGGACATTTAATTGAACAGTTTTTTTTGTTGTAAAACGTAAAATAAATAACCAGAAAATATCAACCAAAGTACAAGCTTTCTGTTTTGCCATCGAGAACAAAATAACCATAATTAGATACATCACTACCAGATTTAATAAAAATATCACATGCCCTGACGAATGCAATATGATTATACTACTAAAAATGCGGGTAAATGTACAAAATTGGGAGAAGAAACTTCTTCGGAGAAGGAGATGAAATGTGTAACGTGTTCAACAAACTATGACTGTGCAACTATGACTATTCCCCTAATTCGGTCTAACTGTAATCTGGTGTGATGTACAGGTCTCGCTACTGCGAGATATAACTGATCCCGGACCATCAAGCATGCATCCTGTCAAGAAATGACAAAGATGAGGGAACACTGACGTGGGAACATTTGGGGAAAACACGGGCGTCTCTGTTGGTGGAACGTCCCTGACCCCAGTGTTTTTAAGAAAACGCGGTAGTTTCATTCTAATTACATTTTGTTGCTATTAACATAAAACATTAACAATAACTAGACTAAATTTACAAATAAGTATGCTTCGAGGCAGACGCGTGATAGCGAAGCCAATACGAATTACACCCAGTAATTAAAAGCCGACAGACATTATCATTATCTGTATATTGTTGGGCTCATTGTGTGAAAGTCATGGTAAAGATGGGAAGTTTTTGCTATTTCTAAACTGGCAATGCAATGATTCAAGAGTTTAGATGTCTTTTCTCAATAATTTAAAGCACAAGGAAGATTTGCTTCTGAAGTTAAATCAAAATATGAAGGTTCAATATGCAATATCAGTAAAATAAAACCGTTTAACCGTACAATATGGTTATAAACAGTTTCTAGAAAATGTAAATAAAATATTGTTCTAGGAAAATTACAACTTATTTTTTTTAACTGACAAGCTGCGTACAAGTGCTCCTGGTCTAATGGACTGCTTCCAAGTGGCACAACCCTATTGACTCCATTACTAGGATAGAAAATAGTTTTGGGAGAGCTTCTGAAAAAGTTATTCAAAATTAGCAACAAAATTTACCAGACTTGTTAAAAATATAATTTATTGCCATTTAATTACTTCCCTAATTTTAATTTAAAGAATGTCTGGATATATTTTCTTATTTATTTTTGAAATGTACTTCGTATATTTCAAATTGTACAATTAATTGATATGTGACGCAAGACAAGATTTCTTCGTGACCATCTTATTGTGGCATCTGCTTCTTCATGAAAAACTGAACGGGGATTTAGCTTCCTTCGAAAACTAAAATCGTTCTTAAGGAACTGTTGAACTCAAATGATTGGAAAATGTTATAATTAGAGATGTATATAATGTATAATGAAGGATATACATTCCAAATTATATAAGAAATTGTGTAAAATAAAAATGCATTGTAGTGTTTAAAATAGTTCTACATAAGCTTTTCGAAAACGAATACCCACAACGGGATAAAACAATGATCTGTGAAAAATATTTGTTAGTTTTCTGGGGGACGTGAGCAAGCAAGTGAAATTACTTGTGCTTTACAAACACCCGCTAATCTTTGGTTCCGAGAATATGGTTTCCAAGACGCAGTGGGAGTAGAGGGTAATGACAAGTTCATGGTGTAGGTCTCCGGTGGACACAGAAGCGTAGTAGCATAACATTGCTTTGTAAGAAAGATGATTCCGGAAGCGAATATTGCAACCTCGCATCAGAAATGTTCCGTTTCGAAGTATAAGTATATTAAAATGTTACGAAGTACGTAGTTTTAGGTTAAATATGTAATAATACCACAATATGTAAAAAAAAATGCAAAATAAAAATGGTTCTAATTCATTTAGAAACTTTCGTAAACTCTAGAAAATATTTTTGAATGCAGTTATCTTGTTCATGTAAAAATATGCATTACATGGAAATTCGTTCCCTTGTTATCATAAGCACACACATCAATATTTATTGGTCCTTTTCAACCTGCGCAAGTTAGCATTAAGATGTATTGCAATCAGTTACCGTTCCAGGACAATTTGATCTAATCAGCATTAGAGAGTATGTGTTATAGGTTAAAATAATATGCAGTAATTCTAACGTCAATATATGTGTGTCTTTATTTTCGAGTGCAATAGTTTTTAAAGTTCATTACCACAGAATATATCACTGAATTCATGAGTCGCTGTCATAACCTCACCTTTTTATTCAACCGTGTGCGTCTTGTTAACTTAAATCAGTAAAAATTGTAACTTATATTTCACAAAGGTTTGAGCATTTAAATTATTTTTTGGATCTTCCCCATAATACCTGCAGAGCCGCTGATGGAAAAATACGAAGTTAAAAATAAATAGCATTATTTTTTAAACTAGTATCTACAGTTGTTTATACTTGAAGAAAAATTATCAGATAAAAATTAAAATTTAAAGAAAAATAAAGAAATAAACCGCTTCCAAACAATACATATTCGTACGTTGCAGCAAAACATCAGTCTTGTAGTTTCTAAGCAGTACATTTCAGATTATATTTTAAATTAGTTGGATTTTCTGTACATTGACAATTCTTGTTGCAATGTTTCTGGAAGACTTGTTGAGCACAGCTTGTATTTTCTTACAGCTATTAAACATATGCTGCGTAAACTAGGAAGAAAATCTAACACATGTGCTTTCTTCGTGTCACGTGCAAAGAAAACTACAATATTTTCAACTACAGATGTAAAAGACAGGAATTCAGAGGGTGGTATTCCTTTGAAGAGCACTTGCTCCCACTCATCCCTAACAAACGAGTATCTCAGTACCACTTCATTCATTTTTCGATTGCCAAATGTAGTGATGATATTATAATCAAGCCACATGTCACCGAGCAATACATACAAATACTGACCATGAGCAAATGGAATCCAACAGTGAATGGAGGACGGTTTTATTCCAGGTGATTCCAGACATTTCCAAATTCTGGTGGACAAATCGATGTACGTTACGCAGTCAATGTCATGATTTTTTGATCGACACAACAGCACATAAATACGATTTTTATACGGGACCATGAACCGCGGAATATCATCTACCCACCACGCCTTGGCTACAATCTCCCACTGCAGAGCATGCAGGTTAAACGACCACATGTGCCAACCAACATCATAATCAACACCTTCATATTCACCACAAGTGTACACACACCCCTCGTTGACACAAAAAATACACAACCAAAAGTTGCCCCAAGGCACATCACCAAAGGTGACCTTGCGGCTCCATTGGTTACTTTTTGTGTCGAAGACGTGAATAACGCGTCCCTCTATGCTCGCAAGTGTTCCGATGCAAACATACACTTTGTGATCCATGGCCGCGGCGAAATATATCTTTGCGTCTTCACGAGAGTAGTTGATTTTTCCCTCTTCCGAAGACGGGGGTTGGATGACCAAACAAGTGTTTGTTTTGGGGTCTAAGAGCAAGACCTGCATGATGTTCTCTTCATCGATCTTGATGAAGCCGAACACGTAGATGTAGCCATCTACAGTAACTGCGTGGATTTCGTAATCGTAAGACGAATAGTTCATTGGTAGGTCGCTAATGGAATGAATCCACGCCATCTCGAATCTGTAACATTCGATTTGTAACACAACAAATATTTACTGATAAAATAACCGGTCTAATTTCAATACAATTAAGAATACTCGTATTTGAATTATAAGCAATAAAAATTACAAAGTCCACAACGAGTTTTCGAAGAGATGCATGCATATAGTAAGGGTAAACGGGGGGATGTGTGGAAACTTTATCGCGTCTTAGTCTTGTGAAATGCTCGATTTGAATACAGTAATGATTTGGAGAAAATTTCACAATATTTAGTTACAAGGTTTTCACAAATGTCAATATAATATAATACGACATACATGGGCAGGTATTCATGGTATCATCCCATCCCCTGTACCCCCACTGTCCCCGCTACCTTTGGTTAAATAAAACTAAAGAGAGCCTTTTTTTCACACTTTTCATTTACAACTTACAATTATTATTTACTATTTCTCTACCAATTAATCCCATCCAAGACTCATGGACCATAGAATGTGCCTGGGGGACTGGGGACAGTGGGGTCGGTTTAACGCCTTTATCCCTTGTCTCAGCTCCGGTACTTTAGGATAAAGTGGCCTTTTTTACGAATTTTGACCTTTTTTTATACAAACCTGCGGCTCTCCTTGTCACCTGCATGAATCTTCAAGTGGTGAAACATAGCACAAACTTTGTCGTATTATTTGAAGCAGATTTGTAAATTTTTATTGCATATCATGTACTTCTGATAAATATTCTGTGTACAAATATCTCTTCAAACAACTTTTATTTATTTATTTTTTATTTATTTTACGTCAAAAACAGTTAAAAACTGTGTGTGACGTGCTATGGGGAAGTGAATTCTGTGCACGTTTTCAAAATTCTGTGATCCCTACACTAAGCCATATATTACTTGAATTTTGAATACAGAAAAAAATTGGCATTTTTTGCAAGGATTGTTAAAAAACACTCCGATGTAATAAAATCAGCAATAAATAGCAAAAAAAGGATAAAAAGCAAAAGAGGATAAATCAGCAATAAATTTGGGCTCTTATCCATCATGTCCTTCGTCAACGAATAATACTTCCTGCCGCAACAACATGGAAACGATAATTGGAATAACTATATCTCCCACAGAATTCTAGAAGACGTGCACAGATAATGAAGTTACATTTATGTCCAGAAGCAAAACAAGGGGCCATCTCAGCATTTGCTCAATGGATCAGAGAAACTGGACGAAAAACCTGATCGAGATGGGGGTCATTGACCTGGAGGCTGCGATACAAAACTTGTTACACGTTGTTTACATTTATACAGTCCAAATGGTAAATAATGCACTACATATCACTGTTAAAATTAATGTTACTTTCCTTGTGAGTATAGTCTCTAATTGTGCAGAAACAGTTATGCAGCAGAAACGATTTCACTTTGGATTTAAACTTTTCTATCGAATTTAATAGTTTAATGTCATCTAGCAAAGTGTTGTAAAATAATGTACATGTATTGTATGTGCATTTTTTGTAATGAGTTGTTGATAGTGTCACCTGATGAATATGATTTCTGCGTCGAGTGTTATAGTAATAGACATCGGCGTTTTCTGAAAATATATTCCCGCCCTTAAGCAAGTCGTTTTTGACAAAAAATACTGATTCGTAAATCAACAGACAAGGTAATGATAAAATTCCTAGATTAATAAAGAGAGGCTTACATGAATCACGTGGGTGGGATTTGGTTATTATTCATACAACTCTTTTTTGTAATCTAAAAGTCTGCGAGCTATACGATGTATTTCCCCAGAATATTATGCCATATCTCAGGCGCGAATGAACATTCGCGAAATATACACAATGTGCAGTGTGAAGGCTATGAAGTACATTATTTTACAACACTGCCAGAAGTTTAAATACCAGTAAAATCGTTTCTGCTGCATAACTGTTACTATACAATTAGAGACTATACTGAACATCAAAATGAAAGTAACATTAATTTTAACAGTGATATTTAATGTATTATTTACTTTTGGGGCTGTATAATTCTAAACAACCTGTAACAAGGATTGTACTGCAGCTTCCGGGCCAATGACCCCTATCTCGATCAGGTTTTTCGTCCAGTTTCCTTGATCCTTTGAGCAAATGCTGAGATGGCCCATTGTTTTGCTTCTGGACATAAATGTAACTTCATTATCTGTGCACGTCTTCTAAAATTCAGTGGGAAATGTAGTTATTCAAATTATCGTTTTCCATGATGTCGTTGCAGGAAGTATTATTTCTTGACGAAGGATATGATGAGGGATAAGAGCCCAAATTTATGACTGATTTACCCTTGGAAATAGATTTTATTACATTGGAGCGAATGTTTTGTTAACAATCCTTGCAAAACACGTTCATTTTTTCTGTATTCAAAATTTAAGTAGTATATGACTTACGGTAGCGATCACAGAATTTTGAAAACGTGCACAGAATTCACTTCTTCCCATAGTACGTCACAGTAGTACACAGTTTTTAACTGTTTTTGACGTATAACGAAATAAATAAATAAAATAAGTAAAATAAATAAATAAATACTCTCTATTTACATCAGTGTAATAAAATGTTTCAAAAATCAGTGTAATATTTATCTTTCTACGTATTCATTCTCCTGAACAATGACATCATGAGTTTCTTTTATGAACTTAAATTTAACTTTCATGCAAAATCGTGTTGATGAAGAATGAGGATATTGTCAAATTATTTGTTCGACGTTCTCAGTTGTTGTTTTTTTGTAATTTTTAAAGAAACAATTGATGTTAACAACAAATCAGAATCGGCAGCATTTGTGCTTTCAAGAAATTTTTGTTCATAGTTTGAGTGGCAGGAACTTCTATCAAATATTTCATTTGTATATGATTTCTAAATTGGAATTATTGTTCTCAATAACAACTGTACTGAGAACTTCGTTTTGTACTCAGTATAAACGATGTGCGGTATGATCGAGTAGACTTTGTAATTTAACTTCAGCTTTTGTCTCCGAAATAAGTATATCGTTGGTGTAGCACTGCTGTTTCACTATTAACACTTTGTTGTAGACCGGGTATAAATCATAATTTCTCCCTTTCGCACTTTTTCTTAAACAAATATATTGGGATTTGCTCAATTTTGCATCTACAATCAATGCCAGGGCTTTTTCTGGAGTATAATGATGAACATTCTTCATGGGCACGTGCAAGCGCTTCAGTGTTCTTAAAGAACGAGGACTTGATACCGCAGCCTTTTTATAACTTGAGACAAATTTCCTTTGCCATGTATTGTAAAAACCGTTTGTGTTGCAAACTATAGGTCTTGAGGGCTGTGGCTCTCGACTTAGTTTTTTGTGCGCCTTCTCTTTGCCCTAGCGCTTAATGTGTCAAATTCTCGTTGTCTTTTATCACTTGTGAATATTAAGTCATTTTTATGTTATGGAAGAAAACTCATTTATTTTCTAAAAAAAAAATTGTGTTTCAAAAAATTTTCTTCATGTCTTCCACATGCGTTCTAACGACGTAAAATTAATAGTAAAAAATATATTACTGACAATAACCCCTTCTGGAATATTTGGTATTCTCGATAAAACGAAATATACAATAAGCGTCCTCGTACGTGTATTCGTTTGGGAAACACGACTTTCGCGAGAAAGAATTTCATACAATTGCAGTCGCGTCCCTCCCAGCGGCGCACCTACCGAGAAAGAAAATTGAATAATGCTTTCTCCGCAGGTCTCCGCACATTGAAATTAGTGTCAATGTAAAGGTAGATAAATACTCTACATTAGATAAAATATATGTATTGTTACAAAATGTAACAGCTTTGTTCTACTCAAATCAGCTCCCTATAAAAGTTACAAACGTTCAGTTCTCCCCTAATATTTTAGAAAATAAATTTTGTATTTATAAAACGTTAAATTCAATTAAAAGTTAGTGCATAACTAATTTGAGAAACTTGATGTCATTATGGCACAAAAATTTTTACAATAATATACTATTAGAACACAATCATCCGATCTACGTTCACGCTCGACTGAATGCACTACACAAAATTCGTTGAGTTTTAAGAAGCCTTATCGATCTACGCTCCACAGAATATCGTCTATTCATCCTTTTTCGAACAATTCAAGCTTCTGAACGCAATCCTGAATCGATACATTGAGGTTTCAACAACGTTGATTCCAAGGCAAATGTCCCCGTAAATGAGCAAAATAGACCACTGTGCACCGTCGCGACTTGAACCCGACCTCCCGGCTCTGCAGTGCCTTCAGTTGATACCTTGGGTCACGTACGCCGTCCGGAAGAATGGAGATACTGGAAGTTGGATGGGGGCAGTGTGTTTCTAGAGCGTTTTCGTATGGCGGAGTCCACTCCCATTAACTAACCTATAAACATCGTCCTTTTCATTGGTTTTCTTATATTATAGTTTCGTTTGCTCCGATATGTTTATTTTTTAATTTTATTATCGTGAACAATATTTTCTGTCATCAACGTAAGGAACTTCGGTAAGGATTAAATTCCCTTTGAAAATAGGTCGTTCACTACCTGCTCTAATTTGCCATACTCCCAGATATATTCTTAAGAGAAAAAAATGTATCCGATTACTGAACATACGCCGCCCATCTTAATTCAAAATCCACTGGACGCTTCTGCTACGTATACAAGGAAGTAACAATCGGGTTACGTGCTTATGAAATTGTATATGGCAAAGGAAAAAAATCTTCCGCCGCAGCGCAGTTTGCATATCGCGAACAATGCAATTGTTATTTTAGACCTCAGCATTTATGTATCATGTTGCCCATGATTCTCACATTCCTTAATTCTCACATTCTAGATCAAATTCATTGGTTTTGAAACGGCAAGCAAAATTATTTTCAATTCTAACCATTGACCAATTACAGAAATGAATTTGGGACTTTATGTTGTAGTCAAAAGGACCTGAAAAATCCCCTACATGACAAGCAATGTCGAGCACGCAAGGCCGGATTTATCTACAAGTAAAATAATCTGTTGCTTATGGGTCCAGACCCTAAGAAAAATCATAAAATATTCGAAAAAGTTATTTTATTGTAAAATTGCCACTGAATCTGTAAAATAATTGTTAATCAAATAGACTGCTGTTCTAAAACGTGTCAGATTTCAAACCATCATCGACCAATTTTCTGTAGACAAGAGTATAAACAAAATGTGACTGACACGACAAGAAACTCAAACTTTATTGAAATAAAAAAAGATGTTTGTTCAATCCTATAAGAATTTTTTTACTTGTACAAAATGGTATTCTATTATAACGAGTTTTTTTAAGTACGTTTGGAAGAAAAGTACGTTTGGAAGAATTTTTGTCCGGAGAGGGTCCCCAACACAATTGCGTGTTTGGGATACTCACTAAATCCGGCCCCACGTACATGTAACATGTGTCGGCAGTGCTCAGGCTTTGCAACTCAATCAACACCATACAATCTCACCTCTTCTGTTCCCAGAGGGAGCGAACACGGGGCTGAACTTGCACTGACACGTACGGCTCCTACCGCCTCCCCGTAGCAACTGCCAGAGTGCTTGGCGCCCGCTGCTCGTAGCAGCTGCCGCTATCCTCCGATTCTCTCATACGTATTCCGAGCGAGTTCAGACGTTTGATCAGCTGGGACGGGGCTATCCAATCGGGAGCTTCAATTCCAAAAATTTAGTCGGAACGAAGCTGCCGATTGGATAGCCCCGTCCCAGCTGATCACACGTCAGATGTCACTCTAATTAAGCCGGAGTGAACCTGCCGTGTGACGTCCGGCCTCGCTTCTGCGCCTGCGCAGAGGCGCTGCCCCGCGCCGCGCGGGTCGCCATCGCTCGTCCTGGAGTAGACACGCATCCGGTTGCGGATCGAGGGGGGAGGGGAATTAATTTTTACGTAATTTTACTCAGTTTATTCAAAATAATTTTCCACGTCATTTCCATTCATTTGAACCTTAGTCATAGCTACCTGATAAAAAGTCTATTTCTGATCCTTGCCCAAATGCTGTCTTCGAGTATCTTCCAAGTACCTTATGGTTGATTCCCTGTGATGACGACTGCCAGAGCAAGTCATTTATAGTGATCTTCATTGTAAATTCAATTCTTATTCCGATCACATGAAGATTATTTAACGACTTACCAAATTTAATCTGATAAACTGTATTTAGCAATCAATTATAGATTGTCGCCTTATGTACAAGTTCTATATTAACGATTTAATGACATATGCTTGCCCAATATGGCGCAACACTGCACCAACGAACCTATCCATTTTGCAGAAAGTTCAAATCAAATATCTAAGACAAACCTTGAAGACCTCTATCTAAAACCTCTTTCGTCCTCCCTAATTCATAAAAATCATTCGCCACAATTTCCCACAAAACACACACCTCCACTTCTAAACAATAAATGCAAACTTCCCTAAGTCAAGTTATACAAATATGAAATTTTAAAAATAGTGAAGGGTTATACCACATTTACCTGAGGATGGCCAAGTAAATTCCTTGTATGTAACATTGTACCCGCCAAAATCCCCGAAAGACGAAAGTCGAACGCGAAGAAATAATTTCTTAAAAAAGGATTTATCTCGAATGTATATGTATTCCACGAAAATTTGTAACAAGGGTGTATTTGTAACTACTGTATTTTTGTAACTGTGGTCGCCAATGACCTAGTTGTTTATAAGGCGACGTTAATTTTTTTTTTTTTCATTCCATGTATATATTTCATCATGTTTAAAGCAATGTTCCTCCTTATGGATGTACTCGTACATTTTTACTTTTTCTTATATACTACGTATGTACACCCTTGTGAGTATCAATGTGATCAAGAAAAGAGTATCTTCCGTTTGGTCTAACGATGATTTTACAGAAATGTATGTATCGAGATGATTGAATCTAAGCGTCATGGGCTTGAGTTACCCAGAAATGTCCAAGGAGGGCACGCTAAATGTTATTAATATTAAACTATATTAACCATTGTAGAATTCACGTCCGTGATGAAGAATTAGGCAATGTTCACGGGATTTGGTCAGAGTGAGTAGAAAGATTAAACCATTAGTTTGCCGACGTTTTGATATATTTATATTCCATCCTCAGTGCTAGTGTAAAAGCATGAAAACAACGTCAATATGAATATACACTAACACAAATTAGTAATACAATATGCAAAATGACACAAAATGTTCACACCTTGATAGGTAGATAGGGAGTAAAGCGCCTATAGGTTGCAATGGGCAAAAAGATTGTGACACGAAAAAAGTTTGACGTAGAAAAATGTTGCGAAGTGCAGATTGATAGAACGGCGCGAAGAGGATGCAATAAGCAATAAGTTGCGATGGATATGTAGGGTGCGATTTAAGACGAGTTTGTATCGTTCAGAAAAAGTGAAACGAGCTGATAGGGAGCGATGTGTATTCATGTGTAGTAAACATGTTGCTGCCGAAATGTCACTACAGAGATCGCGACTCAAAGTGACACTAAGACTGACAATTCTCCGAGCCTCTGCCGAGGATATGTGTTTTTCGTGGTTTTACGTCGGAGGACAATGATATTAGTAAAGTAAACCTAAAATGGAATCCTGCGAAAGATTAGTTGATTAGGCAATATGGTTGTGAAAGTCTGCATACGACTAATGAGTTAAATAAGTATGAAAAGTACGTGATACGTCAGCAATTGAAAGATGAGATGGGAGTAGCGTCAGTGGATACCGCGTCTCAGGTATCGGCGGTAACATTGGGGGCAATAAGAAATAAAATAGAAGTAGAACACGTTGAGGAACAAGTAGAAATAAAAAGTATTGCAGGAAATAATCTGAAAATAATTAGTAAAATACCACTTGCCTTGGAAAACTTATCAGAATCCCATGAACATGAATTTTATGTAGTTAATTGACACAGAAAATGGATATTGTGATAGGGCAAGATGGTCTCATAACCTATGCAATCTCATTAAATAACGCTCCGGGAGCGGTAGCTCAGTGCATCAACTGACATCACTGCAGCGCCTCTGAGCGGGAAGTCCTACGTTCGAGTCCTGACTGCGGCAGCATTTTCCACACTAACTTTTCAGCTAGGTCGAATTCAGTCACTGTCTGGAGGAGAATTCTAGCGGCCGCTCTGATTGGTAGCTTTCCACAGTTTCTCCGATCAACACCAGGTGAATGCCGGAGCAGTACCCTAACAAACGGGTCACGGACCGCGCGAGATCTTTCCTTCCTCGTCCTTGTCCTATCCTCACCCCTTACACACACACTTACACTAACATGCTATACTACCACACATCCTGGGAGACCGCTCGGGGACTTCGAACTTGTCCCTGCTGGAGCGGTGCCCCGCTGGTGAGAGAGCCCTGGTTAGGGGGATACCCCGCTAGCCAATGGTAGGTCGGTGCCGGATCTCGCCATCCACCGGGGAAGATCACCGCCATGCCCCGAGGGGAAAACATGCACCACACTTACGGGACTAATGACCCAAGCTATTGATGCGCCCGGAATCACTAACCAACCAACCAAATCATTAAATAACGCTTTAGATATATTTCGACTTCCTGCGAGTAAAACTATAGTGTCTTTGCCGGCCACTGAAGTAGGTGATAGATTCATTGAAATTCAAATGTGAAAAAAGGCGTCTATATAGCGTCTAGTCTACTAGTAGAATATAAACACAATATATATCAGTGTCTTTGTGTAAAACCTAACTAACCATGAGCGAGTAATTAATGTGAAGCCCTTTTTAAAGAAAGTATCATCCAGGAGAGAAAGATTACATAAGATCAGGTAACAAATCTCTAAATAATCTGTAAAAAAAGATGAAAAAATTGAGAATACGTGGAATGAGACATAAGTGGAATTTGTTATCAATTCCAGGATATCTTTAAATTAGAAGGTGAGAAGCTAACGTGCTAAAGGAGTCGAATACACGATTCCTACTCCAGAAATCCCGAGAGGCAAAGCGATTACGCTTAAAAATTGTAGATTGCCAGAGACACAAAATTGAAGTAGATCAAATAAAGTCAATGCTTCATCAGGATTTAATCAGTCCTTGGAATTTTCCTTTGGTAGTTGTTCCGAAAAAAAAATAGATGCCTCAGATAAGGCGTCAGGAATACAAAAAATGCGTCAGGACAAAGAAAATGGAGAATATGGGTATACTTTAGAAAATTAAATGATGCATCAATGGGAGATAGTTTTCCAGTACCAATATTCAAGATATTGTAGATAACGTAGGTAGATCTAGATATTTTTCGGATCTCGATTGTGCGAGTGAATATTGGCAGTTTCCAATAGCACAAGAGGATCTGTGTAAAACAGCGTTTAGAGCAAACACATGAATTTAAACGGATGCCGTTTGGTCTGAATTTAGCACCAGATGCTTTTCAAAGACATGTGAATAACGTACTGTCAGGCACCTCAGGTCGTCGTTGTTTGGTTTATTTAGATAATATTATTATGATTGGAAAAACATTTGAGGAATACCATCAAAAATCGAATAATTGAAGTTTTTCAAAATGTAAGAGTATGTAACTCGAAGATATGAACATGATAAACGCGAGTTTCTAGAATCCGAATTACAGTTCTTAGAGCACCTGGTAACACCGATAGTGTAAAACGAGACCCACAAAAGATTCGAGCTGTTCGAGAATTTTCTAAACCAAAAAAATCCAAAGATATGAAATCATTTCTCGGATTGGCACGTAATTATCGTAAATTCTTTGACAAATTTGGCAGAATTGCTGTCCCTTTAACAAATGTGTTAAAGAAAGACAATGAGTGGAATGGGGGGCAAGAAGAACAGAATAGTTTCGATTTCTTGAAAGAAGAATTACATAAAATACACAAGCACCAATACTTCAATATCCTGATTTTCAACAACCATTTATTCTAACGACGGATGCCAGATATCATGTTGCTCAGTCAACGAAAGATATGAAAGGATAAGCCAATAGCATATGCCAGTAGAGTATATGCGTATCTATTACAGAAAAAGAACTTTCGGCAATTGTTCAGGAGTGAAAACAAAACACACCGTATTTGCTAGGAACAAAATTTATAATTGTGACAAATCACAAACCTTAAACTCGGATCCTAAATGTAACCGACCCAGGAACTCGATTGATGAGATGGGGAGAGAGTCAGGAATACAGAGAATCATGGAGTCAGGAAGAGACAAAAACAGGGAGACGGAGAAAGACAGAGACAAAAAGAGGTAGAGATAGGGAGAGAGATGGAGACAGAGAAAGAGACGGAGGCAGAGAAAGAGTTGGAGACAGAGAGAGAGACGGAGACAAAGAGACGAAGACAGACGGGACAGAGAGACGGAGACAGAGAGAGACGAAGACCGAGAGGCGGAGAGGGAGGAAGAGAGAGAAAGAGCAGGATAAAGTCGGCCAGGTTCCGATAGTTGCTCTTTAAATGAACAATTGAAACAAATGGAGCGAGGCATCGAGGGAAGTCAGTATGCGTTCGATAGTTTGGTAGATACTTTTGTTCATGCGCAAGATGGTGTATTACAACTTCAGTTCGTGACAGCCAATAAAATAGTTACATGAATCAAGGGAAACCAAGAGAAGATCTAGACTATCCTCATTTCTCTCTTAATGAATTTAATGGAGTAATCGTTCCTATCATATATTCATTTCAAAACTTGTTTCTGTAATTCAAATCGCTCTTGTTTCAACAACTCAATTTTAATTGTATAAAACTTAACCCTTTTCTTCAAGAGTAAAAGATTATACATTTACATAATTAATCCTGATACAGATACTATTACTCAGTGTCTGGATCTGACTTTTGTGCGCCTTAGGCTGTCAAATGTTTTAGCGCCCCTTTTTTAAATTTGCTTTTTTGACGTAAAAGTTATTTATAATATTTTAAATTTAAAGTGTTGTACGATATTTCTAAACGATGCAAATATTGTATACGTATAAATAATTGATTGTATATTTGCATTTTTTTATAACATTAAACATTTTTAGGTCAATAAATTAAAAATATAAGGTAATTATAAAATATTTTCTATATTTGAGTATTATATACATTTTGTTAGAAAAAAATTTGATATTAAATTCAAAATAACTTTTAAGTGTACTTTTAGTGTATCATACTGTCATAGGAATCTCGTTTTCTCGCTTTAGCCTCGGCAAATTTCTTAACAGTCTTAAAACTCTGGGCGTCCCAAGATGTTATTTTCTATGTATAACAGAGATAATGAAGTCAATGTGTCTTGTTTAAGACTCGATCTCAGATAATTTTTTCAACTCGCCTCAAAGCAGAGAAAGATTCGTCATTTGCATTAGTCACAGACATGATTAAATAGAGTCTTAAAATAATCTCATTTGGAAATAAATATTGCATCTACAATTTCCTTAATAAAGAATACCCTCCGAATTTCCATTTTCTAAACCCTTTTACTTTCTCGTATACGTACGTATAAACGGAGTAGTAAACGTAGTATAGAGAAAGTTATGTAATGCTGCACGAAAAACGGCGAATTTTCGGCGGAAAAAATTCATTACCGGGCTCTGGCGGAGAAAAAATGCATAAAACCAGTTGCTAAATTAAAATAAAAAATCATCTAACACGTGGTGTAACCAGAATCCCTGTTTTGTGGGTCCTTGATGCCGAAAAATCAATTGGAAACAAAACGTCCGCCCGTCCGTCTGTCTGTCCGTCCGTCTGTCCATCCGTCTGTCAGTCCGTCCGTCTGTCAGTCCGTCGGTCTGTGAACACTGCTAGCGCTTAAACCATGAGTACAATCTTTTCCAAATTGAAGAAAGTCCGGTCAATCTCGCTCTAGTTGAAGCTTTGAGATCTTGAAAAACATTCTTCAAAATTTGGGGGTACTTTACATGAAGCCCCCGGACATTTTCAAAATTTTCTCAAAAACGGATCCAATTTTTTTCTTTTAATTTCTCGTAATAGAGTAAAATAGGCTTATAAAGCTGGCATAGATCTGATTTTCACGGTTAACTCTAAAGTTTCGAAAATTGCAAAAGTTTGAATTTTTCCGGCGTCTTCCTACAACTATAAAATTGGCGATATAAAATTTTCCTTCAAACGAAATTTGTTGTCCATAAATATTTTATCATAAAGGTCGTGTACATTTTTTCGAAAATTTCAGTAGTTTTCGTGCAATAGAGCGTGAAACATTTGCAATTTAAAAAAATACAAAAACAATATTTTCTCAAAAACGGCTCCAAATTTTTCTTTAAATTTTTGGTAGAGTTAGTACCAAATGCACCCTATCCAATGACATAAACGCCATATTGATCTATTAATTTTTTCTTCAAAAATTACAAAAATGTAATTTGTTTGACCAGTCTCTCACGTCGGTAATATTTACATTAGAGGCAATTTCTTTACGTTATTGTATTAATGAGTATATTCACGTTAAATAATGTCAAATAAAGTGTCTCGATAACACATCAGTTTTCTATAAAAATGAACTCAAAATTCCACATTTTCAGAAACACATAAACTCCATTTTCTCAAAAATGGCTCCAATTTTTCTAATAGATAGTGCTAATTACATTGTTTAATATAACGTAAAGTTCACTTTGGTGTACTCTTTTTTTTCCAAAAATTACACAAATAAATTTTTTTTGAAATGTCTCTCACGCCGTTAATAAGCACATTTCCATCAATTTGTATGCATTATTACATTTGTGAGTGGAAGTGCTTCAAATGACTTCAAATGAAGTTTTTCGAAAACTTTGTAGATTCCTGTCAAAAAGAGCTAAAAATTTCGCATTTGCAGTAATGCTTAATCGCCAATTTCTTGAAAACGGCTTCAAATTTTTCAATGAAAATTTCTATTGAAGGCAAGGTTTTACTGTTCTTTAATATTCTTGAAGGTATATTTTAGTTGTACTATTAGGAAAGCAAACAGCTGAGAACATGTTTGTTAAGCAATCTTGATGTTCGGAACTGTTATCATGTTGAGAAATGCTGTTGCTATTGTTCCAAACGTTAGCCCTGTTATGTTATGGCGAATAAAGTAATCCCACGATATAACTTGCAAGCAGCACATAAGACATTTCCTGTAGATGGCAAATATACTAACCATAACATTTAACAACTTCATTTGACATTGCTTTTGAGAAATATGATTTTGATAAATATCGCCTTTGATCTGTGTGAGGTTTGATGTATCTGTTCGATTGATCTCTTTCAGAAGTTGAAAAATCGATATCATGATTTTTCTTAAACCCATCTTTGGCCACCATTTCTCAAAACCCATTGTGAACGTTCCACTGAAGTGGGTAGTTTGGAACTATATTTGATTAATTAACACTTTCTTTCGATACACACACGGAAAGAAATATTTCTATAAAACATTCAAAAGTTCTCCTTATGAAATGTTGCATCCGCTCAAATTCGTTCGCCCCCAAAAATTGCGCGCCCCAGGCTGCAGACTACTCAGCCTGTTGGGTGATCTTGCACTGCTATTACTAATAAGATTCCAGATATGAGAGATAAAAAATTGTAAAATTAAAGAGGACACATAGGAAATCGCTATTTTTGAGTAATGGATGGTTGTGTATAGCACCTACTGAAGAAAGATTTGCAATATTGTGTTCTCGTCAAGGAACATAAAATATTGTGTTAAAAAATCAAGATCATTACATTACACCTCCCGACACGTTGCAAAGGCTCTTCTGCTTGCTCAACTTCATATGCAAGTAGTGAACTAGAGGTCAATCAAACTGAGCTGGATGTATTGCCTTTCGTGTCTCCAAATTTAGACAGTTGTTTCGATGAAGAGACAAGTAAGATAAGATAAATTAACAAATTTAAATTTGAATACCCCTCTGCAGAGTATTTTGACGCCTGCGAACGATTTGCGAGAATGGCAAGTTACCAAATTTCAGATATTGAAGGACTAACTAAAACCCAAGACGAAAACTATTTCTTCTGTCTGGTTTCAGGGCGCCACCTGGTTAGGATCAGTTGCTGTAATGGTATTAATTTTAATTACCTGTTGTAGTTGTTGCGATTGCAAATGCTGAAAAGAATGTTTCTGGTTATGGGGCAAACGGACCCCAAGGGAATGTTGGGCTCAAACCCGGGACAGGTGTTTGGTAATCAACACCAATCAGCCTGTGATATCCCACCAAAATAATCAAATTAAAACATCCCCGACTCGTATACAATCCCTCTCAACCACTTTTGAATCAACATATATTGATATGGAGGCAACCGCAACTGAACAACAGAGACGAACTAGAATGTCACCTGATCCTCCACCCAGATGGCTCAGGCGGTCGATTCGAACAATTCGTTGAGAAAAGTGTTCTGCATGGTGGATCACTTTTTAAAGGAAAAAGATGTGACACCATCCTATAACGACATCTATAGTAATTGTACAAGGACTCATTGTTTGCATTTTATTTCTGTGTAATTCAATATAGTTCATTGTATTCATATAAAATGGAAAGCTTAGTATTAAGTGACGCAACACGCAGGACAGAGCTGTTTCATGTTACGTTCGACCGGAATTCGTCCATTTAACCTTGGACACTTAGAATTCCGCAAACACGGAGCCACCCATAAGGTATTTCCGATGGTACGTGTAGACCATTAAGGAGTTTATATTGCTTAAGCGCTCTCTACCCTTATGATTTGCACACATGACCTTAGCAAGAGCACCCAAACAGAGAGGCTCGGGGGAAGAGACTTTGTTCCATGGGAGACGCTGACACGTCCTGAGCATTTCGATGGCCAGGCGACGAGTTCACATATAGAACGATTTTCCTAAGGATGAGCCAAAGTGACAGTTCGCGAAAACAAGTGAACATCATATGTATTTCAGCGAAGTATCCCTCCGCCGTGACAGCTGTTCAGCCCCTCCGTAAAGTGTTTCGTTATGGCTCCTGTGAAGACAACACTATCCAGAAGTCTAAGAGTTTCGCTGAGGTATATGCACGTACGCGAAATAACAAACAATTTAAATACATATGTGGAAAATCTTTTAACATGCTCTCACAACCAGTAAAAGAAAACTGCCACGAATGTAAATAGAAAGCTCTCAATCACAGCTCGCCACACAACAGCACAAAGGCCGGAACCACGTGCATCGGTACGCATCTCGCATTCAAGTCTCGGTCTTAAAATAAACATTATATTTATCACACAAAAAGTAAGTTCAATGTAATATATAAAGGAAAAAAGAATTTTTACAGAAGAGCACATAACACTGCACTTCCTAATTTCAATTATTTCTCGCGGCGCACTATATTTTTTTGTCGGACGAGGACATCACAAAAGGAAGCGTCGAAGCCATTTACAAGTTAGCCAACTGCAAATGAACAAATGCAGGAAGGGAGTCCATTGGGCTCGAGGGCACGACGACCACGGAACCTCCAGTTATGTTGGCTGGCACTGGCTGTCACTTTGGCTCATCCTTAGGAAAATCGCTCTATAGCAACAGGTATCTGTTGAGCAAAGCTACAGGTAACTCGTAAGAGACGGGGGCCACTTGCCTCCCGCATGGATGTATCATAATCAGCAAAAGATCTTTAAGGGCTCCGCCCATAGGGTGCAGCAAGATATCGATAACGTGCAATAGAAGATCCCTATGGGCTCCGCCCGGGAAACACTCCGATGTACCGTTCACCTGGACGGAGATCTCTAGTTCTATATTTTAACTTTTTGATCTTAATTGAAGGACTTTTGTTTAAACATTGCGATAAATATATTTTTAATTTCCATTGTTCTGATCTACCATCCTGCAGTCTTCTGAGGATGGTAGATCCCAACTTATTAAATATTTGTAGTATCACGTCATATCATTCTTCACTTGGCGGCGTGGTATAACGTGATCTGCCGTGCCAGAACGTAATCTGCACATTGAAGCATTGCAGCCCCAGGGTTGGGCAGAATTTAAATACTTGTATTTGAAATACGTAATATATAAATACTTTTGGTTCATATTTTGTGTTTTCTATAATCATTGTTTGAGAAATCACTGATGGGTAATTTTTTACCGAAAAGTAACAACCGCGTAAAATCTGCTAGGGCGTTCTCCGATCGAGAAGCTCTATGTCCTCTGTGTTCTTGCCTATAACGCGCCGAGGTTTGAGACATTTGGGAATTTGACACCGAGCGAGTTACGTTCTCTACTTCGCCGAAGCCAGGGCGTTCCCGAGAACAGGAAATTGGTCTCGTCTTTCCAATCTTCGCAACGATTAGAGAGCTCTCTTTTCTTTACCAAGAACACAACTGTCTTCAAAAGTAACGCTCCCGGCATCTTTCCCTTAAGAATTACACAAGATACGTGGAGATTTCTTCGATAACTTTGTATTGGTTTCGAAGTTTGGTGCAGGCCAGATCAGTAAATTTGCTGTTCCTGTTAAACATACCTGCTACAATGCCAAAAGGAAAAGTTTCAAGAACTGCATTGCTAAAAGAGTGGATTTATGGAGAAGATTCAGGGCAGACTGGAAATGAATTTTTGCCAGGGTCCTGAAAAGGTGGTAAACTGCAAAAAAATATTTCTCACAACATAAAAACACTGCAACTCATGCAACAAATGCGAAAAAAGTGAGAAAACCTATTCAAACCTTCTTCAGCAAGTGCAGTCAAAAGATAAAGACAAAGAATTTCAACACTGACTTGTGCCATGCCGCATACGTTCCATTTTCAAAACTTGAAAATCCAACATTTAACGAGTTTAACCAACAAAAAATAAAATTCCACACGAGTCGCGCGCGAGCGGGTGTGTGCGTGTGAGAGAGAGAGAGAGAGAGTGTGTGTGTGTGTGTGTGTGTGAGAGAGAGAGAGAGAGAGAGTGTGTGTGTGTGTGTGTGTGAGAGAGAGAGAGAGAGAGAGAGAGAGAGAGAGAGAGAGAGAGAGAGAGAGAGAGAGAGAGAGAGAGCTTATTTGAGCCAGTCATATAAGTTATTGTTCAGAAATGTATGACTGTCAGTAATTTATTGTAATTGATAATAACTATATATTGTTGCAATAAAAAGTCATAATAAAATATTATTTTCTTTACTGTATTTTGAGTATTTGAAGCATTTCAAATACGTATGTATTTAGTTATTCAAAATCCAATGTATTTTGAGTATGTATTTAAATACTTATTTACGAAGTATTTTGGCGAAGTATTTATTTATTTATTTTAAAGTAATATACAGGCAACAGTACAAATCTGATATGGCCTGAATCGGCGCTAACATAATTAATTGTTTTCAACATATCACATTGTTTAATATCACATGAAAATATAAATGAAAGTATCACATAGTATCACAGTTCACATAATTCACAATTTTTGAAAATTTTTTAAAAGAGGAACAGAGTTCGCATATCAATGAAGTCCATTTAAATACTAAATTTTGAAGTATTTTGCCCCACCTTGTGCAGTCCTAACATGGCGGGGCCTATTAACGCTTTAGTTAAATGTTATAAAGATTTCTAGTTTCTCATCGTCCTGGTACGAAGTAGGGGTCACCAGAAGAGCTAAAACTTCAGCCATTTTTTTTTCTTCACCTGACCCCCGCATATTTCATATTATTCCTCACATGTTCACCATACGGTTCCGGCATTTTCCCCATTTGCTCCCCTGTACGTTTTCTGACATGTTCCCCCTCCTACCGTATCAAAGAGGATGTTCTGAAAAGTTAAATGCTAGAATATCCCGAGAGGAAAACGCCATAACGGAATTTCAAGTGCCCCAAAGATGTTAATTTGGAATCTTTATAAGACAATTTTTTAAATGTGAAAATGGCTTCACACTATAAAACGTAATAAAACGTCCAAAACGTCTCATTAAATGGATACGGTGCAGAAAAATTCGTATATCCCTAGATGAGACACTGTTTTTAAAGCTCTAGGATGCATCGTATGCTCCATTAAAAATGAACAATATGCAATTAGCTGATGTTAAGGTAACAAAGTTTCTAGGTCTCTCAATTCAATCAAACCTCAGATGGAATGTACATATAACAGAATTAAACACTAAATTAAGCTCATTATGTTATGCATTCAGAATTCTTTCTAATTCTGTCAGCCTTCATGCAGCTCGTTGCGTGTCTTTTGCAAATGTACATACCCGCCTGAGATGTGTCATAATATTCTGGGGAAGCTCATCCTTTAGTTCCCAGACATTTAGATTGCAAAAGAAAATTATTCGAATAATGAAAAAATTCCATCCACGTGATCCGTGCAAGCCTCTTTTCATTGAGCTTGGAATCTTACCATTGCCTTGCCTATTTATTTACGAGTCTGTAGTATTTGTCAAAACTGACTTAACGGTGGGAACTTATTTTCATGTAATACTGATATTTATAGTTACAACACTCGACGTAGAAATCATGTTCATCGAGAGTCAGTATCAACAGCTCACTACAAGAAATCCACATACAATACATGTACGTTACTTTACAACGCATTGCCAGATGAAATTAAACAATTAAAATTGGTACACAAATTTAAGTTAAAAGTAAAATATTTTCTGCTGCAAAACTGTTTCTATACAATTGGAGACTATACTGATCGTCAAAAAGAAAAATAATGTTTACTTTAACAAAAACAAGATATAGTATAATGAATTAGTTTACATTTGCATTGTATAATTTAAAAAAAGACTCCATACGCCTGTAACAAATAATGTACTTCCGGGTCAATGACCCCCATCTCGATCAGGTTTTTGTCCAGTTTCCCTGATCCATTGAGCAAATGCTGAGATGACCCCTTGATTTGCTTCTGGACGTAAATGTAGCTTCACTATGCGCATGTTTTGTTGAACTTTCCTTTTGCTTTTAGTGGTAGTAGAGCTTAGGGTGAGTTTCTATTTTATTAACAATACAGAAAAATCAAATCTGCAGTTCATTTACCGTTAAAAATAAGTTTTCTATAATTTGGCAACGAAAATATACAGTTTTTGAAATGTTAATCTCTCGCTTTTTAAAATTTGTTGTTGTTGTTGTTGTTATTATTATTATTATTATTATTATTATTATTATTATTATTATTATTATTATTATTCACCTTTCAACTATTAATAGTTAAATTGTTGGGAAGGGATTCTGAAACTCAAGAAAGCGTCCGCAGATGATTTTCGCCCCCATACGTCACATACAGTTTTTGACTAAATAAATAAATAGTTTCAGAGTTATGCTCAATGATAAAGAATGAGGGCTGCATGAGCCTCTGAAGATTATATTTGTCTCATTAACAAGCATTGAAGAAGAACTGGTAATAAATACCTCATTATTCAAGTAGGAAGAATCAAGTATGTTTCATGTAGACATGTTTTGAGACATCAATAATTAGTCTTTTCAATAATAATGTATAAAAAATAAATACATTTCCCTTTTCTTTTCATTAGCTTAATGACTATTTTAATTGATGACACATATAAAGGAGGAGAGTTGTTCACATTATTTCTTTTTATTAATTTCTTCACGTACAGACAATTTCTCTATATTGTGTAATCATGATCATTTATTATGGTTTAACTTAATGCGTTCAAATGTATGTATGCTGCTATAATTTCAGAACCTGATGATTCCAACAGAGAAATTGTTGAAACATTGAGAAGAAATGAATACAAATAAATGTGAACAACTTTTTTCTTATTTATATTTGTGATCATTTAAAATTTTCATTATGCTAACAAAAAGAAAAAGGATCATATATTTATTTTCTTATTATCAAAACACATGATTGGCCAATAATAGAGAAGTGGTTTCAGATATTTATTCCTTTGCAATTACTTTTTTAACTTTTATCATTGTATATCTAAGCCATAATAAGAATTACTTCAGATTTTGAATAGAAACTTCAGTAGAAACACCTAACAAAAATATTCAAATAAATCATTTTTAATCAACATGGGATAAATTTCTTTACAATGTTGAAGTTTGCAAACTTACATTCTGTAAATTGCCACTTTCCTCAAATAAATACGATTCTTTTATTGCATTTGTCTTGCTGACATTGATATATTTCTCCGTAAGACCTTTGGAAAATGGATAAAGAATATTGCAGCCTTTACATATGCACTCATACATATCCATTTACAATCTGGAACCTTTCTTTGGTTTTTAAACCTGCTTTTGTCTGAATTGCTCAAACTTTTTTGTTTCCTAACTAGTATTGTGTAGCTAGTTTTAATAGAAATGCTGATTGTACACTCTCCTATATTGTCATTCAAATACTTTCAAAACAGCTGGAAGTGTTGAATTATTGGACAATACCTAATTATCCTTCAAGTCTACTTATTAGCTTAGAAGGCGATTTATTAGAACCTGCAATTTGGATGGTTTGCAAAACTGTTTCTCTTGAGGCAAGATCATTCAATTCATCAAAATTAAACAATATAATGAAATAACCCTTACACAATTTTATCACTTTAATTTATTTTCACACCAATCTTAAATTTGCTTTTGGCTAACTCAGTTTTTAATTTTATTTGTACTATACACTCTATTTCGGGTTCACTTTATTATTACCCATTCTCAGGACTTCTTTACAGTTCTTGAAATCATGAGCCTGAAAATCAGTACTAAATTACCAAAAAGGCTGAGTAGGCTGCAGCCTGGGGGGTGCAATTTTTGGGGAGCAAAGGAATTTCAGCGGATTATAATTTCATTAAGCAAATTTTTGAATGTTCTTTAAAGAAATATCTCTTTCCATACTTGTAACAAAAGAAAGAGTTAATTAATCAAATATATATCCATTGATATATACAGATAAAATGAGTACAAAAATATCATAGATTTATTAAATCAATATCGCTGTGAGAATTATTTATACGTATACGTATAATTAAGTATTCATATGTACACAATATTTGCATTTGTTACAAATATCATACAAGATTTTTTAATTCAAAAATTATAAACAACTCTTATGCCAAAAAAGCAAGAATTCGTCAGGTAGAACTATTTAGATTTGGGAAAATTAATATTGGTGGCTAGATCTCATTAATCTAATTATTTTGAAATGAAAAACATAAACTGGTATTATTACAGTAGTATAAAATTTGCTACTGTAGTTTAATTTTGAATTATTTCTTACTTGTGCTTTAAATTCATAAAACAGTTAATATTGACTTTCGAACACACGACAAAAATTTTATAATCCAATAAATTCTCACATTCACACACAAATTTAGAAATCTCATTTACACGTTTGGAGCCAATTTATTTCTTTTAATTTAAAATATTTCTATTATGGCCATTTTTAATTTATTCTTTAATTAATTTACTAATTATTTTAATATCCTATGACAATGTTGGCCTTGCACATCTTAAATAAAAATTCTCTGTATTTTCTTAAATATGGATCACTTCCCTTTTAAAGTTCCTTCAGCAAGCATGGCCGCTGCCGTCCTGGATACTCGAGCACTTCTCTTTTCAGTCACAACTCCATCAATTCTTCCCCTCACAGACATAAAATTGATGTTCTGTTCCTCTCACTTCAAACTATCATCCAATTAAATGTTTACGACTCTGACAACGCAGCTTTTTAATTTAAACTCCCTTTTGATTCACGAATTGATCCTTTTAACTTTCAATAAACTTTTTCAAAAACCCAGGTATTTTTTTATGATCTACCACGATCTCACATGTCTCTCATCATGACCATTAACTTGGTTCGTTCTTACGCACACATCTTTTTCCACTCATGGCTCACAACCATCTACTATTTTTTTCTGTCCTCAATAATACTTTTGTACTGATCATTTCTCTTTTCAATTATATCTAACACTTCGATGCTATACTATCACACTTACTTCGCATATTACTAATCCCCTTTGTTATAATTTAACAATTGAATATAAATTATAATTTAGTTTTAAAATAAATATCTCTGTTATGGAAACGTAATTGGAATAAATCAATTTATGGTTTAATTGATCTACTAAATCATTTTTCTCTTCCATTTCTCTTTCCTTTTATAAAATAAATAAATTTAATGTTATTGAGATGACATGGCTCATTTCAATCTTTATCACAAAGAAATTATACAACAACCGGAGTCCACTTCAAATATAGCTTATCGCAATCAAAATTGCCCAAAGTGGCCATTAATCATCATAATTTATGGAAACTTTGCGGTGACTTTTTTGTTTACAATCACAATCATGTTTTGGAGAATGAAATTGCAAATGTAAAATTAAAAAATATTTGTAAGAAAATTTTTCCATAGATATACAATTACATACTAACTAGAACAGTCAAACCTGTTGCAGTGCTGGCAACAATTCTAAAACATCAAATCTTTTTTTTCCCCCAATCATTATTTATTTAAAGATCACTGCTACTGAGCTAATTTCCATTTTGGGTTCACTCCCTTTCTCTCTCTCTCATAGACACGGATCAAACAGCACAATGAATATATTACACGAAGACTAATGATGAAAGTAACTCCAAAAGATGAGACTACTCAAAATTAATTCTGAGCAATGGAAACCAGTTTTCAGTTGACAGATATAAATACATATCTTGTGAATGTTGCCTTATCTCACAAGAACACCTATAAGGTATGTGAAGCAAGATGGATTTACATCACTATATTTTCTTCATTAACTTGTCAACTAACAACCTTCTCAGATCATTAACCAAAACCGGCATGCAAATTACATCTCTATCATTTCTGAAGAAAACAAATTAATTGAAATTGGTTCTTTTGACCTGCATTACTTACATGTCCTGCACAGGGTTTTTAATTCACACGATTTAAATGCTGTGTATGAAAACATGCAATAACTTTTCTAATTCCTTGATTATGAAGGGAAAGGAAGAAAATTCTTTGTAACCTACAGAGCAATTCGTTAGGTAATTACATACAAACAAGATTAACTGATAGAAAAGTATTACCCTCAAACACCCACAAGATGGTCCAAAAATTATCCATGTCAGATTAATTTTAAAATAAGCCACACTCGGCACAGTGGCTTTGTCAAATTCTTTAAATAAGATTATCTTCCTTCACACATACATTTTTTAAGCGTTAGATGCAGTCAGCTTCAAACCAGTCACGAGAGGCATGCTTCCTTCATTCATTTCTAATTTAGCTATTTCACGATTAGTATCCATACAGCTCAGCCTCAATAGTTACAAACACTTTTCTCAAAAAGGGTTACGACTCACTTTAATTACTCTCATAGTGAAAGGATGTGATTTGGCCTGCAATGTCCCCGGACCTCAATCCTTGCAATTTAGCAAGCTTGTAATGCCACTTTTCAAGAGCTGTTTCCGAATTAAGCACCGTTACCAGCAGAACAATTGTATCTTTTTGTAACAAACGAAGTACCTCTTAATCAAACTTTCATAAGAGAACTTTTGGACCACGCTATAAATTGTCTGGCAGTATAAAAATAAAGCACAACCTCTCATTAGACACATTTGACAACTATTATGAAAAGGAAATGGATCAAAGAAAAGTGCCACCTTCCATAATATAAACATTTTCTTATTCAAACTGTTATCTCCTTACATTTACACAGTACAAAAAATTTACTTGACCCCAGAGGGGACAGAAACATCAATACAAGTGTACTGTACAAAGACTGGACCAGTGCTGGTCTCTAGTAATCAATAGTTGGTGAACTAATGCCACAACAGGTGAAACGTAACACTATTGACTGTACAATACTAACATTTGAATTACACCCCCCTCAAATGAAGCACAATAAATTACATGCCCCTCTTCACAAGATCAGAAAGACAAAATACAGGAGGCATACACAAAAAGTTAAACAAGTATGACTATGCAAAATATACAAGGATGGAACTGGAACAAAGTTATCACTCATAAAAGTAACAAAATACTGGTACGCAATGACACCATATACACTAAGGTCCAAATGCACAGCATGTAGGCATTTAACTTTTTCACTGGGAGGGGATTTGACAAGAATTACATGTAAATCACTTTCAAATCGTTGTTTTCTTCACAAGAACTGAGATCAAGGATATTGCATGATGCCATCACCCAATTACAGAACCAAGATCATTGTAATACTAGGACTCGCATAGGAACTAATTTCCCAGTTCCTTATAGCTTTGGTTAAATAAAAAGCTCCTATTACATGAATTTTCAATGAAAATAAATCATAATAGATTTGCTAAAATGTCACATTTGGACAGCTGTAGGTTCCTCATTCTCACATTGGCACTTATTTAAATTTAAAATGTTCCACCTAGAAATATTCAAGTTTCTGAAAAGTGAAAAACAGACAATTGTACAAAGAATATGCCACCCGCGTGCAGCAAAAAGGCAGCTTTGACTTTGCTGATCTAAGCTTACATTTGGATGATACAAAAAACTACACAGACCTTAGCTTCCCAAACTTTTATCCTCTACAACACATTGACAGTTAAACAGGAATAGTTAAAGAGTTAAATCATTTAAATTATCGATTGGTACATAAACATACATTTTATTCGTGGCACGAGCTGCCATTTATACAATAAAGGGGTACAAACCCCTACTCGACAATCATTTAATAATTAAATTGGGATTGCACTCATGCATTGTCACAGCATATGTCATTTTAGCGAGATCGTTCAACGTCCTCCATACCATATCTACAACAGAAGAGTACAGAATACATCTGGAAGAGCATCACATAGATTTCTCTTCTTCTGGGGCAGGGTGGGGGTCACAGTTTGAGAACAAGGTAAAATGCTTGAAAGTTTGCAATAAACCTATGCATTTGAACAAATCCAGCAAAATGTTCAACCACCTCACTACATAGCCTCAGTTTGGCTTCCTAAGCACAAGTCAAATCAGTGCAACATTAAAACCCATACTAATGGGTTCTAGCCTTTTGCGGCAAAACGAGCAAATTTGTACTAAGTACATATGCTTCTTGATATCACAAGAAAAAAATGCCTGTTAGCTCAACATTTACAGAAGGCATGTCATCTCCTCGCTTGGAGATTTCTTGCCACTTGCTGGCAAAACAAATAACACACATTTAAAACTGATGACCGTCTTTTCGGTTCATGTCACAGTCACTTCTGCTTCACTACTACTGGCACTGTTATTTGTGCCATTATTGCTGTCTTCATTGTTACCATTTGCAGAAGGTTTGTCCTCAGAATTTGTGCCATTCATTAATGATTCACTACCCACACACGCAGACACAGACGCAGACGATGTAGCATCTTCATAGATACCCGCCAACTTTGTCAATACAGATAGTGAATCCTTAATAGCATGGTATATAATGTTCTTTATTTGCAACTTGTCTTCATGATTGGAATGTGTGTCCGAGAGTTCACGAAACTCTTGGGTTAAATGGAAGCAGTGCGACACATTTTCAGGAGAAACGAAGTCTTCTGCCACCTTAATGCAATTGTGGAGATTACGAACCTGGAAAAAGAGATTTATTTAAGATATAGTTTACCTAGTAATTTAAGGAGTTGCACAAAAAGAATCAAACACATGCGAAAAAATAAGTTTGTCTGTTTCTCTTTCAAACAAGAGCAAAATGCACAAGTACCATGCTACTCAACAAATCAACTACTTTATTACTATCACAAATGCACACTGAAAATTGAAAACATTCTGCATCAGAGGGTTAAAAAGCTCATATTCAAACCATCACATTTGGTCAGTAAGAAAACATCATCACATGCAAGAATGTTATTTTGAACATATCTTTTATCAAACAAGTTTCTTAATTTTCATAGCAAAAACTTCAAAATAGTGAACACACGTTTGATGCAAAAGATAGAGAAAATTGTGAATACACACCTGATGAGGAGCACCAGCAGGAATGAAAACTGCATCTCCTAGGCATTGCACTATCGCATAACCCTCCACACAATACTCTTTGTAGAGACGCTCTCGAAGTGGAGCATCTAAGTACCAACTTTGGTCATGGATGGGATCATGATGAGGTTCCAGACGAACACCCCTCTCCACAGCCACCTTATTGAGCAGATCACGAATCTTGTCAGCATCGTTAGCATTGTATATATGCCACAGAGCCCCAGGAAGTTCATCTTTTTCTCGAACGCGTCGTTTTGTTAGGAAATCACAGGGTGCATCTTCAATTGCTTTTGAAACTTCTGTTGAAACAGAAAGTTTGGGGTTAAATAACAATTTTAAAAGTAGTTTGACAATAATCACACATAGAAAGGACAAGGAAATCCTATAACTCTATTCACCTTGTTGAAGTTCTTCACAATCTCCATCCTTTGGAATTCCCACATAAACCATAACGTTCACAGCATCTGAAATGTCTAAATGAAGGTTTGTGGTGCCTTTTGAAGGATGAAGTGCTGATCCATAAGCATTGTACATTTTTGGCCCTAAATCTGGCCTAACAAAGCATTCAGGAAGGCGACTAGCAAGGTTCAAGCGACCTGTACGATGCGTGTATTCTGACAAAGGCAGTACCCTCATAAGGTCACTGAAACGTGATGGCAACATTTCTGCGAAGTCATCGCCTGGAGGCCAGTCCTTTAACTTCAAGAGCATGGGATTCCCTCTTTCATCTTTGAGTCTCTTGGCGAAATTTTCAAAACCTTCCCAGAATTTTCGCATTGGCTGATTGGGAACTAAGTTTCCAGTCATACAATTTACAAGATCATTTTTATCATCGCCAAAATCTCGAGAGAAAGAATCCGGATGCCACAGATTCATATCTAGGTGTTTTGCTACATCAGATACAATGACTGGCTGACCCCTCTTCCACTGATCCTGAAACAAAATTGAAATGCACTAGTTAGTTAACGTATTCAGAATCCAATGTTTCACAATTGCAAATGGCCACAGGCAATCAGACGGTTAAAAAGCTCAAACTAAACTTCATGTAGTCAGTTAAGTTAGTGTCATCATTCACAAAATGTTATTTTTGATTTTGTTAGATGCAAAATATGGTCACACATGCAAAATAGGGTAAATGAATAGCAAAAAATGTTAATTCCTTAAAATCACTTATGTTGAATAGAAGTTTGATGTACTAACCTGGAAAATTCTGTAGTTTCCTTTATGGTTGGGGTCTGTTAACCTCAGCAATTTTCCGTCACATAACCACGAATGAGGGACATCTGGGAACAATGCTTGACTCTCCGTCAGAGTCATAATGCGGATTGGCAAAGGTTCTCGCCCTGTCTGAGGTCTATAGTAACGTCTTATAAAGTGCTTCAGGATTACAGGTTTTGTGTCTGAGCCAGCATCATCTGTATTTTCATTTTGCACACTGCTTTCGATAACACTGGAAATCACAGCATCCAAAGTATCCATGGTTAGTTTCTTTGACCCTTTAGTGGACGTGTTATTCTGAGAGTTTGCTGACAAGGAATTGGACCCAGTAGCGTTGGCATTGGAAGGAGAAGCAGACCGACTTCCATTGCCATTGGACTTGTGTGATGGACGGATAAGCAGCTCACGAAGAGTAGAGTAATTGCCTTCTTTGTCATCATCGGAGTCACTAGTACTTCCCAAATCCTGCAAATAAAATTGCACAACAAATGTT
The DNA here is from genome assembly GCA_011170035.1 of Teleogryllus occipitalis. Classification (NCBI taxonomy): domain Eukaryota; kingdom Metazoa; phylum Arthropoda; class Insecta; order Orthoptera; family Gryllidae; genus Teleogryllus; species Teleogryllus occipitalis. The sequence continues at coordinate 426,259 of BLKR01000071.1, read as the reverse complement.
ATAATTACTTCCACAAACAATTACTATTAACATATTAAAAATGTTTAGTTTTAGTTATCAATGATGACTTACATCTCCAATATCCTTCTTATCTTCATTCTGCAAAACAACATCAGCAAGCCAACTAAGAGGAGAATTTTTATCCTCTTGTTTTACAGCACCATTTGCAGAGCCGTTCTTCTTATCCATGTCCGTGTTTCCTCCATCTTTCTCTTTCTTTTCAACCTTTAGCCCGTTAATGGGTTCATTTTTCATGAGACTTCTTAAAAGATCCTGAAAGTGTATATTACATTTCTTAAAACATGTTGACTTGAAACTTATTAAAATATTACCTTAAAATTTTGTTTTATGCCAGTCTTCACATACAATGTTAGTTAATGCATAATAAAATTACCTTAGAAATGCCATTAAGTGGCTTCTGAGCAACTTCTTTGCTAAGAGAACAGCCACAATACTGGGGTATATTATACAAAGCTCTAATTTCATGGCATTTGCGACCTAGTTTACGTAAAGAGTCGCTGGCAATTATCTGAGTAAGCATCAACTTCTCCTGCTCATGAGGTTGCCTATTTGTGCACAGAAGCCATGAGAAATCATCACGATCCTTTCCAGCTTCTCCCCAAATCTTGATTGTCCCATTTTTACGACCCTGTAAAATAATTTAAAATACGGTTATTTCAACAATAGGAAAACGGCAACAATTTAAATAACTCACAGAATGGTTAACAATGATAAGCAACAATGTAATTTATTTATTTAAATAAGCTTACTTTATAGCAGTCAATGCATACAGCAAATCCACATTTTCCACATGCCCAATGGAAATTGAAAAGAGTTGTTTCACAAACATCACACATTTCTCTTACTCCTTTGACAACTCTCTTCCAAGCAACAGTTTTATCTAAGTACAGAAGAATAAGAGTTATCTATGGCACAGATGTTATGAAACAAATGCAGAGAGAAAGTCTTAAATACCAACCTTCCGACATATGAATTGACACAGATTCCTCCTCTTGTTTGAGAAGATCACAAAATTGATCTCCCACTTGGCTTAGAAGAAATCGTGACATTTGTACATCCAAATCTGCAGGGGGAGTGTCTGGTTGTGGTAGCCACAGTTTCGTATCCTCCTGGAAACAAAAATAATTCAAGTTGTTATTACTCTAGATTATTTTCTTTTCTTTCTTTTACTGGAGGCAGTAAACTTTTAGTGTTGTATTTTAATAATAATGAATTGAATGTAAGAAAAGGATACATTTAAAACAAATGAATTATTGTAACTTGCATAACATTCCATTTACAAAAATTAATTAGCAAGTGCAGTTAATAAATTCTATTTTTTCTTACTTTCATAACAACTTTTAATTAATGATTGGATTCTGCAAGGGTGAAAAAATAGACTAATATTATATGCTCTGAAAAATTATAAGCCAATGAAAATTGAATAAAACGTTTGCATTTTTTGTTTTTGTTTGGAAATTTGAAAAAAGAGGTAACTTATCAAAATCAGAAAATGCAACGTATGTTTTTCCTTCCCTTCTTTAATCCCAGAACACTTCACCTTTCAACTATAAAACATTCAAATATATTTGGCTCGCTAAATTAATAATAAATATAAAATCTAACTTACCTCAGATGCGTCTCTGTGGGGATCTGAGAATCCAGCAATAGCTAACTGGCCATTTTTGGTGTATCGCAGGCGCCGAAATGCATAAAAGCGGCAAAAAATGTTGGGCATGTTCCGTGACCGCTGGTTTGGTGTCCAGCGGCACTCACGACACTTGGCCAACTTTGGTGCCACCTCATGACAAGGCCCATCCTGCAGAAAACTCTCCCCGGTCTTTTTAAGTTGACTCACCGGGGGCTTGCGAAAAGGGTTACGTTGGGGAGCCGGCGGATCATCGCGAGACTTTTTTTGCCGCGGCTCCTCACCTCGCTCGTTTTTTGACGACTTAGGTCTTCGGCCACGCTTCCTGGGTTCCTTGTTATTTCCTGCATTGCTCCCACTATTTCCACTTCCATTGCCAGTGCCACCATTACCTCCGTTTGCTGTTTTTCTTCCACCTCCACTTTGATTTGTGCTTGCTCCACTATCAGAATCCTTATCACTTCCACTCTCTTTCTCAGAGTCACTACCACTGTCACTTGGTGGAGCTGCTGGAGGCACCTTCTTTTTCTTCTCATCTCCGCCACCTTTCTTGACTGCTTTTCTCTTCTTTTTAATTGGTGGTTTTCGTTTGGGTGGAGATTTCTGTTCAAGTTCATTGTCTGAGCTAGACGAGTCATCTGCGAGAGAAGGTTTGATGTCAGATGCATGACCATTAACAGTAACATCTTTATTACCTGGCTTCCTATTTTTTCCAGCTCCAGGTTTTCCCTTTGGAATGCTCGCAACAGCTGTAGATCCTACATTAGCAAACGAGGACACAGGGTTATTATTACCATTACCCCCACACTCTTTGTTGTTTGCACTTGTATTGTTGATAGGCACATTATTAGCCGTGCTAGTTAAAATAGGAATAGCAACACAGGTCCCGGTGCCAACTCCACCTGAATTAGACACTCCATCTTCTCCAGAATGCCTCTGTAACCATGCTTTCTTCAATTTATGCACAGGATAAGAACCAGTGGTAGGTCTTGCAGGTCCTGGGCTGTTTGATTTCTCAGAGTCAGCACTAGTTGGTGGTGCTGGTTTGGCAGGAGTAGCTGGTGTGTTATTAGCTGGTTGTTGCTGAGGTGTTGATTGAGCTGGAGGCTGTTGTGAAGGTGGAGGTTGCTGCTGTTGTTGCGAAGGAGTCTGTTGTAGTTGTTGTTGCTGTTGCTGCTGCTGCTGCTGTTGTTGCTGTTGTTGCTGCTGCTGCTGCACCTGTGGACTTTGCTGCTGAGGCAAGTTTGGACTGCTGCAGTTTGCAGGAGGAGCAAGAGAAACTGGACTACTACGTTGCGATGGCACGGTACTACCAGTCGGTGGGAACAAGGAAGGTGCTGGTGTTGGTGTATGAGCTGGAGTCAGAGCTGATACACTTCCTGTACTGGCAGGTCTTGATCCATCACCTGAACCAGTTCGAATTGGCACAGGATGAGGGCTACTTGATAAGGTTGTTGCCATTGTTGTTTCAGAAGGAACAGACACAACCATTGTCATAGCTTGAGTGCAATATGCAGCAGTATTCACCACTGTGGTAATTGTTGTTGCAGCACTAGCTATGAGCGGGCTAGGTTCACTAACACGAGCTAACATGGGTTGAGATAGTGTTTGTATGCTCTGAGCAGGTTGCAATGGTTGTGGAGGAGTAGCCACACCCAAAGCTGGATCACAGCGGCGCTTCTTATTTGCATCCATAAGCGGAGTTCCAACAGGACTATGTTGCAAAGGCATTCCTTTGCGTTTTGGTGAACCCGTCATCTCATCTCTGTTGCGTTCTGAAGACACTCCCAAATCCAATGGTTGGGTCTGTGTTTGATACATACTTGCTATGCTTGCTGGATGTACCTGGTGGGAATGATGAATTTGCAATGGTGAAGACCTTGAAGCAGGTGGCATGGGAGCAGCTGCAGCAGACGGAGGAGAAGAACCCTGATTGTGAGGGGGTGGTTTACTAATAGGACCTCCAGGCATGCCAAGACTTGCACCAGGGTACTGTCTAGAATCATACATGATCCTATGATCCATACTTGTTCTACTACTATGAGCAGGAGGTGGTGCAGGACCAGGAGGTGCCTGCTGAGGTGGTGGATGATGGTGCGACATTTGTTGGTAAGGTGACGGCGACACAGATGATGAAAGAGGAGCCTTTGAAGTAAGTGGCAGTGGAGAATTTACATTGGTATCAGGAGGACGACATACTGGGGTCCCTGATGTGATTCCTGGCGACATTCCAGACGATAGACCAGGCTTGCCATAAATGTGAGGTGGAGCTGGGCTGCTCACAACTTTAGGTTTGGAGCCAGTACTGGCACTGCTTTGTGGCGTTAGGGAGTAATGTGATCCTGACGCAACTAATCCAGTAGGTGGATATGGGTATGGAGCCATATTCGCTTTAGGTAACCCATAAGCATGTGAGGCAGGATTGCTTGCCGCTGTGTACCTCTGTTCTGGCGGTGATGGATGTTGCGTCTGCTGAATAAGAACATGCTGATGCGGTGACTGCCGATGAGGATGATTGTGTGGACTTGACTGTTGACTCTGCGGTCTACTGTGAACTTTCCCCACACTTGCCAAATTTTGAGGTTCAATTCCTATGCTATGGTGTGGACTAGGTGTGTGGCGTGGAGCCAAATGATGAGGCGAATGTGTTGGACTTCGATATTCATAGACACCAGTAGGTGGTTTATGCTGGGGCAATGAAGGAGAGAGATAATGAGGCTGAGATGATATCATGTCTGTCACTCTCAATTTTGGGCTGGGGGAATGTGATGGGGGCACCTTTGAAGCATCACTGTGATGAGGGCTTTTACCCTCATTTTTAACAATAACAGAGTTTTTAATGTCATTCATTAGTGGAGGTGGATTTGGCAACATCATCTCTCTTTCCCTTTCCATCATTAAAGTAGCACCAGAGCCTTTACCACCGGCAAGAGAAGACAAAGAATTTTTTGGTTCTGTCTTGACCTTTGTATCATGCGGTAGGAAAGCAGGTTGTTGATATGCTGGATGATAGTTAAATAAATTCAAATTTGGTTCTGCTTTGGGTAAAGCAGTGTGCCCAGAAGGTGGTTTCTCAGTTTTTATACTACTGATTCTACTATGAGCAGGAGGTGGATATTCACTTTTTGCGGTATTTGAAGAGCGTGGAACCTGTAAAGGAAGAAACAATACACATGTAAGCAGAAAATAAGTGATACACTATGAAAAATTAATTATTACGATACATAAAATAGAGGGTAGATTAATAAGGGTAGAATAATGCAGAACTTACAACAATAACTAAATTACTGCATCTTTTATTTCTAACTCATTGTATCCTCCACTAATAATGCTCTTTCAATTTGTTCACTTACTGACAATCAAGATTCAACCACTTCACAAGTACAAGTGTTTAATAATGATTAATAATGAAATAACTCTTATTAATCATACTATCTTTAGCATTGTTCTTCTGACATAACCACAGAAAAAATACACATTGAAAAGATGGTGAAAATATTGTTAATTTTCCGTACGGCAAGTTGCACCAAAACATTCCAAGAACGGTACTTGAATGCAACAATCACCCAAATTCGTCAAATTTATAATGAATCAAAACAATGTATTTTGACACGGGAATAACTCCCATAAGATGCAGCATTACAATTTCGACTGCGTTCAATCAAGGAATGTAGAAATCTTTTAGATTTATGAAAATTACTAGTTAAACATGATAACATTCAAGCTCAATGCATAGCTGCGAGGAACCCGTTACTTCTATTCAATAACAAATGAAGTAGTTGCTCTTTGCTTGCCTCCCTTTTTATGTTTCTACGAATCAAATTTACGACTCTATGGTCTAATTTAGTCGCGTTTCACTATCTTATCACTGCTAATATTGCACTCAACGTTGCACGACCAGCACAGAAACATGGCAAACACGCATCGTAAACAAACTCACTGTAGGAGGATAATAGGAAGGTTGCCGCTCCCGGCTCTCTTGCCGCATGCGTTCAGAAAGCAATCGTTGCTGGTGAGCGGCTGCGGCGGCCTCCTGATCCGCCCTTTTCCGCTGTTCCTCATCGTGACTGGGTCCACAGGCTGGCGGCCGTGGGTGAATGAGGCTCCAGCAATTGCTGGGATTACGCTGTAACAAATGCATGCCCTTAAGTACGCGTGCGCATGCTAATACGACCTGAGCAACAATGTATCTATCTATCTTCAAATCATTTACGTTATCATTAATTCATCTGCCTAATATTTCTCTAGAAATAAAAGAAATAGAAGATAAACAGAATTCAACAAAAAACTCATTTACGTGGAAATTACTATTGGGAGTTGTGCACGCTTATTCAAAACTAATTCGCCACCTCATAATTAAAAAAAACTGCCGTGAACTTGAGTAGAAGGCGAATTACATTTAAGAAACGCCGAAAAACAGGAGTACATTATTCCCTAGCCAACCCTTTTGCTAATATAAACCAAAACAACTGCATCACACACCGATGAAACAAAGGAAATAGAATAGCTGGGGCCGGAAATTTTCATTTTCAGTTCCGTCATGTAGTACGTTAAATTTGAACCTCCCGCTTTTCCCCGCGCTCGAACCCGCGAAGTACTTAATACGCAGGGCGGGTCGCTCGCTCATAGGCCGACCACAGACATCCTCTCTTCGGACCGCCATACTCTGACATATGAAAGGCACGTACACCCACCTACATACTCCACAACATACGAGTCGTTCCTTTGAACAGCGAAACAGGCGTTAAGTGAAAAGGGCAAATATTTGTACACAGATGCACTCTTAATCACACAATTAAACAAAATATGCAACAAACCTGATACAAGTGTATGGGCATTTTTACATCCTGATCGGAGCAACTGATGATCTGCATTAGTGTTCTCTTCTATGAGAAATATAAACTTGCAAAAAAGAATGCCCTACGGCCAATGCCCTACGATGCAATTGAATTCCTAAAATCAAAATCTTCCATCACTTCACAGGCTCGAACGAATTACATAACGAACTCCATCAAAGAGCGATTAACACAAAACGTAACGGTGCCTAGCTCTGTAGCATTCTAGTTCCTCAACACGCACACGGGCACTGGACGCGCGGACAGAGCACACAACACACTACTCGTCTCCCCAAGCGCAGAGGACAAAGCGAAACGCCCCGAAATAAATCATGAAGCGGTCCCTGCCCAGCGCACGAATGGAAAGAGAGGACCCATGCGAAGAGTGGGGATGACGCAGTAGAGGGGGGCGGAAGGCGGTGCGGCGGGAGAAGGATGGAATGCGGGCCAGCCAGCCAGCCGGCAGCGCACTCCCTCCCGACCCGACCCGGAGCGGCGAGGCGAGGCGCGGCGCGGCGCGGCGCTCGATAACCGCCGTTCGCTTTCAGGGCCTATGCGGGAGGGGGAGGGGCACGCCGACAGTCTACCGACCTCTGCCCGCCGCACCCACTACGTAACAAAAAGGCCAAATTGTTTACTTCGCGTTATCGGAGACCATGACAAACGATTCCGCCGGAGTAGTTAGTCACAAGTTTTACTTCATTGGTTACTTTACTGCAATGCAACTGTCATGATATTGAAAAATTAATGCGAAAACCGGCAGTAATTACAGGCGAAATTGTTAGTAACATCTAGGAAGGTAATGAGCCCTCCTTCAAGCGTTATAGTCTAGAGCCGGGTACTCACTTGATACGCCTGCCAGAGATGTTCCTCCAACTGCAACGACACAAAGAAGACTCAGTTAATACTTTTAACCCAATTAGCGTTTCGTCGAAGAAGCTGTCAATAAGAAACAAGACGGTGACCGACTGTTTCGCGAAATATGAAAACATTCCAACAGTACTTAATATTACCATTCAGCAAATAATTGTACAGGATCCACAACGATTAAAAAATCTCGCGCTTGTTACATACGACTAGTGTTCAGGTTGTCCGTCAAGTAATCGTGCTAAGATGAAAATTCAACCAGACGTTCGATCCAAAATAAGGCCGGGTGTTTAGGTTGAGTGTGTGCGAACATAAATCTGTTATTTTATTTCTCGATTTATTTTCGTTCAACTCCTTTCATGAAAATATTTCTTTACACCCACTTCCTATTGATATGGATAATTTACACAGACTTCGTTGACATGTACAACACTTCATCTCAGATTAACACACGAGTATTTATTTCACGCAATCAAATTACGTAAGTAAACTAATAGACCTTAAGCGCTAGGAAATGCTTAAAAGCAAAGCACCGGAAAATAGTCTAAACTTGGGCCCTCAGGAGCCCTTTGGAGCTATTGCAGACGTGCACGTGTAAGCCTGGCTATACAACAGTTCTTGTAAAGGTCAGCGGTATTAAAAGACACAGACATAACTCGCTTAAGCATGAGACATCTATAACGAAACATGTTAATAATACAACGCCCCAAATATCACAAACGATGTTTTTAAACAAAGATATTAACGATTTGAGTGGCCAAATAAAATCACTTTCCCACGTGTGTCATACATTCATTTTTTAGACAGCATTACTGACTTCATTTTATTTTTATTCAAGTATACAAATCACGAAATTATATTAATACATTAAGATCAGTTGTAGTAAATGCAGCCACACGGAAGTATTTTGTTTTCTTTGTTGCATTCAGTCTCATCCGAAAACTTTGAATATCGCCTCTCTTTTAATTCCAAACATTTTCACGCTCTGAATGCCCTGAAAGTACAGCTTCTAACAATGTAGTAGTGAAAGTCTAAAAGTAACGGTTTTGAAAACTGGGTTAGAAACATCTAACATCAATATTCGCGCGAGGAAGATGATTGAATTTGACACTGGCAGTATTAATTAATTTATAATTGAGAGTTAACTGATAAAACAAAGTGGAAAAAATAACAAGAACTTAACAAAATAGCCTTAAATTATAAGCGCTCGATGTCTTATGTCTATTGTTTATCGCATGTATATATCGCATTATGTCTATTTTTTTAAGAGGCGTCATATTTTCGCAAGTTTGCCGGAGAAAAGTGCAGGAAGAAAAGAAGCATTCGGCGGAGGCGTTTACCGCCTTTCGGAGTGTAAATTCGAGAAAAGGCGTAGAAAATCTGGGGCTATCTCTTAGAATATAGTTTAAAAACATCGGTGTTCCTATAAAAAATCAATGTTTTGAAAACTTATGTCGCATCCCTAGTTCCACCCAGCTAAGCAAGAACAATTGGTATACAAGCAGTACACCGTTTTTCTTTGGATCAACACCACCTTTCTTATTTAATGCATTCAATAATATTTATGCAAAATAATGTATAAATCCAGAGTGCATGTTTTACAAACATCGCAGAATCATAGAATCTCAAAATATTTGTTGAATCTATAAATCTATGGTGTTTTGCATGACTAGAAACCAGACATTTCAAAACGGCAAAGCATTCACTTTACACAACTCCATGCGCTGCAGAAGGTTTTCCTGAACTGTCTTTGTCTTCAAATCCTCCCAGAATTGCCTCTCAAAGCATTTTCAACACCGCTAACTTTCCTTCCCTTTCAGAGCCTGTTCCCCACTCAATCCCCATACCTGGATTCCGACTTCTAATACTTCGCGGGTTTCCCGAAGTAATATTATGGATAATACATCCAGGCGCGTCGAAACAACAATGTTCAAGAAAATATTTCTTAAAACAATGGAAAAGTTTTAAACAATAGAAAAGCTTTCAGAACAATGACATCTCTCGAGTGCCAGTGTTTCATGTTAAATGTTTTACAGAATTCATCAGCGAATTCGCTCCCGTAAAAAAGAAAACCACATTATCGAACACGCCAATTTGATCTCACACGACAGATTAAGGAGCGCTAGTTTCCTTCCTTTTCCAATCACTTACGGTGTATAGAGAACTGGTTTATCACAAACTAAAGATCAATTATTACTACACCGCTAAATAAACAGCACACACCTCAATACAATACTCCTCCCACGAATGTTCTTTCGTTCACATCACATTACCCCGCACTCGACTGGAAAAGAAATATCCCGATACGTCCCACAATGGATAAGAGCCAAAATTTATTGCTTATTTATCCTTGAAAATAGATTTTATTACATGGGAGGGTGTTTTTTTTTCTTTCAAAAATTTAAGTAGTATATGACAGTGTAGGGATCACAGAATTTTGAAAATGTGCACACAATTCACTTTTTCCCATAGCACGTCATACGCAGTTTTAACTTTTTTTTTTGGACGTAAAATAAAAAAAAATGTTTGCGTAAGATCCTAGGCCTAGAGGGGGCGCCCATGTCCTTGCCGCCACCACCACAACCGCCTCTCTTCTAAGCGAATTTCGCCATGTCCGGCAACGGGTCGTTGACGCACGGCGGGGGCGCCTCCACGGAAGCCGTTAGGCGCGAGCGTGAAAGCGGCGACGCGCCCCGCCACGATTCCCGACACGCCACGCGCACACGGCTCCCATTGCCCACTCATTTTGTGCCAGAGAAAGACGTCCCACTGGCCTTCGCGGGTAAAAGATACAGAGAGCGAGCAAGGAGAGGAGCTATTTCTATGACCTTCAAGAACGACACGTGCAGGGGCAGAGCGCCTCAGAAATAGGAAATTTCCTAGCAACATCCCTAACAAATTGGTTTTAACCTTATCCTTCTCTTCCCGATTTGTTAAGCTAGCAGCTTTACACTGGTAGCAATACGTTTCCACAATTTCTTCCGGCCATTTTGCTTCTGCTTCTTGCAGATACCATTACACTTATGGGCAAATCGCGTAAAGAAATTGTGGTCTTGAAGACGCCCGTACTTTTACTAAATGATGCGAGGAAAAACCGTCGACGATTGATGTGGACGACACATTACTCATTTAAAACATCACATTTATTATCAATAGTACAGAAGATTTCCTTTGAGAGCCTGCCACATCTTATACAAAAAACCCTATACCATATTACGTCAGTACAGGTTTAACCACTAATACTTTAAAGAATACTGTAAATACACTCATTTCTGGGTTAACTGTTGAAATATTAGCATATAAATTTACGAATAATCACACAGTATATGGTATTTTTAAAAACAATTATTACATAATGGTCTAGGCGGTGAAAAAGTCGATCAACGTCTATAAAAAAAATAACTCTCCGTATCCACTTTTATTAATTATTTTCTACAAAAAATCCTTTATATACCTATTTTCCGTAACAGCCTCATTTTTTAAATCAAAACGTTTTCGTTGTTCTCACTCCCAATTAAATGGATGTTAATGTAACATCTTCATTTCCTTTTATAAAAATGTAACAATTCATTCGACCACAGGTTTTAAAACATCCGTTGCCTTCTATTTATTACTTCACACATTTTTAGCCAAAAAATAAATGATTCGGGTTTTAATTAGTCTCTTTCTGACGGAATTTGAATCATTTAATGTTCATCTATTTCGTGGATTTCGAATATTTACAGGTACTTCTCGTACTGTTTTAAAACTTTTCCCCTCATTTCAAAAAAAGTTATAGTACAACACAAAATCCGTCTGAGTTAAAACCTTATTCATATTTTTCCGAGTACATGGCCATTGTCACCGTTGGCTTCTTGCAGCAATATCTTGCTACGATGAGAATTCGATTCTACTCGCAGCAACAGCCGACTATCTATTTCACAGGACAGGAACACACGAGTTTACATTACGCTCGCAATATTTTGAAAGAAATGATACCAACATCAAAAATATTTACTGCTGCAGTGTTTACATCGGCAACTTTTCTTGTGAAATAACATTGCTTGTCAGTTTTTTGCAAGTGTGAAGCCCGCGTTACTGATACCACTACTACTATTATTACTACTTTCATCACAAACAATTGAACGATTTCTGAACGACTCCTCAAGATAAGCAATTTCCATGATTCGAATCTCTTGTGCAATCAATAATGATCCGTTACATCGAGTTTGAGAACTAGTATTACAAATGAAATTAGGAAAGCTTCGATCTCCAGAAGTTAGAGCACGTACAGACATTACGTTGCCACAGACAACTAGGGCACTCCGCATTCTATTCATACATAGTACATGCACACACACTTTCAGCTCACGGCTTGTCCAAATGAGAACGACGCATTCCGTCGCACACGGGGCTCTGCATAGCCATTAATTCAGACAGTGTGAGAAGTTTCCTTCCATACCCATTTACTACAAGAACATGGTTGAACGAGATCTCAGGAACACCCAGTCGAAAAGGTGCATTACGATTCAAAACCCACAGTTCACAATTAACACGCACAGACATAACGCCTAGGAGCATACTCGCCTTACCAAAACAGGTTCTCTTTTTTTAGTTTTTTTTTTCTTTTTTCGACTGGTTCGAAAACACGTGTGGCGAGTCCAACGAGATCGTCAAGTATTTCAACTAGTTTTCCAGCCTAGTCTGAGCCGATCAGACGGATGAGATTTTTGGCTCCGGTTTTCCTTTATCACATCCTCGCATATGTTTACGAGGTACCCAGTAAAGACCATTCTATTGTTTTTCCTCGCAGCTTTCAACATTCTTTGCAACTCCAACCAGGAGAGTACAGAGTTCATTCTCTACTGTCTTCAATAAGCAACTGTATAGGGGCATAATTAAATTAACTAGGTAATGACCAATTAAAATACTTAATAAGGTTTTCGGCGACAAAAATAAATCCAGAGAGAACAAGTTATTGATACGTTATTCAAAACCAGGGAGAAGTGTAGTTTCGATCCTACCTTCACTAACTCCTAGTTTCGGAACTGGAATGTTAAAAATACGTGCCCTGATCAGGCAAGAAAATACATTTTTATAGTTTGTAGTACACAACGCTTTTTTATTTCATCACATTGAACTGTTAACAGAAACGTTTCATTCTTTTCAAGTTACCGCCTGGTCGTCGTTGCCGCGAATGCAGCGGTGTCTACGGGCATGGGTCCCGCGACAGTATATCGGAACGGGTTAATTGTGTCGATTTATGGGAGCACCATTGCATTTCGACTACGGCGGATGTAAGTCTGCGGGGTACATTTCCGGCATTCCCATGGGCACGCACGGGCGCCGAGTGGTGTGTGTGTGTGTGTGTGTGTGTGTGTGTGTGTGTGTGTGTGTGTGTGTAAGGCATGCAAGGAACCAGGCGTGGCGTGGCATCGCTTCGCAGTCTCTAGGGGCCTCGCGAGCCAGCGCCCCCCTCCCCCCCTCGCTCACGCGTCGGCGTTGGCGCGCAGCCACCCGCGCGGACGGGTGGAGAGGGGGGAGGGGGCGGGGCGGGCTCCGTTCCAGCGCCCCCGCGGTTCGCGCGCGCACGCGCCAGAATCCCTTCCCCACCCACCCCCTCTCCGGGGGTTATCAACCCGACCGAAGACCAGCGCCGGGGCGCTCCACTGCTAGCGGCCGCAACCGCCGACCGTGCCAAAGGCCATCAAGTCCTCGGCACAATATCCGCTTGCCCAAATCATTTCAGCGCCAACTCGAACTAAACGATGAGAAAATTAAAAGATGAGAACTGCAACTCCATTCATTTAATGCTCTTCTGCACTACGCACTACATTCTTAATCATAAGAATGACTAAGCCTTCTAGTCTTGCGTATGTTCCTCAAAAACCTCATGTAAGGAAAACCGGTGGAACTCTCGTAACGTAAATTGGAACTTCCTTGTTGTCTTTCTATGACGTTGTTTTGTAGGCGAACAATCGTCATGAACAGAATGTTATTAAACGACATTAGTCATTCAACAACCGAAATCTGAGAATGTTTACGACTGACGATTTGAATCACGAGACGAGGGACTTCAGAGACACTACGCCGCCACCACCACTTCCTAATCCCAAGAAGAGTCAGGAATTCGGCCGATGAATCACACACACACAGATTGAACGAGGGATAAACACAATTGCTTTGCCACGTCATTCGAAAGCGAATAGCGGAAAAGGGCGAAGACAAATAACCCTTCTGCGCAGTTCCATTGAAAACCCATCAACAGTTCCACGGAAACCAGACTGCATCCCATCCCTCCCCGCCATCATTATGAGCGAGCGCGCCGCAAGGAGCAGGCGCATCGCGGAATCAGGGGGCGTCGAGCTCTAGGAACAGGCGGCGGCGGCGGCGGCGAGCGCGAAAGACGGCCGACAACACGGTCGCTGGCAGTGGTCTTTTTATAATCGCCTCGCCTCTGCTCGACGAGAGGAGGGGAGGGGGAACAGCAAAAAGGAGAAGCGAGAGAGGAGCGGCGAGGATGGAAGAGGAGGAAGAGGGGGAGGGGGGGGGGCGACAGCCCACGGCCGCGTGACGCAACGCAGGCGCGCGGGAAGCAAACAAGGCCCCTCCCCCCTTTCCCCTACTCCGCCCCCGCCCCGCTCCGCCCCTCCCCACAATCGCCTGCACTCGCGCTCGCTCTCACTCGTGCGCCGCGGAACAACACCGCGAGCCCACCACGGCGGCGAAAGAGAGCGCAAATAGACGGGACGGAGACGAAGAGGCCGAGGATGAGAAACAGTCGGCGCGCCCAGGGCGGAACTCGAAAGAAGACTGCACGGTTGCCGGCTCGTCGCCCCTCCCCTCCCCATCACCATCACCACCCGCTGCCATTAGATGGGCCGCCATTAAAGCCGTCTGCTCGCTAATTATACGGCTGCCCCACTGCGCGTCCGTCCCCCGACCGAACCCACATCGTGGTGGCCGTCGGGCTGGCCGCGGGCGGAGGCGAAACTCGCCGCGTGGAATTGCGTTTCCACACACACCGTTACCGACGGCGCGTGCGTTTCACCTTGGCGGCGGCGGCGGCGGCGGCGGCGGACACAAAGAGATGCTCTCTTTCCCAGGCGCTCGTTACGCGTCAGGCGGCGGCGGCTGAGGCAGCAACAGCGCAAGAACGCAACGCTGCGGCCGCACCATGCACGGCATAACACATCGTCGTTACGATGGCAAAACCTCAAAGAGACTTCTGGTTGTTACATATAACCAGGTGGTGTTATCGACGCAAAAAATCCCGATTTTTGTTTCCTGAAAATATTTGTTTACGGGTCACGTGGATTGACTTTTAAAACAGGTTCGTCACGCAACGGACATTCGGATACAATTCCACAGTAAGATACCAAGAAACTTCGGACCCATCCGCGACAAAACACGCCCTGACAGATTTATTTCACTCACAAATATTTCGATGCCATGTTTTCTATGTCTTGTTCAGATATACATTTTGAAGTAACATTACAAATTGAAACTTTCAATTGGGCGTCAATGTGAGCTTTTTCATTCCAAGTATTCCATACGGCAAGAGGAGGGATTGCGAAGAGATCGATCAAACATGATAGAGATAACACAATGAACTTCGCCTGAACGTAATTTTTAAAAACTAAAATATAACAAAATTTAACTATTAAAGAATGGTATACTGTAGCAATGCAATGTATGCATTCTTCGAAACACAAAAAACGAGAGAAAACGACCGATATCAATTTTCAAGGTTCAGGGTACATTTAGGATTGTTTTATTTTTATTTTCAGGAATAATCTTTGTGATAAAAGCATCGACCTTTTTCTGGCGGTTCTACTAAAGAAGATATGCCAGCGGCAATGGGTCCCCCTCCCATTCGGGAGTATTTCGGGCGGCGACTAGAAATAGCTCCTGGGAGCGGTCGGGCGAGAGAAAGGCCGGAGGGACGGGCTCACGGAGCCTCTCCTTCCCTCCGTCCCTCTTCCACCCCCCCCTTACGCGGCAGGAGGTCGGGACTCCCCGCCCTTCGTTACCAACAAAGAATCCTCCACTGGGCCAGCCGCCCCAGTCTCCAACAAGTGGAACTGCAGGCAAAAAAGAGCCTGGCGCTGGCAGCATGGAATGGAGTTCATGGCTTTAGAAAGCTCTATCTACACATTCCGTTCCGTGAGTCACGGAATGAACAATCGAACGATAACGATAAAGACATTCATTTTTTATCGATGCTGATAAAACGTAATCGAGGATACGCATGCCAAATCATTCCTTAATAGAGCCGTATGTAATATGTAGCGTGTCAACAAATAATGAGTCGGTTTCACTCTCAAAAATATTTACTACTGATTGGTCCATTTCCTGCAGGTTGACAGGCTTCACAAGCACGAATGTTGTAAATTTGCAGTTGTCAACTGAGAAACGCTAAAGATTGACAGAATAAATAAACCTAACTTTTCTTTCGAATTCTTCAATAGTTTGCATTCATATCATGGCAAGTTCGGGCAAAGCAATGTCAACAAAGACAAAAGGCATGGTTTCGTAACGGGTAGTAAGCACGCATACTCAAATGAAACCACTAGAAATATTCCACTTTTAAGCCTCAGTACCGATGGGCAATATTTACAGGCAAATGCTCCACACGTTTATTAGTAATGGCTTTTTCCGGGATAAATCACTGGGCATATATCGGCCCGCCAGGCTCCAAGACCCCTCCCCCCTCCGGGCCAGCAGACAACATGGCGCCCCGGTTGCGCCAGCGGGTGTCCCGCCGCCACGCGGGACCTGGAGAAGGGGGAGACAGGTTTTTTAAACCTTCGCCCGCCCCGCCGCACACAGCCGCTTCCCCCGGCGGCCACCAGCGAGCGGACAAGAGACGTCCGCGATCCGGTGGAAATCGGAGAGCGCCACGAAACGCTTTCCATTGGACGAATCGGAGGCGTTTTGGAAGCAAAGATGCGTCATCGGCGACCATGTTTTCAAAATATCAATGTTTCTACAAAAATGTTGATGTTTAGAACATCGATTTAAACTGTAAATTAATGTAGACGGCCACCGTCAAATTAAATTTTGTTGCGAACGAATGTAATTACGCAGATCATTAAACCTGCTTTAAAGCATCAATGTTTTGTCGTGGATGTTTCATGGCTATTTCGAAGGGTTTCCGTGATTGAGAAATACCAATATTCTACGTTCAGGATTGTTTAGAAGACAGATTTTTTCCCCAAAACGTCCGAATCGAGCATGATCTCTTCAGTATATTGATATTCTCATTGTCTATTAGTAGCAGGACTTATTGCTTCAGTGTAAAGGTTGGTTTTGCTAAGAAACTGTTTACAGCTGACAGTAACAAATCTGTGGATATTAATTACATGTTTTTATTGATGAAATCTGATATTTTAGCACGGCTAAGTAGAAATACATAATAATAAAAGATAGAATTGATAAAAGAGACGAATAATTAAACTTAACAGAATATACTGATAAAGTAATATTCGCAGTATAATCCAACAACTACACATTTTAGTATTGCAGTTTATCTTGCACAATTAACCACTTCTTTACACACACACTAAATGGTTAGAACCCTTCAGAAGAAATACGTAATTTTAAGTGTGTTCGAATTCCCTCGCCTCGCCTCGCCTCGCCTTCAATTCTCCTCAGAAACTCAGGCGGAAACGCAAGTGAATCGGGGTACAGCCGTTTACGATGCAGCCAGCCTTGGCCCGTGCTCTGAATGGCCGCCACGCACAGCGTCAGGCCGTTCGCCCGCCTATGCAGCGATGGCGCGAGGGCGGGGGCGGGGGCGGGGGCGGGGGCGAGAGCGAAGCTGACGCAGCAACAGCCGCGGCCGGCGCCCACGTCAGCTCCACCAATGGATTTCAATTTCCGGCCCAGCAAATTAACGCGCGGAGAAATACACGGGCACAGGTGCTATCTCCCGTCTCCCTGTACTCTCTTCTCGCCATGCATTCCCGTCATGCATGGTGGCGATAGTAAGCAATGTTCCCAGTCAGAAACCTGCACTTGGACAGCGACAGCTTGAAAACTGTGAAGGGTCGAAGAGACGGTGGGTAGAGCTGGATTCCCATTGTCCCGACATGAATTTGTATTAAACGCTAATGATCAAAACTAACCTGAAACTACTTTCCCTTATTTTTGTCCGTTTAACTACGCTTTATTTACGATACTGTCATTTCTTTTCGTATTGTGGAACAGAAATTTTGTTACGTACTGATATTCGGTTTCGCTGCACAAGACTTGACAAGATAATTTCAAGAAATAAGATTTGCCTCTAAATATGTGACTACACGAATTAACTTAATCGAGAATCGTTGATATCGTTATCAGTTGAAAAGAACACAATCGCAATAAAAAGACCACTGTGAAGTGCATCGCTGTTAATATGCACGCAATTTATTCATCACTCATATAAACCAAGGAAAAGTTTCTACAATTGGGAGAGAGAAAAATAGCATATTGGCCGATAAGGAAAACAAAGGTTTCCGGCCATACGTGAAACCCTGCATATGCACACGTGTAAGAAATCTTTTCGTTTTCAATACTGACATTTTCCGTTGTACGAATCGGAGCTCCAACAGGTCTTTCGTCACCCCTCCCCCACGCGCGCGCAAGCACGCACACACTGGCACACAAACAAAAAGAAATTCGATACGAGACCAAACGCCAGCTTCCAGGAAAGCCGGGCCTCGCCCAAAGCGGCAACCGCGCCTCCAGTTCAAAAGCGAAAGGGCGCCGGACCCAGGTGATCAGCGAAAGGGGCAGAGGGAGAGGAGGGGGGGGGGTCGGGTTCCGCAAGAGCCGACCGCCCGAGGCGGAAGAGGGGGTGGAGGCAGCGGCCACGCTCAATTACGAGATTACTTCCAAGATGAGATCGTTGGGTGCGAAAGCAAGTAATGGAGAGCTTCGTTTCCCGGAAAATGAAGCTGCTGCGAAACACATTTTAAACTGAAAGGATACTCACTACCGGAAGTACTTCAATGGAATTTTTCAACACCACTCAATACTTTACACCTTCTTCGGAATAATATGAACTTTGGTATGCACATCATTCAACAATGAAAAGACATTCTACTTCAAAGGAATCATAAAATGCACTCATTAAAACTCGTATTACTCGAGGGAAGAAAATAAAATCTTTTAACTGTTTAGTATTATAAATTACTGTAATTTATATTGGAAATGCTGATCAAAATCTAATTGCAAGTTTTTGGTGTTGTTAAACCTGAGCGAAACATCCAACTATACGTTCAAATGCTAATCATATCTACATTTCCTCCAAGACTGGTAGTTAATATCAGGCTGGTTTGCCTTCGTCGCACAGAGATGCATCGGCGATGAGTTGTTACACGCTTTAAGATTAACACTTCCAGGAAGCAATGAATCCGACGAATAGTGTTTATACATACGCCGAGAGTGGTTTCATCTTATGAAACAATAATACGTTATATAAATCAACGCCGGATCTACCGTAGCTTGAGCATTACCTACACCTACATGGTCACAGAGCGCAGCTGACACTGAGAATTTAAAGACTTGTCTTAAAGAGGAAAGACGTTCTACTTTTACCAACTGTTTAAAAACGCACTAAAGTTCCAAGAACGGAAATGGGAACTTCCAAGAGTTGTCTATATTCAAAAGAGGAATGTAAACAACAGAAAGAATGTTTCCATTCTGCTCCACTAAAGGCAAAATTCACACGACAGAGAAATTGAGAAGTTTGAAACTCATTTTCACCTTTATTTACTTCTGTTAGCTGGTGAAAATGATACGTCGCAACATTGAGATTGAATTGAATTGCTCTTTCTTCGAACAACCATCCTCTGAGGAAAATTGCAATACGCGGAAGCCATTCGATTGTTTTGATTTTTAATAGTGGAAAAACACTGGAAGGAAACTTTACTTCCTTTCTAATTTACAAATACGCTTAACACACTCTTACAAGATGTACTGGTTCTACCGGGACACAGGAAAGGAAAGTTGGAAGTCAGTGAAGAGGTTCTCTTAGTGGATTTCCTTGTACACGAAAAAAAAAAAAAATCCTTTCCTTTTCCTTCAGAGTTATTTTGAAAATCCATCACTAATCACTAGTGAGTCTCTTTATCACAAATTAAATTTTTGTTTAAAATATTACCACAGGTACCAACAGGTTAATGCACTGGAGTTAATGCACCTGCACATAAGTAACATTCGCCAAATAACTTGATATAACAGATTTTGAAGTTTCCAGACTCGCGAATATCCATGCAATTGACACCAAAACTAGTATCCAATATCTGATACAATAACTAGAAAAATACGGGTTAATGTACTAATCTAACACCGAAAGAACCGGAAGAACTGTCTTACGTACACCTTTATTTTGAGGTTAATCAAACAAACTGTTCACATTATCAAACGTACTGTACTTACATCAATAATTAAACACCGTTTTCATTCGATAATCTTCTATATAAATGAATATATTTTCGAGCACACAATGATCTTTCGAAAAAGTCTGCGATACTTTTCTAGGTGATAACTTCTTTACAGCAGAAAGTGCCAACGCTGTAGAAAACAGATGGGAAGTTTCTGAACGAATTACTTTTCATTTTTCCCTCACTTCTGATTCTCGAGATTCGGATAATCGCCGTCGATTGTACCACGAATCCGTATGACCTGACCGCTTTCCGGTCCCATTTTAATGAATATGAATCTCGATTTTTCCAGGAATTCCTTTCACTCATCGCTCTTGCCTCCGCGGGCCTCACTGCGGTACAGATGCTCTGCGTCATCGTGATGCCAGAGCGTATGAACATGAATATAACTAGACATCGGATGTTTAGGCACTAAAAAATCGTCTTTTAGGCGCTGTAAAGTCAAGAATAAGGAGAAAAAAGGCACTATTATAAGAGTAATATACAATAAAATGGAAAAATTGTATTTTTTGTCTGTATTATTTTGTAAACTTAAATGCACAAAACCAGTTCGTATATTTTAATGTCAAACTAGATTTACACATTTACAACTCTTCTACATTTTATTCTTAATAGTTTCCATTAACCAGTAATATTTACATATTACCAGTAACTTCGCACGGATCACAATTTCAAATTTGCGACGACTGGGAGACAAAATCAGTTTGAATGCGGAGAAGGATATCTGAACGATGTGACTGGCATATGTTTTAGTAATCCAACACTAGCACCACTGAAACCTTCTGGGAATTTATATTTATTTCCACTTAAAATTTCGGTTCTCTCGGTGTATCGTCCATGTTCTTAGATCATCGCTGGTATTTATGAAATAGGGAAATGGAGAAAAATCAGTTGGAATACTTTCGGGAATTCACTCATAATTTTAAATTTCAGGAGGTGAATCGAAGATTTCATAATGAATGGTCACGTTGGACCATCACCGATTTTCCGATATCTTAGCATTGTATATAAAGATAATAAATAAAAGACGAAAAAAGTCCTAAAAAAGGTATTTATGCAAAAAATAGGCATATAAGCAAAAATAAGCATTATAAAACTTCGTCATATGTCATGATTCGTGGACATATATTATCAGCCTTTGAATAAGTTCTCTAGAAAAAAAATAGGCATTTCCCTAAACGTCCGATGTCTAAATATAACATTCGAATGCAAACGCCTGCTCCCGCGCCGCGGCGCGGACGAGCGCGCCACAAACAAACAATGTGTGTTGGCGGCGGCGATAGTGTAACGGTTAGCGTATCGGACTGTTTGTGGGTTCGAAGCCGTGGATTTTTAAGGGCGAAAAAATCCTTACGCCCTTACGCCTTCCTTCGGAGGGGAAGTAAAGTCGGCTGTCCCATGTTAGTAGATTTACTGCATGTAAAAGATCCTCAAGCCTAAATGAAGCCTCTGAGCTAAATTCCAATCGCCTGTTTCGTCGCCCAAGTAATACCTTCTTTCTTTCATGGTTGGTGAAAGGAGCGTAGCGAAATTTGCGTGGTCAGACGGAAGAGCAGGCCACATGGCCTGAATCTCGCCTCATAAAATAAGACAGTCAATTCAATTCAATTCAAAAACAAAGGCGCCTTTTCGCAAGCGCTGCGGTCAGTGTTCAGGGCCGCTGCGGGGCGGCGCGACGTCCTCATTAGCGCCGGCGCGGCTCGTGATTAATGGCCGTGGCGTATGACTCACGTGGCCCGTCCTCGCCCCGGGGCAGGTGGCAGTCGACGGCGCCCAGCGACTCGCGGCGCTGCTTTACGAGCGCGATTATGCGTATTGGTTCTTTACCACCTCCCACTCGCTCATTAGAGATGCGACACTGATACCGAGGTTTTCATAATATCGACGTTTCTACAAAAAAATACTTGTTTTAACATCGATGTATTGGATTTTTTTTGAACAGCAATGTTATTATGCCCCATGTTTTGTTCGTGTATGAAAAATTCCTGTAAACTCAATTTTGGAAAAGAAAATGATGTAATAAGTCATAGCATCCCCGTTCTTTGTGTGTTCGAACCACACGAACGCGGTTTGCACAACCTTCACCGAGCAACTATCCTTCGCCCGAGATAATCCTGATAATCTGGCATTCCCTACGTCTTTCCTCATATTTCGCACACGGGGTGGCGGTTTTTGTTTATACTTTGTTTTCAGTTACATTTTAATTATGAATTAACATACACGAACACTATCAAATTAAGTTTGGTCGCGCAGGGATTTAAGGTTAGAGGTTAGTAAACCAGGTTTAAAACATCGAAGGATTTTGGTCAATTTATTAACACATTTATTATTAATATGTCGATGACGCATCACTTCCACACACAAAAGAATGTGCGAGTATGTTTAAGGGGGAGGAATTGTTTACAATCCTTGCAAAAAACGCTCATTTTTTTCTGTATTCAAAATTCAATTAGTATATGGCTTAGGAATGGGATCATAGAATTTTGAAAACGTGCACAGAATTCACTTTTCCCCCTAGCACGTCACACAGTTTTTAACTGTTTACGTAAAAAGTAAATACAATTCTGTCTGAATGCAGATGTATATGTCTATATAAGCACGTTCTCTGCTCTTTCGAGTCTAGTCACGTTTGTTCCTGCAGTGGCTTGCCATTGCCTTCTCCATGACCACCTTAAGGCGGCTCCACACATTCGGTATTCGGCGAACAGCGAGCAACCGCTCGCCGAATCCCGCGTAGTGTGGATGAGTCGCTTGCTATTTGCCGAGCGACGAACATTCGGTGTTCGCCCTACCCACCGCGCGGCGGCCTTTTAGACACATCAAAGACAGCGAAAATTCACCGAACACGTCAGCTGCTCGGGATTGGGCGAGTAGTAGCTCAGTTGGTTTAGTGGTGAGTTGTAGTTGACATTTACATAATTGGAATGATTGAAGGCGTTGTCATTGTCAACAGTACTATTTATTTCAATAAGAGTAGCTTTCGATGGCTTAGCCATCATCAGTTTTCTGCTGTCCGGAAGTCACAAAAACGACTACCCCCGCCGAGCAGTAGCTCGCTGCTCGGCGAATGCTGAATGTGTGGAGCCGTGCGAATTCTCCGCCCAAGCGGCGGGGGTGGGCGTGGCGGGGCACGAGCCACGCAACGAAGGGATTGCGCGCGGAGATCGGCAGCTCCACGTTGCTCACTGCCAAACCCCGAGGAGACGGCCTGGCAGGCAGCCTGCACGCTCCACCGCCCGCCCACCAGCCGCTCGCTCGCTCACCCTTTCCGCCGCCTGAACAATGGGCCGATGGTATCTGGCGCAGCTGCCATTTCGCCTCCCTTCGCGCAGCCGGCTCCCCCCGCCCCCCCTCCTCAACGGAACTGCCCGCCAACACTTGCCACGAAAGGACGCCAAGCATTCATCACAACTACTACGCAACATCGACAGGAAGCCTCCATTAAAAATACTTTCCCCCGAAAACTTTCATCCAACCGGATTCTTTAACTAGCATTCCAGCCACTCTGAAGTTACATTCTCTTTGCTGAGCAACGAGAAAAGTTTGCTTCACCGAACTGTCGCCAAACAATGTCGCTAAGTGAAACGACCAGAATGCTTCATCGTTTTACACATCCGAAAGCTAATAATGGAGTTGTCGATCCTTGGTTGACCGCAGGCTTTTTTTTCAGCACTGCTCGCTCGCTCGCTCCCACTCCCACACCATCCTAACAGAGATGAGGACGATGTTGAAAACCGCGAGGGTCCCAATGGCGGCGAACACGTGGCGTGCGCTTGGCTCCGGGCGACCTTGCACAAGACGCGTCCGTCCGTCCCTCGGCTCGTGTACACAGCACCGCCAACATGGGAGCGGCAGCCGCGCGCAAATGCACGGCTCCTGCACGGCCCACGGCCGCGCTGATAGCCTCGAGGACCGAATGCAACACGGCTCCTCCTCCTCCTCCTCCCCCACACTACGATTCAAGAGATCATGTACTCGTAAGACTGTCAATAAAACTTATCCGTTTCTGACGAATGCAAAAAAATGTCTGAATAAGATGCAATTTTAAACAGCGAAAGCACACACAAGTTTTATTAATTGGAAATTTAATCATGCCATTAATCACTGATCTGCACGACAAGCAGGAACACACGACGCTTTACAATTCTCAAGAATATGGTAATGGGCAGCTTTGAAGGGTTTCTTATATAATTGCTTATATACGTGTTGCATTACAATCCATGTGTACGAAATTAAAAATTGAAGTACTTCCAGACATACTTTTATTTCTAGTCTATTAACATTTTAGCCCTGATAGAAATCAAAATAAAGCAATACATAACGAGAGGTTGGTGGCCTTCGTTTCTGGCCTGTACTTTTTACTGACGGATTCAAGCCCGGATTAACACGTTAATAGTTTTGAGGACGACCAAAAATATGACGCGCCCTAACATTGTTGAACTATTTCAAGTTTTTAACCCTAACCTACAGATCGAAAATTAATAAATTTTTAAATTGCTATTTAAATATTCACGTTGAAATATGTTTTGCGTTTTTGAGAAAAAATATCTTGTTTAAAAACTTACAGTGGGAGAGATATTCAAGGGGAGTTAGGCACGCGTCTAGTTCGCACAAATCCACACTGGCCAGACCGAATTCCAACACGAAGCCGTGGAGGAGCAAAGCGAGCCTCCGCGTAGGGGGCGGGCGACGGCGTCCGAGCGACCGGCAGACAGACAGACAGGCAAGCCAGCAGACAGGCTGCCCGCTCGAGCGGCGGCCTCCGCGGCGCTTTCACGTGCACGGCCCGACCGCCGCCGGTCCCGTTCCACCGCCTCCGCCGGCTTTCGCCGCCACCGCCACACCCCCTCCCCCCCGTCTGGATGCTGAAGCGGTTCCTCGCCAGCTCCCGCGCGACCCCGCCGCAGCAACGCGGGAACGTTGCAGTCGCCGTCGCCGCCACACCGATGTGCGTTCCTCCGCCCGGGCGACTCATTTCCAACAGCTGGCCGCCGCAAACAACGTAACGGTACACGAGCCGCCCGCCGCCCCAACGCGGTGCACTTCGCCCGAGAGCTTCGGCGCTCCCATGCGCAGGGATGCAATGGACGAGGGGAGAGGCGGCGGCTCGCAAATCAATCCACTTCAGCCCCTCTTCCCCCCGGCGGACAAACATTTACGGATTCTCCTCTTTACTCCCGGCTAATCTGATGAACGGGCCATCAAATTAATGCCCGGGTAAATACACGCCACAGCACATAATGCTTATAATGCGCTCAAAGATACATGTGGTGGAAATGGTGTTGCGTTGCGTGATCACAGCCGTCAAGTGAAAGACGCTTCATCAAATGCCGTCACTAGCCCCTAGAAGCATTGCACTGATTTTAAAGAATACACAGATCTGGATTTTCATCGCCATTACGTTTCAGATTTCGCTCTTTTCTGCATGAGTAACACTGCATTGAAGAACACTTTAACACAGTGATTCTGGGTTCGCGGCACACACTTTCTCCATGGGTAACGTACCGATACACCCGTAGAGTAGAAGGTAACCTGTGCACCTTAGGATTTCAAAATGTCTGCTAGTTTCAGGAACATACTAAGCATATATACGCAAAATAGAGATTTTCAGCATTGACTCTCATTACAAATAAGGAAAACTTTGGCAGTTTTCTTCTGTCGATACAAATGGAACTAATCCTTTTCAACATTATTTCCCCGTATTTAAATATTACACACAAGTAAGCGAGCCTACATTTCTGATTAATTACATTATTTTTGACGGAGCATTTTTCAATCAGTCAGTTGCGAACGCAAAGCGGTAGACATACTACGATCATATAATATAACTGGAGTACTTAATACATAACATAGTACTTAAGACGTTTCGAATTTGTATTTTCCTAATTCTATCCGAAACGCATCCACATCCTTACACGACACCCCCTTTCACGAACCACAGTCTTACTATCACCCATAAACAAATTGTGAAATAACCCATTAAGTGAAGATAATACACGTACACATTCATGGGCACAGTTCATGGTCATCAAAGATAGGAGAACACTGCTGATAAAGCTTGACAACAGAAATGTTATGCCAATTATTTCCTTAAAGCAGACCCAGTACATAATATCTCGAAAAATCTTGAAACCGAAGTTTTGAAAACATCAATATTTCAATAAGACCTGTCTTTCGCTTTCAGAAACAACATGCATTCCAGATTTTTACCCTTTTTTCCCGCCGCGCCGGGGAGAATCTCCACCATTTAAAACTATTTTGCTTAGAACGAAAATTGAGGTTTCTACTCCTCAAAATTTCATGATTTTTATTATTAAAAGGTTTTATGGTGTAAGCACTCAGCTTTAATAATACCTTAAAATTAAAAGAATGAACGCTCATCAGCCGTCATTTATCATTACGTCGTAATCAAAACCAACTGAATTGTGTTGTCGGAATGTAATTGGTCTTGGCCGTTTTGTTTGGTGTTATTGATCTATCAAATGCGGGTGGCATGTGATGTTATAGTCAACGAAGCGAAGATCATTCCCAGTATGAAGATCGCGTGTTTTTAAATCCAAAGATAAGGAAGCGTAATGTCCAAAAATGAAAGGTCTCTATAGAACAAAAGCCAGTCTTTATAAGTGAAGCATAACGTTTTGAAGTTAAGGTACATCGAATCCTTTGAAATATAGTCCACTGATATATTGAGGTGCAGGCTTTTGTAAATAAAATGTTTTAAATTTACTTTTCCAGCAACATGTGTATGTTTAGTGATAGTGATTTTATGACTCCAAAATTTGTGAACATCTTTCACAACAAATACTGAAATACTGAACACATGACAATATTTCGCGGTTTTCTGTTTTCCTTATAGCGCACATGTACTTTCCCCAGAGTTCCCCCTTCTGCGCGATGCAGTGGATGCGGGATGCAGTGGTCCACCTAGTGATTTCAAGTTAGCCTGCGCGGCGCCTTCACATGGCGCAAGCCGTTTTCGGTAGCCGCCTCGTGCATCTTGCACCGGCCCGGCCCCGCCCCCTCCTCCCCCGCGCCTTCCCGGTCGGAGCGGTTTCCGTTTCCGGGAGGGCCGGAAACCGCGAGGCGGAATTTCCTCCGGCGCGGCGCGGCGCGGCGCGGTGCAGCGCAGCGAAGCGCACGCCCTGACGCGCGGGCCGGCCAGCGCTGCGGCCTCCCCGCGTCACCCTTTTCCACGCCAAGCGACGCCGCGGGCTTTCTTTGGAGGAAAAGTGCAGCAACGCCGCCGGACGGTAGATTACGGGCACGACGCACAACCACGCGAAAAAATACGTAATCCCACTCCCCAAGAAAGCTCGCGATAGGAACTGCAGAATTCATATTATTATTTATAATTAGTAGTATTTTTAAAATGTGCATTATTATTATACTATTATTATTTATTATATTATTATTTTTTTTAATGAGCATTTTTTAAACCAGATATCTGAAGATGGCTATAAGGTGTAGCCGAAACGTCACGGAAACTACAATGTAGATAAACTAAATCTCAAAAAAGTTCTAGAATAAAAAAATCTGAATGTCTGAAATTTGTAGAAGTTTGTTTTAATTAATAGTCTATACACATTCATAAAAAGAAAAAAATATATTATAAACGCTCGGTCACGGAGTATATACACTGGGGCATTATCTACCGTAGACATGCGATGGCAACTCAAACGCGTCCAGCACTGGACGTGAAGCAAATACTATGTGAAGTATCAGGCTGAGCGACGTGAAATTTCAGCAATCAACAATACAATTATGAACTTCCAAGGTAATCGTCTGACACATTCTTAGCACATACGTATGTCACGATATCTAAATAACAAGTACGTTTTAGTAGGATATGGATCACGGGATCGGTCAATTAATGAAACTCATTAGTTTGCCAACGTTTCAGAATATTTAATTCCTTCATCAAGTACATTTTATTTCGAAACTACATAACGGACGCAGATAGCAAAAAGAGCGACACAGCTGGAAACAGCAATTGGCGCGAATTTCCTATACATACGTTTCCATCGAGAACCATGATCTGTCTACTTAATCAACGGCGGCAAGGCATCTATTTCGTGAAGTCACATTCCGAAAATTTCCGTCCGGGAGCATACCACTTTCTGCTGCACCGGGCAGCTCCCTACTCTACGAGCTGTTTTCCGCGCGCCTTCAGGGTCGCCGGCGCTTCGTGCCAATGGTTTCCCGCGCAAACGCGCGCCCCCGCCCCCTCTTCATCACTTCGCCTGCCGCCGCGCCGCGCTGCCAAGGTCGCACCGCCCACGGCGGCAACAACGACAGCAGCCTCAGCGCATCTGACAAACTCTGCCCTCCCCCCGCGCTCCCGTCAACTGCATCGCAGCCCTCAACCTGCTTACCTGCCCGCTCGTTTGCGCTTTTACACGCACAGTTTATATAAGAAGCAAACGATGACACGTCCATTTGGCAAAAATTTTTATTCTGTTGTTTTTACCTAGAATTTGATGTCCAGAAAAAAAAGTGATACGTCATACAACACATTAAGTAGAACTCTATTCGTTGAGTTAAAGACAGTAGAAAAGTGGAAAAAATTTGGGCTAATTTTTTTCCCTTCATTTTTATTGGAAAAAGGTGATGTGGACGTGTCACGTTTTGAATGTTTACTCCTCATATATTCTGCGAGCGCTATTAAAACGAATAAGTTTGCTTCAAAAGATGTGTTCATAACTGTGCCCAACATGGTTGATACTCCGTAGCCGTAACTCGCCAACTGCCACCATTTCCCCCAAGGCGCAATAGGATAATTGCGACCAAGGAACCACAGATAAGATTGAAAGTGACGTAATACAGTTGATTATCGCGAAGAGACAGTAAAAAATAGAAGTTATCGGGCCAACAATCAACATTTACCATCCAATTTACGCACGTAAAAACCCATCCCCCATGAACAAAGCCTATCTGAAATGCGTTCGATACCTTAGTACAATCAAATTTCAACACACGGCCGACATAATAAATCTGGGCGTTTAGCTATGGCGTTCACGTAAAATAAGCGCTATGAATTACGGAAACTTAAATTAAATACATGGCCACTTCCCCAAAACGTTATATGCTACTGAAAAAGAAAAATATGGAATCGAAATTGAATATGTGGGAGAGCATGACCGCGAAGAAAGCATACGAGTACTATTTTGCATTGCCCAAGTATGAGGACGTCCCTTGCAAAACGTGTAACTTGTAATTAACTACATTAATACATTTTAGTTTGTCATTTTGAAATAAGAACTGGTTTTTGGGGGAGGGACCCCATTTGGGTTTTATACCGAAAAGCGTCCGAATTATCGCACACGCTTCGGATCAGAAGACACGTTGTCCATCTCGGGTGAGACGAGACTTCCTCGGCGACCAACAGCCACAAGCGGCCAACAGCTTCAGTGTGAATATGGAGGAACAGGCTCGCAACCGGACTACGCACGAACCGGTTTGGTATCGGGAGAGCATGCTCTCTTCTCTTTTTTTCTTTCTCTCTCTCTCTCTCTCCCTCCCTCCCTCTTGACAGTCGACGCCACGGTGTGCACAAACCAGTCGGGGAAGGACGAGTTGGAAAACGACATACCCACATCAACGGGGACGAGAAACAGCTTCCGTACCATTTTTCAGCGGCCCACCGATTCATTTGCATTCCGAATCATTTGGGAGACAGGTTGGACCGACGGCACTGGCTACTCTCTACATTACATCACACTAATGCATGAAAAGTACTGAATAGTATACTGCAACCACACACACCATCGACAAGTTACAGTGTGTATTTGCTCCTCCATAGCCCAATTCTACATTACGGCCATCACAAGAAACCTAATCTAAGAAACCGTGGGTTGAAATTTCGAGCACATTGCAATAACATTGGACAATTATATCCGCTCACTAAGAGATTAAAAGCGTTATGGCACTGTGATGGAGCCAGTTTGTAACACGTTGGAAATAACATGCGATGCATTTTAATAATCATAATAATCTCTTTGTAAAAGAACAATGGCAATTAATACTTCGTTGCCTGTTTACACTAAACACCCATTAAATGGAATTCAACTGTTTCCTACAACATGAAAATCAGGTGTGAATGGTGGCGATGGCAGCGGCGGAGGAGTGATGTTAGTGGTAGTTGTTCACGAGAAGGGAAATGACACTTGGGCATGCAACTCGAGCATCGGGGCCAATGGCCATTGCTGTTGCTGTTGCACATTCCCCTCAATTCGAGAGCAACATTGATAGAGCCCCTATAAAGCTTAAAAACAGAAATGGGTCAGCGCAACTTCGGGGCAATGCGGGTATCAAGATACAAATGCACACTCATTCGAACACCCAGGAGCCTTGACGAGAGGTGTATGAACTGGCTATTCATAAAGTAGAGAGCGGAACTACTGATAACTCAAGGAATGCAAATAATGTATTTTTTCCAACTCGTTCGAGTTTCGACAACATTTTATCGTACATAAATTCCAGTTATAATAGTTAGGCAATCATTCACAAAAGTAACGGTAACCATCACTACGTTATCAACCAGACACAGGATTTGATTATCTTTATCACATAACATCTACGTTTATCAGTGGTTATCTACTAACAATTAATTACCATCTCCTTCAGGCCAATATTGTATTCTGACTAGCAACACTATTTCACGATCATGACGCACTTCATTGGCCAAGTTATCGCTCTCGCACTGACGCACTGAAGAATTGATAACGCCACATGTTTGCTCGTATCAATTATTCAGTCTGTTTATGTTCGAGATACTGCAGTATCAGACGCATGAAAGAGCACGTTCAGGTTTTGAATCCTAACGCATATCAAATTCGAATAATTTCTTCAATAAATTAAACACGATAAATAAACGAAGTTATGAAGAAGTAGCTAAGGTAAACGGCAATTTACATTTTCCCCAACGTATAAAATTAAATATTTTGAATGCTAAAATTTAAAAACGCAAATAAGCAATTTACAACACGTTGACGATCAATACCCACATTCTCTCAAGAATGTAAAATTCGAAGCGTGTTTTTGTTAACGCAATCATTAAACAAAATTAAAAAGTCAAAGAAGTTTTGTATCGAACTACGGAATAGAAAATACGTTCATCCCACTGACAATACGACCTTTTTTAACAAAGTTCTCAAACGTATCCTGAACTCCCTTCTTTCCACACACACACTAATCACCACTATAGTTCATTTCTGATTTATTAAAAAAGAGCGAGGGCGGATCCAGAGAAGGGGAACGGGGGCATTATGGCGAAACCAGTCTTAGCATTTTTTATTTTAATGAATTGCCTTTCCATTGCACGTTGTCGACATCCGATATTTTACGCATTGCTTTCTGAACATTCGTTCCAAATTAAACACGTAGTATTCGCATTACATTCAAGTGAAATATCTACAATTCTAACCTCGAAAGAATGGATCTTTTTTTTTTTCGAAATTATCATTTGGATTCCTGATCTCTCCAAAATCTGAAGAACTAATATTGAACTGCAAAAACCCAGTCAACATTAGTAAATTATTTCGAAAATTACTGAAAGTAAATACCTTACGGAATTAAGAGAAATCGAACTAGATCAGCGAGATGAAATAGATATATTTAATCCCGAGGACGTTTTAAAATTCCGGTGGGATCCTTTGGAACAATGACATACAATTTTCTTTGTTAATTTCCCACGAACAGGTCATCGCCCCAGCAAATCAACAAACAGGCAATTCTTTTGAATTTGGAAAGTGTTCTCGGGACCTTTAAAGTTTCCTTTCGTTAGGTGATTCTGAGAGAAAACGCGAATTCCGTCGCCCCCCTGGGGATCCGCCCCCGCGCGGCAAGTGCCGAGCGGGCGAGTGGGGGTGGGGGTGGGGGTTGGTGCTCACCTTGGGGTGCTGAGCGAGGCGCAGCGACTCCTCGAAGTGCTTCTGCACCGCCTGCTCGGCCGCGCGCTTCTGCTCCTCTAGCCGCTGCTGCTCCATGCGCTCGCGCTCGCGTTGCTGCTGCTGCTGCTGCTGTTGTTGTTGCTGTTGCTGCTGCTGCTGTTGCTGTTGTTGCTGCTGCTGTTGCTGCTGCTGCTTCTTCTCGCGCTCCTGGCGCTCGCGCTCCCGCTCCGCGCGCTCCTGCTGCTCCTGGCGCTCCTTCTGCGCCTTCTCCAGCTCGCGCGCCTCCTGCTCGCGGCGCTGCTCTCTGCAACACAAACGGGCCACCCGCGCGCACGTCAGTCAGCGCTCACGACCACACCACACCACCCCCGGCTCAGCCACTCATTGCAGCTCATGCATTCGAGGCTATCGTCTCTACCATCTAACCATGCACATGTCGCACAAAGAATCACTCGGGCGACGAAACAGGAGACTTGAATTTAGTCTAGAGGCTTCTTTTAGGCTTCAGAATTATTTACATACAGTACATCTACAACATGGGACAGCGGGGTTGACTTCTCCTAAGGTGAAAATAGGATTCTTTTCACCTTTAAAAATCTACGGCTTCGACCGGTCTTGAACTTGAGTATAACCTGATTCCCTACCTGTTATGACTAAAAACCACAAATTTTCCTGTCTTTTCCCGGTTTTGCAGTGCAATTTTTAAAAAATTGTCACAGGTTTTCTAGGTTATTTTATACTATTAAAAGAATATTAATTTTTTGTAGTGAGTATTAATAAATAATATTTTAAAGGGAAAAACATTAGTTATACATCCGTCTCAAAATTCCCCCTGATTCGATTCTTCTACAACTCCCCTAATTATTCATCTATTTTTAGCGAAACCTTCATGTACTTACAAGGACATGACCGGTGGCAGGCCTTAGAACGAAGATGCGAAGCATTTCACGAGCTCATCAGTTCAGAATACTGTTTACATTCAAGTGAAGTGCCAAACACTATTAAGAATGTACAACGCGAGAATATGAAATACGTAAACGATTAGTTCTCATCTCTCTACTGCTACAGTATATTTAGTACAAATGAAACCCGATGTCTTGAAATTTATTTTCATTTCGCCGCGACATTGCTATACAATTTACGAAATGAAATGAGTCATGAAATTGTGGAATCTGTGTCACAATGTTAGAAGATGGGAGAAATAAAAATCTATCCACACACAGCATTAATTACGAGTGCTTTCAGAGGGCATTTTTGTAGTTCATTAAAGCATTCCAACATTACCTTATCTTGTTCAAGATTGTCTTACGGTGAAGTCGTCCATTAATAAAGGGAAAATAATAACATTCATTCAGTACTAGGAAAATGTTATCTCTTTCTTTAGAACTGAAGGAGGAGGGAATGTTTCCATAATGACATCCCGAAAAGCCACTTTATCATTCTTAGGCAAAAAGGGTCTAAATGGTTCGTCAGTAAAAAAATACGCGCAAATGTATTTGCAATGTGTTTCGTTTATAGCCGTACCTAAAACCACAAACGCTTCCACAAAAACCTTCTTTCCTCACTCTTATTGCGTTAACCACAAATCTTAATACGACATAAGAAAAGATCCTCTAATGGAAAATTAGCTTTCCATCGTTTCTTGGCTATGGACCTTATCTCGTGAGATCCTTCGCAGCTTTTGGACCTTGCCTATCCTCATCTGTATGCAACGCGCTACTGTGACCTCGGCATGTTTACCGAACACTTGGCACACAAACACGTCAACTATCGCCAACGCCAAATATTCTCCCCGCAAACACCCAATTATCAGCTAGTTAAATGAAAACAGATTA
Source organism: Teleogryllus occipitalis (assembly GCA_011170035.1). Lineage (NCBI taxonomy): Eukaryota > Metazoa > Arthropoda > Insecta > Orthoptera > Gryllidae > Teleogryllus > Teleogryllus occipitalis. The sequence continues at coordinate 392,776 of BLKR01000071.1, read as the reverse complement.
ATACCGTCAGCAGTATCCCCCGTCCTTAACCGCGAACCTTCTCTCACTAGGCCGCTGGGCCGCTCGCGGTCGAGTCTTCATTCGGCCACCGACAGAGGAAAAACCCCCATGGCCCGGCCATTTGCAATGCACAATGAAGGAGTTCAAAGCGCGAAAGGTCAGACGGAAGTTGAAACACTTGGCGTGCGCCTCGCCCACTTGGCGAGGTGCACGATGTGTAGCAACAAAGCGGCCTACTGCGCCGGGGTCATGCGCTTTAGGGGTAATGTGAGAGGTAACGAGTCGCATCCAGAAGTAGCCGTTACAGTTCTCATGATAATCCAGGTGCTTTCTTCTCTCGTTGCCGTAAGTGAGGCTTTCGAAGACCATAATTTATCGAGCATAATAATATGTAAGAAAAATGCTACACAGTAGCAAATATTACGAAACTCATTTGTCCGTGTGATGTACCTATTTGAGAAGAAATAAAACAGGTCATCTTCGTCAACATATTAGCTTTATTAAGATAGCCGGCTTTCGTAGGCTTTGCCGTCATCGTCAGTCTCGCTGCTTTCGGCAGAAGTCGGTAGACTGTGCCGATGACGGCAAAGCCCTAGAAAGCCGGCTATCTTAATAAAACTAATATGTTGACGAAGATGACCTCTTTTATTTCTTCTCATAAGAACGTCAACAACAACACCACATCAGAATTCCCACAATTAATATACCTATTTGTTTACAAATTTAACACATTATGTTTATGAAGAAAAGGTGATCACACTTCTATCAATATCAAAAAAACTATCCCAGAGCAAAATTGAATAGGAGATCGATGCAATATTAACTTTCGATAGGGCACGAACCGTACTGAGCCCGAAATACCACTCCCCCGAGCGCTGGTAACTGGCTCAAGCGGCAACGTCGCGTCGCCGGCCACAGACCGCAGCCGAAAATCGGCAGGACTCAACTCCCAGGATGGGGGACAGAAAATGACAGGGGGGGGGGAACAGACAGCATGCCTAAAGGGCACCTTCCCTTCGAAATGTCTTAGGTATCGAAACAGTAGGAGCATCATCCATGTAAATGTAGAGTGGAAAGCGCATATCACTTTTACCTAAACCACTTTTTTCTCCGAAACCCCACGAATAGATTACGACCATACATGCATCGGGGAAGGGGCGGGGACAATGTCAGCAACAGCCACGTGCAGCCCTCATCGCACGCGGCCATCGGCAAGTACGATGCATCGGCGGCAGCAGCAGCCGCCGCCAGGGACACGAGCGCGTAACACTCTCCGAGCGCTAGCTGCAGGACTCGCGAGAGAACAACAAAACACGGAGCCTCTCCTCCTCCGCCGCCGGCTGCGCGGGAGAGCGAGCGGGGCAGGGGCGAGGGGAGGAGGGACGAAGGGGAGGCGGCCTATTTTCCTGCGAGCGGCTGGCGCGGGGCCAGAGCAGCGGGGGCCGGCGTCACTGCCAAGGCGACGAGCCGCCGACGCCGCGACGGGGTGGGTGGTGCGCCGGGGGCACGCGGATCGATCTGAGAACTGCCCCCCAGCGCTGCCTGGCGGCGATCCCGCGAAATAGCAGGCGCGCACGCCCCGACCCTGGGGGCGCTGGAAAGGATGCCGCTGGGCCTTGTTAATCCCATTTCCTGAAGGAAGTACCGATGCAATTTTTCACCCTGTTATTCCGACCGTACAGTACTACTACGTTTAATCATAAACCAATGTCTTAAAAAGATGAAAACTTCGAAATATGCACGGTTGAATTAGTGGACGAATGATACCTTAAATTTCTAGCGCTTTGCTTCTGATTCTTCGCGAATGACAGTTTTTGCCCGAGGCTACCGCAATATTTAAACGTGACTGACGAGGCAACTGACTCACAACTCATTTGCAGCAAACATGCAACGGATATTTACATATAATGGTAGACGTTTGCATCCCCCAATTCGCAATGATTATCATAGAAACTGGAGAAGGCTCGTTAACGTTTCCCTATGACGCAGCAAGTTTCGTCGACTTCATTTCCAACTCTTACATGCGTTCACAATAATGCTCATCAAGAAATGTCATGCGAGATCGTCAAAAACCAGTCGGCACCTTCGTCAACGACATGTCGTTCGTTCATTCAAAGCTCCTGATTTTCAAATACGACAGAAAGCAAACAAGTTCCAGTTTCTAAACGCAGCTGTTGCCGGAGCCATCATGCCACTCGGCGGCGAAGGAGGTCAAAGACCTCGACGGCCGCCAGGCCAGCCCGGCCCAGCCGAAGGAAGCAGATAGCCAGCACGAGACAGAAGGAAGAAAAAAAGCGATCCTATCAACGCGCGGTGGAAAAACATGGACGATCCGTGTGTGTGCGGGAAGAGGAGGGGGGGGGGTCGGGAGAAGCACGCGGCGGATGCCGGGGGCGGGGAGGGGGAGGGGGAGGGCGTAGAAGGCAAGCGCCCGCATGAGAGCCGCTGGAGTTGCCACCTGGCAGGCCCATTGCACCGCACCGCGTCGGCGACGGACGGAAGAGGGAGGGGGAAGGAGGGAGAGAGGAGGTGGAGGGGTTAACAGCGCACGTCCGGCGCTTCCTCTCTGCGGTGAGGAGGGGGGGGGCGGTGCACCGTGGGCGGCCCCCCAGCGTCGCGACGCCCCTGCGCTATTAAGCGTCGCGGCGCCGCCCACGCATCCGCCGCCCAATTCACGCGCCACAGCGGGAAAGACGCTTGGAAGGCGCCCAAAGCGGCGCTTCACAGCCTGCTTTTGTTCACTGAGAGTAAAAGCCAATTCGCGAAAAAAATAAAAGAAAGGCCGCCTCAACGTATTTCTAGAAGGTACCCTACTGCTTTGATTGAACAGATTGTTTCTTCGAAATCAATGCCCATGGGAACTTGCCAAAGGATTCCCACCTACAATAGGAACGTACATTCTGTGTACCAATGTTTATCGAGTACACATACCATGTGTTTAGTATCACGAATAATGCAGACGCCCGAGTATCAGAGTAAAGGTATCTAAATTCGTGCAGCAATGTTATCGCAGGAAACGCACTTATCGCCAGATAGTCCGCTCGAAACACGCCAGCCGTTTCCCAGCCAATTCCGCATCGCCCCGCCCCGCGCAATGAAGCAACCGGCGCCGCCCGACCAGCGCTCGAGTCGCGATGCATCAACCTGTACAACCGGAATGGCACGGCGCGGCGCGGCGCGCCCGCGGGGTCGCCGGCTGCCCGGCCCGGCCTGGTTTCCGCGCCAATCCCCCACCCCCGGGCGAGGCGAAGCGAGGCGCGACGAGGCGGCACGTGAGAACGTCCGAATCCAGGGCGAACGCGCGCGCGGAGGCTCGGCGCCGGCGCCTCCGCCCCCGTCGCCTCTTCCTCCGCCGGGATGGCGACCGCCGCTGCAGCTTTCTCCTCCCCGCCGCCAGCGCCGCGGCGGGCGTTGCGCAAGGTATCGCGCCGCGCCGCGCCGCCCCGCCCCCACCCGCAGCGGCGCGCGCGCAATCTATTATTCCGCACTCGTGCTTCTTAACGAAGGCGGCGAAGGCCACGCTCGGGCGCAAGGCTCCGCCAGGTGAATGGCAATCGCGCATGAATACGTAAAACGCACGCGGAGTGCACGGCCCCTTTCCGAGAAAAATCGTTTCCAGCAACCAGCGAAAAGCCATTACTCGCACTACTCCAACGAATACGAAAAGCACGCGAACAACCATCGAGGCACAAGAAGAAGAAGAACGGGAGGAAAATGAGAGATGAGTGGCAGAGGACTCGTCGAGAGCCACCGGCAGCAGAAAGCTAGGCGGAGAGCCGACAAGTGGGAACGATGGCGGCCTCGCCATTTTGAAACGAAATTAGCTGTGGCGTTGGCGAGCCCGTAATCTCAGCGTGTGTTCCCGGAAGGAGCCTTCCGCGCTGGCACAGGCCCCGTGCCGCCGCCGCGCCCGTGGCGCCGGGCCAAACGCAACGCGGGAGAGGGCCGGGCGCAGGCGGGGGAGTGCACGCAGCACCGGAGGGGGGCGGCACGGGGCGCGCTCGCAAAGGAAAGCGGTAAATCAACGTAGCGGTTGTTGTGCCACAATGAGAACGCGCGGCGCGGCGCGGCGCTCGCACAGCACCGCAGCGGAAAGCGAGCGCGGGCGCTGCAAGGTCATCGAGGACGCAGCCGCTGCGAAGAAGCCAGCCCGCTCCAGCTAGTACGCATGCGCGCGAACGCAAGCGACAGGCTGCCACGCAGCGAGGAGAGTGCAGCGGCTATTTCTGGCGGCGACGGCGACTCTCGCGACGTGGGGGCGACCACCTGCTCCCATTGCCTCGCTCGATGCAAGGCACTGCGTGGAAGCAACCACTCATTTCTACCGTCCTGAATTCGAAAAGAAAATCATGCCGTATTTTGAAGTGGACATTAACTATTTTTTAAAAACATCGTTATGCACACCTGTTATTCCTGCACGCAAACGAGTTGCACACGAACATTAAGCAGTTAATTACGCAACTAACATTGCCGTAACCTTCTGACCTTCTCGAATTTTAAAAGAACGCATTCAAGCATTGCTCAAGGGCACCTTATTGTAATGTACTTGGTTTTTATTCCAGTCCTCGACAGATTGATCGGGGGGGGGATATTTTCTGTCGGTCAAGCACCCTCGGATTGCGAAAGACGTGCGCGACCGAAACCTGTTCTACACCAACGCACACCTACCTTCCCCCACTTCCCCCTTTTTCCTCTTTTTTTTTTTTATTGCGGAACCCGAAATTCCCTGCGTTGCCTCGAGACACGCTCTATTTCATTCCCGCGGTGACTCGCGAAATCGAAGCTGGGCGGCGGTTTCCCAGCAGGAAGAGCGCGGGCGCGCGACTCAGCTCACACAGCCAATTTCCCCGAAGCGCCGCGAATGGGCGTTTTCACATTTACCCACACAATGACAACCACGCCGGAGGACGCTTAATCTTATTAAATTAATTAGATTGCTTTCTCATTCACCGATATACCGGTACCGTATCGTTACGGGTAACGACATTGCGACGAGCAGTTACTCCACTCGTGTCGTGGACTATTTGTAATATTGTTTTGACTATCTTTGTCAATGGAGTGTATATTTTTGGTTGATTAAAATGGCCGTTTTCACATACGATACAGATATATTAATAGAACTAATGGAATCTAAGCCCTGTATTTTGGATCACTGGAAAAAGAAAAGAAAAAAAAACAAAAAACTGTCAGGACAAAAGTTGCCAGGACGTTTTTGAATAATTAGAGGATGGATTATGAACCATTCTTTCTTTTTTCGTTTGTGTGTGTGTGTGTGTGTGTGTGTGTGTGTGTGTCTCACATAAATATAGCAAATACAATTACTCGGACCGAGGCGCCCTCAACGGGAGCAATTACACGTGACGTCGTATGTGCAAATATCCTACCGATATCGATACTGCGCAGATATCGCACCGGTAAATATAAAAACGCGCGATGGCGAGGCAGATCGTCCGCCGCGGGCGGAGCAGGGCCGGGGGCCGGCAGCAGCTGGGCTCGCGCCGCGAACCGGCAGGTGGGCGCGCAGACACTGGGCGCTCCGCCACCGCCCGAACGTCTCGACCCCGCCCGCCACAGGCAGGCCAGCCTTTTGTCCCGCGGGCGCTCCACCGAAAACCAGTCCAAAACGGAGCGCCCTCCCCCCCCTCCCACCACTCCGCCGAAATTTACATACTCCACCTAATCCGTTTCTGCTTCTTCGTCGACCTGCGCGCTCTCAGGGGGCGGCGCTGCCAGACCGAGAGTGGGTTCCCCGACCACGCGGTGGAGCGGAAGGCGGGGAGGGGGGGTCTCAGTTCGCTGAAAGGAAGCGGCGGCGGTGGCGGAGGCGGCGGATTGTGGCGCCCCGGATGCGGCCGCCGTGGCGCGGCGCGGTGTGGCGTGGCGTGGCAGGAAGGGAGAGGGTGCGGAACGCGCGAGCGTGACGCACGCCGCGGCGGAACGAGACCGCGTTCCCGCCACCACCACCACCACCACCACCGCTACGCTCGTAATCTGCGCGCGTTACGCCGCAGGAACGCCGAAGGAAACGCGTACGCCGACCACGCGCTTCCGACGCGTGCGCCACGCCGCAGCGCGTCAGCAGAACGGTGCTGCCTTCGGATCGGCGAGTGACGTCGACGCAAGCAGCACGTACCGCCTGCACCTCCCGAGAATCACAGGCCCCGTAACGACACCGCATGATGCAAGCTCCGCGGATACCACACGGCGCTCACGACAGAATTCTGCGAACTGTAAATATGAACTGCGATTAGCGAGCGTTCTAAACTTATTCGTCCGGTGTTCGTTGAAGACGAGCGAAAGGATTTGATGCAGTTCACACTTTTAAAAATTGTTTGATATACTTGTTTCTTTTTAACGTGGCCGATGACATTAGGTCATTTTTACGCCTCCTGCCTCATAAAATGAATCTTTAACAATGGTAAGCACATGTCTGAGGCCATGAGCCCCGTCGAGAAGGACGTTCGCGAATTAATTAAAAAGATTCATTTTGTAAGGCAGGAGGTGTACAAATGACCTAATGTCATCAGCCACGTTAGATAAACCCGAGTATAGGCATTCATAGTAAAACTGAAGATTAATTAGAATAGTGTATAATTTTTTCGATCTAACGGAGAAAGTTTCCAACTTTATTGCTTACGTGGCGTTAGCCATAAATATATGCCTAAAGTAGCTACATCTTAATTTCGCTCGGAACAATACAATCATGTAAAAATCGACTGTACAAGAGTACGGGCCCAAGTACAAGAGTATTAAGCCCAAGAGCAAGAATATCTAACGCAAGCTATCTGCTCGCTGCCCTTTGCGGCCTTCGCAATGGCCGGCGCCATCCCTACTGGCAGACCCAAATGACCCAGTCACCAGGTACCTGCCTCTCCCCCGGCCACTGCGGACATAGCGGTGCCAACCCCGAGCGGTTGGGACGTTCGGAGGCCTAGGATGGCCGTCCGACGATGGCCGTCGCCGCCCTGAGCCTGTCCCCAGGGGAGCCAGCCAGGCTGTCGGGTGCGCCGACTCCGGATCGGCGCCTCGTCAGCGAACCGGACGAGCCGGTCTGCTTCGCTTCGTCAGCACGTCTCACTTGCTCCAGAGCACATGACGCAAGGAGATACCGAATAGCCATACGGATACATTAGGCTTTCAAAAACTGTTTAAACAACTTAACATTTTTATCACTGATTTACTCTCGAATTATCAGATTGATTTATTATTGAACAGTGTATTAAGCGTCAATGACAAAAATTTTATGTTGTCTACAAAAAAATTGAAGCATTGAAATTGAAAGGCAAAAATTGGAGCAAACGGTTAGTATGGATAATGAACACTGACAGCTTCCCGATGATAATAAGACCTCAAGTATCCACATACAATATACATTAAAGAACGAGCAATTAATAAACTGGTAATAATTTTGTAAAAGGCACTTTCAAGTTACAAGGAATTTATTTGATATACATTGTATTACACAGCTGTCACACAGCTATATTGCATTAATATTCTACCAAATTACCCGGCTACAGCTTAGCTCGGCAGAAAATAATATATGAACACGTTAAAATTATGCATGCCCGACTTATTAGTATGAGAAATTCTACGAGAACATTCCATGAAATATTAAACAGCTGCACGAATAAATCGCATGTTACATTAATGAAAATAGATGAATGTGAACTCCCAGGCCCAACACGGAAGAGACAAAGCAAGCATTGATACGAGAGAGCAGAACTTCGATAAGCTGTTAGCAGTAGCAGCAGCGCGAGACAAGAATTCTGACGACCGAGGCATGTTCATCGGAGATACGTTATCGGCGCCGCGTGCTACGATTCGAGACGGTTCTCTTGCGAGGTCACGCAACGAAGCTATATTTTTCCTTTAAACGAACACCAAGACAATTGGACTCCGATCTCTGAAGAGAGAATTTTAAGATGCTGCATCAAGAAACAGGAAAAGTGGCTGGTCGTGAGAAACTACCCCTACGACCACTTCGACGAAACAAGGAATGAATTGCATAAGGAAAACAATATTCCCTGAGCACATTTTAATGCGCTGGTGGTATGAACATGATATTTATATCATATTTTATATTAAACCCTTGAAGTGTAAATCGTACCAAAATTTGTCCAACTGAACGTTAAATGTTTATTGGCAACACCTCGAATGTTTTGGAAATTGTCGATAAATACCCGACTCACTAAGCGAGGAGACGAATCGCAGCTATTATTCGCCAGTAGGGAGGGTCGATAAGAAAAATTGGATAATAAAAGCGATAATTTTTTTGGAGATGTACCCCCCCCCCTGATTGGGACATTTTATATGCATAGTTTAACACTATTGGTTCTAATTTCACGAGTGGAATAGTCCAAATAAACTGCAATATTATTTGAACATATTTAACAACTGGCTGAATTTTGTTAGAACACATTTTTCCACAGTTCAATGACATAAATCGTTGAGAAAACCAAAAATGTTAAATCAGGAATATGCAAGATTTGAGAAAGAATATTAGAGAATATTTAATGGCCACATTTCAAAAATTAATACCATGATCGCACGAGGTGTCTACAAAAAAATAATTAAAATAACAACAAAGATTTAATTCTTCCAGATTCCTTTGAACGGCTGTCGCCGGGTGCTTACTCTCATACATCCGCCCGCGTCTAAATGCCAGCGCTCTGCTACGCGGCCAAGGCCGGGCGTGGCGGCGCGGGACGCGGTTCGGTTCGGCTCGGCACGGCACGGCAGGAGTGGCCGGGGAAAATACGCGCCGTAGAGGCGTGGCGCAACCCACAGCGATAGAGAGTCAAGACGTCCGCCATCGCTCCCCGCGCCGCGCCATCACCGCCGCCGGGGCCAAGCAGGCAGCAAGCGACAGCGAACAACGATGTGACGAGACAAGACGGCCAGCCGCACGCCATCCGCGGTCCATTGCACAGTGACCCCGATCATTTGAACCACGCGTGACCTAGAAAAACATTCCTCGAGCCGCGTAAACACATCGGATGCCAAGTTCGCAGGCGGCGCTTTTCGCGTTCCATCCGCGAAAAGCAGACGGCAGCCGCTCCATCCGCGAAAAAACGCCTACTATTCACTTCGTTACAATCAAACAATTACACTATTGTCTCAGTAATAACATAAAACGAGAGCTTCTCAACGTTTAATCATTTATTCCTAGATTCACAATCTAAGCGATTACAAAAAAATTCTACGGAAGTATATTGTCTTGTCGATCTTGTCGGGAGATATTTTTTGTATTTTCATTTTTTCAGAGAGCAGTTGAAACATGGAAATGACTCGCCTTTGTTTCTAAGAAAACACACCACCCGACGTATAATTTCACGAAGAAAAACCAAGATTTTCGAGTATCCGGCGCGTTCGAGGTACGATATGTTATCTCGTCCAGATGCGTCTTTTATCTTATCTCAGACATCCATTTAGCTTCACAAGTAGTGCTTTGAAATCAGGCCGTTATCAGAAGAGTTTAGAAGAGGATTGTGTCAATAGTTCCAACCCCAACATTTCAGGGTATTGCAAAAGATTCTATCAACTATGAAGTTTGCAAGAAAAGGAAACAAACGAGTAGTTTCAACAAAACGCCTGAAGCCCAGGAAACAATTCACTGAAAAAGTCATTGATATTGTACAAGAAAGAGTATTCTAAAGGGTACCATTAATTTAATGATCTTTTGGTTTCCAAAGTTCTCTCAATAAGAACCAAATAAGTAAATAACAAGGACATGCTAGACATGAAAACAATGCTACCTTGTAATCACAAGAATTTACCAACATGAATATTTTCCAAAGAAGTTGGCTCAATTTTAGAATTATAAAATTTATTTAATGAAGCTCTTTCTATATTTCAATTTCTCAACAGTAGTGTGCCCTTTTCTTAGTTTTGGAAATAAAAACATGGTTAAAAACCCAAGTTTCATTAAAATATTTGAATTTTCCAAAATAGCAACTTCTTAGGACATTTCCTTCAAGTTTATTGAAGATGGATATTTTTCAATGAAAAGTGTTCAATTTTGGGGCTTTAATTACATTTTTAAATCTAAACTGAGTAATTTTTATTATCCATGACAAGTTTCTCGAAAGTGCTTCCAATTTTTATAACCTCTCACGGATTTAACGTTTAACAGTGCAACGAATAATACGGCAAAGCACCATTTCCATTAAAATCGTAGCTGGTAAAAATATTAGTAAAACATAGGAAATAATTTTGAATATAATATTTAGTCTCAGAATTCAGTAAAGGCTATTAAACATAAAAGCCAGGAAGTTATATCTGATGGAAAAACCCTTTACAAGTATTTAGTACGAATGAGCTTTTTTTATTCATTGAAATCAGTTTTACATTTTGTGATTGAACTTTTAAGCGGGAACAGGCCAAAAAAAAAAAAAAAAAAAAAAAAAACACACCTCTTCAAATCCTTCCAATTCAGATGGAATTAAATACTGATGGTTTTAACTTTCTGAACGTCATCTAACCTAGGAACATGCTGTTCATTTAACTAATGGAGAAAATATTATGTGACGACCACTGAAAACTCACAATGTCTTGAAAGTTGATCTTTTGATCTAGGCCTCATTTGACAATGGTAGAATTGGTTCACACTCGCTTTCGAATGTGCACTATTCCAAACCATTGTCAATAATAAAGGCCTTGAAATGTATCGATTAGCATTCAGGAAACAGAGTGAATATACTTACTACTAAAGCGAATTAGCGGTTCACGGTGTGTGTAAACAACCCATGACAGTGCGTATTCTTCCAGGGAACATACTGCACCTCCTCGGTTAAAACCGCAGCGAGCACGTGGCGAACACGGTGGGAAACTGGGCGATTTCCCCGCGACCCTTTCGCAATGATAGACGCCGCCCCCACCCTACCCTACTCTACCCTACCCCGAACCCCTGAAGCGAAATCCCGGCAAAACGCCTTTTCACCGACGTCCTAGTGCCTCCCACCCCCACCCCCGAATTCCACGGGCCCGCCCATCCGTCCGGAGCGGTGTTGGTCGAGGAGGAAATCGCCTCGCTCTGGAGCCACTCCACTGCACCTCGCGCCCTTTACGTAACGCGTCAACGTCACGGCGCTTATTTGCACGGCTGCTCCGGGAGGCGCAGGAGCCACAGCGTCAAGCCGAGAGGCAGAGGAAAATGCTGCAGCGGCTTAAGAGAATGTCACGAAGCCCTTTCAAAATAGCTCGGGCTTTCCCAGCTACGCGTTCCCAACATGCCACTAATTACGCAGGATTCAACCACTTCCATTCAAACCTCCAGGAACATCCAAACCCATATATACGGCAATGTTCTGGAAATGCGTTGGCAACAGTTTGCACGGTGTAGTAGTGATATCTGTAACATCTAACCAGATATTGTGAAAGAATTACGGATGTGAAAGTCTTGCGAGAAAGTGTTTGGCTTGTAACATCTTTCAACGTTGCTGGAGTGGCCATGTACCTGAAATTTAACAGTGACTAAACAATGCCGTTTCGTGTTAAGTTTAACAATGCTCTTCAGCTTGTCGTGGACATATCCAAACAGCTTTCAAACCGGCGGGGCAGTTGGGGGGTTCAAGTTCGTAACAGAGCTGGAAGGAGCGGTCACGCAAGGACACACGCATCACAAGGCATTTCAGCAACGTTCTCGGTTCTCAGACGTTCTATTGGGGATAAGGCCTTGGGTATCGACCTACTTTCGAGAAGTGAGCTACTGCGAAAGAATATGGTCTTGTGCCGCGCATCGAAGTTAACCATTTTTCATGGCCTTTGTTTACGACAACACGTCCGAGTTCTGCGCATCCCGATAAACAATGAAAAAGAATCGAGATGAACAAATTGTCGTCCAAAACGTGACATGCACTTTGTAGTGGCAGTCCAACAAACACCCTTTCACAGCACAGGAGTTCGCTGAGTGACCACGCGGAAAAAAGATAGGGGGGAAACCCAAGAGAGACCAAACTATCACGCTCCAACATCGACACGTATTGCAATCCAAAGTGATCCAACGACCTATGGCACTGAGCGTAACACTTCACTGCTATTCCTGTAGGGGTTTACTCCCAAGTCCCCCAAGCAAAGTGCGCTGGAACAGAACATTTGACCGAGCCATCCAGAGAGATTACCCCCCCCTCCCACGCCCCGGCCCACCCGGATAATGGCTGCTCCACCCGCCTTCCGCCGGACGTCCGGCTGTAACAGCTTTGCGCGCTTCCGCTTTCGCATTTTTGTGCCTCGTTTTCGCCAGCTGCTAGATGCATCTACCTCACACGAGGACCTACATAGCACGAACAATGCGTCACCTGTCGCTTACCGTACGGTATAAATGCTTAGTAATTTTTAAGATCCAAACAATGCTTCGTGTGTTTCAATAACACCTAATCACGAATCAAGATAAGTTTAAAAATCATCTTAATTAACATTACGTCACCTATCACACAAGACAAGTAAAATAACAGAAGGTGATTAATAATGCGGTTCGACCATTGTTTTTAAACAAAAGCGAAGGTACTGTACGACGCCATTCCCACCAACAGCGTCGCAATGCCCTCGGAATTCTCTTTCACGTCGCACGAACTTCCTCTATCGACCGCCGAAAGGGCAGCAGTCGACAGGCAGCCGAAGCGCTGAGCAACTCGCTTCGGACTTCGTAAACACTTTCGCCTGCGGGACGGTTCCGACAGTCAAAACTCGGGAGTCGCTATTCTTTGTTAACGTCTCCACTTCGCAAGCACGATTGCTGCGGCCAAAATCCAAACGCAGCTTGAAAGCCAATTCCGCCCCCAGTATTTCCCGCGAAACAGGTTCCGCCCTGCAAACGCCCTCGTCGATTCGCGTCCATCCTTTCGCTTGTTTGCACCTCCTTTCGGTAATCACAACACGGCTGAGTCGGCGGGGCGGGGGCGGCGCATAATCGATATCAGCGGAGGGTCAGTGCGCGCGCCGAAGCGAAGCTCAGGCAGGCAGGCAGAGCCCGTCGGCGCCAAGGCCAAGGGAGGGGGAGGGGCGGGAGGTGCCACACAATGGAAGGAAGAGGGTGTCCTCTTACGTGCGGGGGCGGGGGCAGGCGCGGGCGTTCACGGCTCTCAATCTCGCGCTGTCCACCTGGCTCATCTGGAGCCAGTTGGACGGGAGGGTACCTGGGCTCACGCTGACTCCGGGTTCCGGGCGCAAGCGTATTTCAACCGGAAAGTACTGGAAAGACCCGTTATTCCCAAGCGGACTCGTAAATGGTTTCACCGTTGCCGCGCCTGCTCCGCGACCCGCACGCACCCTTCACCCCCCACCCCCATCCCTCCCCCTCATTCCACCGCCCTGGCGGTGACAATGTGCGCAAACATCCCTTTGCTTACACACACGCGGGCGGGCAGAACATGCGACAGACAAGAGTGGTGGGCGGGCGGAGAGCCCCAGAGAAAATGGAAAACAGGAGAACGACACTGCGTCGGGAGAAAGCGCCGCCCGTGCTACTTACTGCAGCCTTCCTGCTTCGCGAAGACCGGTGGACCCTGAGTTGAGAGTAATAACCGGATACAAAGCCATTGTCAACAAACACTGCTTGGGCTCATCACTTCATCGTAGCTTGTGGGCACGCACTCACACACACTTTCATCCGCCTCCGCGCGTCATCACTCTTTCTCGGCCATTCGCCACCGCGTCACCAAGGTCACAAATATCCAGGATCACACTCTCCCACACACGTCGTCTTCACCCACACAACGCACTCTTCACCCACACAATATCGTCTCGCGACACTTCACACTTGCTTCTGCGTCGGAAAAAAGGAAACTATTAGCGGACCGCGCGTACAATACGTGTGGCTCACAACCCTGGCCCGCGCAGACTGAGCTCCGGGCGGCTTCCCCCCTCTCCGCGCGCTCGCGCCGCCGCCGCCGCCGCCGCCGCTCTCGTGCGCGCCCCACCCGCCGCCCCGCGCGCGCCCAGCCGCCGCCGCCACCGCCGCCGCCGCGCACGGAGCGCTAGGGCAGGCCGTTGAGTCACCTTGATGTACATTAGCCGGACAAGCGGGCGGCGAGGGGCCTCGCCTGCCAGGCGGCGACGGAGGCGGTGGCGGCGGGCGCCTCTCGCTGCGAGCCCCGCCACAGCCAGCGCCGCCCCCAGGCACAGGCGGCTCCCCCTCCCCGCCGCACCCCCCGCGCAGGCGAGCCCCGCCACGCCACGCCACGCCGCTCCGCGCCCCGCCGCGCAGAGCAGGACGCACGGATCGTTATTCAAGATGGCCGCCCTCGCCACCACCGCCGCCGCGGGACGAGGGGGAGAGAGGGGGGGCAGAGCGGATGGACAGGCGGCGGCGGTCGGGTGAAGTCGCCGCCTGCACGGCCCGCTGCCTCGTTGGCGCGGCGTTGCCACATCGCGGCGCCAGACAGAAACATCGGAACGACGTTGTTTCCTGCGGTGGCGGCGAAGGATGACCCGCGCGCAGCATTTCGATGACGCGCCCGCGAGGTGCCAAAGCCGCGCCCGTCCCGCCCCGCCCCACCCCCTTCTCCTGCGCTTGCACGTGCGCTGTGGAGGATCGATAGGCGCTTTTAATGCGGCCACGCATTCAACTCGAGTCCCGCGCGGCCCTGCCCCCCCTCCTCCCAACCTCCGGCGCCCGCGCGAAGTCCGGCGTCGTGTTCGCTCACCTTTACTGCGCGCCCACCTGCTTCGCGTTTCCGGGGCTCCAGCGACAGGCGATTCACGACCCTACCGCTCGTCACGCGCCTGATTTTTGCCCACGCTCCACGCATAAATTCATTTACATCGAATAAAAACAATTCGTGTAAATTATTTCACGAGTTTGTCAATATCCCTAAATTATTTATATTTAGTAATGTACTCTGAAGTTGTATAAACGTTTTGCAATGCCATAACTGTGCTTTTTTCTCTGAACCTCCTCCCGCAAGAAAATGCATCCATTGTGGATTCCAAGCACTAGGGCACCAACGGATGTGTGTTGAGTTAAAGTCTTATATCCCCCAAATATTCAGCGCAAAATTAGGAAAATGGTTACATCGCACTTTTACTCTAATGGTTAAAACATATTGGACGTATTTTATTTCCAGTAACTATGCCCTAATAGGTTTTTTTATACCAACAAATATCCATGGTTCTCATAACACATGAATGCAATCACTGCGGCAAGAAACAAACGTCCAAAATCACGAACCGTACCGAGTAAAAAAGGTTCACGAGCAATACCGATTAATTAATAAGTTTGAATTAAAACGGTGATTACTTATCAAACAAAGCTCAGCAGGGTATGAATAGCAGCTTGAATATCAATTTCGGGGAGTATTCCTATTCTCCGAAGCCGCGTGCCCTCTTTTACAGCACAGGAAGAGATTCATATAATTGAGTAATCGGGAGTGGGAACGGTAATTAGTGTAACGGAAATTCAAACACGGCGATATTGCACCATGCATCACGCAGGGAGGCAGAGCCCCCGGCGCGCGCGAGAGAGAAAGAGCAAGCGAGCGCTATCGGCACGGCCGAGCGCGCGGGGCAGAACGAGTTTATTTTAAAATTAAAACGCCCGATGCCTGCGAAATAATGCCACATGTCGCGACCGCACCGAACGTCCGCAGCCTGCAGCAGCAGCCGGCAGATCCCATGCGCTCGCCCCTGATCTATGCACAGCTTTCCGCTCTGCGCCTTCCGCCAGGACTCCCCGCCGACCTACAGACACGGGGGGGGGGGGCAGCGCTACCTGCAGTCAACCTCTCCGGGGGGTTTTAATACTTAATGACCGGGGAGTCCGAAACCCCGACGATAGGGAGGAGGGGGACGGACTCGTATTAAAACTCGCATTCCCTCGCACTACAAAACACAATGGGCTCCACGCGGTTTTGATGGTCCTATGGCGTATCGCTGGAACGCTAGTTGACGTTGGGAGAGGGAAATTCGTGAACACAAAACAAGCACAATATTAACACAGCATTTACTTTTACCTGGTCGATTACATTATATAACGAAGTTATCTAAATGCATTCTCAAGACCAACGGATAATAAAATACCTTTCTTTATCGCTGATAAAGCAAGTATGCGCACCAGGATTTCCACACCGGCTGCCACATTGCAAATCGGTAAAAAAAAAGTTTTCGGAGAGGTGGACGTGTGTGTTTAGGTTCAAGGCTGGGCGGACGGGTGGTCCCGAAATAGCTGCGGGCCGGCGGCTTGCCACGCGGTCTCCCAATGGTCTACAGTGGGGGTGGGGACGGGGAGGGGCGGACGCACCCCGCGTGCTGGCAGCGAAGCGGGCAGTTCCTAGAACGCGCAGCCCGCCCAGACGGACGCCAGGCCAGCGCGGATTTCACGGAAGCGTACGCACGTAAGTACACAACACCCAACAATAATAATGCGGTTTTCCCACCTGCTAATATACCCGAACGCGAGTACGGCCACGTGCCAGATCTGGTGGGTGCGGAGAGCCACTAAGCCGACATGTTACTTTCTCGCCTAGCTACGTGACAAGAGAAAATATTGCAATTGTGCAACGGGAATCGGCAATTTTTCTACAGGAAGATTTTATTTTATTTGCAACGCACACATTGATTACTGTTACAGTTAGTACGACACCTTGTGGAAACTAATTTGTTCCGCTGTAGTTTTCTGGGCGGTTCAGCGCAGAAAAATACAGTAACTATCAAATTTTATCTCTCGGCTTCAGAAATGAGAAAACTATTTAGCATTTGACAAATTTTTGAAGAGAATCTCTACGTTAATATTAGCAGCCCGGACCATTTAATTCATGAGATATTGCGTCTCCTCGAACCGAAATAAGAGGGCAGCACTTTTATTACATTGTTTTAAAATGTCAAGGGATCATTTATCTAACACGGAATTACATAACATTGATACGCAACACTGCAAATTATAGTCAGTCTTCTTTCGTAAGGAAACAACAATTTAAGACCGCTCCGGCTCGCGCTGTTACATATCACTTACGTGCAATTACGTATCAATAAAGTACGTTGGCATTTGTGAAAACAAGATGTTTATGGTTTATTTACAATTCTTTAAGTGGAGCATAGCAAATTAAAATCTGTGACGTACTGTGGGGGAGAAGAGGACATTGTGGACGTTTTCTTGAGCTGTCATCCTTACCCTGGCTCGGTATTAGGAACGAGCGCTTTTGGAATGATTTGACAAAAATGACTTTTGCTTGCAGGGTAATAAAAATTATTTCCCATGGAGAGTGAGCTGCATATTTTGGCTCTTACCCCTTTTCATATCTCCATGGGAATGAATCAATTTACTACCACGGAAACGCGATGAAAGATTGAACTACATTCTCCATTGTGCTCCAAAGACAAAGAGAACATACAGGGAAGCTACTTTTAATGTAATAATTGTACATGAGCTGTGGGGTGAAAGGGGGGGGGGTCGGAAAGCATCTTCCATTCCGACCCTTCTCGTAACTGTCTTTTTTAGGAACTCTCGAGCAACAAAAAAGCGACAAATTCCTATATTGTTATTTTATATACATCTCTGTAATTATGTTGGTTTTCTTGCGTTTGAGATGCTAACTTAACACGAATTTGGCACCACGTTTACGAAAAATTGCACTTCTGTTATTATTTGAAGTGCGTCAAAAAGTCTCTTTGTGAACTCCTGAGCAACAAAAAAGCGACAAATTCCCATATAATTATTTTTTTATATACCTCTAGTTTCTTTTTCCTTGGGTTCGCGATGCCAACTTGGTATCAAATTGGTCGAATCATTAATAGCAGGGTCAAATGAAGAGCAACAATGTTTTTCTTGCGTAACAAATTAGCAACAAAAAAGCGACAAATTTTGAGTCTAATTTCAATATTTTTTGAAAACTTTGCGATGCTAACTTTACGGACGTGTCGAAACGCACCGGCCTCGCGCAGCGCTCGGTCGTCTTTCGGCCGCGGCAGGGGGAGGGGGAGGGGGAGGGGCCCTGGCCACGTGAACAGGATCGGTGCTCCCGCACGCGGCGGGGGCGGCGACAGCGCTGGCGTACGGGCGAGCGGGCGCGCGTGAGGGGCTAAAAAAAGGACACGTTCACTCGCACACGACAGCGGCCTCACCCCCCCCCCAGGGAGCAGCGGGGGGGGGGGATTCTTTCAGTGGCGGCGTTTCTGTGCACCGATATGCGTCAAAGGGCGGAGGGAGAGACGCCAACGCCGGGCGAGGGCGGCGGGGGACAGCACTAGTCCGAGAGCTCGGAACAGATCGCGAGGGGACGGCAGCCCGCATCATTAGAGCCTCACACAGCCCGCTGCCGGCGCCGCAGGTATACGACCGGCTACAATGCGCGCCCGCCGGCTCGCGCAGGAGTCACACAAGCCCCTTTGTGGGGGCCTTGAAAAGGAACGCCGCAGATTCAACGGGTGAGGGCTCATGAGCGGGGCGAGCGGAAGGGAGGGGAGGGGAGGGGAGGGGAGAAGACTGTGAGGGCGGAGAGCAGTTGCACACGGCGGCTGCTTGTCGCCTCTCGGACGAGAAGCGACCGCGTGTATGAACATACGCGATTTATTCGACTAAAATTATTTTTCCTCTTCCTGGTAGAATCCTCCCCACACGTTTTCTGCGCGTTAACGAAAACAAAAACTGCAACGATTTCTTTTCGTATAGCTTCCTACCCGTTAGTTAAGGAAACTATGTTATTAGGAGAGATAAAATATTGTTTTGATCAATATTTCTTTCCTTATTACAATATTTACAAGCCCAATGAAGCGAATATAAAATATTATTTACAACATGTATTCTGTGAAACCGCAGTCGTTTTATCTTCGGATAGTTTTATCTACATTAAAGAAAAATTTACATTGTATCAATTTACAACAGCGGCTATCAATTCATAGTAGCGGCGAATTGGTCATTCTGCACGCGTGCGAATCATGGTGAACTGCCACGATTCAATGCATTAAAGAATCTTATCGCACAAGAATAACATGCTTCTGTATGCGTGTACGTTTCGGCCAATTTGTTTCTACGTGATAAGGGAGTCGCTCAAAAGACAATACTCAATTTCTTTCCAGCGTGAGTGGAATTCAAAGATTAACGATACCCACTCAATTTCCATTAAAGCTTCCATAGCAATACACCGTGCATGTAACAGCTCAAACTGAATCGACTGATATTGTTGAGGCACCGCTTTGATTGATCTTCATAGCCCTCCAGCGAACCTAGTCTCAAAAAATCTCTCCCGTTACACTTGGATATCTCCTGTTACAGCGAAAGAATTGAAATACAGCAAAGTTTAAGAAAAATATTCCCAAATTCGAAACACAAAAGAACTCTTCAAAATAAAGAAGAACATAGAAAACCCAGAGGACAAAGGCAAATTAGGGTCGACCTAATTGGAGAAAAGTTTTCAATCAGCACCATCTAAAATTAATTATTTACAACCAAAACCAAAATTTATGCAATGGACGATGTTTTAATTTGCAGTGAACACGGGCTGCTGGTGGAAATTATGCGCTGCCTCCGCGGATCTCGGCGGGTGGGCCGGCCGGCCACCTGTCGCAAGCTCGGCGTCCTCGCCCGACGCGGCTTATGAAACGCGCGGGCAAACGAAACGCAGCTCGTGCCCGACCGCCGCCGTCGCTGTCCTTGAAGTCCGGGAGACAAGCCCGCGCGCCCGCTGGGCGGGAGGCGGCACCTTGACCCGGCCCGCCAGCTCCGGCGCGCACCGCGCCGATGCTCGTCAGCATTCCGGACACCGCTAGCAATGACCTTGACGAAATATCCCACCCATCCTTCCACTCGATTGGGTCCGGGTGAAGGAGAAACGGGACCGAGGTTCCGGCATTTTCGTGGACGCAATTTACCAGGGTGCAGTTTACACCACAGAAGGTTTTACAATTTTCAGTGTGAGTGGATACAACTTCATACTTGTATCACGGTCCCTGCAAATGTGTAAGTGCATTCTTGTAGACGCAGGCTGGGACGCAATTTACTAGGGTGCAGTTACACCAAAAAAGGTTTTACAATTTTCGAGTGGATACAACTTCATACTTATATCACGGTCGCTGCAAATGTGTAACTGCATTCTTGTGGATGCAGGCTGTCGTAGAACGATCCGAAGAAAGTGCACATCGTTGCGTCTACATGAAGTATGCTCGAATTACTCGTCTCTCCCAACTATTTTACAACTCCAATATTCAGATAATTTCTGACGTTCCCAAGAAACTCATCTGATGGGTCATGTTTATATCTTGGTTCTAGGGATCGTAAAATGCAATTCAGAGAGACCATGCTGACAAAGATAAAAAATTATCTCTCCCATCTACGATAAAGGAAAGCGAGTTAATGAGCACTACCACCAGCGAACATTTTTTTGGAGAAATTAAAGCTTATTCATTTGTATTGTCGTGAATGAGCGGTAAGAATTTCCTTCAGAATTCGTAGAAAATGCAATCTCATAACTTAGCACACTACCATTTATTCCCTTTTCTGCGGTTTAATGAAAAGTAAAGATTCAGTAATTGTGTTGACCACAAGCTGCAGTATTAACTTTAAATAGTGCTTTAAAAAGAGTATTAACCATTTTCGTAAAATAAAAATTTAGATTCACGGTATACACATACATTCACGAATCACAAATACCACCCGTAAAACCAAAGGAACAACGTGCCATTCGCCACACCATGTTAAATATAAAGCTGCCCTATCATCAATACACTGAAATGTTCTGTTTATTACATCAGAATATATTTCGTAAGACCCACTTTCCGAAAACCATAAAAACGCAATAATTCTGGATCTTTAATTGAAAAAGCATTCACGCGATTCCAAGAACTGTATGACAGAGCCAAGAATTATCGCTGTATCGCGCAGTTAAGCCATCTTAAAGGCGAAGCTTCTCGACCCCCAACTCACTAACCGAGAGTAGCGAATTTGCTCCGGGAAACTGACACCAGAGAATAGCGGTCATTCTTTTTCAAGATGTGTGACATCTTTGCCAACAGAAACGAGTTTAGGGGGCCAGGGGCATTATTACTTTTATTGAGAAATACGTAATACTATACTATTTCAAGTGACGACCGATGTCGTTCAGAAATGTTTATAATAATAATAATAATAATAATAATAATAATAATAAATAATGAATAATTAGTGTCTTCTCCCTTGAGCCCACAACCACGCATGTAGCCGAATCGTACTAGAAGCGCATTAAGTATTAACGACACCCAACTCGCATCATGCTTAAACGCTGGAAAGGAAAACGAAGTAAGTTGCCCAACCGTCAAATTTCCGGGCAGTGGAAGAGCGTTGTTCTGCTCGGAGGAGCTGCATTCTAGGCGCGGGCTCGACCCGGGACTCCCCAGGCGGAAAGCAGGCGCGCGCGGACCGGCGCTCCGGAGGTCGCGACGGCCTTGGAAACAGCCCACCTCGCAATCGGAATCATACGCACGAGCGGTACGCAGAAAAGCTCCAACAGGTGGTGGCGGCGACGGCGACGACGAGGAGATCCGCGGATCGTGCCGCGCCGAGCTGCAAGGGAAATTCACTCGGCACTAGGAAAGACGGGGCGCAGGGATCGAAGACTGGTTTCCAGGATGGGCGACGGCGGGGGCGACGGGGCTCGCTGGCGGGAGGGAAAATAGGTTACGCAGGTGGCGAGAGGGGTCCACCGCATCCACGCCGAGCTCAAGAATCAGAAACAAGCCGGAATACGGCCATCAATGCACGGGGTGTTCACACGAAAAAACGAAAGACGGCGCGACGGGACTGATGCAACTTCAGACTCGTACAGATCCTGCTTATGAACGACAGTGTATATAATGAAACTTCACTTATTAATACCAACAACTTAAAAACATTTCGAACTTTTTTTTCCGAATGTTGAAGTGTTGGCGAGTCCAATAAAGTTTCCTCATATTTCTTGCCATTGGAAGATTCCCTCCAATAGTTTGCCTTCATGTCCTTGAGAACTTTAATAACATCGTCCAACTTTTTTAGTCTTCTTTAATACACACTTTGGGGATTACATTTAGAAACTACAGCAATAGTATCTAATCATTTCATTGTATCTAAATGATTTTACGAACTTCTATATTTACGCATTACTGTCACTTCGAAATGAAGTCTAGCTGTAAAATGCAATGTCCGTATTACCAATTCAGAAGAAATAAGGTCAGCAGTTACCTAAACAATCTGTTTAAAAGTAAACGCCTGTAAACATCAGTACTTGCATAAGTAACCGAGAGGAAAAATTTGTTACGACTCCCGGCGGAATCGATAACGCTATCATCATCGCTCCACTTCAACTCCGCAAGTCACAGGCATTCCCGAGACAGAGCGCCCACAAAGAAAAGACGTCACGCTCTATTTCTCACTGCCCGCCCGTAACTTCTTCCGTTTCGCGGCATGTAAGTTTTATCCGTGTCCGTCGACGAGCTTTTCTTGCGAGTGGGAGCGGGGGGGGGGGCGGACGAAGGAATGGAAGGAGGAATAAAAGAAGGTCGGAATCGACCGTGGGCGCCGAGTCACCTGCCGCTGCTGCCACTCGCGTGATTCACTGGGGGAGGAGGGCGGGGGCGGGGAGGGGAGGGGAGGGGGCGGAGCGGAGCGGCGTTAGTCAGCGGTGGCGCCGAACCGCAGCGTAGCGTGGCAGTGGGGGCAGGGGAGCGAGGCGGGGAGTGCCGCGCGCGGGGGCCGAACCGACACCGCGCTGCTGACTCACCCGTCTGCCCGCCCGCCCGGGCCGCGCCACTGCGCCTACGGGCGCGTTGCCCAACTCGCGATCGGCGGAGCTCAGGCCGCCAACACCCCGCGCCCCTCCTCCGCCGCGCTCCGCTCCACACCACGCCAACGAAGGGTGACGCGAATATCGCCTACTTGATCATTCGCATCACATACACTTGTAAGAAAGTGGAATCCTTTCCATTTATACTGATTCGTTACGTTTCATTAATATGGAGCGAGATAGCCAGAGCATGTGGTTGGAAGCTTCTTTATGGGATTGTTCTCAACCTTTGACCGCACATCCTCTTTCCTAAAATATTGAAATTGAAGATGTTAACACTTATCTCGACATTTTTAATGCTAATTTTACAAGATAGGTCAGGATGTATCTAAAAAATGTTTTTTCAGTGAAGTAGGCGGAGGATCTCATCATTCTTCGCTTTTAAGTAAATGACATTATCATTTCGCCTACTATTCTTCATGACGGATGAAAAGCCACAGGCCATGATGCTGTGAAGTGATGTCAGTGTGATTCATAAATTGATTCCTTGAAAATGACTGAGTTCTTTTCAAATCCATTCCTATTAAAGCCATCTGAAAACCCGCATGTTCTGAAATGGTTTCCATTATTTTAAATTTAAACAGCTTAAATGAAATATCTACTTCAAATGAACGAATTTCGCTAGTGTTGACAGAAAAAAACATTCCAAACCAAGGAATAACTATCCACAGGCAACACAATCCGCGAAACTTTTTCAGGAAGATAATAGTGCATTCAGGGTATCTCAATAAACTGTTCAAACAAAACACAAGGTCGTTACGCTATATCAATATCATAAATGAAACAAGTTCTTTGTCTTGTTTGGCCAGAACGCTCGTACTTTGCGCTGTTTACATCAGCATCACACACTTATCAGCCATTATCACCATCCGCGTCATGGCAGTGCCATTCCGAATCCGCGGCAAGGAAATGATGAAACCGCGCCGTCAGAAGCAAGCCGCCGACTCGTCGCGACGTTTCTTCAATCTCATGCAAATTCGCCAGCGATGAGGAAACCGGCGCAGGCGCGCCTCCCAGATCTCGGCGCTGAGCTCGCGCAGCTGCCCTGCCGCGGCCACCAGCTGCGCGAACGTCAGGACGAGGGGGGGGGGGACAGGGGGGCATGATCCGCGCCGTGTCTGCGTACGGTTAGTCTCGGCCCCCGCCCGCACCGTAGGGCAAGAAAGGAATATTATTAAGGAGCTGATTTCTATGACTTGGCATATTTTGGTCCATTTCTTCAGGGCATAGCTAAGAAATTTCTTGACATCTGGTTAGAATTGGATGTTGTGTAGATTAATATGTCACTGCATATTTGGCCGATTTTTCCGATGAGTGCATATTCGTGTGATTATAAGAGCAAATTATGCATAATTTGTTAAAATAGATGTCTAAAACGTTTTATGTTTTCATAGAACGTATTTCTTTGTGAGCGCTCATTGATTAGAAAGAGCTTGTTACTTCCCCCCCTATTCTATAGATGATAAAATACTTGTGAAATGTATGGAATTTTCAGATATCATATATTGTTTAAACCAGGCAGAAAGATTAATCAAGACATTCAATGTACTTTACTTGGATTTATCGTTACTTCAATTATTTTTCCTGCAAAGTAAACAAGGTTATACATTATGTTTGCATAAAAATATATATTTTCATTCTGCATGATTCACCCGGATTTTATTAAGAAAGGTTTATAAAGGAAATGAAATAGTAATTGCACATTAAAGGGCACATTTCAGAATTTTTAGGTCGTAAATGTATATTTTTAAAAGCATATTTCAAGATTTTTAAGGCACAAAAGTCCTCTCCCTAATTTATCATTATCATTATCATAATTATATTATTATATTTTATTTTTTAGAATGGATGGTGACTCATGTATGTGTTAACGTTAGCATAGCTAAACAAAAATGGCTAATTGGATTCTACAGCCCATTTGACTTGCTTCGCTTGAGCATATCAAAATTGATGGCGAGACTCCGGCCATCGCAATTAATGCAAATGTAATAGTGAATCCTGCCAACGCCAATTTCCAACGCATTTATACTAAAAGAGACATACACCTTATATGACTAACTTCTCTGCCGCACATAAAACTTGAGAATATCTTCCTAATGAAATACGCGCATACGTGTTCTATTTATTCATTCGATTATGCTGTCTGACAAAAAAGTATTAACCGATCTTTGTGCGAATTGGTCCGTGTGGAAACAACGAGCACAGCTTTCCTAAATAAAATACACACGGGCCCGCGCATTGTATGTGTTAGCAAACCCCGCAAACATTAAAGAAAGTGTCTACTATTTTCAAGAAATGTAGAGATTTGTTTGACAAACTAGTTAGGGATGTTAAAGTAAAAAAGAACTGCCGCATTCTTGACTTTAACGAACACGAATTAACTATTATTAGAACAATGACGGCAAAACACCTTCCTACAATGATGGAACAAAGTAGACTACCGTGTACGTTTGCAGTGAAACGTTATCAATGAATTGTACCCCGCTTCTTAACAATGGCAAATCCTGCTGCTAAAAAAGCGGACTCGAATCTGTTATTCATAATTACATTTAAGAAACGAAATCAACGTGCACATTTCAAAGCCCACGGAATAAATATTTTGGAACAATTAAAGGGGCCTTCCCAGGCAGGGCATAGTCCTGATATCGAAAAGCGTTTCCTCCATTAGCATTTGCTTGTTGAGCGCAGAGGGGGGAGGGGGAGGGGAGGGGAGGGGGGGAGGTCACGACCCCGAGGGGGGAGGTGCGCGATGCGGGTACAACGAGGCGCGCAGGGGCTCCCAGCCCGGGCGGGCGCTTCGCGGCCGACGCGCAGAACAATGGGCGATAAAAAGAGATAAAAGCGCACGCCCAGCTCTACGCACGCACGCACGCACTCCGCCCACGCGCGCGCGCCTCTCTCCTCGTGCGCTCCCCTCGGCGGCCCGGCCATTCAGAAGGGCGGTTTTGCTTACCACCGGGGTCTTCAAACTTTTCCACCTTTAGGAACACTTCGAGGTCATGCTTTTCTTGAAGGAACCTCGTGTTCAAGAAGAAGGTAAAATACCATTATAGAATTCACGACCATTAATAAATTACGTGACGTGGTTCACGGGATTGGTCAATTAATGAAACATTAGTTCGCCAACGTTTCCGAATCTACAATTCCTTCATTAAGGCTACAGTAAAAAATATAAACCACACAAGGAAATGAAGACAACTATCTGAACAATATTATTTACAAATACACCATATATATCTATAACAACATACGTGAAAAACAAAAGTAATATGAAACTACAGCAATACACACCTTACTAATGTAAAAGACGGACAAGCTTCATATTACCGGAAGGTCAAATAGTTTATCGGAGTATTTTTCTACTGATATTCGCAAAATTGTTCTTGTACATTTAATCTTAATGCAATTTTATTAACTGACTGAATAGTGAGATAGCGTATCAGGTTTTATTTTATTTCTAGAATACATTTTATAACTGACATAAGAACAGTTTTAAAAGACAACAAATTAATAAAAATAACATTTTATATTCAATTTACTGTAGTAATGTACTGCAGTACTGTAGTAATTTTTACTTATATTAATGCAGGTAATATTTTAATACAATAGTCCACTACGAGTGTTCCACGTATATAGATGGTCCAAACCTGTCCTTTGGCCGAGGAAGTAGTGATCATTGCGGAACTCCTGTCAATATTTTAGGGAAACCCTAGGATTCTGCGGAACCCACGATGAAGACCCTTGGCTTAGAACCCCGACACGGAGACCATTTTGTTTTCTTTCTTTATTTTTCCAGTGTTCAATGTCAATAAAGCGTTTGAATTGTCAGAACCAGAAATTAAAATAGTAGGACATGCTTTAATTCAGAGCGATGACAAGCCTAATCTTGAACCTTACGTTGTCCAGGTAATTCGATTCTTTTATACCATGGCCAAAACTAATTTAACCGGGATAAAATGTCTTACCTTGATTTCGAAATTAGGAATTACATGAAAGTTTTTGAGAATTCACGTCACTTAAAATTCCATTCCCAGCCTCCCAAGGCAACACAAATTACAAGTAATTATATGGAGAATACAGGCAGTCACGAGGAATTGGAAACGAACTGAACCTCAACACGTGTGTATACCACGTACGAGTGGAAGAAGTCTATTCACATGGAATCATGGGATGACCGATTCAAGAGACCATACTACCACGCCGTCATTTCTCTTTGTTGTTCTCCTCCTCCCGCTGCCGCGCCGGTAGTAAACATACACGAACTCAAGGTCGCGGATCAGTGTTGTTTCTGGAGCCACCGAATTAATCGAGCACGAGCAGCTTGGGGTCCGACCGTTGGACGAGTCCGGCCGATCCAATCAAGAGACCGCGCACAGCGTGTAATGGGTTGGGAGGTCGCCTCGGCCGCCGGCGGAACGAACGACCTTTCGTCCTTGGGGGTTCGCGCCGCTCGCGCTGGCGTCCGCGCACGCGCACGCCAACTTTCGCGATCCGCACGGGTTCAGCGGCAGAGCACGCACAGACTCCTCCCCCTGACACCGTGCCGCAGCTCCCGACAACGCTGGCTTCCGAGGAGTTTTGTTACACGGCGCAGCGAACTCCCCAAAGCCACTCCGGGATTCCGGAGGTTCAAGGGCGCTCTACACACAAACTTCCCACTTCCAATTCAGTCAGAAAACATTTTGGGCTTTGAGAGGCTAGTTCTCAATGTTTTAATGGTGTTAAAGCACTTTCCAAGGACGACGTTGTAATATATTATATTTGCATCTCAAAATGATGATGTGCACAAAGTGTCGTTTCATTTCGTCGCCCTCACCACCAAAACGGCCATCAGACGGGTTGAGCGGCGCGCCCAGGGCCCAGGAGAGCGTAAACAAGGGGCTCCCCGCCTTACACAGCGCGCGTGGACGACCCGGGGGGGGGGGGGGGCGGCCGACCGGGCTGCGCGTCATGCTCCTGGCATTTCACGTGACCCCGCGCAATTTGCGGCGGCTGCGGGGGCGAGAGGGGGAGAGGAAGCGGGCGACGGGTCGATACGCCGCCGCCGCCGCCTCTGCCGTCCCTTGCACCTCGCCCTGCGCCCGCGCCCTCGCCTCGAACCCGGGCGCGCGGGTGAGTCAACGGGCGGGCGCGGAGGCCAGGCGCTGGGTGGCGCGGGGGCGGCACGGCACGGCACGCCAAGGCACGCGCGCGCACGCGACGCCACACCGTCTTCCGACATCCGAGCGCGTTGGGGCCGTGGTGCGGGGGAGGGCTGACACAGGTGCGGCAGGATAGAACACCGCGGGGGCGAAGCAGGCGAAGGCAACGAACAACAAACGGATCGGGAGCGGACGGACAAACGAATCATGGGGTGGGAGAAACCACGCCGCACGGAGCGAGCGAGGGCGAAGAAGAGAACGGCGCGAGGGAGGGCGTGGGCGCGGTGTGGCAGCGGTAGAGCTTCCGCGTGCGATCGAAGCGGCCATCTGCGCGCGCAAGGTCAGGCGCGCGATTTCCCCTGGCAGGCACGCCGGCGGCGGCGGTGGCGGCGATGGCGAGGGAGAACAACTTTCCCCTTTCGTCGCCCAGCCCGGCTGCCAGGCAGACACCAGCCTCGCTCACTCGAGAGTGCGGCTCGCCAGGTCAAAGAATGCCACGCCTGCGCCGCACGTGGAGTACGCGACAAAAGCGGTTCCGTGAATTACCGCACGCAACGCGAACAACGTCATCGCCCGCGATGTCATCGCTTTCTGGATATCTTCACAGCGCACTCTGTTTTTGCAGTTATAATATATCGTGTCACCCAGTCGCTTGTCAATGCAAATAAATTATTCCTGTGGATCCAAATACATTAAATTAATTGCGTTCCAATGGCTCTGACAGACCGAATGACAGTTGCAATCACGTACTAAATAATCCTTCCGTTTCAAAATACGATGCATGTCACGTGAGTGTCATTCCCCGGACTAGGGAACTACCAGCATTCTAGGTCACGTTGTAGTAAGAACGGATAACATTAGTCAGAACAGCTTCTTTTTTCATAAAACGTGCAGTAGTATTCACACAGACCGGAAACATGCGCATCACACATTTATAAAACGACCAAGTGGAAAATCCACTTCAAAGAAATTAAACCCGAGCGCCATCTAAACGCGATCGTGCTTCATGCTGCGTCTCCGGACAGTTCACAGAAACTTCCTGCGCAGGATAAGAAATTCCGCGTAGGGGCGTTTGGGAAATTCACCGTCTTGGGGGGCGTCTCGGCTCAGCGCTGCTTGGAAGAGAACGACGCCAGCGCAGCGAGGTTCTTGGAACCGCGCAATTGCCTTCGCGCGGCGACGCGGCGCAGTGCAGCGCGGTCCCAACGAGGTCACGGCGGCGGCGGCGGCGGCGGCGGCGCGCCCACGTCACACGCGACGCCGAGGGAGGGAGGAGGAGCAATCACCTCCCGACCTCTTCGCCTCGCTCCGCTATTCGTTTCGCCCTCCTCTAAACGAGCTGCTACATGCGCAGCACTTCGCAGATCTCCAGTCCCGGAAAACGAAATTGATAATGATTGAAAACAAGACGTTTCTGAGTTTTCTGGCGGATAAGATAACGCGGGATAAGATCGTGGGGAATTAGGTTTGCCAGATATCGGTTTACCTCGCGATGAACCAGTTGGTTGTTTCGTGCTGTCCGGAAACATCCGTTTCTAGTGAACGGGGTTTACTGCCAGATCGTTGGAGATTGAATGAGTAGGATCAACGTTCTCCATTTCACTCTTCCAAACGTTGCTGCGTCATTTTCTTCCGCCCTTAGCAGTATCACCACAGCACTTCCGCTCCACGCCTGTGCATGAGCCTGCTTGAATTCCATGTAGACACGTAATAAGGGCTAATGATATGAGCAGTACAATATCTCTTTACGGACTACATCCCTACTGAACAATTCATTTTCCAGCTCTTTGTGTCCAATCAAATCTCATCCATCACTGCCCGATTTCTGTTTTTCCTGGGTTACCCAATTAACATTGGCCCCCCTGTCATGCGAGTTCAATTTCTTAATGATATCCCACTATATCCCATCAATAGAGTGACTGAGTTACGTAGTAAACAACAGTGACAGTTTCTGTGAATTTTGTATTTACACATTTGGACTCGTATTTCTTTTTAACAAGAAACAAAAGGAGAGTGAATGACGAATCCCTCGTTGATAATCCTATTAAAAAACACTTCTGAAAAACGGTAATATTTCAAGACCGATCACTCGCTCACGGAAACGCATCTTCTTAATAAGGAAGTTCTTACAATCCTACACACCAATCGAATTTCGTTATGGACATGTCATTTAGCAGAGCAAAGCGACGAATTATCAGCATTACCCTCTTCTTGTTAAGAATTCGGAGCCTCGCCCATCCCCCCCTCCCGCGCTCTTCGCTTCAGCCAGTTTTCTTCCTCTGGAGCGACTCATTCCCCTCGGCGCCGCTACGCCCAGAAACGTAAGCAGCTTACCCGAGCGAGGCGGGGCGGGAGAGGGCGGGGCGAATGAGTGAGGCGGCGAAGTGGGGAGAGCGCCGGGCAGGCAGCGCCGCTGTGCAGCGAGGGGGTAATTACGCCGGCGCTCGAGCTCATTAAAGCGCTGTAACGATCCGCTGCTGCCTCCGCCGCCAGCGCAGGACCCCCAGTGCGGGAGAATCCCGATGGCGGGGCGGCAGGAAGAACGCTGGCAGCCAGTGAAGTCGTTGGGAAGGGCGGGCGATGGGGGGCGGCGGCCCGACCGGCGGCCGGAGCGGAGCGGAAAGGGCAGAAGGGCGAACGGAGGAGCGCACGAGAAGCAGAAGTGGGGGGAGGGGGGGGGCGCCCTGCCAGGCGCTTTCTTCGGAACGTAAAACCTCGCGGCCTCAACAGCCCTAATTATTTTAAACAAACGTCTCTTTCATCTGGAGTCGGCGGCGAAGGGCGGGGAGCTCCTTTCGCCTGGGCGATTCTTACTGCCGACACGTAAATTGATTACGTGCTTCGTAAATTGAGGTTATTTGGAATTTAATAACAGGAGATATTAACACAAGTGTGGTTATATGAGGGCTTTAATGTATGCACTACCACTGACGGTCTGCGGGAAAGACTTCCCGGTTGCGGCAACACAATTTTCCAGGAACCGGTGAACGAAAATCAACGAAAAGAAAAGCAGGAGGAAAGATTAGAATTATCGGATGGTTCTGAATCTTGCCTGGCCACTCAAGTGAAACAACACTAACCCGTCATGCAACTCGGCTCTCCCGACCTTGTTTTCTTTCGTATCTCCATTTGCAACCAGCTCGTTCCGTTGGGCTGCACCAACTGTCCCAGGCTCGTTCCACGACAGCATTTTACTACATGTTAACAAGATAATAAAGAATCGCACCAAGGCTGGGATTTGACCTACATGAACTTCGAGCTATGATGTATCCGTTTGGCAATCGATTTCAAAGCACCTTCTGACGGGAGGTGCATGTCGACAGCTCTCGAGCGATCTTGGCTCGGAGGCACAGTTCCATAATTCGCGGAGCCCCGGCCTAACCTGTCACGGCCAGCGCATCGCTGCGGCCAGGTGCGGCGACGCGTGGGCCGCCCCCACCCCCCGACGGGGCGGGGGGGGGGGCACGTGACCCCGGCGCACGTGGCGGGGGAGGCCCGAGCCTCGCGAGAAGTGGGTTGCCCGTCCGCCCGCCCGCCCGCGCATCCAGAACCAGGCAAGGGGAGCAGACGTTTATAGCACCGGGGTGAGGCGGCGGCGGCGGCGGCGGCGGCGGCGGCGGCGGCGGCGGCGGCGGCGGCGTGGGCGGCAGCTCCGATGGCGTCACGCGCAGCTTTCAGGTGCACATTTTTATGCAAGGCGGCGGAGGCGGCGGGTGGGGGCGGGGGACCTTGGCAGGGATCTCTTGCTCGTTCGCCCGCGCGCGCGGTCGCTGTTGGCGTCACCGACCCGCGTCGCCCCTCCCACCGCCCCCGCCCCGCCCCGCCCCGCCCCGTGGTTGTCGACCGCTCGAGGACGGCGCGGCGCGGTGCGGCGCGGCACCGCAACCGCCCGCCTAAAAGCACACAGCGCTCCGCGGCCGGCCGGCCTTCGCGCGGTTCTCTCAAGCCACTTCGTAAAAAGACAAGTTACGTGAACAAGCCCACGGTCGACACTGCCCCGCGGGTACAAAAATATGTTTCTGATTAAAGATATATTTTCACGAAAAGCAGCGAAAATCCTACACTAAACTAGCGTCTGCGATTGATAAACGCACCATCAATAAGCGCGAGGCTATTTCCGTGGTTCACGATTTTGTTTGTTCAACTTAATGTTTCGAGAGATTAGGCCCCGGACTCGGGTTCCACAACACAAACTCATCAATCGTGCCCTCTGAAACAGTGCCAGCCTTCTAACCGGCGAGCGTAGATGATAAACTCGGGAGTGGCTCAATATTCAAATGATGAATGGTTATGGAAATGGCGCAAAGGATAACATAAAACATGGTTAGGGACGTAACAGATGCCAGCTCATTTCGTTCGCTACATACTATTCTGCACGGCTGCGAAAATATCATTGGCTACTGACAGGCGTAACGAAGGTAGCAGATAAATGATTTGCAACACTCAGAACGATACATATACGGGAAAGTCCGAAAGTTAACCTACAAATGATAATTAATACCTGCGTGCGAAATATTTTCAATCAATAACCGATACAATGTTTCTTTTTTTCCTTTCAACAGCGAAATTTACCCTCCACCCTTGTCTCGAGTGGGCGGCGCCCGCACGTCAAAAACAACATTCCGTGCGCCGTCGCTTCGCTTGGAGGCGGCGGAGTGGATTTATGCCCGGGGCGCGCGTGCATAGAGAGCGAGCGATGGAGGGGGGAAGAAGGGGGAGGGGGCGGGCGCTCGCGTCAGATTCCTATCACGCTGCGTCTACGGAAGCACGACGTCGCGCTGGCGTCGCGCAGCGTGCGTCGTTTTTTACGATGCGCTGGCTGGAAGGGGGAAGGGGGAGGGGGGTCGGCGTTTCACGTGTCAGTTGGGCGAGGCGAACACGCCTCAAGAGGCAACGCTGCGCTGGTGGCCGGGGAGAACACGGGAGGCGGCAGCGATGGTGGAGGTGGTGGAGGCGACAGTGTTGGTGGAAGGTGGTGGAGGCGGCAGCGATGGTGGAGGTGGTGGAGGCGGCAGCGATGGTGGAGGTGATGGTGGAAGCGGAGGTGATGGGAAGCGGAGGTGATGGAAGCGGAGGTGATGGAAGCGGAGGTGATGGAAGCGGAGGTGATGGAAGCGGAGGCGATGGAAGCGGAGGCGATGGGAAGCGGAGGCGATGGGAAGCGGAGGCGATAGGAAGCGGAGGCGATGGGAAGCGGAGGTGATGGGAGGCGGATGCAGCCCGCTCTATTCCGCGCACGGGGCGCGATTCGACCGGGCAGCGATTCGCGAGAAAGGCGCGAACGGGGCAGAAACCCAACGCTGCGCTGGAAGCAAGCAGGAGCGGATTTCGCCTGCAAAGAGAACGATGACTGTGGAGTCAGACCACGTTGCGTGCTTTTCATGCTTTCTCAACGCCTGGCGTGGTGTTTGAATTGAAGATAACGAAGAGACAATGAGGTTCCCAGCTTCCCAAGAAGCAAAATAACATTGAATTCTGCTACTCTTTGTATAAAAAAAAAGCTATAACTCATGAATAACCCTGTAAATTTATATGGACCCTGTCTTAATGATGAAAACTAACATGTCCGATCTGATCTTAACTGTCTAAACGCCTTAGAAGATATCGAAAGAAATGTGTAACGCCAACACATGAATTTAATGACATTTTCATGGGGCACTTGTACCTTCCACACCGGCACTGAGCCCGTCACTCGGCGGCTTCGCGTTGGCAGAGGGAGACCGCTTGTGCTGACGTAATCACTCGTCGGCGAAGGTCTCGATAGCTGCATTGCACACGACAGCTTACTCATCGCTGTCGCCGCTTCGCACATTCTTTATGCCTGGTTTTGCACGCATTCCTTTCTCTTCAAACGAGTCTGGAAGCTCGTTCCATCCTGTTCCAATTTCGCAGCATGCTTCGGATCAAAAATGCCCGGGATATTTTCACCAAATAACGACGTCCAATACCTTGAAAATAATTCATTTTTTTACATTTATTTATTAAAACTCAAATATCTTCTAGAAGATTGGTAATTTCCACCTCGACTACAAGCAGTCCCAGAGTAGCGCACGGAAGAATCCAGTACGCGATGTCCCACATGTGAATGTGAATCAGGCCTGTGTGTTGACCCACCGCGACTCCAAACCTTCGCAGAGTCGGGGGGCGTGGGGCGGGGGCGCGGGCGGGGCCGGAGCCGGAGCTGGGGGCGGGGGCGGGGGCGACGCGGGAGCCGTCGTCTTCAAGGGGAACGAACTGGGGCGGGTGGACACGAGCGACTGGTTGGCGGTAGCAATACATCAATGACGATGTTTCATACGACGGTAGGAATACGTCATCGATCAAATCATCGATGTTTATATAAATATGTTTTAAATATTGATGGTTTTACGTTTTCAATGTTTTGTTCGTTGATAAAAGATGAAAACGCAAAAACATCCAAAACAATATACACAATAATCACAATTTTGTAAAAGTTATTAAATTTTCAATTATAAATTAATAAACATAAGCATTGTCAAATTAAATTTTGTTGCGCACGAATTTAATGTCAGAGGTTACTAAACCAACCTTAAAACATGGATCTTTAAATACATCGATGGTTTTGGGTCGATGTTTTGATGTTGAACACCGATGTTGCGAAACATCGATGTTTTCTTGATGTCGAATCACTAGTTGGCGGGGCCGGCGGGCGTCGTTTTCGCTGCTCTCGACGCGGCGCGGACGCTTAATGAAAATGCATACAATCGTTACTCAGCGGAGCCGCTGGCATGACTTACGGCGCGGCGCGACCCTCCGCGCGGCGCCCGGTACTCTCCCTCTCGCCCGACACGCGGGAGGGGGGAGGGGAGGGGGAGGGGAGGGGAAACACGCCTCTCGCGGCAACACATCGCTCCCTGCGAACTCGCAGCAAACTGGTTGCCCCTTTAAGAATGTAGTGGACCAGTGGGTAAACCCCGAGCTGGCGAGAGAGCCTTTGCATGTTACATAAGGATTCTTCAGAGGGGCATATTCGTTTAAAAAGAACTTCTAATCGGAGTTGGCAAACCAGAGTTTCTTTCGTTTATCTGCATATGTTTCTTTTTTTTTAATTAAGAGAAATGTTATATTTCACAATGGGTAATATTGAGTACTCCAGCTTATCACAAAAGATGTTAGGTGCAGCACGAAGCCCTAAGTGCAAGACCAACGGTTTGCGTGTCCGGATGCAAACAATATACGTCGTGGTTTCGTTTTAAGGGAACGGTAACGTGGAGTCATAGCATGCCATTGCAATCGATCGCATTTATTACGAGGGGTTACTGGGTTTGTTGTTCTAATTGTAGAAAATCGTCGAAGCACTGGTTTCGTGGGCGTTATCTACACTGTAGTTACGTGAGTAACGCCTAAACATCGAAAGATCAAGATCTTTTGTCGCAGGTTTTGTATGCAAAACTGATAACACACGAAGACCTTTACCCTCGGAATACATGAAGATCATCGAATTTTAGAGTGTTTATTGCGTGGTATGGAACCACTTTTAGAACACGAATTTCGCCGCTCCGCATTTTTTATACATTAAGAGATTCTAATTAAGCGTACGCGTTAATTTAACTGATGTTTTACTTACTTGAGGTCTATCATAAAACTAGGAATTTCGGGCACCTGTCGTCAACATGCAAAGTTTCTTTGTTGACGAACGAGCAAGTGCATGTGGGTGATCCAGAAGGGGAAAGGCCATGCATGTGGGCCATATTCACCTCCGGACGCCTGCATTATTGCAATTTTTCTCAATTTATTAAGAAATATTTACTGTTTATATAGTAAGATTTAATCACATTGAAAGCATTATTCCCATTATGAACATACTCGTGCGCTTTTTTCAAGCTAACACTTTTTTTTTTTTAACGTAGAATCTCAAAATATATGTGGGATGATTGAATTGAAACTGCCCCCTCCTCTGTAATATTTCCTCGGTGGACCCGCCTCTGTGTGCCGAATCAATCTCGTGAAAGCATGTGCAGAACGTGGAGAGGAGAGGCGTTTCGAGGAAGAGCCTAAAAATAGGCGTCGGCACCCTGCCGCGGGGCGGGGAAAGGAAGCGCCTTGCAACGCGGCGTCACGCGGCCGCGCCACTGTGGCGCAACGTGCGCCCGCCTTGTTTACTTTTCCCGGGCCGTGGGCGGCGAGAGCCAGGCGGGCGGAGAGTGGAAGGCTAGGGTGAGCTAGGCGGGCAGTAGGCTAGGCTAGGCCAGGCCAGGCCAGGCCAGGCCAGGCCAGGCCAGGCCAGACTAACGTTCTATCTGTCCCTAGTCTGGAACCTTTGATTTTTATATTACATAAAATATTAATATAAAAAAAACACCACCAGTACAACAAACATACCCAGCATCGTCTTGGTGTTCCGGCACCAGTGAATACCTCGGGGGATATGCGAGAAATTTATCAGAACATAAACCTAACATGTTTGTAAGCTGCTTGGCTAATGAACAAGTATTCATTTAAACTTCAACCAATCCCAGACTTGTTTGCCACAATTTATCATTTTTTATCAATCAAGTGGATTACGTGCAAATATTTTATTTTTATCAAATGAGACTATTCATATACAGGCGCAGGAATGGCAATGGAAATGATAAAACTTGAATCATTTCCATTATCCTGTAATTTATTCAAAATGATTAAGTATTTTCGGAATGTATGCGACCTTGAAAGCAATACATTGTTCACTGGAATTAGAGTTGTCACTTTTCACACCAAAAGTGACAAAATGGCTTTTCGAATACACAAATGTTTCGACCCTAAATACCTACATTTTAATTATGATAAAAATGATTTAATGATATATTTTTTAATTAAATACAACTAATTTTTCCTTACATAACTTTTATTCAATCACACCCCACTTGTTCTAGTGCCCTATCTCGCTTCTTGCTTGCATCGATGTGTTCATTCTAAAAAAAAGTAAATAGTATGACGCGTCCTTCACTTCTCAAGTGTTCGGTTAATGACGAAGAAAAATTGCAATTTTATGCCATTTAAGTAAAAGCTTGAAACCCCATCGAACAGCTGTTTGGAAAGACTGAGTTTGTTTCTTTCTTTGTTCTCTCACAATACGATCACATTTACGAGGGAAATGTACTTATGAAAGAGAACGCCGCTTTTATTATTGCTGACATAAACAGAGAAATGTCGCCATGAATTTCTATCTTAATTGCCAATTTCAGGATTCGGGTACAATTTTTTTGTCCTTTGAATTGTCAATTACAGATCATTCTTATTGATTTCAGGTACATGGAAAGTAAGGCGCGAACTGTCAAATTTAATCTCTACTTCGAAATCTTCAGTTCAATAAGCTCCCTCCTTGTTCACTTATCTGGTGCTGCGATGCGAACAATGAACTTCTGAACAGATAAGGAAGATTTTGAAAGCACCCGAAATGAAGTGGGAAATTTTGATTATCAATAGAAGCATATCAGAACTATCTACACAGTTGCATTGACAAATACTTTAAGTATATGTCTTCTGAAAATCACATAGCAAAGATAACTTGTCCCACTTAATAAACAGCTCGCACGAAAACATTTAAATTCAATTTATATCGTGTAAAGAAACGGGAAAACCAACCAAGGAAAAAAAGTGTGGTGGTAATAATTGACGCTGACACATACACAAGTAGGGTAGCCCACAGAAAACCAGGGAGTTGAGCCCCAGGGGAGCATCCCAGTGGGAGTCCTAATTTCAAACAAAATTTCGTCCTCTCCCAATTCACTTCTCCAT
The DNA here is from genome assembly GCA_011170035.1 of Teleogryllus occipitalis. NCBI lineage: Eukaryota > Metazoa > Arthropoda > Insecta > Orthoptera > Gryllidae > Teleogryllus > Teleogryllus occipitalis. The sequence goes on along the minus strand of BLKR01000071.1, from coordinate 355,176 downwards.
GCATGAGACGTAACTTAAAACGTTAAATTTGGATCAGGGATAGATATGGTTTTCCTTTTCTTTTTTTCTCGAATGAAGAAATTCGGGGCTCCAAGTCAGGGCCCGGTGCAAGTTGTCTCAACTGTCCCCCTCCCCCTTCTGGGCGCCCCAGTATACACATACTGTCATTCATTTACCGTGATAATCGCCATTACGACGATTGTTCGTAACTTTCCAATAACGGTGGAACATTTATCAAGATTATTAATATTCAAGCCGACATTTTATGCTACCGAAGTCCGCATATCACCAGCAGAGAAAGAAGGGCTTGGCCAAAGGCAAACGCTAGCCGTGCGCTCTGCTCCCGTTCATCAGCGGCCGCATTCTTGCGCGCTGAGCCGCGGCCTGCTGGCTGCTCGTCTGGAGAGGGCGCCCGGGGGCTTCTCCATGCCGCACGCGCGGCCCATCCGCCCGTTCGCCCATCCGGGGAACGCGGGGGCGCCGGGGGTGGGGGCGGGGGCACGAACAGGGCACGCGGCCGGATGAGGGACGTCGTCCACCGTCGCCCCCACCTGCCGCCAACGCCGCTTCCGCCACAGCTTCGGACGGGGGGCGGAGATAGAGAGAAAGAGACGAAAGAAGATAGGAGGAGGGGAGGAGGAGAGGGGGGGCGAGCAGCGGAAGCAGCTGGCGCTTCCCACGGCCGGGAACGAGTTCAGGGCCTGCGGCGGCGCGGAGGCGGCGGCGGTGGCGGTGGCGTGGTGCAAGCGGCTAGAGGGGACCCCGCGCCCTCGCCCGCGCCCTCGCCCGCGCCCCCGCCGGGCCCAGGCCTGCCCCAGGCCAGGCGAGCTCCCTCAGCTGGTCCGTCTGGAGGCCCCGCCCCTCCTCTCCTCTCCGCATGACAATGGCCGCGCGGGGAGGACGTGAATGCTCCCTGGTCGACCGCCGCTGCAGCCGCGGGCAACGAGCTACACCGCGTGGGCGGCGCTCACAATGCACTCGGGGCGTCAAGCCATCTGGTTACACTTCTCTCTACTGCTTCTCACGTCAAATTTGATTCTTTCAAACATTCAATTTCTTTCATACATTCCTATTCCCTTCCGAATGAAAACATCCTTTTGCATGCATTTGCATGCAATTTCATGCATTCCTATTCCGAAAGAAAACAAAAGTACAACTGAACGATTCGGGAGCAAATAGTTGTGTATCACGTCTTTAATATTAAACAAGCTTTACTACATTACTCCGCTATTTGGTGTAAAAATTTAATACTAATTCCGAAGAAACGCGAAAGCTGAGGGCTGTTTTAAGACGGCAGTATCTCAATAATTTATTAATATTGGACACGGGACATTTAGTCGCAAGCAATGCAATTCTTCAAACGCTTTCCTTATGCGACATCTTCGCAAGGCATTCTTTCCACAGCAAGCCGTCTGGTTCTCTCGCAATCCTCTCACGCTCACTCAGTCCACCTTCTGGTCGAGAAGGAAAATTCTACTAACGAGAAAAGAGCCGTTACGGCTCCAGAAGAGACACGCAATGTCCCATTTTAAACGCATACAGGAAACAGAAAGTAAGAATTCACTTCCATCATGCGAACGGCTGCACACTCTACGCACGAACTAGATTGACATTACACTTCCATCCTCACACTCAACACGGCAACCTGCATCCAAACAAGCCGTAAACAATGGCGGAGTGTCTGGAGCGCTCAGCGTTAAGAACGGATCGAACCTCGTAGCCTCCCGCGCGCATTAACCATTCCTCCCGCCCGCTGTGCCACGCCGCGCCGCGGCAGGGAGGGGTGCGCGGAGACGACGCGGAGCGGAGCGGGGTGGGGTGCGGGAGGGGAGGGAGCGCCATTATACACGATCCCCCCCTCCCCCGCTTCCCCAGCTCCGCCGCCGACACACGCGCGTGTCTTGCACCGTAAACCGGCCCGGCCCACCCGACCCCGCGCCGGCGCGCCCCGAGAGGAAGCAGTCAAGGCCGACGGCGAAACAAGTGACTGCCTACCCGCGCAGGGCTGCGTCGCCGCCCCCCCTTCCCCCTCAACAAGCGCGCAGCACCGCGCCGAGCCCCGATCCCTATCGCAGAACAGATTGCCGCCCCTCGCTCACTCACTCATTCGGTCGACCAGCCCAGCCACCGCCGCGGCCCTCAACGGAGAGCGAAGGACAGAGATGGGGAACGAGGGGGAAAGAGACGGAGCCAAGCGGGTGGAGGGCGAGCTGCTGCTGCTGCATTCCGACGCTCTCGCTCCTTCTCCCTCGCTTTGTGAACGCGCCCTGGCTCCGCGGCAGCCGACACGGCCGGGGAAACACCTCCCGCGTGAGTTGGCGAGGCTGCTGAATACCGCGGGCGATGGAATTGCGATACGTCGCCACGGCGAAACGCGCCACTGGTCTCAAAGCGAGATCATCACGAAGGCTCAATATTGCATGCCCCCGGCTTTCCTTTTTCGCAGCAGGCCCGTTCCTTGACCTTCCCGGTGTCACTTCGCTTTGTTTTGGAGCTGAAGAACGTACAAGCGGACACAAAGTAGTATTTGGAGGACTCACGTTTCTGTCATTCTGCATAACACATTTTCAGAAGATTAATTGGATTTCCAGATTCTACTTCATGTTTAGCTAGAGGCGAGACATAAAATTGTGTTAACACCCCCACTACACCACTCGTGAAATTAAAACCAATAATGTTTTAACAAGACAAATAAAATGCCCAATTATGGCGGCGTATCTCACAAAAGTATCGTTTTTTCTATCCGATTCTTTTTACCGTCCCTCCCTACAGGGCAATAATGAGCTGCAACTTTTCTTTTAGGGTACAATATGTATCGATCTCTGTGTTGAAGTGCAATGAACTCCGTACACACCATAACAAAAACTGATTGTAACGTTCTTTCTGTTATTTTCAATATTTGGCGCATTTTGGAACTGTTGGACGTAATTTCATTGGTGGAATACTCCCTCGCTTCGTGAGTCTTGGATTTATCGACTATTTCCAAATCACTCATATTACCTATAATAACTTATTGTGAAATTTCAGCAACAGTTGTTTTGAGGAGTCCCACCACCTTTGTTACTACTTATTTCATACAACTTATTACTTATTACAACAACAACTTATTACAACCATTACATGCAACGAACTAAAAATTATAATACCAGTATGACGAGTCTCTCGAGGAAGCACATCGTCATCGCTTTTGCACCTTGCGAAATACAGAGGATCGCCACGCAACCTTTGCCTCTACAATGCTCGATATTTCTCCTCAGAATTACATCACGTTGTTTACCCAGCACTGAGCAAACTGTTTTTTTCTAACCGAACAGCCTATGAATAAGTCGACGTCATCCGCCGCTCTAAGTATTGCAAAACATACTAACAATGCATTTAATGACGCCCGGAAACTGCGAACCGCACGTGTCAATTCAACAGAACGAACTATTATTTTCCAACCGCAATAAAACGTTGCTCGTTAATTTTAGACAAGCTTTACAAACCCGCCACCAGTTGGACTCTGGCCGCACGCCGTAATTTCGGAGGCTCCGAAAGCCCCATAAAGGTGGCACACGAAAATCGTTTTGCGTCATGCGGTGCGCCGCGTGTGAAGAGATGGCAGCGGCACAAGTGCTAATCAACGCACGACACGAAGTGCTCCTCACCCCCCCCCCTTACGCCACCTCGTGAAAGAGGAGCACATTGGCAGATGATCAAATGTCAAGTTTGCTTTGTGACATTCACCCGGTTGTGAAAACGTATTCACACTAAGAATCATGTAAAAACTCTAGAAGATACGTCGGTAGGCACAACGGAAAGGAGGCGAAGAACGATTTGAAATCGCAGCGTTTATTTCGCTGAAAATCTCGAACAAGTGAAGAACTTACTTCCCAAGAGACATACTATCTCCGTTTCTATTGGTTTTCTAGGTCTATGAATATATTTTTAAGACGGTTCTCATGAAGCTGCCGAGTGTTCTTTTCAAAAATTGCCTTACTTCTACGTCAAACGAATCCGAAAACCCTTGTATATCATTTTCAACAATCAGGCTGAATTTAACCACTTCCCCTTCCTGAAAAAAAAGTTCATCTCTTGGAGGTATGCCACTTCGAAAATATTTCCAATCGCGAAATTCTACCTTCATAACACGTACGCGTCAGCGCTTCCGTCTAGCGTGGACCCCACCGAACGCATTATGGCACACATAACTCACACGAGAGGCAGGTGGGGGGAGGTGAGTGCTTCGCATCCGCCTGGTCCAACTTCTAAATTCGCAGCCCCAAGATTCCTAGGGCGTGCGTCAGCCAGCTCCCGGGCCTGAGGCCCACCTGACGAGCCTTCCCCATACGCCAGGCGGCCGCGTGGGGCGCGGGGCGTCGGGCCAACCACGCCCGGTGCGTGCGGCATCCGGCGTGGGAGGCGCCCACAGCCCTCGTGGCCCAACAGCACCCGCCACACCCCCATGAACACTTCCAGGAAAGAAAGAGTTAATCAGAATCCAGAAAAATGATTCAAGGACGAGAAAAAACAATGTTGCTGTTACGATCGGGTTAAATAGAGGTTTAATTTCATTGTTCGAAATTCAAGCTAAATTACGTGACAAAAACAATTATCAAGTCAATTACGAAAACATTTATTTTTAACACTTAAATGACTGTTTGTTTTACTTCTTGCAAAAATAAAGGGAAAGGATTCCGAATTTACTTTCTATATTTGTTTTGGTAAACGTAAATTCGCATTTCTCTCTTCCCTCTATTCCTCTCATTTCTTTTGTTTTTTTCTATTTTCTAACTGCACGAGAATCTGTGAGACCACTTCCCCTCTTGAGGTTGTCGAAAAGGAACAGAATGACGAACGACAACTCTTGTGTCCAAGGATATTTTCTCAATGCATCCAGGAATCAGGATACAGGATATAACGTCAACATACGATTTTCATCGGACTGGATTGTCAACACTGCATTGCTATCGCTGCATTCCTAATATGTACCATTCCACAAAATTAAGAAATGGCTAGTACGTACATATAGGGCAAGGACTACTTTAACCACTCAGCGATACCTATACATCAAAGGAATGACTAATCTAAAGATAAATATTGAACATAATTTATATTAATAGCCTACAGTGCAATGCTATCTAATCTTAAGTACACGTTTTAAGCTGGCAAATGATTTGATGCAATTAGCCATTACGAATCAATTTTAAATAACAAAATCTTCTCACAGAAGTTCAAGAACACACGAAGCGAAGAGAGAGAAAAACGCGAAGCGGAAATTCTTTGCGAAACGTATGACAGCGTTTTGCAAGAAATTTCACATGAAGTGGTGTTAGACACCGGGTACCAAGACGATGAAGGGGCGCTCTCAGTTCCCTCTGGCACTCCCCACTGCACAATAACAACGTCCGATGGGAAATGCTTAGTGAACATAGTTGTGGGAGTGCTTTCACACACCCTGTCATTTCCTGCGACTCGATTCACACGACCTTCCGTAACATTACTCTTTTCCGTTAAGAGAAGAGACGTGTAGATATTAAACACTCATTATACAAACATGAACCATGCCGTTGAGAATTTATTAAAAATTTCTTGACGCAGGATGTAAAGTCAAATAACCTGGTTTTTTATCCTTTCATCCAGCGATGGATGCAAAGAAGAACATAAATAATACGCGCGTTAATCTCGCAATAACATTTCCGCTCAATCACCCGGACACGATAAGATAAGCGCTGCCAACTACAACACGTAGGCAGCACTAACCGGTGCCCTAGAGAGCAGCGAAGAGGCGCAGCCAGAAACACCACTCTTTCCCGACAATTACGTTAGACGCCATTTCTCAACCGGCCGACCGAAAAGCCACAAACACATATCCAGATCTCTGGGTCAATTTCCTTCACTCTCGTTCCACCGCGATAACGAGCTGGCGGCGGACACGCCGCCATAATCGCGGCGACGGCGGCGGCGGAGCAGCAGGGGAGGAGGGGGAGGGGGCGGGGAGAGCCAGGAAGAGCCGCGCAATAAAGAGCGCACGGCTTCGCGAAGTTCGCCGACCCCGACGGCGGAGGAACGGGGCGACGTGCGGGCGACGACATGCTCCCCTCCCCCACACGCGGTTTCAGTAACTCCGTCCTTCAGAATCAAAAGATTACCTAGAACGAAAATGTCTAGTTTTCAAATGTTAATCTCGCTGGTTTTTAAAAATTATTATTATTATTATTATTATTATTATTATTATTATTATTATTATTATTATTATTATTATTAATTTGTTTTAAACTTTTTTTCGTCTTTCAACTTAATTGTTAAATTGTTGGGAAAGGATTATGGAACTCAAGAAAGCGTGCGCAAATGATTTTATCCCCCATACGTCACAGTTTTTACCGTTTTTAATTAAATAAATAGATAGTTAAAACTTGTAAATATTCTACCGTAGTCTGTTGACATTAGGTATGTAAATTCAGTTTTTAAACTTTTCTTTTACTTGGTTCATGTTACTAAATTTAGTAGTTAAGATTCAGTTTTCCACTTATGTTTTTCATTTTCATTTATTCTGCGTATTCATTTTGTCAATTCATTAGCATAATACGTTAGTTGGTTTTCCCCAGTCACTAATTTTCTTTAAAATTTAAAGTAATGAAAGTAAACTCAAACCATTACAAAAAAAATTTCCACTCCCGCTGACTAATCGGCGTGATGAGCAACCTAGGTAAAAAAGAACTCGAAATGGCCAAACTCTCATGAGTATTAAATCTTCTAGCGACTGTGAGGGTGGGAGGAGGAGGATATGGGCAATGCCTGAAGCCTCCGACTCTCATCTTTGCCATGCTGCCGCTAGCAGTTGCAGCGTCCCCTGTAATTACAGACTAATGAATAAACAATCATAAAAAAATTTTCCGCGCCAGTGTTGATGCAAGACCGAGGACCCGTAGTCAAAATTGTTACGCGCTGATCTTATAGTTCGCAAACTCTCTCATAGCGGGTAAAAGAAATGTGACTTCTAAAACAAATTGTAATTTTACAAAATAATGTCATCGTGATGGGAATCGTTCGTAATGCGTCCAGTCACTAAGTGTTCTGCTCTATTTAACCTCTGACTTGTGGACTATCGATAACATTTTTTTAGTAATAAAACGTGCTGTTTTCCAATCGAATATGTGCTATCAACTTAAACACGACCCTTTCAAGATGTGCCACTTTTCGTGTGTGGTGACGATGAGTCACCGTATAATGGACACGCGCATTAAACGGGGTTGATTTTCTTAGCAAGCTTTTCGATAGAAAAGCCAGGCCTAGCCAGGGTGTCCCCACGCCCATCGCACGGGCGCGCCCCCTTTCTTTCCCCGGAAGGTCTCGCGCGACCTGCGATCCGCGCAGGCGTTATCGGCGCGCGCGTTAAACAAACACGCGCGCTATCGGCGCGCCCTTCAACACAGTGGGGCCCCTCGCCCCACGCAGATAAGCCTCGCACGCCTCTCGCGGGAAAGAGTGCGCTTTAGACACCCAGCAATGTCGACGTCGTCGGCCCGAACTCAGGCCGTTTACACACACACACACACACACACACACACACACACACACACACACACACACACACACACACGAGGCAAGGTGGCCGTGGCTTATCGACGCCGTTCGAGTTCGTGCTCGCGACGACCTGAGACGAACGTGACGCTAGACTCGTTACGACAAAGGCAAGGCGATGGGCATGCTGAAGACTTGAAAAGCGCTCATATAGCCCCTTTCGCGCGAGGGTAGCACGGTACACAGATAAACGAGGAACACTACTTCTCTCGAAGAAGGAAGTTCCAATTTACCCACATCAATTAGGACTCAAACCTGAAAACAAAGCCACCAAATTTTCCGTAAAGATTTCTAAAGGACTTCCTCACAATTTACAATATAAATATTCATTGCAAACATTTGTTGTTTTTTTCTTCAATAATTTACCGATCACAGGATTCCTGGCAAAGTATTTATGTGTACATTTTTATGTATATGTTACATTTTTACATATGTTATGTTTACATGTTTTGTTACAAAAAATATTTCAGGTTATGGTAACGAAACAACCTAATTCAAGGAAATGGCCTATAAAATATCACCAAGTTCGGCGCCTTATCTGAAGAAACAGTATTTGTTTTCAGCTGTCATTACGAAACTGGAACACTTGACTTTTATGAAACTGTTGGTCAAGAGTTTTCTTTGTGAAGCATCAGAATCTATCAATTTATGCCTCCAGAAACGGCTGAGGTACCCCAAGGGCGAAATATTTCGTAGCAAACGACGGTACAGGTGTAAAAGCTACAGACCGGAGGATAGCATACCCGACACGGTACAAATGGCATGATGGATAAGAACATGAATGACATGAAGGTGATCGAAAAGGAATGACAATCCATTGTCAATACCACTCGACAGTTTGTGGCGGATTTAGTGAAGAAAACAAACGGGGACCAAACTGCGTGGGCGCCCCCACACCACCACCAAGATGTCAGGAGCGGGCGGGCGGGTCGGCCGGCGCGTCCCGTCCGTCGTCTTTCCAAACGAGGAATCGCCCTCCTTCCTCTGGGGAGAGGAAAAAAAAGGGCAGAGAATGAAAGACAAGGGGGCGACCCAGACAGGTAGGAACCGTCGCGTCAAGGCATAAGCCTCCCTCCTCCACTTCGCCGTGCAGGTGTTGCACGCACGGGCAACGCAGCTCCCCAGCCCTCGTCCCTCCGCTCCCCACCCGCGCCATGTGGCACGAAATGGCCGGCTCCCTCCGTCCCAGCGCGCGCTGACTGGCAGTTAAAGATGGCAGCTCCCATCCAAGGTCGCCCGCGGTAGAGGTTGAGGAGAAAAACGAAACTTCTCTTACGTTACGCTGTTGAACGCCGCGAAAGTATTTGACCTTCAAGAATTAACAAGTCGTGAAGCACCAATGAGACAAGCCAATGAGCCAAAAAAATTGACGTTTGGAAGTCACGTATTTAATAAATGTGGAATATGAGATATCTGGTCTCTATACAAATATCTCCTAGCATTTCATATTGTGTAACTTAATTGGTAATGATTATAATTTTAAATGTAACTTATTTATATTAATCCCCCTCTTTATCTTGTTTTGGTATTTTGTTTATATTTTCTTTATATTTGTACACTGATGACGGCAGAGCCGTAATAAGCCGGCTATATAAATAAATATATTAAGTTGACGGAGATAACCTCCTTTATTTCTTCATGTAATAACGTCATCAAAATTCTCACAAATGTGGAATAATCAAACTTTATCCCCCCCCCCAACCACAGATGCGTTTGTACAGTATGGCAGACACAGCAGAAACCATGGGCGCTATTTAGAGAATACCAGCTAAAACAAATAACAAAATCTGAATCTGAAGAATCCTGACGGGTGCAAATTCTATGCTTGCCATGAGCGCCTGAATACCTACTGTATACTAGATGCCACCTCTGGCCCCAACAACAACCTACTTCACACAATCTACCAAGGCATATTCATAATTAAAATAGGGTTATGGTCGGCCGCCATTCCCTCCACAACGGGAAATTACCTTTCACCGGAAAGACAATTTGCCGCGGCGTCAGCACGCAAGCATGCCCGAGCCCGCCCATCGATTCGCGACCTCTCCTCCCCGGCCGGGCACGACGGTTCGCCCCGGCGGTAATGAAGATTTACGCGATGCGCGGCCGCGATCCGCGAGCGGCGCGCTTGCCAATTGCGCCGCGGATGAGAGATAGGGCGTCAAAACAGCCAACACGGGAAGCGATCAATCACGATTAATGCTTCCGTAAAGCGCAGCGCCGTCGCAAGCGATTCGCCGCGGAGCGGCCCGCCAGCCACGTGGCGGCCGCGGGCGGGACACAAAGGAGTGCGGCGATGGCGCGGGCGGGAGCTAGCGTGCACGTGCAGTACGCGGAGGCGAGGAGAATGCCACCGCCATTGCAGCACGGAACAAAGGGTTGAGCAACGATTGTTTCAGGTACAGAAAACTTAAACTGTCGGAAATGGCACGTGCTCAATAACTCTGAAAATATCTCCGAAACTTTCAAAAACGTATTTTAAAAAAATTATTCGGCGTGGCGTATTGAAGCCGGGAATATAAAAACCTCACGTCGAAGAGGCACGCCTGATAACGAGAAGCCCATTTTGCGTAACGAGCGTAGTAGCATTAAAGCGACCGGTCAATTCAAGGCCCACATTAATAGACCAACAAATCACACGGCGCCCGAGCGAAATGGCACACTGCTCGTACAATTGCTCCCGACCGCCTCCGCTATCGCGACGGCAACGTGCCGGTCAGTTGCCCGCAGACGGGCCGCGTCGCGCAAGGTTCGAACAAAGAAGCAGCGGCGGCGGCGGCATTCCGCGAGCGCGGGTGCCAGCGCGAGCCAGCGAGCGCCGGCGTGACCTTGGAGGCGCCCACGGCGAAACGAGGCACACCGAGGCGGCACGGCCACGCCAAGCCAAGCCACGTAATCGGACTCGGGCACGAACGCCAGCCCCTCCCTCCCTCCCCCTGCATTCCCATCGCTTCCCCCTCCAGCCCTCCCCCTTCCCCTCCCACCCCGACAACCGAGTGAAACCGTTGTGCACTTCCGTCTCGCCGCGCAGACAACGACCCCGCCGCGCCGCACCGCCCACGCGCTGTGGACACTCCCGACGTCTTTCAGAGGCTATTGCGCGCCTTGCTGGGCTCGAGTCGCTTGGATGCCTCGCCTATGGCAAATGACACGCTGTAGCTCGAGGTTGTGGGAGAAAACAGTGAATTTTTCAGAATATTATCCTGCGACGGTTTCACTTGTGTGTGTTAATTGCGGTTAGTAGATGTGATTCTCATGTATAAAATTTTCAGTAAGCTAACAGTGGAGCTCAATACGCCTTTTGAAAAAAAAAAAAAAAAGCTAATGATGCAGTTTACAAACAGCAATTCAAGGACGTACCTGAGAGAGAAAATTCTTGGTATGCCTCAGTAAATACACTGTATTGAATGTAGTGAATAAGGAGTATGTGAAAACTAACGTTACTAACAATCAGGTGATATAAGCAAGGAATCCTATCCTAATTCTTCTGTGGTCGCAAACTAGTGGGGATGGCGTCGGTATTCGCATTAAACAGTTCCGGGAAAATCCCACAGGTAAAATCCAGGTCCAAGTGAGCGCGCCAGGGCTTAGGCCCAAATCCGCGAGCCAGCGCGGTGACCACGACGCCGCCACCGCCGCCTCCCGGCTGGGCCGGCGCCAGCCAAGACGGACAAAAGCGAGTGAGCGACCCACGCTCACTGGCCCTCCCAAACGGAATTTCTCATCCGCCCCCACCCACCCTACCTCCTTTACCCCTTCGCGCGTCTGTAAATAACCTCTCTGCTTGCACCTCCGCCGCCGCCGCCTTCCCTTTGTTTCCAAACGCGCCAAAGAGTTTACGGCCCATTGAACGCCTAGCCGCAGGCTGGTTCGCTCGCCTGCCCGCCTGGCTAATGGCTACGAGGCGCGCCGTCCGTTTTGCTCGCACGAAGGCAGCGGCGGCGGCGGCCACTTTCCCCTCAGAAAACCTCCGAACAGCCAAGTTAAAGGCCGCTTCGGCGGGCGGCACACGGCTCTCCAGCTTGCGAAAGCATGGAAACACGCGCTGCGCCGCGCCGCGTCGCGTCCCAAGGTCGCCTGCGCAAGAGCTCAACCAGCGGCATTGGTCCCAAGCGCAGCGGAGGGGGGGCGTCTCTCTTTCCCAAATCACTGGGCGATGAGTCGCTGATCAACGGACGCCAATCAGCAGCCATCGGCATCTCAACATATTGTTAAGTAATAGGTTGCCAACTGATCGCCTTTCACTGCTACACTCTTTGGTATTTGTCTTTCACTGATCAACGAAGTAAAAGGGATAACAAGAAAACAAACTAGAGATAATATTTCACTCGATACGGCAGTTTGTCTTGTACTTACTGAAATGTTTAATTACACAAGTGCAGATCTCACAGCCAGAGATAAGTGTCAGATCTGTCAATCTTGAAGTGTCATTACACCAAGCAGTGGCATCATCTGAGATAAGATTGGCTTTTTCGATACCACGGCATCCGTGTCTCGACAGTTGGTTAAGGATACAATGACATTACGAGTACCGATTGAATGTACAGAAGAATCACGTAACGTGTACAAATATCCTCGAATCTACCTACAAAAATCCAATTTATCCTCAACATCAAGTACAGATACAGAAATCCACGAACATATTTGACGGCTCATCCATGAAAGAACAAGGGACAACAACAAGCACACTGCAAGAATGCACGGAGCGTATTCAGGACAGGACAGGACAATAAACGTGAGTCATAAGGAGTTTCCACAGCGTCGTAGTAGGTCGAATGATTGATAAACACGCGTCGGCGCCTCGTCACGCATATTCGATTGCTGCAAAGACAAAGACGTGACGGCGAGAATAAAAATTAAACATCGCAGGAAATTAATAATACAGGCACTGCAGCACTGCCACTGGCGTTTGACGTGAGCGGAGTCCCAGAGCGGGTTCACGGCGGCTCACACTCTCGAACGAGCTCTGCTTTGAGCCCTGCGATCTAGCGGTGGCGCGGCGAACTGTTGAGATCGTTCAAATATCCACCTACAGGGCGCAGAGCGAGCGCTGTTCGTCGCTTCTCCACGCTCACGATATGAATGAAACTGCATCCCTGGATTGTCAAGCAAGTGCCAAGTAAATTTGGTAAGTTAAAAAGACGCATAAAAAGGAATATACGAGCTGTCGAATTGTATAATTAATATTTATATATGAAGACAGAAAAATTAAATGTTTTTTCAGAAGATTCACCACCCGAGATGGAGCACAACTGTGTTGAGGGGTAGCAAATATCAGTTTGAAAAATATTGCTTTTCAGGCAAGGTACACCCAATTATTTTTATTCAATGAACTCTAATTATAGTTTTAAATTATGGAAAATGTACATTTAATGATATTTCGAAAATGTATTGAGAAATGTGTATTTCTAGTTTCATTTTGAAAACATAATAAATACATTTTCGTTCCAGAAGTCAAAATAAATTTGGAAAACTTATTTTTTTCTCTTCGTAATACGTATCGCTGAATTTGATGTGTGATGTATCGCTGAAATGTTTTACATTTTAACTTTGTTTAGGCCTACGTCGAAAAATCTGACGCGAATAGTCGCCAAAATGCAACTTTACCAGTATATATATATATATATATATATATATATATATATATATATATATATATATATATATATATATATAAGCCACACAAGTAAATGCCAAATATTGCCGCGGAATAAATCAGTTATTTCTGCGTTATAACCATACATTTACGTTTTTCGTAAATCACGTAAGGCGACACATTCTCATTTTCTCTTTTCGTAATTGTTAACGGTTATACATCATAACAAAGTAGTCAAATACAGAACGTTTCACATGCCCTCATCGAAATTGATGCATCATATACGTCAGTAATACTCTCTCCAGACCTATTGCCAACTCGAATACCAATGTTCTTATACATCACATATTTTCAATCAATAATAGCAATCACATTATTGCTAACACATGGAATGATTCATCCAAAATCATTTCATGAACGCAATTCGTTATTGAGACTACGAAAGCAATCTACTTTACCACAACACTTTCAAAAATCTTCAGTGATTTTTTTTATAAAACGATTATTTGAAGTTATATGTGAAATCAAGTATATTAATAGAGAGATAATTCTTCAATCAATGTTAATTACCTAGTCAACAAATTACTAATGGTTACGTAACTACAATCAAAATCTTATATCTACATACATATGTCATTTTGTGAAGGGAATTTCAACTGGATATTTTATACAAAAAGAAACTTTGTAGTAAACTACTTAAGAATATCAAGATCATGTACAACTTCGAGAGGAAAACAAAGAGGGATGATGAGTGAACTGTGTCCTATATTTCTCACTCCATGTGTGTGCTTAAAGTTTGTATGTCGTATATGTAATGAGTCCACAAAGCCACTATTGCTCGTATCCGCACTCGTGTTAAGTCGGCCACAGCCGATCGCGTTCAACAGCGAGATCCCGCCTATTGATGGCGGCATCCTTCAGCGCTGTACTACACAGTGACCGGCTCGCCTCGACTGTCACCACAGAACTCACAGCCGACGGTAGGTTGCAACGTACGTGAATGCCAGCGAAGGCAATTTGACTCGAAGCCAACGAAGGCCGCAACAGTCCCTGCTTCACTGCTGGCAACCTAGGGATTCATCGAGTTGGAGAATGAATAATTAGTCATTACTAGACGAACCAGAGGGGAGTGAGCGGTGGGGATGGGGACGTCGAGGGATGGAAGGACTAACGCTAGGAGGGGAACGGAAAGGAAGAGGATGAAGGGGACTGAACGGGAGGGGGAAGGAAAGGGTGTGAATGTGTGGATGGGGGCGGTGGCGTGGGATGGGAGGGGAAGGAAAAGGCCAAGGGATCGGAAGGGAGGGAAGAGGACGGTGGAGTACGATAGGATGGGGGGAGGAAAGGGTAAGAATGAGTGGAGAGGTGGCGGTGGCGTGGGATGGGAGGGGAAGGAAAAGGCCAAGGGATCGGAAGGGAGGGGAGAGGGCGGTGGAGTACGAGGGAATGGGCGGGGGAAAAGGGGGAGGGGCACCTGCACCTCATCGCACAGCTGCGCGCGCCCGGTGGGCTCCGCTAGCGCCTGTGCTCCCGGCCATAAAGGCGCGCCGTAAATAAATCTCCCATTACGGAAGGCTCCTTGAGAGAAAGTGGCCGGGTGGCCGACAGGCAGGTCGCGGCGTTACATTACACGCGATAAACGGGCGACGGCTGTTGCCTCGCTGCTTTACACGCGCCGGGCGCCGCGGCCACGCCACGGGGCACCTCCGGAGGGAGCGGCCATTTTCAAAGCGACTCGGCTCTGCATCCGAAAACACGGGGACGCGGACGAGAACAAAGGTCGGCACTGCACAAGATCCAACGCACGTGCCTTCCCGGAACACGACTCCACCCGCCACCGCTCTGTGTACTGAGGGCTGAGTAATACGAATGGAAGTGATCTTCATAGATCAGCAAAATGGAATCTGCAAAAATTTTTTTCTGAACAGACTAACAAGCAAAAACGTGATGAACTCGACCGATAGAACAACAAACCGATTTCCCCGAGATTGTTTCATTCATTCTGGAATATACTTCTAATTACATATTTAACAGCTCTGGGTCCGATAAATTCTTGATGATTATTATCTGCAACTAATTCATTAAGAAAGAAACGAAAAGACAACAGGAAAACACTTTCTCCTTAATACTTTTCATAATTAAAATGTCATCGTTTAAGCACTCATATTCCAAGTAAGCAACCAGTCTCACATTCATTCGCGGAAAGTCAAACGGCAGCAAACAACGAAAGTTAAACGATTGTAGCCGAAAGTTATCTCCAATCACATTTTTACGTCCGTGATTGTGTGTTTTTCTTGACAGAGCGCGCGCACGCACGCACACACACAACGATGCGTACTAATTAACGCTCGGAAAAACAAATCAGGGAAAGACGGCAGGGAGTCGGAGGAGGAGAAGAAGAAGAAAAAGAATAGAAAAAGAAATTACGCAGAGCCAAGTCGCCGCCTCGCAATGAAAAATCGCCCTCTCGTCGCGGCTCGCGCGCGCCACCCTGCGGCTACATTAACACACAAACGGGGCGTCGGCGAAGACTGATGGTCGCCCTCAGCCCGCGCAATTAAAACGCCACGGGGCGGGCATCGATCGGGCAGGGCCGCCCGCGCCACGGCCGCGCTCATTCCGCACACGCTTAGCGACATTAAGGACGCTTTTACACGCAAATTACGAACAAAGAACGGTGGTCTCAGGGAGGGACGGGCGCGGCCCCCATGATCCTCCACTTGAATCCGCCACGGGAGGGGGAGCAGGCTTGATTCTTACAGTTGCTTCATTACACGAATGCTTTTACTGCAAACACCTCAGAAATTTCCCCCACACCAAGAGTCCCTTCATAACGCAGTGTATGATCGTAATGATACGTAAATCATCTATGATTTGTATTTAAATTAGCGATAGATTCCCAGACTAAAGCAGAAGTTCTCTAAGTCGATATTCGAAGTAATCTAAATTCCTGGAATGGCACGCCGCAAACTTACGGTGAAATACAATGTTTCACTAACTTTTCAAGATCTCATGCACGCCTCGAAAACACGGAATTCTTAAGCCAGTGTAACAAAACAGATGTGACGTAAAATAAGAACCTTAAAGCGCAAACGAAAAAGACAAACATTTCTTTCGCTCCGGGAGACCCCTCCAGGGAGAGGGGATGGCAGGGTCGGCCCCCCCCCGCGTGCCCGCATCGCCTGCCTCGACGCGCCTCGCCTCGCGAGAGATCGATTTTTCCATTACGGGCCCGCGAGCGCCGGAGGAAGTCAGCTGGCGGCGAGACGGCCGCCGCCGCTCGTAAAGGGCTATTACTCCGGTGCGCCGGCATTACTTCCGGCGCCCCCCCCCCTCCCCCGGCCACGTGATACACCGGCACGGCTTCCCTCCGGGATGCACAATGACTCAAAGGAAAACGTGCCTTTGTACACGCACTGCCGGCAGAATGACGTGACCCCCGTCGTTCAAATGTTTGCAATGCGGTTTCCGTGACAACAGACGCCAATCGCAGACGTACACTTGCTTTGCGACGTCCCCAAGTTTTACGATATTTGCTCCGTGAACATGCAACAAGCGGGCGTTTTAAACGAACGGCACGTGACATTACTTCACAATACGTAATATAGAAGTCTAAACAACGGTCAAGAGCCTGCCGCTCAAGGACTTCTCCGTCGGAAGAACGGAAGTGAAAAGTTTTATCGTTCCATTCCAAAGAAAAGAGTTCTTCAGCTTCAGCCCAGGAATGGATAGTATAAAACAAGGAAGGCAAAACACATTAATAATAAAAGGAACGATGTCACTAAGAAGAAAATAAGAGGAACAGTCAGAAAGAGAATAAAATACAAGAAGATGGAAAAAGTGGGATTTGCGAACAAGAGTTACGAGCACATTAACATTCTGCAACGATCATGGAAAATTCTTTCGAATCTACAGGGTGCGCCAGAGAAACTTACTTATTTGAAAGGTCAATAAAAACAAAAGTACTTCAGTTATTGTTTTAATTTTTTTTTTATTTGAGAATACAATATCCCAATTTTTTTTTATGCAGTTTTGAAAATGACATCGGATAAATGGCGACCTCCATTGCGCATACACTGATGAAGTCGATTTTTGAAATTCGTATCCACTCTTTGCAGCATATCAATCGGTATGTTGGCAATGGCGTCGCGAATGTTGTTCTTGAGGTGTGCTATGGTCCGTGGTCGATCGACATAAACCAGGGATTTCAAATAACCCCATAAACAGAAATCGCATGGAGTCAAATCTGGAGAGCGTGCCGGCCAGTGGAGATCGCCTCTGAGAGAGATGAGGCGGTCGGGGAAATGTTGTCGCAACAAATTGATTGTGTCTCGTGCTGTGTGTGCTGTTGCTCCATCTTGCTGAAACCACACGTTCCTAACGTTCATTTCTTCGAGTCTTGGAAGAAAAAATTCCTCGATCATGTTCCTGTAACGAGCTCCATTCACGGTAACTGCGCGCTCATTTTCTTCAAAAAAATAAGGACCAATTATTCCCATTACCGACATCGCACACCAGACAGTAACTCGCTCACAATTAAGTGGCTTCTGGTGAAGCTCACGCGGATTTACACCACACCAATAACGCATGTTTTGCTTGTTGACGCAACCGGAAATGTGGAAGTGAGCCTCGTCACTGAAAAAAACGACCGCGTCTTCAGGCAGGTTGTCAATCAGCATTTCACATGCATTTTGACGGGCAACAAAATCGCGTTCAGTTAATTCCTGCACAACAGCCAGTTTGTAGGGATGAAATTGCAGGTCTTCATGCAGAATTCGTCGAACAGGGGTGTCAGAAATTCCCATAGCAGCTGCGTGTTTGCGAGCCGAACGGCGGGGAGAACGCACAACTGACTGCCTCACTCTTTCGATATTTTCCGGGGTTCTGATGGTCCGTTGAAGTCCATTTCTGGGTTTAGCGACACTTCCACACTCCCGAAATGAGCTAACCCACGACAGAATCGAATTACGGCCAGGAACTTGTCTGTGAGGAGGAATTTCAAAGCGAGCGCGGAAGGCACGTTGCGTAGCAACAATTGAGCGACCGTTAGAAAAGAAGCTCTCGACTGCGAAGGCCCGCTGCTCTCTAGTCCACAGCATGATGGCAACTGACTGGAAGGAGAAAAAAACTTGGGACCTTCCCCCTCCTAATACGCCTCCTCTCGCCCCTCTAACGGCCCAACTCACCGCGCGGGAATTTTTTCAAATAAGTAAGTTTCTCTGGCGCACCCTGTATAAAAACAACTGTTACCATTACTGTGAATGGCAGGAGTCGTGTGTTTTTATTCTTGTCGTTAACCCAAAGATACCGCTCGTCCTTGAGATCGAAGATAACTACCACAGGCAGATATCTGGAATTAATACACCTGAGCTGAGAGATTTCTATACGATAAAGTGCGGGATTGAAATTGAAAACAGTTCAATGCGTTGAAAGAGCTCCCATTTCTTCCTTAATTCATTGAATTCCGATTATCTCGCAAGATATGCGTGAACATTATCCTCGAATGCAGTTACGCGACAGCATTAGTAACAGTGAGGTTATTTGTGGTGTGTGTAATACTGGTGGTTAATAATGAAATACAAACTATAAATACGCTAAAATGGAATATTTTTGATAAGGATGCCTTGGCATAAACCAAATACTCCATTCGCGGACTGAAAATAAGAAGAAAAGGGTTGAACCAGTTCAAGATCCATTTCGATTAGCAGATCTGCCTAATGGCAGAACGATACCGACGTTTTACACATGCCTCTACATAAACCGGGAACTCGTCCAAGGTCGTATCAAGAGACCGCTTGGCAGAAGCGAGAAAAGCTAAAACACCTGGCCTTCATTTTACTCCAACTGAAGCATGACGTCAACGAAATGCACGTACGAAGCACGATAGCGTCGATGACGCAAGCGCTGTACTCTGAAAACGGCGGCTGGAAATCTCTCGCATTCTCGGCGACGCCTTCAATCGCCGCGTGTTTTTCGCGTTTCCGCCCGCCTCCTCACGCAGGGAGCCGACGTTTCGCCCCCCCCCCCCACTGCCCCGCTCCCGCCTCGCGTGCAGCGAGTGCCGAGGCGGGAGGCTGACGAGCGTGTCTTACCGCCGGCCCGCGCCGCCAGTCAGGCGAGCGAACAAACGAACGAGCGCCCGTATTCGGGTCGAGGCTCGCACCAAGGACCCCGCCGTCGCACTTATTTTAGACCGCTGTCTGCATCGCCGAACGCCGCGCGCACGACACGCTCAGATTTATAATCTCACCATCCCGTGCCACTTCCGTTCCCGACCGAACAAAAAAAAAAAACGTTTATGCTTCGTGATATTTACAGCATCTCTTCTCGCCCATTGTCCCCAGAAGTGCAGCGAAGGAAAATCGATGAGATTACAACTGATACTAGAGGCTAAATGACATACCTGTGAGCACAGTCCAGAACAAACTGTCACATCTAGAAATGCATCATTGTTCTTTCCCCAATAAACAAAAATGACGAGAATTAGTTGTATCAATTCAAGGACACGGTAAAACATAGGTTCATCTATTTCTTCAACAACTCTCCGACCTCTCCCCGCTCTACAATGTTTAACTTTTACTCCGATTTAAACACAGTGGAACTTCAAGGTCACGATCTAGACGGAGAGGGGAAATTGTCATCTAATCGAGAGCTTTGTTACAACTTTTATTATCGGTATTGGAGCTCCCGATTGAATGACTATCTCCCTCTCAGTTCCAACTCCTGACCTTGAAGTGCCACTACGGTTAAATTGGAGTATAGGCAGAAACGGCATTCATTGAGATTTCAAAAGACTGATTCAAATTTCCGTAACTTCTAGGCATCTTTTTGTTTCACCCATTTACCCACCCTCTACCTTCTAACTTGGCACTAAATAGTCAAAACTTCATATTCAGCGAAGAAAATTTATCTGGACTTACGGATGGCCATATCCTAAAGAGCTTTAATGATGATGCACCTTAAAGCCTTGCAAGACCAAAGTGTCGAAAGAGAAGCAATAAATAAAAAATTTAAAAACATTTATCAACAAACATAGACATATTAACTTAGAGGATAGAATTGAACAATCGCTCACGAAAATATGTGAATTGTTTTTTCAAGCACTGCACTTTTTGAACACATTTTTAAAACACCCAGTGTTCTATTACTCAACCCCATTTTAAATTAGGTTCCACGTGTTCGTCAGAAGAATTCGCTCTCCGCTTGTCCCTGTCGCACAACAGCTCTCCTCGTTCTCCATGCTGCTCGCCGCTCTCTCTCTCTCTCTCTCTCTCTCTCTCTCTCTCTCTCTCTCTCTCTCTCTACGCCAGCAAAACCCCCTCCTCCTCCTCCTCCTCCACACGCCGCGACGGCGCAGCGCAGCGCGCCACGCCACAGCGGGCAGGATGCGGGGGAGAGATTTGTTTTGTCGTCCGCCGCTTCAAGTCGTAGAACTCAATTTACGGCGGGCGGGTGGGCGGACGCGGTGCGCGCGGCGGGTTCAAGGATGCACGCCCAGCCGAGGGGGGAGGGGGGAGGCGCAGCGGGGGCGGAAGTGGGGAAAGTGACGGAAGGAGGGTGCGGCGGCAAATGAAGGGGGAGAGTGCGACGAAGGTTAGAAGGGGGAACGTGGGGGAGGAACTTGAAATGTTCCGACGACGCGATGTGATGGGGGATGGCATTCGCGCGGTCGTTGAACTCCACAGAAATCCAATCGCGTGATTAACGTTTTGATTACGTAGCTGCAGGAATCGGCATGTCGAGACGGGTCGATTAAACAAACGGAACTGGAGCGAAGCGACGACTGAAGCGATGGAAAATTTATTTAAGAGCATGTATGCAAGATCGTAAATTTTAACGTCTCTGATGTCATTGTATCTGATGTCAACGTCTGTCATCAATTAGCTGCAGTTTCATATAATATACTTTCGGATGTATTTTTCCTAACATATCAAGTTTTTACTTGCGAAATACTAAAGACAAACACACATTCGGAACGAATATAGTAATTTGGCGACTCGCACTTGTTATTCAAATGCTACCACTTTACACAAGCCTCTGATCTAGGCATTGCAATGATTATAGACACATTGTCCTTGAAAATTTGTAACGAATTTAATTACACATTACACCAGCGGGAATCACATTACCACGCCCCGGCATGAGAATGTGAAAACACAGGTAAGTAATCAAAGATAACGGTAAAAAAAGTATATTTCAAAATCGCGAAGCAACGTCATGACAGCAGAACAACGAGCACATCACATGATAGTATATCTTGAAAACAAAGCCAACTTCGCCCGCTCGCCTGACTCAGCCTGACCAGAACCGATATGAATAAGCAGTCAAGTTTCTCATTCCACGAAAATAAAACGTAATACGGAATATTCCGTTACCTGAAGGAAAGTTTTCATTTTAACAATTTCAATCGTTTGTGGTTGGCTGCTATTCTGTTCAACGCGTAAAAACCTGAGCGTACTATACCCCTCCGAAAACTCGCCAGCAACCCAACCGGCGCTACGTAACAACAAGAGCTGGCAGGCTTTTGTCCACCCGGCTCCCAGGCGTTCCAAGCGGCGTCGTAAAACGCTCCCGGTCGTCCGGGCGGCGAAACAGCCCAGCGGCAAAGAAAGGAAGAGCGCAACAGAAGAGCTCCTCACCACAGAACAGACCACCCGCCCCGCCTCACACGTCCACACAGACAGACACATCCACAATACCACGAAGAGCGCGCGCGCGTCGCCACCGCGGGAGAAAACGCAATCAAAATTCCGAAGGGATTCCCGCGTGTCAAAGACGGGCACCGTCGCTGAAGGTCGCCGACCTTTACAATGAGAGCGCGCGCATAAAAAAAAGGAAAGAAATAAAAAGGCCCGTGGCCTGGCCCGGCCCAGCGCCAGCCGCGGGGGTCGGCGTGGCGGCGCGCCGGGCCGAATCAGGTCGCGCGCGGTAGACGCCGCCCCCTCCACCTTTCCTCTTCCCCTCCCGCCCCCTCTCCGCGCCCACCTGCCGCTTTAAATACTGGCCCGGAAGGAGCCGCCGGCCCCGACATCTGCCAACGGCGCGGGAGGCGGCCCGAGCGCGTCTGGGGGGGGGGGAGGGGGGAGGAGGAAAAGGGAGCAGGAGGTACCAGACGGAATGCGGCGTGCCACCGTGCGTAATAGGGGGGGGAGTAGAGGGGAGAGTCGCCGGGCTGGGCGTGCAGCCAGAAGACGGGACGGCAGGCGGAGGTGGATGGTAGCACGAGTGACGAAGAAGACAATGAGATAACGAGTCAGAAAAGACGCTACTACATAACGAAAGCCTACACATACCATTTGAACGCACACACTGAGACCACAGGAGTGTATACAGATATTACTATAAGAAGGGACAGCTTTGACAGATACTGCTTGACAACGTAATTAAGAGTTTAAGGCCATGCACACATTTTCTCAGTGTGTTCGTTTACAGTTCATCTGTAAATGACTTCATTTCTATCTCTTGCAATGTCATTGCCCTACATGACGTTCATTTGTTTCCCGACCTGTCAAGTTTGTCCCTTGTTTGTTGGAGTAAATCATCTATAGCAGAAGGCAAAAAAAGAGTGGGATACGCAAGAAAGGGCCTCCCGTCCACTGGGATCCGTCGGGATTTTGGCGCAGGGCGGCGGCGTCGGCGTCGGCAGACGCGCTGGCGACGGCGCGGCCGGGGGGCGGGGCGTGTCGCGGAGGATCGCGTGCCGGCCGTGCCAAAACGGCGGCCCAAGCGCCCCGCCCCCCTCCCCGCCGCCACACAAGCACGCGACCTACAGCACGGTGGAAAGCGACGCCCGGCCAAGCCGGCGCTTCTGCTCGCGGGCCGCACTTTCTACTCTCCGCCGCCGCATTCAGATTATACGCGCGCCGGCCGGCTACTTTCCCCTGGCTGGCGGCGCCGGCTCGCATCCTTGCGTAAGCGCCGCGTCACGCGCACCTGCCTCGTTACCTTGGCCACCCCTCCACCCACCCCGCGCTTTTTCTACTCCGCTCCTTTTAGCGCTTTTTATAGCGCCACCGCACGAGACGCCTCGCCGTAATAAAGCACACAATGAAAGGGAAAGACCCGACGTGAAAAGGAAGTGCAAATCAGGCAAAAACAAAAGGACACCGGGCGTCTCGAATCGAACTGGAAAAACTCCGTGTCAAAGTCACTCACAAGTAGTACGTGCCATACCGCACGCCTTCGATGATTCCTCACGGAACGAACTAACCACCGTGATCGTGAAGACCGCGCGAAACTTACACTAACATGCACTACACTACCACACATTCCGGGAGACCGGTCGGGAGCTTAGAGCTTGTCCCGGCTGGGGCGGTGCCCCGCTGGTGGGAGAGTCTTGGTTAGGGGGAAACCCCACTAGCCGACGGTAGGTCGGCGCTGGATCTCGCCATCCAGCGAGGGAAGATCACAGCCGTCTCCCGAGAAAAAAAAGCACTACACTAACGGGACTAATGACCACAGTAGTTGACGCACCTGGAACCACGAAAAAATCAATCGGTCAAAAAAACAGCGCGAAAGCGACACCCCGTCCCATGATTACAGATTTCGCCATTTTCCTCCTGTACGGAGCCGCGAAACTTCCGCGCAACGTTGACGTCCAACCTCCCGGCGCCCGCTAGCTCAGAGGAGCACTAGAACCGCGGCAGCGTCACGCCGCTATGCTCTCGCGCGTCTCGCCTGGACGGCTCCAGCGGCGGCGGCGGCGGCGGCGGCGGCGGCGTCAGGGCCAACGCGGGTCCCCGCCAGCAGAGCGCGACAGCCGCAAACCGCACCACACCCCAGTGTTTCCCAGCCGGCCGGCCGCCTCGCGCGGAATGACTTTCGGGTTTATTGTATTTGCCGGCGGACTAGTAGACGCGTTTTCAGACTTGCTGGTCGGAAATACGCATACGCGGACAAGCTCGTGACGAAATCACATTTTCTACCGAATACATTTAGCAATGTGTACGCCAGTTTGCGTCTTGTTTGATGTTTCACTATCAACGCAATCCTAACTGGTAGTCTTTTTTTATTAATTCTGATTATTTTGAATTTATTTCTACAGAAAAATTAGGCAAATGGTTTATTAATATTTATATGAGGGACAAGTAGTATTCCTATTTAAAGAAATCGGTGCGTTATATCTAGCAGTTTATGGAGCTGTAGATTTCTTCACTATTGTCTAATAAATTGATAGCAACATAATTTGGATGATTTGGTTCAGATTTTCCAATTGGGATTGTATACACACACACATTTGTTCTGCTTCGCTAAATATTCCGTATTCAGAATGAAACTCGTAGATTCCTATACTTGGGTTTTTCTAACGTGGCATCTGTGAGTAGTAACTCCAAAATGGAATTCGGCACGACGTTTTGCGTCATTCTCAGTCCTGCCGCTACAGTCGCTTGATCTGCAGCACATACGGTCGCGATCATGCGACATCTTGCGGCAGGACCAAGAAAGACGCAAAAAGTCGTGCCGAATTCCATGTTTGAGATACTACCCACAGATGCCACATTTAAAAAAAAAGTATAAAATCCGTGCCTATGGAATCTGACGCCGCACCTCGCGAGCCGCGTTCACGCCATCGCGGGAAACAACCGCGCGGCTGGTGGGCGGCTATCGCACCGCTCGCTGTCTGAGCTGCCAGGGCTCTCGTTAGCGCGCCCGCCGCGCGGCACCCGTGCCTTTCGAAAGCGTGCGCTATCGCTCAGCGCAAACACGGACTAGCCTTATCGCGCGCCCCCGGGAGGCACGGCGCGGCAAGCGATTGCCCGCGCGCCTCACCCCACCCCCCACCCTCACGGGCATTTTTTAACAGGCCGATAACGCAAATGGATAAATGGAACACGTGTGAAACACGCGTATTTAAACGAGTGCAAATACTTTTGTAGTAGTTACACGGGGCAAGTTGAAGATAAATTTGGATCCGAGTTGGAAATGTTACGTTGGCTGGACACACGATGCTTTTACGATCATTGCAATGGCTGAAAAGAGCCTCGTCGTAGACTTGGAAATGCGCGTCGGAAGCGAGTCAAATTCACTGAAGTCTTTTGCTATGCTACCTTCACCAAAGTACTATAACAACTTATCTCGCCCATCGTACGTCGCATTCCACTCGATTTACGCATTAACTTCGGGCGTTTGTCAATAAATTCTCGCGCCTCATCCCCGTCCATTCGGAGTGACGAAGGGCTGCCATTTCATCGAAGACAATCCGCCGTGTTCAGTTTTCGGTTTCCATTGTTCGCGAAATGACGGGCGACGGCATTGCAAGTAATAAGGAAAAGAATGGGTAATCAAGCGGAAAGCCTGACTCAGTGGCGTCGGTTGATGTCCAACTGGATGGCACGAACCGCTGAACAACGTGCTCGCGGGAAGACAAATCCACGTTTTCCGCGACATGCAGCTGTGGCCGTGCGTAAACAAATTTTCAGAATGTTGGTTTCTTCACAAAATTAAATAGAAACAATGCCTAGAAATTATAAATAAGATGACGTCCATGCCTTTTAAGAAATTTTCTGTACATTCGACTAGTCACAGAACAGGCCGTGCCTTCTTCAAACACTCCCTATCAAAATGGTCGGATGAAACGATTACAACGCGTCATTTCAATTTTACTCCAGGGGTTACCCGGCAATTCCATTGGCCACACTGCGGGCGAAGTAGGCAGCGGTAAAAAACCGTGAATACGTCTCCATGGCAAACGACTGATTAACAAGTCTGGGCACGTACCAATCTGCAAGCGCGTTGAAACCTCACCACCCACCTCCAAAGCAAGCAAATACCCCGCGAACTAAAATAAGTCACAAAAAACGAAACCAGTGATGATGGTAACCGAATGTCTGCAAGAACGGCATCAAAACTAAAAACTTCCAAGTTACATTCCAGAAGGCCGCAACGACAGCACGGCGCCAGTGGCAGAGCTGAGAGCCGCGTCGCACCCTCCCTGCATAGCTGCGCGCCGCGGGGAGAGGCGGAAAGAGGCGAGGCAGAGTGACGTGGGGCGGGGGTGGAGGGGCTTAAGGGGTGGGGCCGGGAGAAGCGGGGCGGGAGGAGAGGAGCGGGCATGCCTGGGAGGGGAGGGGAAGGGGAGGGGCGGCGCAGGGCTGGGATGGGAGGAGACAAGTGGAGAGGGGCAGAGAGAGAGGCGTGGCAGAGCGAGACGGGGTGCGGGCGAGCTAGGCGAGTGGGCGGGACGGAGTTGGGCGGAGAGGGGCGGACCTGGGAGATGCGCGGGGCGGAAGTGGGCGGGGCAGAAAGTGAGCGAGAGGAGTTGGGCGGGGCAGAGGTGGGTGGAGAGGAGGTGGTCGGGCAGCAGGTAGGCAGAGCGGGTCAAGGCGGGATGATCTCAAGGGTGTGGGGCAAGGCGGAGCGGGGCGGGGCGGGGCGGGGCGGGAGGGTGTGGGGCAAGGCAGGGTAGTGCAGAGAGGAGGAGCTGGTGTATTCGCTTTGGAAAGCGACTGCGCGCGCGCGGGCGCGGGCGGGCGGGCGCAGTAGAGCGCGCCGGAGCGCAAAGAAAAAGGGGAAACAAGAAGCTTCCTCGCAACTCCCGCTTGGCTGCTTGGCCGCCGCGCTTCTTTTTATTGCGATTTGGAAAGTTGTCGTGAACTTTCTACTTTAGTGTGTGTGCATCGCCTGCATAAAGGCTGCTGTGACGTAACTTTCCCCCTCCCCCTGACCCCGAGGCGCGGGTGGGTGGGCGGGCGAGCGAGCGAGCAGCACGACTTGCGAGACTGTCTCGACGGCGTGATTTACTCGCTCGGGGCCGCGCGGCGCTAGGGCGAGGAGACCTGCACGTGCCGCGGTTCCATCTCTCATGCACACCCCGCTTCTCAACGAGCCTTTCGACCTTCCAGGGCGGGCGCGAAATAAGCCAGTGCAGTTTTTTTTTTAACTACAGTAAATTACATTAAAATAGATTTCAATGTTCTGAGAGTAACGTTTCTTTGAAGCAAGAACTTTTTATTACCATTTAAAAAAATAATTTACTTAAGTTAAATTCTTAGAAGTGAAAAACATAATGGTCCACATGATTAACGAACTTTCGCCGACAACTTCGACTGAATCCATTGCACTAAATTAGTACCTATCACGAGTAGTTCGAAGGCATATTTCATTGATCCCGGTGAATAAGCTGATAAGTCATAAACACAATTTTATAGGATTGCAAAATACTAATTTTAACTGAATTAAATCAGGGATTAATGATATTCAAATGAAGGCGATATTCAAACGAAACTATTTGTGTGTACGTTTTGTTTAAATATTAATCCCTGATTTAAGGCATTAGTTGAAAGTTGTTTTTTTTCTCCCCCGTAAAATTAAGTGTTTTTTTTTTAATTAGCTTACTCACCGGGGTCAAAGATTTCTCTCTTTCTTCTGAGAAACGGCTACGTACGTCCGCATGGGCAAGGAGCGACCATGCATTTCGCTCGCCCGTCGCGCGGCACGGCCTCGGTGATCCAATTGCCTGGCCCCGCACGCGGGACGGAGTCTCGCGAAGTGCCACACAAAGGGCTCGCGACGCGTGAGCTGCCAGGCAACGCACGACGCGCCTCGGGCGGGGGGAGGGAGGGGGAAGCGTTGCGACGCGCTTCGCACCTGTCGACGCCGGCACGCACGTGCACACGTCGTCTTTTGTTCGCCAGTGCGTTGGCGACGCGACGCGAAGGCGCCGCACGGGGCAGGCGCGCCAACACCACAAAAAAAAAACGAATCAAAAATAAAAACAAAATCCGCTTACCGGTATCATCTTGTATTATTGTATTGTAAGCGGATCTTTTTCAGCATAAAATTATAGTGCTAAAAACCTGCCAAATGTAGCTGGGTGTACGAGTGGAGAGCACTAATGAGATTAATTATAATTAGGAAAGGTAATAACCGGAACTCAGAAGTGAATTGCATGGACTGCAGTAGGCCATATTGCATTCCGTTGGACGGAACAAGGAAACCCATGTTCGAGAAAGGCAGAAACAATTTGTACGCAGATCGGGTGGTGATGCAATGCATAGCTGGAAGAAAATTAATCATGACCCTCTTTAATCATAACTCTTCCACGTCGTCCGGGAATGCTACAAATACTGTTCCGCTTCAATTAACGCATTAAACATGGACTGGCCTTAGGGATATTATGAGAATTATGAAGACAATAAAACTATTTTTACTGATACGTAATTGCTTGTTATTGTCTTCGATGCGAGCTCGATATACACTGCAAAACCTTCTTGGATTTAGATCCATGGATTGTGGTTACGAAGGGAAATTGGAAAAGTTGATTTACGCTAAATCTTCTCCTAACGAATTATGAAATGGATTTTCGCGAGAGAAATAAGAGACCATGAAATACAATTTATTCCAAACCGAGTCAAGTTATCGTCCAGTTAATTAGTAAAAAACTAAATATGAATCATTAAAATGGGTGAAAAAATATATGCGTACGGTCGTTCACTTGTTCTAATGTTCTCGCACAACCAAAAGCGCGCAAGTCCAAGGCCCTTGGGTTTTTTGTCACCGCTTCATTTATTCATGGAACTCTAATAATGTCTTTGGTGCATAAATAACTATTACGCATTCTCAACATCTTTCCAGTTGGGTTTCAATTCCGAACAACCCATCAAATTCACAGAATCAGTATTTACTGGTAACACCTAGTTTACATGAATTCTCCTTAAAATGATCAAGTAAAACTTGAAAACTATCGTGCCACCGCAGTAGGCGACATAAAAACAGAAAAAGAACGACAAAGCGTGACCCGAATTCATCTGTACAAGTTAAAGTCCTAAGACATGAATGCGTGTTAATTTCATGAAGTAAAACTTCACAATATCGTGCCACAACAGTAGGCAACATAAACACAGAAAAGAACGACATCCGAAGCGAGACATGCACCCGAATTCATCTGACGTCGGAGCGAATTAACGTCGATTTGTGACAATGGACCGAACCGTCCATCGCGACGGACAGTTCGCAACGCGAGAAGCAGCAGAAGCATTCCACCCCGTTTCTGCGATCGGCTTCCCCCCTGCCACCCCACGATCGATGCCCCACATTCGCCCTTCGACCCCAACCGCCGTCCGAATATTGGAGCGCGCGCCGTCGCCAGGAATAAACCCGTTGCAGAAATAGACTCGCGGCCCCGCCCACTCCGCTAGAGAGACGGATGTCCACTGCGGGGAAATTGAATCGGAATCCGTTTCTAGGGATGTCATTTACGATTTCCAGCACTTGAAATGTTTAAATCAACGAATCCAAATCAAAAGAAATTGTGAAACAAAACCTGAATTGGTAAATACTGGATTTTTTTCAAGCAATTGTTTCGACTCATCTACCAGAGGACAGTCTGAAGCCATTCATAAATTCACAAACAAACGCACAAACAAACGCACAAACAAACGCACAAACAAACGCACAAACAAACGCACAAACAAACGCACAAACAAACGCACAAACAAACGCACAAACAAACGCACAAACAAACGCACAACACACAAACAAACGCACAAACAAACGCACAAACAATCACACAAACAAACACACCACACAAATATCGCTAGTTTTTTCATTGCTCTCTTTTAATTAAAAAAAATTGAACGACCCCTTCCCCCATTCCCAATAGAAAATCTTCTCTTCACACCTCCTGGGATTCTCATGAGACGAGACTGAACATTTTGAGGACGAAATGCAGTGACGAGTGCAGTTACTAAAATAATTTAGCAGGCATCGGTTCATCTCAGGGTGAAGAACACGCTGGGGTGCTCGTTTTGTCACCAGAGGTAACTCGTCTATAACACCTCGAAAAGTAAACTCTGGGTATTTACTACAAACAAACCGTTCAATTCTGATTTACCTGCTTCAGTTAATCCACAATGCGATATCACGGCTGACAACTCAAGCCTAGAACCTGTGACTTGGAGTTCCCCCAACACAATTATTTTAAGACTCCTTTTAAGGACGGCTGATTTGTAGACCGTGTTGGGAGGTGCAGCTCTAACTCGGCAATGAAGCTGAGAAGCGAGACGAGAAGCTTCCCCAGGCGATCGTCCAACCTCTACGAGAAACCTCCCCCCCCCCCACTCGTTTCTCTTTCAGGCGCCGATCCATTGCATGCAAATGCAAACGCAAGCGCCGCATTAAATGGGCGACGACTGGGAGAGCTGACTCAGTGCATCCACTGATGTCACTGCACTGCTTCTGAGGTCCTACGTTCGAGTCCCGACAGTGGCAAGATTTTCGACACTAGCTTGTCGGCTAAGTCGAATTCAGTCGCTGTCTGGAGGAGAATTCTAGAAGCCAGCTGCTCTGATCGGTAGATTTCCTTGGTTTCTCCGATCAACACCAGGCGAACGCCGGAGTAGTACCCTAACAAACGGGCCACGGACCACGTACGATCTTTCCTTCCTCCTCCTTGATCTATCCCCACCCGTTACTTATTCACACTTACACTAACATGCACTATACTACCACACATGCCGAAAGACCGGCCGGGAGCTTAGAGCTTGTCCCGGCTGGGGCGGTGCCCCGCTGGTGGGAGATACCTGGTTGAGGGAAACCCCGTTAGCCGACGGTAGGTCGGCGCCGGATCTCGCCATCCAGCGGGGGAGATCATCGCCACCTCCCGATGAAAACACCTGCACCATAATTACGGGACTAATGACGTTGGTAGTTGACGTGCCCTGAATTTCTAACAACCAAACGTGATTGGGCGAGGCGCAGGATGGCGTGGGGAGGAGGAGGAGGAGGAAGAGCAGGAGGAGGGGAGCAAGGGACGAAGGGGTTCCCGAGACCCTCACCCCCTGTTTCCTTCCTTTCCTGCTCGTTGCACCTTTACATGGGAACCCGCTCTGAACAAACACCCAAGGCCAGGAAAATATGGGCGCTGGAGGAAAAGGCATCCATTTGTCTTGCATAATTTAACACAACTCGTGTGACAGAATAAATTATACCTGAATGGAAACGTCAACTTCCCAGTTCGCCGGATGCCGCGGTGGACGGCCAAGTTGTCGGCGAACGGGACGCGGGTTCGAACACTACCCTACACTCCGATGATTAACTCGCAAGTATGTAATCGTCTACAAGAAGGCTGTCCAACTGGCGACCAGCGGTGCCAATTATTGTTAGCAAAAGATCATTAAACAAACGTGACAGTTCCTTGCCTCCATGTCGGGGTAATGCAAAAATAAGTAAAAATAGGTTAAGTTTAGATTTAAGAATTTTTTCGAGTAAATTCATAAATTCGAAATTATATCAATGGATTTTACTGCGTTATGCATGGTAGAGCCTGATACCATGCATAGTTCCATCCCCCCCCACGTTTAAGAGTAGCGGGGCAAACTGCCGAGATCAACAATACTGGGTCACGTAGATCGCCCGAGTGATGAAAATACCTATCATATTAGTTGTGCATCTTGAGACCTTGCACGTTCGACACCCCTGGTCTACAACATACTCGAAGAAAGATCACTGGAGTGATACCCACAATAGTTATTTCGGCTGAGATGTCCCAAATAAATATTTTTTTTTAAAAAAAAACTATGCTTTCTTAGGAAGGGGGTGAAACTACGAGTACATACAAGAATCGCTGGAAACCGTGTTTCGAAATACTACTGCAAATATAAGTTACGTTGCTTAAATTTTTGTTAGCATTTTAATCAACAAATGATTTATTCAGATAAAATGACAAAAATAGCATGTAACCTGCTTCAATGCCTTGAATGATCTGTAGCTGATCTGTTTCTTTATCATTTGATGCCACGCGCCAAGACAATCGATAATGCCTCTCGAGACTTATCAAAACATATGGCTGAATAAATACAACCGACTACATCAAATTTAACATTGTAAATCTTTTGTATAACATTCGAAAAAAAAAAGATACATGAGAACCCCAGATAAAAGACTCACGGTCTGATAAAGACAAGAGCAATACTATAACTCTACACACGTGAAGTGTAACAGGGAAGTGGAAGGTATGCAGTTGAAAGAACGACTCATTACTTCTCGATCTTCAGTCTATATCTGCTCATTGGCGATCTTGATACCCCTAACTACACCTCACACGCCATTCACTATTGTCCGATTTAAATTGAGTGACTAGTAACAGATCAGCTGTGACGCGGTTATTCACGGGAGCTTCAATACCAAAACTTAAGGTCGTAACGAAGGTCCATATTGAATAACCGCGTCCAAGCGATGATCTGTCACACGTCGCTATTTAATTCGGACAATAGGCTGTGAGGACAACGGCGGCAGGTGCAGCGAAGTCACGGACTCGAGCGGCGGCGAGATGAGATTTCTCGCTGTCAGCGGCGAAAAATGAAGGGATCGAAGGGATTGTTCATAACCAGAGAACAAAATGAATGCGGAAGGGGGCTTGTGTTGTAATAGTGCATATGCTGTCTATCGTTGAGGCTAGGTTTGATTCGTCGTCAATCCGCGAGGAATTGCGAAGAAGAAAGGACCTCTCGGTATTTTTTCTCAGGATACTTCCTCTACCTCCCACTCCACTAGAGCTCTCTCGGTTACCTCATCGCTCATGGGTCTCCGTGACCTCAGTAATGAAAAATTATGAAACGGACGGAGAAGCCAATGAATTGATGGAAAGATAACGACGGAACGGCCCCGTACGGGCTTATTCCGATTGCTTCCCGCGAACTTTTCCTAACCCTTTTATCTTCCGTTCCAAAACGGTATAGCCCGATTGCATTCCGATGAGAATTCCTCTGGAGTACAAGGAAGAGCTCGCCCCGATTTCATTGCTTCCGAGATCGTTATTTCGCTTTCATACTCTTAGAATATGAAAATGAAAAAGCACAAATGCTCCTTTTAACGTTCATTTTGTATCATTCTAGTATTGTCATGGCCAGAGAGAGAAAGGAAAGCCTTTCAGTTTGCACTTAAACTATATCGAATGCTCTCAATTTATTGCAACGGATTTCTACGTATACCGTAGTGTAAGGGGATTGTCTGGAAAGCGAGTGTGAGGGAAAACTGACCACGTAAAGCATTCGGGCACAGCTTCAAAAAACGGAAGTATTAAAGCAATGAAACGAGCGGGGGGGGGGGGGTCCAAGCAAGCGACGAAAACAAACGCCCTCACCTCACCACTACGTTTCCCGCCACCTGTCAATTTTCGACATCACCGCGGCCGAAATCGCCAGAAGCCCACATGAACCCCAACACATTCGTGCCAGTAACAGCAGCCGTGCGGGCATAGAAGGGATCATGGTTGCGTACTCCACCTGCGCCCTTCCCGAACTTCCATCTGTGTTCGGCCGCTCAGGGCACGCGCCCTTTCCCCTTCCCCTCCCCTCCCCGCCCCCGCCAGCGCCGATTCCGATTCCGCGACACGTTCCCCGGCGCCGGCGCGCGTTTTTCACGCGCGCGCGACGTTGATGCTGACAAACGACCGGGATTAAAATTTATTCCACATATTTGTATGCATAATGGGGGCGGGCGATAGGGCCAGCGTGTTGGCTTAACGCATCAATAAAAACGAATTAACCGGACCTAACGGGAGGGGGGCAAAAAAAAGGAAAAAAGGCACAGTGATGCCGGCGGGAATTCGGCGGCTGGAGGGCCGGCGAGACAAGAGAGGGGGCGGGGAGGCGGAGGCGGCGGCCGCCCGCGGGGAGCTGCCGGGAGTGGGGGGGGGGAGGGGCGGGGCGGAGCGGAGAGCGGGGTGTGGGGTGCGGGGATCGGCCGTTGGCGTCCCGCCAGGTCCGCCGCGGGTTTCATCCTCTCTGTGTCAAGGTCGCGCCTAACAGGGTCAGCGCGCCGGCGGGCAGGCGCGGCTTATAGCGGCCCCGCGCTCGCCTCGCCCCGCCTCGCCCTTGGGCGCGCCAACTCGCCCACGCCTCGCGACGCCACCCACACGCGAATGCAGGGACGCCGCGTTGCCCTCGCTGGAATTTGCCATGGCCCTTCTTTGCTTTTGAACCAGTCAAAATGTGGCTCTTCGGGTCAAGATCCCAAGCATTTAAAAGTCTTAACACGACAACATAGAACCCTTTTTTACGTATCAGAAGTGAAGACAATGACAACTATTGTTGTATTGTAAGAAAGGGTTTTAATTTTCTTTCTACAATGATGCATTTCCTTTGTTAGTGGATTATCATTGACTTGTGTACTACAACTGGGACGTGAGGAAAAAATACCACACAAAAAGTAGTTGTGTTACCTTACCACTACTTCTATACGAAATCACTTTTTTTGAGTCAACAAGGAGGAAATCCCCGCTTTGGCCCGAAAATAGGCTTCTCATAAAATCTACGGGGGGAGGGGGGATACCGAAATGAAACCATCTGCCTATAAATTCGAAAGATTTTAAGGTGTTCAATTCTACTTACGGGGAGAGTACGGAACAAACTAACATCATGGATTTAGAATTTTTAAGAAAAATTCACACGTTTCAAGCCTCTTTAACTGATTTATCTTCGCGAGAAGACACTCATCTGCCCGTCTTTTGGGGCCAACGAACACGGCCAGAAATTTCTGCATTGCTTTAATTAAATGAACATTAATATAATGATCATGAATGTACATTAAATTTAATGTATACTTGAACACTAGGATGTAGGAGTCAAAACTTTTTGGTCATGTCTGGAATGAATGAATAATCTTGATGAATTGGAGATTACGACTATATGATGCGAATTGCATGAGACAGAGGAAACGGGGGAACCTCTGCATTTGATCTACACTGATTTTCATTTAAGCATTAAATTTAATGTACACATTTATTAAGCTCCCTTTAATGTAGAGGTACATTAAGTTTCATGTACAGAGGTGAAGTGGTTCGGGTACTCACCGCAGCAGCCGCTCGTGGCGCTCGCGCTGCTCCATCAGCTCCTCGGCGGCGGCGGCCGCGGCGGCCGACGGGTGCGCCGGGTGGGCCGGGTGCGCGGGGTGCGCGGGCCCCAGCAGGTGCGTGCCCACGGGCAGCGGGTAGCGCTGCTTCCACAGCATGTCGGGCAGCTGCGCGGGGTAGAGCGAGTGCAGCGGCGGGTGGTGCGGCGCCACGTGGTGCGAGAGCGGGTGCGGGCTGAGCAGCGGCGGCGGCGGCGGGTAGTGGCCCGCGGCGGCGGCAGCGGCGGCGGCGGCCGCGGCGGCCGCCGCGGCGCTCCCGTGCGGGGGCGGCCCGGGCGGCGGCGGCGGCGGCCCGTGCGGGCCCGGGGGCGGCGCCCCGCCCACGCCCACCGCCGCGGCGGCGGCCGCTGCCGCGGCGGCGGCGGCCGCCGACCCGGGCGGCGGCGGGTGCGACATAAGCAGCGTCTGGTGCTGCACGCTGTTGATGTGGCGAACCTGCGGTTCGGACAGCAGCAGGTTGGGGTCTCTCCACACGCGCACGGGCTCTTGCGGCGAGGGCGCGCTCAGCTTGGCGGCGACGTCGGCGGCCGAAGGCGGGCCGGGTCCTTGGGCGGAGCCGGGCGCGGGCGCGGGGGCGGACGCGGAGACGGAGACGGCGGCGCCGTGCGCCGGGGTGTAGAGCGGGGAGCGGGTGGGCGGGAGGTGCGCGTGCTGCGACACGGAGGGCGGCGGCTCGTCGGAGCTGCTCAGCGCGCTGGAGCGCGAGCCCGAGCGCTCATCGCCGCTGGCGCAACTGCCCGAGCGCAGGGAGCTCACGCCCGAGTCGGAGCGGTCGTCGGGGAAGCGCAGCAGCGAGGCTGACACGGGGTCGCTGGCGCTGCCCGGGAGCTCCATCCTGCTGAG
Source organism: Teleogryllus occipitalis (assembly GCA_011170035.1). Taxonomy (NCBI): domain Eukaryota; kingdom Metazoa; phylum Arthropoda; class Insecta; order Orthoptera; family Gryllidae; genus Teleogryllus; species Teleogryllus occipitalis. The sequence continues at coordinate 319,325 of BLKR01000071.1, read as the reverse complement.
GGGCGACGCCGAGGGCAGCGGAGCGTCATCGTCGTCCTGGCTGGCCCCGCCCTCGCCGCTCGCGGGCGCTGCGGCGCGGCTGGCGGTGGGCGCCGCGGCCCCCCTGCTGTCCGTGCGCGCGCCGCCTTCGGGCGGCAGCTGGGCGGCGTCTTCGAGGCGGCCTTGGCGCGCGGCGCGCTTCTTGTCCGCGGCGCCGGGGGCGACCTTGCGCTCGCTCACGATCGTCACCTCGTCGTCGTCGTCTTCGATGTCGGCGGGGGGCGGCGGCCGCGGGACCACGGCTTCGCGGGGCGTCCGAGAGCGCGTGGCGTGCGCGGGCGGGAGCGCGATGGAGGGCGTGGCCGCGAGCGTCGTCGCGGGCGTGGGAGTGGGAGTGGGTGTGGGTGTGGGGGTGGGGGTAGGCGTGCGCGAGGACGCGGGCGTCGGCGCGGGCGACGGCGCGGGCGCGGGGCGAGGCAGCGGCGGGCGCTGCTCGCCGGTGCGCTCCTCCGTTGGGGGCGCGTCGAGCGCGATCACCGTCGGTTCAGACACTTCTTCCTGCTGCACTGCCGCGTCACCACCACTCGCACGCTTGTCTTCATTTTGCCGCTCGGGAACAGTTGAGTCACTTTTCACCGCACTGTCAGCACTGGTTCGCGTAGGTTCATCGGTCGCGGGGGCGGAGGCTGTGGTGGCGGTGGTGGTTTTGGTGGCAGCGGGTTCAGATTTCGCTTCCTCGGGGGCGGGAGAGTCTTTGGGGGCGGGGTCGTCGCTGGGGGGCGGGGGCGGCGGAGAGACGGTTTCCGGCGCGGGCTTCGCGTCGGGGCTTCCGTCGGCGTCGCTCGGGGGCGGCGCGGAGGGGGCTACCGCCGGCGGAGCGTCAGGTACAGCGAGGGGGGCGTCGTCGGGGGCGGGGCTGGGGCTGGGGGTGGTGGCTGGGGCGGGGGCGTCCGGAGGCGGCGGCGTGGGCGGCGGCGGGGGGTCGGGCTCCTCGGGTGGCCGCTCCTTGCCCTGCGCGTCGGGCGGCGGGGGCGGCGGGGTGGTGGGGTTGCGCGCGGGCGGGGGCGACGGGGCGGGCGGGGGCCGGGGCGTGGGCTCGCGTGGGGCGGGCGGCGGCGGTGGGGGCGGCGGCGGCTGAGCCGGGGCCGGGGCCGGGGCCGCGGGCGGAGACTTCTTGCAGGCGCGCTGGCTCAGGCAGTCCTCGACGCGGACCTGCACCTGGCGCCGGAGCTTGGCGGTGGCGGAGGCGGCGGTGGTGGCGCCGCTGCTGCTGCTGTTGGGCTCCTCGAGCACCTTCTTGCTGCGCGCGGACGTGCGGTTGCCCTGCGCGGCGGCGCCGGCGCGGCGCTTGCTCACCGCCTTGTTCTCGACGTCCTCGGCGGTGGCGGCGGCTCCGCGCAGCGGCTCTGCTTTGCGCCGACGGCTCTTGCCTCCGCGCTCGCCTGCAACACACAACGCGCACTTAGCCACAGCACAGCAACCATTAAAAGCAATTATCACACAACGTATTGCTGTTTCCACGCCTGCTGCACGGATCACACGTCATTTGCGATTTGTCTGCAGAATAACTAAGGCACTACATATGTGCATGCAATACATATGTGCATGCAATACATATGTTTGTTGATACATGCATTGCAAACACAGGTAAGGAAAGAATTGAAGGGCTCAGTAGAACAGGGGCTATTCCACATAGTTTGTGAAATTGTGTTATTAGTTTTATACAAATTTTTAAATATTATTCTTTTAAGTAATAGTAGTATAGTATAGTAGTAAGTTTTAGAGTAATGTTATTTCAATCCAATATGGACTTATATGCAAGTGCAGTAACTTTAAAAGTTTAAAAATGTTTTGAGTTATATGATGGACATTGACGTAAAACACTCATTACCTCACAACTGTGTCAGTGTGGAATACCCCCTTGTTCTACTGTGCTCTTCAATTATGGCGAAACCCTCGCCAATGCGAACAAAGTCGTGCAGGTTATTTGAAGAGGAATTTGAAAGATCGGACAGGAAATGAACATTCGAAACAGCAAATAAATCACATTGACCTTGACGCCCACGCTCAGTGGATAGATAGTTTCTAAGAAACCTTCAATTTTCCGCATCACTGCATCTACATCTACGGAATACTCCGAAAAGGAATGTAATGTGCTCCGTACTTACATCAAACCGTACACAATAAATGTCAAAATAAATCACTATTACAATTACCGAGCGCCGAAATTGTATCAGCTTACGAATGTGACGTCATTTCCTTTGAGTAGGATGGGAAGAGGGGGTATTCCGTGGCGTGCATGCGCCAGACAGCCCCTCGTGAGTCCGTCGCCCTGGAGGGCCTTCGCTCGTGGGCGGAGGGCCGCGCCAAACGCAGGCATCGCGGCGCGGCTGTTATTTTCGCGCGCGGCCGCTCGCGCTCTTCTGCGGGGCCTTCGCGCGGATGCGCCCGCGCGTGCGTGCGTGCGTGCGCTCGCGCCGCCCGATATAACCCCAGCCGGCCGCCCCGCCCCGCCCAACCCGTCGCCTCGATCCCCTTTGAACGGCGGAGTGCGGCTCAGGGACGTGTTGAGCCGATCAAATTGAAAGTAATCAGTTGTGTGATTACGGCAGGCAGGCAGGCAGGCTCGGCCTCGGGCAGCGGACCTTTTCGTCTCCTCTTCCGTCTCTTTCGCCCGGGGGCGGGGTGGGGGCGGAGGCGTGCTCGGTCTTTTTCTCTTTGCGCGGCCCCCGTGCCGAGCGCTCCTCTTTTTTTTTTTCTTTGCTTCGTCGCGCGGCGAGGCGTGCCACGGCGCGGCGCCGCGCCGAGCGAGCGAATCCAGGCCATTGCCCTGTGCGCTAATCGATTTTCTCTCGTCTCGAGCCACTTGGCTGAGTTCGACGCGGCGCCGCTGCGCTCTGTCGGCAGGAAAGGGAACGACGGTCCGTTTGCAGCGAGCGCGGGCGCGCGGGGAGGGACGGGAGCTCGAGGCGAACGCTACGCTGCCCGCCCCGCCCCCGCCCCCGCCCCGCCCCCTCGCGCCGTCGCTTGATTTCCCTTTTGTTCCCGCTCCTCGTTTTTCTAGCGCTTTTCCTTCCCAATTGCGCCAATCGCTGCCGCTGCCGACTCAAGAAAACTGCTCCTTTAGTCCCTCCGGGGCAACCCTTATTACGCGCTACAAGCAATCCGACTCGAGACGTCTGGCTCACGGCTCAAATTCTCCAGCGAGTTTCTGTCTGCTTCCAAAAATTGGGTTACCGTTACGAAGATTGTGTTCAACAGTAACCCACGATAATGTTCCGCTGGAGATCCGATGGAAACAGATGTAATCCAAACTTATCACCAGACGAAGTGGGAATTTCCGCTCATTTACCACCGTTTGGATTCAGCCTGTGCTGTAAATAAGTGCATTACAAGAAGCTGTCGGATATGCACTGCACTGTTCTGCCGTGTTGGTAACATAGCAGTACATTCTCTCTGATCGATTCCACCTCTTTCAAAACGGACAAGCTCATTGCCACTAATTTGCAGAAACATTTTCACTGCCTAATACAGACACATGCTAATTTTCAGCTGCGTACGCGAAGTCGATATGATGTTGATCAACTTCTATCACACGCACGTGCCAACCTTGGATAACACTTCCGCAAATATTAAACGCTTGAATTCACAGGCATCCAACTCGGGAAACGCAGCTGACTGAATACAGATCGTATCTGACCGGCGCCCACGAACCTTTCCCTCCCACGCACCGTCTCCCGGCTACCTCGAGTCTCTCCAAGACAAAACGTGGCGTGAGCTCCCGGGCCCAAGCGGAAGGCAAAGCGACGAGCCCTCGACGCGGCTCCCCCCCCCCCCCACGCCCGTCGGTCCGCACGGCGCGTGGCGCCGCCAATTAAGGTCCGACGCGCCACATAAAACTTTCCAAATTAATTAAAAACCCGCCGCACGACAGGGATCCGCAACAGAAGGTCGCTCGCGCGGATTAATTAAAAACTCAAACGGGAGTGCACCCCGCCACCATCGCTGCGGGCCTGGCTCCTCCTCTTCCTCCGTCTTTTCTCGTCTCGGGGGCGCCAACTCGCCACCTCGCCGCCCCCGTAATCATATGTTAATTAATTCCGAAGCGCTGCTCGGCTGCGGCCTTGGCCGCCCCCGCAAACGCGGAGGTATTTCAGCGGAGATCCGACGAGGCGGGCGGGCGCGGGGGTGGGGGAGCGGTCGGGTAGCTGCGCGAAGTGGGTCAACCTCCGCGGCTACGATCTCGGGATCCTGCGCTCGCCCCCTCTACCGCTACGGAGATGCACGAATCATGGAGAACTACTGGCCAATTGGGCTTGAAATTAATCTGCAAACACGCCGCCGAACGTGTTCACCCTCAACATTCTCCGGTTTCAATTATCTACTTTTCGGACGTCACTGCAAACGTATCATTTAAATTAACTTGTACGTAAAAGAACTGTTCCCTGCATCATCCTGAGGGAACGAAATAAGTTGTACAAACGAGTTTCAGTCCCGTCACATTTTGAAATATCATAAATTCCACCCAAACTATTTTCGAAGAGATAATCTAAACCGACACATGCAACAGTAAAACAAAAAAAATTCTCGTCTCCCGAATTCTCCCCCCAATCAGACAAGAATACATTACGCGAGTTGAAGGAGATAATGGCGTGTTTACTTCACGTTTTCGTGCCAGCTTTCTTTTCCTTTCCACGCGTCGCACGATTTCGTTTCTTTGGAGCCTCCGCGCTCTATCGACGCCCACTCCGCTCCGACTTTCTCCTCCGCGGCGGCGGCGCACGCGGTGTCAATCAAACCACTCGCGCACGCAGCGAGGAGCGCCGCGCGAAAAAAAGTGACCCTGGCGATGCTGCGGGCTCCATATCGAGTAACGACCACGCGCTCCACAAAATAAGTCTGCCTCCTCCGGCGGGCCGTCGCCGCCGTCACCGCTACCGCCGCCGCAGCTGAATTATTCATGGCTGGACACGAGAATTCCTGGGCTCTTTTTGTGAAGCAAACGATCCCCGAGCTCCATAAAAACAGGCCGCGCGGGTCGGGTGCGGGAAATCCCGCGCGCCCGCCCCGGCCACGTGGTCGCGGCAGCGGAACGGACCAAGCGCCGGTGGTGGGATGCGCCCAGCGGCCTGTGTTTTACGCAGGATGTTTCAAATGGGCGTGGTCAGAAAATTTAGGGGTATTGTACACTTATGTCTTAATCTACTTCAAGAAGAAGGCATACAATGTATTAAATTACTTTTTTATAAATGTTGATTACGTTGGTTGTTATTATTATGAGTCAATGGTAATGTTTTTGGTAAGACGAAGAGTCTGAATGTATTTACACCTGAAAGGGGGTCTTTCTAGACTTTCGCCGTTTCCCTTTTTCCACTTTCTCTATAATGCTTAGATGTCAAATTAACGAAGTAAACCTACATGAAAGACATTAAAAAGAGTTACATGAACAATTACGAATGGCATCAACACCCCTACATTCACATTTCTAGGTGTGCTAATTTTGTGTCATCAGACCTCACTCCACGAGAACTAAAAATACAACTTTTCTTGGAGTATGGTAAAGTACCATAACCCTCGGGGTTGGCCACTTCACATCCGAAGCGATGAGTAGGGTCGAGGGCGAGGGGGGACTGGCAAGAAGTGCGGGCACACAAGGGCGGGGCAAAGTGAAGGCACACAAGGGTGGAGTCGGGACATGCATGGCAAATACAACGGTCTACAGAGTTTGAGATTACTGGACGGCGCGAGGAGACATGATGCGGCCGGAAGAAGTACGGTAGACCGTAGAGTTGCCAACAATGTTCAGGTAAAAGGGGAGGGCACTCGACAAGCGGAGGAAAACAAAAATAAAACAAAACAAAACAAGAACAACAAAAAAACCGCATGAACACATTTATTTTTATTAATATTTATTCTAGCCTAACACCAACTCTATTTCTTTCTTCTCTCCATTTGCGATTCAAGTGAAAATATTGGCTCACAATGCAGATGAAGATGGTCTGAGCGTTTCTTTTTATTTTAGTCGCTAGACACACTATCACACATGTGTCGGTCAGCTTTCAGAAAAAGGATATTCATGTTTTCTATTCAAAATGAAACACACGATACAACGTAGCAGATGTTAATCATGTAATAAAATAAACGACAACAAATGTTGAAAATTTACTACAAGCAGAATATTTATAAAAACAAAGGAGGACGAGAGGGCAACTGATGCTAATGGAGGACTGTCCTCCCAAATGCAGGACGGTTGGCAACCGTGGTAGACCGCGAAAGACAAACGCAAAACCGGGACGAACGCGTGCGACACATCGCCCTCGTCGCAAAAAAAAAAAAAAGAAAACAGAAAAAGAAAAATAGAAGAGGAAGAAAAAAGAAAGAAAAGAAACGAAGGCGGAGGGCGAGATCAGCGGGAGCTGCGAACGCCGCCGCCGCCGCCGCCGCCCCCAGCGCTCTCGCGAAACGCATCAGCGCGCCCAGATAAAACGAAAAATGCCTCGACTGAAGCAGGAGACTAGCGACGAGAGGAACCCACAAAGAGCTGCTCGCATGGCAGGGCACGCGGAGATTCCTTTCTGCGCTGCAGGTCAGATCTGGAATCCACACCAGTTAGGAGGGACCCGCCCAACACCACACAGTGGACCCGAATTTTAGCAACAACCCCGGCGCAAAAATAATATTACATGAATGACCTAGTTTTCGTTTTGACCAAATTATTTCTAGTCTGTTTTACCTTTACTCTTTATGTCTACAAACACACATGGTTCAAAAAAATTGTTATATGGACAGTGAGCTGGTCATTATTGTTCATATAATACGTGACTAGCAATATGCGTAGGCTTGTTGCGAGTCGGGAAAACCCAGAACGTACCGCAAGTAGTACTCCTGTTAGAAACATAAAATACGTTCTTTAGCGGCATTTGCATTTATAGACGATATCAATCGCTTTTACTATAGAATTGAATTTGCATCGCTTCGGAAAGGTCCACGTCAGAACTGTGACGTCCCACGTGGCAGACACCACCTACGTGACAACATGCCGAGATGTTGAACGAAGTCATTTCTCACTTTCCGCGAATCATCACGAAAACAAAAAAGCTTTAAAAAGTGGAGTCGCACCCGGGACGAGGGAGACCGCGAAAGATCCACCGCGAGATAGGCGGCAGAAGGGCGCAGACAATGGAACAGCGGAGAGAGGCGGAGACAATAGGAGAAGTAATGTTTCCTTTCGCCGCTTCAGCCCCACCCCGGCCCCCGCCCCCCGCCCCCACCAGCACGGCAGCCAGGAAGTGTGAGCGGCCGCTCGCAAGGCCGCTGTTTATCCAGACGAGACGCGATAATGTGTGGGAACACACACACATACACACAAACGGAAAGGAACCGACGAGACGCGGGAGATGGCGAGCGGCGCGGATGATGGGAGGCAGCGCGGCGAAGAGGGAAGATGAGACGGCGACAAAGGCAGCGAGACAAAATCGTCGACAGCGGCCGAGTTAGCGACAGTCGTCGTCGTCCTCGTCGTCGTCGTCGTCGTCGTCGGCGGCGGCGGCAACTAAGGCCGAGGGCGAGGAGTGGCACGAGGAGGTGGAGAGGGAGGTGGAAGGGGTGAGGGAGGGGGGAGTGGGGGGCGTGCCTCGGAAAATTACTCTGGGAGCCATCATCAACCGGTTGGCCGGGTTCCGCGCTCTCTGCGCGCACCGCTGCTGCCGCCGCGCCGCCACCGCCGCCCGGCGCTCCTCAAGGGCGTTTGAAGGGCAAGGCGGCGCCGAGACGCCGCTGCCGCTTGCGGCAGGCCCACCCAACACAGCGTATTCGCGCAGGCACGTCAAATTAGGCCACGCGATTCACTCCCTGCACGCATCGCGCACCTTCGCCATTTTCAACCATTCTTCTGGTAAATAGTCGTGTGGCTCGATGTTCAGAGCGCGTCGACTGTCTCTAAAACCGGCAGTCCCACCCAACACGACGTATTCTCGCAGGATGATCAAACTAGGCCACGTGCTTGACTCCCTATACGCAGAGGCGAATCCACGGTATGGAGGACATAGCACGTGCCATGGGCGCCCCTCACAAGGGATAAATAGCACATTTAGAGTATATCTACTGAAACAAAAAACAACCCTAATTTGAAGTATCCCGAGCAGTCTATGCTTGCCATGGGTGCCTGAATACCTACTACATACGCCTCTGCCTTTACGCATCCCGCCGCTTCGCTATTTTCAACCATTTTTCTGGTAAATAGTGTGTAGTGTGGCGCATGCACTCTATCCGATACAGAACTCGTAGCAACATAAATCACTCTTGGAGCGACGTGAAGTGGTAATGGAAGAATGATTAGTTGTCAAATTTTAAGTGCATGCTCATTGTTTTTTAATGGTTCAGCTGTCATCAGTATATTTCCTATTTCAAAATCATGAAGGAATGTGAAGCGACATGCAAGAGCAACGACCGTCTCACTGTCACACGCGCGCATGCGACTGGCCTGGAGAATTACTGGGACCCGAAAGTTTCGGCGTATCGCCGTGAAAGATTTTTTCGCGTAGATTCATGTGGATAAATTATTTCTACATCTATATGTAACTCACGCGAAACCATTTTCTTCTTCTTTGGCTTATTATCACTTTTTCTGATGCTCAGCAAGTGGTACAAGCGAACTAAATAGCCATTCATTATGCTTCCCATAAATAATATCGGCAGCAAAACAATTTTCAGCAACTTGATATTTTTTCCAGAACAGAGGAACGACATACGAAACCGATAACGAACCCGCGCCGTCACGCGATAGTTAGCGTTTTAACTTTACAGCAAACGCGGACACGAAACACCAAACCGACAGCATCCCAGTTTGAGATAAAATTAGGTTTCACCTCCATAAAATGTTGGCAGTTACGAGTTAAATAAAGAGCACTGATTACACACGGTGAAATAACACTTTTTTTCTTGTCGCAAGCTGACTGGTATCAGCGGTCGGCCGCTTCCTGCTCGTGCGGGCCGGCATTCCGAGAAGCGCTGGCCGCGGGGGCAATTAGTTGCGGTTTGGTGCGCGGGTAGGAATTTCCCTATCGGGACCAATCGCCGGGGGCAGCGCGATTCACGCCGCCGCCGCCGCCGCTCGAGGGGGCGGGGGGCGTGGCAGGACCGCACGCAACCGCTGGCCCAAGTGAGCCCGAGTCCGCCGACTGCGTCTCGCACGAGTCCGGCGTTACTGTTCGATGAAAGTATAGTGTAGAGATCCAAAACGGTCGATACTATCAATGTGTTGGTACCATCAACCACCAACAATACATGTTTCTAATATTCATTGGCTTCTCCACATTATCAAAAAACTGGAAATGTGCAAATACTCGAGTGACTTTAATATAGTGTGTGTAGACGACTCAATCATTTTTCATAATTATAAATATCTAGCTTAGCCTTTTGCATAAGAGAAAACAAAAGTCTTTATGTTATGTATTAATCTCATTAGTATCAAGAGCACCTCCGGCTAAAAAGGTGGAAAATATTAATTAATAAATAATTAATACATACATATATTAATATACAATACAAAAATAAATGTTCGTTTTTCTTTATCAACATCGACACTGTGGTCTTGTTCTTTCAGGAGATTCACCAGTATCTAGTACAGGGTCTCAAAGCGCCAGAACTAAAGCTTTTCATATGGTTGCTGGCTATATTTTTATTAATGAGAGGGGGGGGTGATAAACCAAACTTTGTAAAACGCAGTGAAACCTTTGGGATGATTTTAAATTTCTGTATTTGGTAGAAAAGGCCCTTAATTTAAACTTGAATTATTTTATATTAAAGAGGGTTTTGACCCCGGGAGCGCGGGTGCGCTAGGGCCTAATGTTCTCGTCCGACATGGATGAAAGGGGCTTTCACTTTTGACTAATAACCTTTCGCGGCCCACAACAAATCGCACCGCGGGCCGCGTTGGACAACCCTGATCTAGTATATTATACATAGAAAACGTGGCAGTCAGCCATAACGACGCATCAAGTATCAGAGTATCACGAACGAGGGGCAGGGCTCCAACGCGTCATTACAGGGAAAAGGCGACCCAAAGGCGCCGCTCGCCGGGGAAAAGTAGTCGGTCGACCGTATCATTAATCTATTACGAGAAATTCTCGGTCCGGGGCGCCCACGACAATCTGCAGATGAATGAAGGAATAATTCCCAGGGCAACGGCGTTATAATTGGCCGCGTTCCTCGGGCGCGGGACGGGGCGGGGCGAGGCGGGGCGGGGCGGGGCGGGGCGGGGCGGGGCGGGGCGGGGTAGAGCACAAAGGAGAGCGTCCCACGACCGGGTTGCGTGCGCAAGATAGTGGAGGTGGGGGTGCGGAGCGGGATCGGGGAGGGGAGGGGTGGGGCGGTGTGGGGCGGAGCGCCCGTCGGCGCAAAGAAGCGGGGTCCTGACTCTCAAGCCCGCCCGGCGCACGAAGGCCGGCCTATCGGCAGCGCCGCTTTAAGAAAGCGAGATTAACATGCCAAATAGGCCTTTGAGAGTCGACCGAACAAGGAGTTCCTGTTCTTCTGTACGGATCAAACCGCACATCACCTTAATTTCTGCATACTGATAGTTTCCTCTTAATTTACTGGCACATAGAACGAAAAAATATATATACCGATTTGTGGTAAGGTGCTATACAACATAATTCATTATTAAAAGAAAAAACTGATAATTTTTTTCTGACCAGGAAGGATGAAATGCAAACCGTCGGCACTGAGCTCGAGATAAGATAGAAGGTAATAGTCTCGAAAGTTGGTTTACCACTTTGTTATCGATCTGTTATGGTTGTCCTCTATTTTATTTTAAATATTTGTTTTTGCAGAGGAAGGTATTGAACTAACATTAGAATGACATTAAACTTTGGTTTTTAATTATTTAAGTGTTGGGGAGCGTAGCTGGGAACACGCAGTTAATATTATACATTTAAGCGTATTACCATTTTTAGTAGCTCCACCAAACATCCACAAATCCTCATTCGCGACGGGTTCTGGGACATAACTTCGCGATTGTCGGAGATCTCATTGTAGACGGGTACAATAAAAGGCGGCGGGGACCGGCTTGGTGGGGCGTGCAGGAGTTCTACGAGCCCTGCAGACAAAAGGCCGTTCGCTTCCCACGCCACGTTGGGACAACGGGCGACGACGGGCGACGACGGGCGGCCGACGGGCGGCCGACGGGCGGCCGACGGGGGGACGGCGGGGGCACGGCGGGGGGACGGCGGGGGACGGCGGGGGACGGCGGACGGCGGGGGGGGTGGGGGGGACGGCGGGGGGACGGCGGGGGACGGCGGGGGACGGCGGGGACGGCGGGGGGGGGACGGCGGGGAGGGCGGACGGCGGGGGGCGGGGGGACGGACGCGTGGCACGGTGGGGACGGCAGGGGGCGGACGGCAGGGCAACGGCGGGGGGACGGCGGGGGGACGGCGGGGGGACGGCGGGGGGACGGCGGGGGGACGGCGGGGGGACGGCGGGGGGACGGCGGGGGGACGGCGGGGGGACGGCGGCAGCGAAGTGCCGGCTTCGCATCCGCAGTGCGCGCTCGGGTGGCGCCAATTCAGCCCGACGACGCATCCGGCGCGGCGCGCGCCTGCGTGAAACAACAGTTTTCAACAAGCCACCACGGCTTCCTGGGCCTTCCCGTAGCCGCAGGCCGCGAAGCTCACGGCGCCCAAGCGACCACTCCATGAGGAACGCGCGTGCGTCAAGCATCCCGGTAATAAAACACGTTTCTAGAGCGTCCTCCCTCTCTACTAGATACTATCTCATATGGGGAAAATACTTCACCAATTTTTTTTCAATGATTTGAGCTTAACAGCCTCCAAAAATAAAATACATAAAACAATTGAACATTTCTCCAGAACCTTTTCGGAAACCCTTCCCTCAATTTTACGAAACCGAACTCCTTCCATTTCGATAATCACGAATGAGACGAGGTAGTCCCGCTATTACGCACGCGTTCATCAACGTCATTCTTACAAATCACCGTTGAGCATTGTCCGCTTGGTACTGTTTCAAGGGGATCCTTAACACTAGCTCTGAGCACACAACAACCTCCCCCCCTCCCCCCCCCCGCGCGGCGCGTTGACCCGCGCTCGCTGCTCGCCTTAATTGCGTAATTACCGGCGCCGGCGAAGCGTGAACGCCGCCGCGGCCTCGCAGTACCGACGCCGCACATCCCTCCCCCTCCCATCCAACTTCTCTTTCCAGACACCAAGCACTGTTCCAAGGCAGCGCATACTACCAGCCACCTCAAAATCAGACGTACCTCACTGTTTCCGGTGTCAAGCGCCTCCCAGAGCGAGTTGTGAATATAACAACTCCCTCTTGAAGTCGGTTAAATTTCTTGATATTAATATTTCAGTAAACCCTTTGTTAGCACGATCTCACTTAACACGAATTTCGCCGTAACACGAACCAAACTTTGGTTCCAGCTTGGGATTACGGTGATTCGGACATTTATAATACTCGAATAGGAATTTTTATAAACCGAACTCCGATAATTTCGGCCCCTTGGAATTCGAGATGATGAGGGTTTACTGTACTAGTTATCTTCCCTTTTAGACACGACGGAATTATAAAGATGTACATAAACCGTGCGTACATGCATACACTGATGACTACATGACTATAGTTCATAGTGACAGCGCATTGAGTAGTACCGTTTGGATTAATACTTTCCCGAATACAGCTGCTTTTAAGTTTAGATTTTCAACCGCAGCGAACACATACATTAATGTAAATCAGTTTTAATGACCATGATTCTCTTGAATTTTGAAAACTTAATCAATATGCAAATAATGCAATTAAACAATGTGGCATATGTGTATTTACTGTTGTGACTGAAATGTGTCTAGAGATTGCAGTTATTTGGAACATAATTTAGCGTGTCTCGACTTAACAATGCACATAATACCAGGTTGAACACGAAACCTTGAAACTGCTCCCCGAGATACTAATTTGGAATCTGATGAAAACCAGTACCCGGGATCGTGGCACACTTTCTATCCCCCTTGCCTCGCATAACTTTGCGTAAGACGCACGTGAAATCGCAAAACAATGCCCAACGAGGAATTTGATACCTGGTGAGCTGCAGCGAGCCAGAACACGACACCGCTCTCTTTGCAATGCCAAGGCCTCTTGACGAGCGAGACCCCCGCCCCTCCCCTTCCCCTCCCCACCCTTGCCATCCCTTCCAAACATCTGTGGCGGGGTCACTACCAGATCCGTAACCAGATTCCCTTTCAAAGCTAGATTCCTTTCTCCTACATTCCTAGCATCATTGAAGTATTGGAAGAACTAATAAAAATACACAAGTCAGTAAAAGCAAAATTTAGTGAGAGAACTTTTGAACTGAAGAATTCGTAACGCTTGTCACCGATATATCCAAAAATTAGTACAGAAAATACGATGTTAATAAATCGCTTAATATTTATATTTCGGACGACAGATGCAACTTTCATGAACTAATATCTATATTTTATTCCAAGAAGCGTCGTCTCTTAAAAACTGAAGTACTGTCAAAAACAACTTAATTGTGAGCCATCTCAGAATTTCACACACGGATGGCGGTAAACACGGAGAACCGCTTCCACCCCCACGAAGTGCGGCGGGCGCAGTGCGGGACGCTGAGCGGAAAGGACGCGGAGGGACGAGCAGGAGGGCGGGGTCACAAAAACAAGCGGCTGTTCTGTTTTGTCGGCCGGCTGGCGCGCTCGTACCTGCCCCGGCGCGGCGCGAGGCTGGACCATAATTACCGCAGATCCACTACTCAGACTCGTCGTTTTTCGCGCACTCTCTTCGCAATGTTAAACTGACCATAAAAGACACACGCGCGCTCACGAAAGAAAAAGAAGAAGGAGGAGGAAAAAAAAAAAAGAAGTGCAGCCGCGCGGCAGCTGCGTGGCGCAGGGGCAACCTCTGGGACCGGTATCTCTGACGACGACGACGACGACGACGACGACGACGACGGTGGCGGCGGCGGCGGCAGAGACTGCGCCAGCGCGTAAACCGGTCTCGCAGCGGCATCAACTGGCCGGCTGGCGCCAGTTTTTACCAACTCCGATCCATCAGCGGCTGACGAGCGGTCGCTGAGGGAACGACGAGGTGGGCGCGGGTGAACGGGGCGGGCCTAGCCTCCTCGCCGGAGCGAGACGGACGAGAGGACGGGCGCAAACAAAGCGGCCCGTCTCGTCGCGTCGCGTCGGCTGACGGGGTGACTGACGGCGGGTGGGACGCCGCAAGATGATACGGGCCTCGGTGGAGCGGCGTCGGTAGATCAGTGCCGCGCCCAGACGGCCCCGCCTCGACCAACTCCTTCGATCGGCGCCAGCGCGCATTAATTTTCCCCCGGCCGATGGTCTTTCTCCCTCCTAATTAGAGGCCCCGCTGCCCGAAACCGGATCCGGAGGCACACGACGCCGGCGCGAGCGGCCACGGACGGGATATCGGAATTCAGGCCCACCTCCCGCAGGCTGGGCCCCACGCCCTCCGCCCTCGTCGCCCGGCGATGGAATTTCGCTGCGGGAGGCAGCTCCACAGAGCTCTTCCAATACGTGTTCATGAAATTCCTCATCGAAGCGGAAAACTAAAGGCTGTTAACGAATCACTAAAAACTGTGCGTCGACAAGAATAGATTGACACTTGAGCGACATTACCACACACAAAATCTGCCTGCCTACACCAGTATCACTGGTTAGTATTTAACTCTTTAAAGTATATCCCTCAAGTCCTGGCACACCAAGCCCAAACGCCCGAACCTTTCAGCGAGATCGATACTTGGAATCTTCGCCCGCGACTGGACTTTGTGAGTTGGCAATGTACAAGTTCTCCGTGGAAGACGCATTCCGAAGTCGCGGAATCAACTTTCGCGCTGTATCTGTCGCCGTGTTTACTCCTAGGCGCAATTTCCTGCCTGAGAAACCCTGACCCACTTTCCGCCAAAGTCTAATTAAGAAGTTTTCGAATTTCCTCTTCAAACAGCTGTTAATTGATTGGGCGAGAGCATCCTCGCGCCCCGCCGGCGCTTCCGGAGTGCGCCTCGGTTTGCAGAGTGTCTGCACATCGGCGAAAACGGCGAAGGCAGAGTGACGGGTTAGTGAAACTTTCGAAACAATTTTCACGCGTTTTTCAACTTAATGCGATCCATGTTTTATTCCCACACTTGTGTGTTGATGTAGGATTTGAGGTTTGCGACTCAAACGTACACCTACTCTGATGACGGTACTGAAGGTACACAAGAATCTCACATTCTGATAATCGTCTCCTAGTTATTCTTAATTAACACAACTAGTCATTCGTTTGTTCAGAACACAACTCAAAATTTGACTGGATTCAGTCACAATCGTGCACGCCAAAGTGATTGCGAAGCTGATAATATGACGTGCCGGATCCCGAATGTCATACAACGTAATCACCGCTGGGAAAACGAAGGCGCCAGTTCTTGGTGGTCATTGGAAGGAACACGTCGCGCCAAGGCTCTCTCATCATCCAGCACCCAGCGCATCGGCAATAGATATAAGAAGTTGGTCTAAGAAGGGACCAGTTCGACAGAAAGGAAAACAAATGAAAGTCACATTGCGATAGCATTGCAAGAACTGTCAAAGCTATTTACAAGTGAACCAACTCCAAATGAACACATTGACGAATTCAGCACGTGGACGTAACTTACAGTTATGATGACAGCAGGAGCCAAAGTGGTCCCTTCTTAGAGGAATCTCAGAGAGATTACTGTAAGAAGGGACCACTCGGACAGCAACTGCTCGTCTACTGTTGGCAACAAAACTGCAGATTGGGTCCATGCGCTCATGTCAATGTGTTTGTTGGCAGTTGGCTCATTTGGAAGTGGCTTCGACTTACGTCCTACGATGCCACTGACTGACATGCCGTTCATTTGTTTCGCGTCCTGTCAAACTGGTCCCTTCTTAGCAACCGTCTCGAATCGTAAAACACGTAAAGCGAGTGGGACGTTGTGCAAACGAATCTACGAAACAGCCGAAGAACCAGGGCCCACGTCACAGAGTATGTAACGACGAGGCGTCTCCCCGTGCATTCACGCGCCCCCTAAGCGTATTTCACCCGCCCACTAGCCGCCAGCGTCCTTTCGACTCCTGGCGCCGCGTGGGCGGAATTTCCAGCGCCAAACTTCACCCCCCCACACCTACCCACGCCTCCGCTCGCGCCGATTTATCTCCGCGCGTCCTTTCACCAGAACGCGAGGCTTTGAAAAATACATTCATAATCGCTGCCCTGAAAGCGTCCTGACGGGCGGCGCCGTTGAAGGGGGATGTGAGCAGGTCCGGAGCACACCGAAGTGGGGGGGCGAAGAACATAACGGAGAACAGACACAAGGCGAAATGAAACGATCGAAAAATAAACGAAGCTGGACAACACGATCAGAAGTAAAGAACTGATGAAGAGGGCAGTTAATAATGTAGCGAATCTGGGAAAAGTTTAACAGTTTAACTCGACAGAGAAGAAAGAAATGAGAGAATGTAAAAAGCAGAAAACTGTTTTTCAGAAAGAACCACTGCAAACGGTCAAGACACAATAAAATTTGTTGACTTAACACATCTGAGATCTAGACTACAGTAGTAGGTTGGAGGGTCAAGCACCTCCCAGCGAAACTGCAGCAGTTGTGTTGCGAGCAGAGCTGTGTGACGGACCGTACGACCATCCCATCCTATTGTCTGGATCTTGCCCCTTCTCTTCCCGCTGCGATTTCTATCTTTTCTTGCACCTCATAAAAATTCCTGCCCGGTCAGCATTACCCTTATCACAGAGACGCTGAGATGCAGGTGGCTGGCGAATACTGGTACCTACCTCAAGCGGCACACTATGACATAGGGAGACTCACTTGATCCCACTGTACGACTCGATTCTTGTGGTTACGTGCAAAAATAATGCAGTTTTCTTTTTCTTTTTTTGTTTTTTATACTACAGTAAATGTGCTCTAATGAATTGTTTTCTATCTGTTGGCGACCTAGGGTAAACTTAGTTTCAGGATGCAATTCGTACACAGCCCACCGTGATTTCTTAAAGTTCAAAAAGCACCACATCGCTATCACTACTTGACTTGCCCTCACTTCCTGCGAGAGCATGTATGGTGTACACGAGCTCTCTATTGTAACACCCCCTCCCACAACGATGCGTTGGCGATAGACATGGCGGCGGAGGCGGTGGCCGGTCGCGCCCGCACTCTCGCGGCGGCGGGCCGAACGAACAGGCGAGCAGTGCAGCGCAGCGCAACGCGGCTCGGCTCGGCGCGGCGCACGTCAAAGGGCAAAGGCCAAAGGGCGCGCCGGGGCGACACAGACGTGGCCTTTCGCGGCGGCCGCGCGTGGGTGGAAGCGTTGAAGACCCACCCCGGGGGGGGCGAGGGAGGGGAAGGAGGGGCCCCGAGAAGAAAAATGCAGCGTCGGCGGGCGGGGAAGAATCGATGCCACGGCCACGCTCAAGCCGAGAGAGCATCGGCGAGGAGAAAGCGAAGCGCTCCAGGGAAAGGGGGCGGCTGAATCGACTCAAGAAGACGAGCTGCAATCGACCACTCCATTGCATTATGTCGACGAACTTTGCAAGTCATTCTTAAGCGATGCGCTTGTCCGTACGAACTAAAAAAAAGTTCCATAATACACACAGTACACTACACTGTTCGCAGGAGTGAAATAGTGTAGGGCACACTGTCTCTTGGGAAACTTGGTATTTCGTGTGAAGGAGACATTAAAAAAAACGTTGGCAAACATCTTTTTGATCCTAACCCTCTTTGTAACAACCGTAATGTTCACTAACGCTCCTCTGCGTTGACCTTCCACACAACAATGCATTTTTATATCTACCTCCCATAAAGTAATACAAATAGCTTATTTCTATCTTTCATAACCGGAATGTTTTTCCGCAATGTTGGTCTAAAGAAATCGCGAAGCACTACAGACCACTACGAGACGTGAGTAGTTCTTTTACGGCTCGGAAACAATGCGCAGAGGGTGCGTCTCGTATTTCATTTCCCCTCTCTCCCACACACACAATTTCAACAATTTCGGTGTGTACCTACACAGCAGTTCATGAATGCGGATCTGCATACATCGAAAAGATAAAAAAAGAAAAAAGAAAAAAAAGCGACACCTGAATGCAAAGTGCGGCATGCCCCAATGCGAACCGGGGCACAGCGGCCTCCCGTGCCGCCGCTGTCTGGCTGGAGCGCGCGCGTGCACCGGAACAGCAGGCAGATGCCACGCGATACGGCGCGCTAATTACCCGCCTTATGTAAGTAAGCCCCCCACCCACCCACCCACCCAGCCGGCGGGGCTTCAGCAGCGCCTGCCCCCGCCCGCCCTCGTCACGGCCGCTTCCCACTCACGCTCGCAGAACGAGCAGCGAGTACTCATCAGGCGGCTCCACACATTCGTTATTCGGCGAACACCGAGCAACCGTTCGCCGAATCCCGAGTAGTGTGGATGAGTTGCTTGCTATTTGCCGAGCGACGAACATTCGGGGTTCGCCCTACCCACCGCGTGTCGGTCTTTTAGACACCCAAAGGGAGCAAACATTCGTCGAACACGTCAGCTGCTCGAGACTAGACGAGCACTAGCGCGTTGCTCGGCGAATGCCGAATGTGTGGAGCCGTCTTTAGGGGTAAACGACTACACTTAGGTTACTTAACGCGGCCGATGACTTTGGTCATTTTTACACCTCCTGCGTTATAAAATGAATCTTTATAACAGTGATAAGCACACGTTTGAGGCCATGAGTCCCGTTGAGAAGAACGTTCACAAATTAATTAAAAAGACTCATTTTATAAGGCGGGAGGTGTAACAATGACCTAATGTCATCCGCCACGTTATGAAAATCCAAGTACAAAAAATGTGGATGGATGGAACACGTGCAATGCGCTTATTTAATAAGTCGAACTACTTTAGAAGCAGTAACGTCCAGAGACGGGTTCATCCGACCACATTGGGGGATCATATATTTGTTAAATGTGCAATATAACAAATATACAGATGTTACATTGTATATGATACTTTTGTAGTGTATACATGATACTAAACAATTTTATTTTTTAAATAATTACATAATTCTCACAAATATTTAAATCAATTTTGCCAAATAAATGAAGATAACAAACAAAAAAGTCTAGGCTTTTTGGGGGGACGGAGTACGGTCCCTCACCTCCTGGATCCGCCAATGGCTACGCGAGGGAACATATAAGCAGCTACTGTATTTTGGTGCACTTAAGGATATTTGTACGATAATTAGGGAGGCCCGTCGGCTGGCACCCCGCCGTCGACTTGGAAATGCGCGACCGAAGCGAGCTTTGTTTTTGCTGGGCTAGCTTCATCTAACTACCCTAACACCGCAACTTTTTGAATAGCCACCTATTTCATAGACTATTCACACGCGTTTCCTTTTTGATAAAAAGAGTCACGCACAGGCATTTCGCCATGGGAATTGCGCTGAAATCATATAGAGCCCCGCTTCCGCTCGCACATCGGGGAGGCCAGGTACGGACTAACCTATAAATGAGAGCACAAGCACGGCGACAAGGGTATTTACTCGGAACATTTTCATTTGCGGTTCTTGCATATAATCTTCTGCAACACAGCAATTTTCAAATCGTATTCCAGGCGCGTATTGAAGGGTAAGTGAGACAATTTCAGTTCCGGTAAAATTAAGCTCGAAGTTCACATATTATATTCACTTTTTTTTTGTTCGACATTACAGTTCATTAGCACTTGATTGCACATTTTTAATGAACAGTTTAGTGATCCCTCAATGCCTCATTTCTTAAATAAACTATTGGTATCACACGTGTAATCCGAAAATTAGAATATAGAATGGAATTCGTATTAAAATATCTGTGGGCCTCTTCACGTTCTCCCCTTCGAGCCTTCCCTTGTTAAGCTAGCCCAAAAGTGGGAATACACGAGTTACAAGGCTAACCAATGAAGTGGAAAAAAACACCCTAGCAAGGGGATTATAGCATTTTCAAATCGGAATCTCTTTTAAGATAACAATGTAGGTCAAATCTGAAGATGTGCCAAGGGCATGTAACAGGTTTTCCATATTCATTTGGAATTTCGTCATTGGTGCATCGTCTTTAAGGACACAGTTGCATCGTGCCAGAAAATGTTACAACTGCACTTCGGTTAATAATGTTGACCCTGCATACCATGATTGTGAGTGAATATTGGGATGAATAATGAAATAACAAGGTGTACGAAGACGGCGAATATAGTGCTGTCTGTACAAGACAATTAGCCACTCTCCGAGAAACAAGGAAGTTGGAGGTGTCTGCTTTACATACAGTATGACCTTTCCGTGCCGTCTCGTGCAGAAATTTCTCTTATTATTTTCCTGCATTTCAGTGCTGCTCCTTCTCGTGTCCTTGCGTAATGTTCGCACGCTACGGAGCGGGTGAACGCATTCTTGGTTTAATGAATAGCGCAGCAGGGCGAAGGCAGATGCAGTATGCTGATGCCACAATTAAGACAACACGACAGCCTTCTGTTCAGCGCAAGACACGAGAGCACGGCTGCGAATCCTGTGCACACTACAAAAAGCATTCTGCGCTTCAATATTCTTCCCCTAGGAGGGTCTAAACGGGAATAATTCCGAATTGGCGGCATAATATCTTTGATCCCGGTGAATAAGCTGATTAGTTATAAACACTTAATTTGACGGGGGATAAAAAAATCAACAACTTGAAACTAATGCTGTGAATCAGGGAATAATGATATTAAAAAAAAGCTACATATAAATACTTTCGTGTGAATATCACCTTCATATATCAATATCATTAATCCCTGATTTAATTCAGTTCAAAGTTGTTTTTTGCTCCTCTGTAAAATTAAGTGTTTATGTCTTATCAGCTAATTCACCGGGATCAAAGATATATGATTTATAACAACATTCACTAATTAATACGTGTATTGTGCTTAGTGCTATTGTTACTAAAAATACATATTTAAAAACTACTGACATCAGCCAATGCAGCTTTTCGAATTTCATGCGAACGGAGATACCTTTCAACTTTGAACCTGACACAGCATCTCCAATTTCTAATACACGTGAGCGATAACACTACGTGCGAACGATCACCGTGACCTCAATAGCGATCGTCGACATTTCGTGCCCTCGTGGGAGATCTGGGGCCCCGAGTTAGTCGCTCGGCAACTATCTGGCGCCGTCCCGCGTTGCAGCTGCGCGCGGGGCCTATCTTATCGGATCCACACGCGCCCTTCGCCGCGCCAGAAGGGAACGCCTGCAGATAAACCCACCCCGCCCCCGCCCCGCCCCCGCGACGCGGCTACCGCCCGCACGCGCCACCCCGTCTCCGCAGCGCCGCTCGCGACCTTTCGCCTACGGCTCGCGCAGCCGTCTCCCGGCCATCCGGTCACACACCGGGGCGTTATCAAGGCGCCTTTCCTTACAACGCGATCCGATAAGTGTCAGGAAACGAAGGAGACTCGATTGATACCATTCGCACCCACCGCTTAACGATTCCACAAAGCGTACATTAATAAATTAAGGATGTGTGTTTCCTGTGAGACTTACCGGTTGAAATATCTTTGACCCCGGTGAATAAGCTGATAAGTCAAAATAACTTAATTTTACAGGTGAGCAAAAAAAACACTTTACACAAGTGCTATAAATCGGGGATTAATGATATTCAAACAAATCCTACACACAAACTGTTTCGTTTGAATATTACCTTCATCTGAATATTATTAATCCCTGATTTACATCAGTTGAAAGTGGTTTTTCGTTCACCTGTAAAATTAGGTTTATTTGACTCATCAGCTTACTCACCGGGGTCAAAGATATAATTTCAGAATGAAGAACATACGATTTTAATTTCAGAGAATTGGAAGCGCTCCACGAAAAAAAAAGAAAAAAAAACCTACGACATTTAATGAGTCATTTATTTCCCCTCAGGATTCCACGTCGTGTTTACTAACGCAACAGCCGTCTCACTCGCAGAAACAACGATAACGCAACGCAACCGATGGCGAATCGATCACTCACTTTCCTCCATGGCTAACGGGACCGAAACGCGTCGAAAGGCGGCGGCCACGGCCAGTCCGGCGGGGCGCGCCCGCGGCCCGACGCGCACAAAAACACCATTATGCCCCTACGGAGCGGCAGGGACGGCGGACGGCGCGTTCTCTCGGAAACCCATGTATAATTCAACGGCTCCATGCCCGCCCAGTCCTTAAGCGGGGGCATTCATATGCATGCTCCGGGACGGACTACTCATACTCATCACGCGGGCGTGAATCACGCCGCCGAGCGGCGCGCGGCGGGGCCGAGTGGCGACCCCGCGCGCGGCATTCGTAATGGCGCGGCGCGGAAGGTGCGCGGGCGTGGGCGTGGGCGGGCCCGGAGCTAGCGGATGCACGCGCGCACGGGGAGCCCTGCGACCTGCCCCTGCATCTGAAATGGCTGCTGCTGCTGCTGCTGCTGCCATTCACCATAGAACGAGTATTCTAATGTAGAGGTGACGCTAGGACATACTACGTCATCCACCAGTGACATGACGTAAATGGCGCCTTCCACACAAGCGTGCGAGAAGAATAAATGTGAGTGAGAGAAACAATCAATGATGCGGTATTATGACTAGCCAAAGAAACAACGCGTTTCCATAGAAAGTCTTATTTAAAACGATGTTTCAAAGGTAGCAAGTTAAGGTTACTTCCTGGGCACTTTCAAAATTACCGTATCAAACCAGACTCATGGGCGTCTTGTGGTCTGTGTAAGCTTGATGAACTTATTGATCAAATTCATTTACCGTTCAACTTTTATCAAGAAAAAAAATTCATGAATTTCATCACATCGGTCAAAACTGCCCCCAATAGCACCGTTTCCCCCGCAAACAGGTACGAGCAGTCGTATTCTCCCAGGCAACAAAAGCCCCACAGCACCGAGGCTCCGGGTCGAGCGCATTTCCGGCGCGGGCCCGCGCGAAACCGCTTCGCCCGCTGGGAGGGAGGGGGCGCCGCCGGAAGGCGCGTGCCGGGCGGCATGGCGGGGAGGGGAGGGGAGGCGAGGGGAGGGGAGGGGGCGCGTCCGGTCGCCGGGCGCCACCGCGTGCGCCGGATGCGGTTACTGCCGAGTGTGCACCGCCGCCGCCGCCGCCGCCAGCGCCGCGCCACGCCGCGCCCACTCAGCTTGGCCCGCCAGTCCCCCGGGGCCAAGGACACCCACCGCACCGCACTGACTCAACTCGCCTAGTGGTTACGACCGGGCACGACATTATTTGCTGCCCGGTTGATACATCTAATTAATACGTACAATAATAAATCCAGTTCCCAGAGACAACAGCTACCACACTCAAGTGGAGGTCAAAACAGATGACGTCACGTCTTTTCACATTTTCTTCTGGACAGGCTCCAATAAATCTTTCGCTTCCTGGAGCGAGGATCAGTAGTTGTTGGCTCGCACCCCAGTCAGTGGGTGGCAACAGCGCATGTAGAATTTCGGGGGGAAGTTCTGTGGGGGTATGGGAAACGCAGAAGACAAAGCGACGGGTTGTCCATCTCGCAAAGGTATCTTTCATTCGTTTTGGCGGTCTGCCCAACCGTACTTCAAGTATTGGCCTTTCCGCAGCTAACTTTCATTAATTACAAACTGTCTTCTGATGAGCAGCCCTTTTTATCCCCTCCTCCGTCGATCGTCGCCGCTCTTCCTCAGCTCCTGTCGGTTACATGGACTGCGTAAATAAGCCCTTCCCTCCAAACGCAGCGTTCTGATAGTATGCCCTGCCCCCCTAACAAACCCATTTTCCTTTCGCCGTGCACGAGTGCAGCGAGACGGGAATTATAGAGCGATCCGCGATAGCGGTGCGAGACAGCCGCTCACCGCCCACCGGCCGCGACTCGCTTGGGAGCGGGTGACACGCCCCGCAGCGCACTCGCTATGCCCCTCCCCCCGGGCATTACACGCTCCGCGTAGCGCCCCCCCCCCACACGCGCCGCCGCCTACGCCCCGCCCCGCCCCGCCCCGCTGAATGGCGCGCCAAGGGAACTGGGGGAGTCGACACGAATGCGAAATCGATCCTTCAAAACGGTCCCAAGTCTTTCAAAACCATCTTTTGAATCGTCTTCGGAAACGTTGCCAATTACCTGTAGTGGTCGGAAAGTGGCGGTGTTCCTCACTCGCTGAAACATGAGATCCGGTGCTGACCTACATCGGCTCGCCGCTTCCACCTCTCCTACATCCGACACTGATGGAACTCAAACCAATCACACCTCCCAATCAACCCGAAACTCTCTAGTGAACAATTGGTAATAACGCCCCGATTGGTAGTTAGGAGTACAATTCACAAATATCTAAAATGATACTTGTATCACGATGTGTAAATTAAATAAAATTAAAATAATGCATTAGGGCACGTAATATTTTGTTTCGAAAGGTGTAGGCACCTAGTATTTATTACGTTTCTTGGGTAATTAGATAAACTCAGAAACCCCTAACCACAAACCATCTATTGTAAACATTTTTTAATCATTTTATGGCAAAAAGTAAATAAAACGCCCCACTGCAACGTCACTAATACTCCTGATGGAAAATTCAACTTCACATTCCTAGTGAAGGGCTCACGGGTGGCCGCGCGGTGCTCGAGAGCCCAGCATCCGTTTGTCGGACACAAGTGGCGGAGGTCAACTCGGTCGAGGAGCGCGTTAACGAGACGACACCCAGATGATTGATATGCTCCCGTGGCAATCGCTGCCCTCCCACAGGACAGCCCGGCACGCGAGGAAAACAACCCACACTTCGTAAGCGGAGTATAATAAACAAGGCATTTTATCTCTCAGACCTTCACCTACATGACTCGATTCTTCACCTCCTGTTCTAGTTGCAACGTTTACTGCTCTGGAGCTGTCCACACAGAATCTCTGTTTTCCGTTTCTTGTCGCAGCGCAATAGAAAAGCAGGAAGTTGCGAAGCCTGTTTCTCTCTTGCGAAAGTGGATCACAAGCAATGTGTCTACTCTGCCTAGTTCATAGTTAAAAAATCTGTTACATACAACGTAAAACGGGACGTCTTGTCACACTGCCTAACCATTTCAGAATATACGTTGCGTAAAGTTACAGTTCGACACACACCTAACGAACGTTTTACATCAAAGCATTGAAGAGGGAGTATGTTAGCTATCAGAACAAGCTATTCTTCCCAGACGTCCCTAGGAACATCAGCTGTTCATTTGGGCTTCCACAATGCCTTTTCCTCGTTCGTGGGTATAAATAGTCCCTTCACGATCACTTGACATACATTCGCGACAGCAACGCCATTTACCAGACACCTTCTAACACAAGGAAAAGAGGGGGACGAGTTTCTATCGTCAGGCACTCTGAATGTACTTCGCAAATCGCTTTAACTTTTTTCCTTTTCTTATTCTTTCCTCCACTTTTCACTACAATACACCACTAATAGTGGCACAAGGCATTCCCTTCACCGGAGGGTGTGGCGAGGAAACGGCTTTTCACAGCACAGGCCTAGTTAACTGAAAATAAAAAGTAAAACTCTTAAACCTATCAGAAATGTATTACTGGTTAACGTGGTCTTTATTATTATTATTATTATTATTATTATTATTATTATTATTATTATTATTCCCTTTCTCTAAATGAATACAATAAGAAATTACGAAACAATATTCTACGCCAGTTTTCTCAATCCTTCGTTCGTTGACGAACCGGTCAGAAGCTTCAGTAAAACGTTTCTCGGACTACTGAATTACTTTATTACTCTTTTTACGTCACGAAGGGAAACTGAATTCTGAAGGTGGAATAGGCAGGAAACGTCGTTTCTTTCTTGAGCAGATCACAATCGCGGGTGGCCATTGCGTTCTTCGGCGTGAAGGATGGGAGGGCATTCATAAGTGATAATTAGACTGAATGATATTCAGAATACAGTGTGATTCAAGAAATCAATCACGCTCCACTTAAGTGAAAACGCCCGAGACTTACAAGGGATTCAAATCCGTAGCCTTCGGCTCTGCCTACTTTAACGCTCCTTCACTGCACGTTCAAGACATATTCTTATGCAGAATAGACTCAAAATTATAACTCATTCACTAGAAATTAATTATATTTAGATTTTTTCCTTGAGTGAGACAAAATCTCTAAGAACAATACTCAAACTCACACTGAATCGACCGGAGTTGCAAACCGGAGAGTTGCGACCGGAATACTGTCCTTGAACAATACGCACGTTTAAGTGTGAGATGAAGTTGAATGTTTTAGCTGTTGAAATGCAAGTAACACACTTGATAACTGATGGATTGCAGTGTAAACATTAATTATTATATTTTTTAAATGTCACAAGCAAAGGCGTGCGCAGCCTCAAACACGAGATGGGAACTACAATTCTGAGCCTCTACATCTACTGACCATTTTTTCATTTACATACGACATGTTTTACTGAAAAATTAATAAAACATACCGCAAAGAGTGAGATTTTGTCTATTATTGTATCATTAAAGGCAAAATTTAATTATCTTTTATATTATTATATTTTATTTTAATTTATTAAATTATAATTGTCAGGATAAAAAAGGGATGATGCAGAATAGAATGAAAAGAACACCAGACCTTATTTAAGGAAGTAAGATATTACAGGCTACAGGGTTCTTTTCAGAATGTTCAGGGGGAACTCTACCCCTTTTGTAAGCGCGCGTATTTTCATAACTGAAACCTAGTAATTTTCGAGTTCTGTAGGTGTTGCCGCCCATGCAGGAAGCGATGAATGAGGAGCTGCTGGCGGCCGCGTAAATTGAGCGGTCTCACGCCCGGGGCGGGGCGGGGCGCGGCGGGGCGGGGCGGGGCGGGGCGGGGCGGGGCGGGGCGGGACGCGAGGCGGGACGCGAGGCAGGGCGCGAGGCGCAGCAGGGCTGGGCGGGCCAGGGCGTCGACGCCGCGCCTGGCGTCGCCACCTTCGCGCCCCGCGGGCCCGTCCTTTTCAGAGCGTCGGGCGCCGCGACGCCGCCGCCTGATTTGTGGGCTTGTCCCCGCGCCAACTCGGTTTCCCAGGCGCGCGGCCTTGGGTGCGGGGCGGGGCGGGGTGGCGGGCGTTTCGTTTCGCGCACGACCGTAGACCTGGCGCGGCACCTCGCCGCCCCTGCCGGCGCGTCGCCTTGCGTAATTTATTAGCGAGCCCTCGCCCTCGCTCTCCCCTCCGCGCGCAGCAGGAAACTCCACCGCGCCCCCCATCGCTCGGGGCGAGGGCGGCAGAACGCGCACGAGACGCGGCACTATCGATTGCGCGCCACTCGTTCAAGGTGACACGCGATAGCATCACTCACGGAGGATGGGAGGCCTTGTGCTGGCTCCATTCGTGGGCGGTAGCTCATCCTTCGCTCCGTACTCCGAACGCTCCGGAATGTTTCGAGTCGTGTTTCTTTAGAGAAATGGCATTGCAATCGTGGGGACGTCCTTTCGTCCACACGGGTTAGACCCAATTTACATGCTTCCGTTTGACGATTTAGGGAGTTTCAGCAATCGTGAGCATGTACAGAGCAGCTTCTGGAGCGACAGAGCGGCTGTGAATGTACGTGCGGAGTAAAACTATCGAAATCGTTCGCCATAGGGAAGCGTGTAAATCTAATCTTGAGAGAGGAGACTCATTATTCTATGCTGAAACCCCTCCAGTCTCTATGTAGCAGAAAGTTTAAAGATATTCGTGGTTACATACACAGACGTTGCATGACCAGTGTCGAAGAGGTTGAAGCTACTTCGTTACCTTCTACACTGGATGGAGTTGGTGTGGCAAAGAACCACGTTCCTCTGGCAGATGACGAAAATTAAATTTTGCATGTTTAGTTGAAAAGATCCAAATAATGCAAATGATCCATTTTCTCCAAATAATGGAATAGTCTGGAGTACATGTGACCTAGATTGCAAGTTCTAGACGTCTAATGGTAAAGAGGTATTTACTGTATTAATCCAATGCTGAATCAAATCTTTCAGGTGTGTACTTTATATGAAAATAAATAAATAAAATAAAAAATCTTGCCACAAACTTTTTATTTGGGCGCAAGATCCAACAGTCATACAAGTCAAGATTTCCCACTGATTTATTCTGTGTAAATTCATTGTCAACGAGCTGATATGCTTAAATAAATGTATTGGGCGTTTTGAAATATTGCGATTGTGCAGCAGGCCTGAGGCCAGAAAAACGCCAGCTTACACAGCGTTCAAGATGCTGTGCCTGCAGAATTCCATTCAGGTGTCATTGCCATGCTACGCTTCACACACACACACACACACACACACACACACACACACACACACACACACACACACTCGCGCGCGCGCACTTCCCCGAACCCCGCTTCAGCCTCCATCATGCTTCAAGTCCTATTTTTAACTGGACTCTCTCTCCCCCCTCCGTTTCGAATCAACTACCAAACATACCGCATCGTGTGTGTGTAGGGGGGCTCATGTTTCGAGTGCCGTGTGAAGGGGATGAACAATTTCCTTATTATAAAGATGAAAGGTGTGTGCTATGTTCCGTGAATCGAAAAAGATCTGCAAGCTCACACGTTTTGTCTTTCTCATGCTCTTGCGACTATAGTTTTGTTTCAGCGAAGTACAAATCACCTTGAAATGATTTACCTGGAATACTACTTCAACATATTTGAACAACTGCTCGAAGGCTGTGATGCCCACGTTTGCAAGGTAAGCCGTGGAAACCTACGACTGCACATATTTGAACAATGACACGGCTGATGTATTACATTTCCGCCTGAACAATTGAAGAGGTGATAGCAAGAACATGTTAACTCTTTATTAATTTTTGAGGAAAATAGCTCTTAAACTTTTAATATGGCTAGCGGATAAAGGTATAAGATTTCTGAACACGTTTGGACCAAATGTTATCAAAAGAGTCTTAGAACTGTAAGTTTGCACACTGCGTACTGGAAAGATGCTGGAACCCAATAAGACAGTTTTGATATCCGACTTAAGATGTTTTTGCCTTGACCTCTTCTAGTATCTTCACCGTTTCTTGCAATACGAATTCCCATATTTTGTGTTTCGATTTTGGGGAGGGCGGCACATCTTGAAAATTTCGTGAAGAAACATGCGTTTGGCGGAGAGAATATGGGCGGAGGAGGGGGGTTGGATTGATTGTTGTTGCACCCACGCCCTGGGAAACAAAAAGTATCTAGTAGCAACGCAGCTCTTCCCAATGGCGCTTTGTTGAGCAAGGCAGGGTGATAGAGTTCACATCATAGCGCTGACATGTGTTCCAAGAAATATTTGCATGAATGGGCGATTTAAATTGAACAGAACAATAGGGTTTACTAAATGACATCATGTATTCAAAACAGGTTTTCCAAGAAAGAAAAAAGTAGATCCAAGTTACTTGGTCACGACTCTTCAGAACAAGCTGATTATAGTTGTTATTCTCCGGCGCATGATTCCGGTTTATTGTTTAGGGATATAGTAGAAACCTGAATTCCAAATGCTACAGCAAACAAGCATTTGATTATAGTAAGCACTTTAACAAACAGCACCATGCGTTACATCATCTAGGTGACTCTTAGATTTCTCTATTGCCACTAGAAGTCCGTCATAATTACTGCGACCCAAAACCGATTCCTCCAGTGATACACTTCATTATTTCAGGGAGCGCCGCGTGTCTATGTTGTCCGTACAAATGGTCTGCTTCCTTTGCAGAAATATTTTTCTCCTTCGCAGTGCCTGATATGATGAAATTTTAATAATTTCACCTGCAATTCCTTGCGAATTAATTTGTTTGTGAAGACAATTTTGGGAAAACTAAGGATTGGTTTTCAACTCTACCTTAACAATAACACGAAATTCGTGTTTTTTGGGACATTGTTTAAAAGAACTCGGAGGGAAAAATACACACTTCAAACCCTCATCCTAGAATGAGCAGCGCCACAGCAGCCAATCGTCGTATTGGTGGAGGTCCCTTGTTAAAGGTACGTTACTCCGGGTCGTGGGCTGTGCTCTTTCGAAACTGTGGTAACCCTGCTTCGTTTTAGGTTTACTTCTGGTTTAATATACTACAAAGAGGACTTGCTATTTTCTCCTAGTGATGTGTCGACCCTTTGCACAGTAGTTTCAAGGAGTAAGGGTTCGGGAAGATTGTACGAAATTGAGCAATAAGCAGTTAATTTTTTACAGCCATTATTTGATATACTTCATCCCTTCACTATATGCGACTCAGCGCATTCACAGGCCACAAGTTAGTTAATGCCTTATTTTACGTGGCGAGACTCGGGCCATCAGGCCCGCTATTCCGTCTCACCACGCAAATTTCGCTACGCTCCTTTCACCACCTAGCGGAGAAAGGAGGTATTATCTTGGGCGACGAAACAGGCGACATGAATTCAGCTCAGAGGCTTCTTTTAAGCTTGAGGATCGTGCAGTAAATCTACTACATGGGACATCCGGCTTTACTTCCCATCCGAAGGAAGGCGAACGAATTGATTGTTTCGCCCTTAAACATCCACGGCTTCGATCGAGTTTGAACCCGCAAAGAATGGGGTACAACCATCCGGTAGACTAACCGTTAAACCACCGAATGCGCGGTTCTTCGCGGAGGACACGAAACCTACCGCAACGACACGGTCCGCCAGCGACTCCTGTCGGGCGCGGCGATACGCACGTGGCACGGCGGGCGGTACTCGCCTCCGCTCGTTACCGCTATTCAAATCGTGGGGACGGCAGCGCGCTCAGGCGTTAGTTCCAATCTGCCCCGGCACGCCACGCCACAGTAAATCATTTGCATACTTCACGGCTGCCCCGCGGCCCGCATCTTCTCCACGCCTCGCAGCCGACCGGCCGGCGCCCGCGACCATCTGGCTGCGGCGGCGGCGTGGGCGGAGGGAGGGAGTGACAGGCGATAGGGAGCGTTACGTAAGAGGTGGGAGCAAGATTAATCGTGTAGGCGAAACCGAACGCGAGAAGAAGCGACTGCCCCCACCCCACCCCCAATCCCTTCCCCTCTCTCTCTCCGGCGCTCATGGAGAACTCTCTGCCAAGCGGCCAGGAAGCTGGGAATAACACGCCTGTCCCATCAGTAAGCGCGGCCATTGTTTCGGCGCCGTAGGCGGGCCAAAGGAATTTTCTCACACGAGCGTTGACAGCGCGTCCACTTCCCGCTCTTCTCAAAGGAGCCACGCTTCAGAAAGGCTCGCGAGTGGGTGTGCGGGTGGGTGAGTGGTACATTGCGAGGCGAGTGTCAAGCACGGGCTGCTACATGCCCCATTCTTATAAATACCTCAGCGCTGTGGAAGTTTTCACGGTAAACAACTTACGCGAGAGGTTTTATCATCAAGTCCAGCATTTGGGCTCCACGAATAACAGAGTAGAGACAATGAGTCTTATTTCTTTGCAAAGGTATGTGAAATATTCTGCACGGGGATTGTCGCTGTCTTACACATCTGCAACAGGACTTCCAAAACATAAAACAGAAGTGATTATGCAGTGGTAGTTTCCCGACAAAAAAAAGAAGCGGGTGGTTATCGCAATTGAAATCGAGTGGGTAGCCGCGTGCCTTAATGCGGGGAATTCTGAGCAGAAACATAAGGCAAATCCCTTCGACACAAATGGTCACCCGAAGCAGCCGGAGAGCGTCCCCACGGCAACGTCCCGTTGACGCCATCTCAGCACAGCGGGAAGAGCTCCGTCACGCTCACCGCCACGGGAGAGCATCGCACGCTCCCAGGCGCACGGCGGCGCACGCCCTCAC
This sequence comes from Teleogryllus occipitalis, assembly GCA_011170035.1. Lineage (NCBI taxonomy): Eukaryota > Metazoa > Arthropoda > Insecta > Orthoptera > Gryllidae > Teleogryllus > Teleogryllus occipitalis. The sequence continues at coordinate 287,618 of BLKR01000071.1, read as the reverse complement.
ATCACATTCTAGGTCACGACTTGTTTTTCCAGGCGACGAGCAAACCATACTTTTTCGAGCATGCTTGGGCCCACATGCCCCACCGCGTCACCGGCAGCTCACTCGCCCCTCCCACTCCTTCACCGCCACACGCCGTGAACGCGTGGGCACCACCCGGCCGCCATTAGGCTGAACACAAAATCGACCGCCCACTGGCAGCCCACCGCCACCAGCGCCGCGGCTCGGGAGGAAGGACCGTTTATCTTCATAGGTCAGTCCGGCTATTTATCACACGAGGAATGAGGCAACGCTGCGTCGTTGCGGCGACCGCCGCCGCGTTACGATAATAAGCGCGTCACGCGCGTAGACACGGCGCGTGACGCAACGCCAGACGCGTGACGAGGAGGGGGGACGGAGCGCGCTTCCTTCTGCGAGTGACAGGAAACAGACGGCGAATCGCGCGTTCCAAACAGTTTACACAGCGCCAGCCGGCGCTCCCGCCCCCACCCCGCCCACATACAGTCACCAACCATTCCCTCTCTCGCTTCGAGAAGCGCTCATCCTTGTGTACACATTTCTGGGACCGCAAAATCACTACCCGGGTCGCCATCTTTTTTTTTCCTGCTTATTTTTTTTTCGCGTGCCCCACATCTTTAAGAAATATCCTTTATACTGTGTGCTGTATATCACAGCAATCAGCAAGCAATCCATTTCTACCCAGAGTTTCAATTCCAGCTCTGAGGCAATGTGTCGCTTTAACTACGAAAAACCATTCGTTACAAATGAATGCTGACGATCAAATTATTTATTATACCTGAAATGAAATAGTAATGAGGTTGGCATACATCTTCCGAACTCAAACGAAACAATCGGTTGAGTCACTTCAAAATTAAATGCAGAAATGAAAGTAATAGAAGAATCTTATTGAACATTATTTGTAGAATTGGATATTCTATGAATATAAAATAAATAAATAAATGCATTTCCTGTGGGGGCACTTTTCTATTTGAAGGTTCGTATAATTGGTGTGCCCAGCCTTCCACACACACACCCGCCCCAACCGGCTGGCGAAGAAGGAAAGGTGGAACGCCGCTCGTTCAGCAAGTAGCGAGTCGAGCGCGTTTCCCTCCACCGAAATCCACCAAGTTGTTGTCAACATTCGCCTTCTATCTTCCTCAGCCATCGAGGACGGGACTCCTGAGAGCGAGGGGGGAACCAAGAAAGAGAGAGAAAGAGCGAGCGAGACAAAAAGGAACGACAGAGAAAGAGAAAAGACAGCGCGAACCAAACTTCCGGAAACAACTTTTCACTCACAATATCAACGCCGCCTCGAGGGCGCGCGCCGCAGCAACTCGGCAGAGGGAAAAGTTTCCGTTCTCCACGAATATTACCCCTTCTCCGCCGCTCTCCAACTTCACAGACGGGGCCAACTTTTAAATTCAATGAGAGCCCAACTTCCTCCCAACTATGCTTATCATTACGGCCGTTTCTATTTTCACCGCAGACGAGGAAGTCGTATTAAAGTATTAAAAGAGTTCTAATAGGTTGTCCTTGGAAGGAAGAAGCAACGCAAATGTGGACGTTAATGGACGACTTTTTCTTCCGAACTTGAAGAGAGCATTAATCAGCCGCGGTCGCCGGCTGGCGAGGCGAGCGGAGGTTATGCATTAAAAATAATATGTTTGCAGAAACATTCTCGCCTGCCCACTTCGCCGCTGGACGCGCGCTAAACTTGGCCAGCAAGCGGTGGCGACGACGGGGGCCAGAGTGGGGGCTGGAGCGTGCGGCTGCGAGGGGCGGAGCTGGGGGCGGAGCTGGGGGCGGAGCTGGGGGCGGAGCTGGGGGCGGAGCTGGGGGCAGGTTGGGGGCGGAGTTGGGGCGGAGTTGGGGGCGGAGTTGGGGGCGAGTTGGGGGCGGAGTTGGGGGCGGAGTTGGGGGCAGGTTGGGGGCGGAGTTAGGGGGCGGAGTTGGGGGCGGAGTTGGGGGCGGAGTTGGGGGCGGAGTTGGGGGCGGAGCGGGGGCGGAGGCGGGGGCGGAGGCGGGGGGGCGGAGCGGGGGGAGCGGGGAGGCGGGGGGGAAGCGGAGAAGCGGGGGAGATGGAATCGAACCGGGGGGCGGGGGCGGCGACATGGCGCCGCTGCAACGCGCCCGCCAAATCGCGGTCGCAAAGATGCAAGTGTCACGCTGACGGGGCGTTGGCCACGCGCCAAACGGCAAGGCGGCGGCGGCAGCGGGGTCGGCGCGGGGGCAGCAGTGAGCCGCGGGCGGCGGGGGCGGGGGCGGGGGCGGGGGCGGGGGCGGGGGCCGACTCCGCTCGAAAGCGCGCGCGCGAGTCAACGACCGCCGCCGAGGCGCAGGCGGAGCCGACGGAGGCGGCGCGGCGCGCGGAGACCTCGCGGAGATGCGCGCCAGTAACGACCCTGCAGTTTCTCGCATTTCCACTTGCTTACGCAAATAAAGAAATACGTATAATCCAAGGAGAGTGATTTTGCTCGTGAGATGATCTACAGAGTGCCCCAATAAAATGTACACACTTTTTGCAAGTACATAACTATTTTTTTTTTCTTAATAAAAGTTCCAGAAATTTCTTCCGTTCCAGAAATTCCGTGGATCAGCATTATCAGTACGACTGTACTATTATGACCATAATCGAACACTTCCGATAAATGGATGATTTCTACATTTGTTATTGTGAATCTAGATTTTTTTGTATTATGTTTTGAAATTACAGTAATTCAAAGAGTGTATACATTTTACTGGGATACTCCGTACGTACTAACAAATGAGACGTGATTACCATATCTTAAAGGATGTTCATTAAAATCTTTACGTCGAAAGAAAGAGTGAAGGTCCAGAAAAGTTACTTTGATTCAAATGGGAACATTACGTAATGTAATGAAAAAGTTAACCTTGTTCTCCGCTTCGGGACTTTCCTGACGAAAATGAACAAAAACTGAGTGTCACAAGTAATCCTGGTCCTTTTGTTTACCTATTCAGCGCCAGCAATTCAGGCGTAAGGCCGTCCAGGGCGCATTAATGGGGGACAAAACCCCGCATTGACGCTTGAATTATAGTGAAAAGGTGTTCGACAAATAGGATCCTTTGTCAACGGGCAAGAAATCCTCTATCATGCTACATGGCAACTTTTTTCTCGAACGCTGTGACAAACAGTTTCAATCTCAGAACGTACACTGACCTAGATCCATTTACGACACCGAGTTTACGATCGCAAAGGAACGTTTTGCGTGGGAGAGGTACGTGGAGTATAAGCGTCTCCGTCATTCCACGTTTCGCGGCCTCTTCTGAACATACGTCGCACTGAAAAAGCTTCAACAGGAAAGTGGTTCACCTCAACGTTTTAAAAAAAGATACACCATGCGATATCGCAAATAATACTCTGATGTGTAATGAGCCAAGTACCGTGTAACACCTAAACGGGGCCACCGAAAAAGAGCAACACGCTAAACGGCAAACACGAGAATAGAAGCAGTGGCCCAGAAAAGTAAACCAGTATTTGCACGAGAGCAGGCGGCACGAACAGGCGTTTACGGCCGCCTAGGTACAACGAAGCGTCGGTGTTTGCAAACGAAACCTGCGGGAGGCTTGAAGCGGGCGGCCAGGGGGGAGGGGTCTGCTTTATTCATCTCGGAGGGATTAAGAGCTGCTGGGAGCCGAGGCTTAGGGGATGCGGGCGGGCGGTGGAGGGAGGGTTCAAATGCAGGGTGGCCACTCCTTTCCTGAAAGAAATTTCCCTGACGTTTGCATGTTTTCCTGTTTTTGAATTTTTTTTTCTTTCTTTTTTTTTTTCCAGACAAGATTTGTACTTTCACACTATCTAAAAAAATATTGAAGCTACCCTAATTGGTCAGCTCTTTAATTTCACCGTAATAACCGGTACAAATCAACAATATTTTCTCACAAATAAAAACCGAGCAAACAATAACGCGGCACTAATGTTTTTTAAGAAATAATATCTAGTTTTAAAACCCTTTCAAAAACTTTCTCTGACTATCGATTGTACGAATTCCCTGACTTTTCTAGAGATGAAATTCCCCGATGTTTTCCACAAAGGGGCCACCCTGAAAGGACTTCTCGGAAGGCCTTGAGCCGCAGCCAGTTGACGGATTCTCGGAAGCGACGCATCGTGGGCAGAGACGTCGTCACGGGCCAAGCGGCGCGGCGCGGCGCCCACAGCAAACGGCTTCACGTGCAGCCCCAGACGCGCGCCGGCCCGCGCCGCGGAGCTCAATTGCACAAACGGTGCGGAGGAACTTCAGAAACGAGACGCGAGTCGGCGAATGCAGTCATGCAGTCGGGTAACGAAGTCAACACGGCAAAGCGATTGTTCACACGAGTTCATCTCGATCGGGTTTTTGTCGTCTGCCCGATCCATTGAGCAAATGCTGAGATGGCCTCTTGATTTGCTTCTGGACGTAAATGTAGTTTCATTATGCGCACATTTTGTTGAGCTTTCCTTGTACTTGTAGTGGTAGTAGAGCTTACGGTGAGTTTCTATTTTGTCAGCAATAAGAAAAATCAAATCTGTTCGTTCGTTTACCCTTAAAAATAATTTTTGTATAATTGGCAACGAAAACATCTAGTTTTTTTAATGTTTATCTCTCGCTTTTTAAAATTTATTATTATTATTATTATTATTATTATTATTATTATTATTATTATTATTATTTACTATTATTTTTTATCTTTCAGCAATTAATAGTTAAATTGTTAGGGAAGGGATTCTGAAACTCAAGAAAGCGTACGCAGATGATTTTCTCCCCATACGTCACATACAGTTTTTGACTGTTTTGACTAAATAAATAAATGATTCAGGAATATTTCGACGCTTCAAAAGCAGAGAATTAGCAGGAGAAACGATTAATTCAATCTTACTTCCGCTTAGTCCAAGAACAAATGTAAAATGGTAGACAAATATTCACACGTGTGTTGGAAGGAGGCCAAGGCAGAAAGAAAAAGATACGCGGTACCAAGTGGCACGAGAAGAATAGATGTTATAAATCAGCTTTGTAACAATCGTCATGTAGGTCCACGATCTCACTACTCTAACGTCGAGAAACTACATGAACACCACTACGTCTACAATATTACGCGGTGAGTATGTTTAACTAACAATAAACATTCATTGGCCTATTTCAACATAAGAGTGAATTGACTCTGCTCAGCTGGGACGCGGTTCTCCAATGTAGAGACACGATTTCAAGAAGGTAAATTGTAAAGACGCTCCCGAATGGATAACTGTGGTTCCGTTGATCAAACGTCAACTCTCCCTACGTTTAAATCGGAGCATAAACACGTTAGCCAGCACGCGAAGCCGAACCAGAAGGCGGATGCAATCCCGGCCAGTCCATCGCACCGCCGCGAAGGCGCCTCTCTCGCGCCGACGCGGAGGCGAAGAGCTCTCGACGCGCCCCGCCCCGCCCCGCCCCGCCCCGCCCCGCCCCCCTGCACCTGAGCAAATACGGCGCCGAGACCCAAGGCCTGAAGCGAAGGCAGCCGAACGCCGAGGGAAGACTTGTGCTCGCCCGCTGCACACGGCGCCCCGACGGCCCCGCACGCTTTCAGCCAAGTCAGCGCCCGAGCCACCACAAGGCGAAAGTGCGGTGCAGTGAGACACAACGTGTTGAATGAACGTTACGGAAATTAAATATTAATTTTGTGTGTATGGTAAACAAAATGGAAAATTTTTAATTGATCAAAAAGGACATATTCACCTATTGAGAGTATTAACAGAAAAAGTATTACACGAAATTAGATAGGGCAAAGATTGTTTTCGTTTTAGTTCGTATCATCACAGGTTAAAAATTTAGATTTATTGTAGAATTATATTCATTTTAACCGATGGTACATTTAAGATGAAACTCGCCCTTTAAGATATGAATCCGCAAGGTCGTAAGCTAAAACAGAACATAAGGGCCCACCTCCAAAGGGCTAATGTGAAAGGGAAACGAGAAAAGGGCCAAGGCCCGCCACCCTCGCCAGCCGGCACCCTGACCCTCGAGCGTAACGGAACACGCGATGTTAATGCGTTAATAAGGCGTACAAACCGCGAGAGTTTTGCATTGATACACAGTATTAATATATGTTTGAATTTCAGGGTCCGTCTCATATACGCATTCACGCAAAACTTGTAAAAAATTACAAATCGACTGATTCTTCTTGCGTGAAAAAAAGGTATACAATTGTATTATACAAATATATTATATTATACAATTTGTATAATCCAGTTTTCGTGCGTGTATTTCATCTTGACTAGTTCATCCCGTATTATATTTTGTTTTAACACCCTTTCCTTTGATTAATTTACCGAAGGAGTCCTTAACAGGAAAATGTGACAGAAAGATGAGAAACCGTGGAGAGGAGAGGATTGTTGCTATACAACCAACTACTGCATAACAGTTCATCACAAACAACTCTCTACTGTAAATGGAGGTTTACGTTACAGCCTAAAAGATGGGGAATCGCGGTAGTCATTACAATTAAAAACAAACAAACTCATTGCCTCGTTTTAAAACATGCAAATTTACATACGCTCAATCCACTGTGAAACGCAACGAAAGAAAAAAAGATGACGTAAGCCCCCAAGAGAATGAAATTGATGACGTGACGTTCTTCCGGCAACAAATAAAACGGAAAGCGTCCCAGGGATCTTCGAATCAAGCTGACTCGGCGATAAATTTTTATCTGCTTCGGTCCTGATGTTCGTGAGGCGCCTGCAAGCGACGGTGGCGGACGTGGCGGCGGCGCTCGGCGGAAGGGATCTCCAAACCCTCGCGGGACGCGCTTCGACGGTCAGGGCGAATTTCTGAACACACTCTAAAATTCTTTCCATCCGAATGCAACCAGAAAACCTGTGAAGTGATACGGTCAGAAGCCCTGCACTACTTCTGGATTTCACTGTCCACGAATTTATGTAATTTATCGACGCGCAAGGTTGGAAATACAAACATCAGAGAGTACACATGCAAAAAACAGGGGAAGGGGAGTAAAGGTCCAGAAATGAGTGAAGTATGTGCAGAAAAATATGAAGCATGAACTACACTGACTACTTCATTGACTGAAAAAAATGTACAATTGCAAAATCAAAACTTGATCGATTAGAAAGATTACCTACGTCACCAGAATATCTCTCGACACAAAAGTGGTAGGTATTCCTAGAAATGACTACCTTCGTATTTTGTCAAAAATCATGGCAAACCCGAAACTTTATTTCCTATCGAAGCCCGCACGTTTTTAAACGATGCTCATTGCCAGACAGTGAACACATGACACGTGGTGTTCATCATGATCCATTCCAGGAATGACCTTCAAATAACCCTGGTATTTGAGAAAGGGTGACGAAACGTGATATCCACACGTGATACCAACTAATAACATTTAACTGTTCGTCCTGAAAGTCACTAGAAAGTTCTCATCTTTTAAATCTAGATTAAATGGGCACAGCAAATCGTTGAAAGAAATCAAATTGAGTAACCTAGCATGATTTAACTATTTCGCATTTCCAGGAGCGTCAACAGCTATGGTCATTAGTACCGTAAGTATAGTGCAAGCTATATCTCAAAGGGTAGCGATGCACCTTCCCTGTCTACGCGAGATACAGCGCCAACCTGAAGCCTGGTTGCGAAGTTTCCTCTGCCAGGTATCTACTTCAGTGTGGCACCGCCCCAGCCGGGACAACCTTGAAGCTCTCACGATGTGTGTTAGTGCAGCTAAATCTGCGCGCGCGTGTGCGTGTGTGTGTGTGTGTGTGTGTGTGTGTGTGTGTGTGTGTGTGTGTGTAAGGGGGAGAGGCAGGGGTCAATGTACAGAAAGGAAATACCGCCCGCGATTCGTGGCCCACTTTTTATGACATTACTTCAACAAGCACCTAGTATTGGTCGAGAAAAAATGAGAAAAAAGAAAGAAAGAAAAATAGGGAAAAAAAAAAAAAAACACACGAAACTCTACCGGCCAGAGCAGTGGCACCCGCCAGGTTCACCTTCACAGCGGCTGAATACTGAACCAACAGAAAGGACGGTTGATCTTTTGGTTCCCAAGACCATTTGAGAGGACAGTCCTCCATTGACGTCAACTGTCCTCTCGTCGTGTTTTGTATTTTAAATGTCCTCCTTTTAGTAAAGTTTTAACATACGCTGTCATTTATTTGGTCACATGATTAACATCTGCTACGTTGTATCGTTTATTGTTTAATTTAGAGCACAGAACATGAATATCTATTTTTTTTTCTGAACGCTGATACATGTATGCATGGATGTGCCTGTGTCTAGCGACTAAAAAAAGAGTCGCTCAGACAATCTTCATCTGTATTTTGGGAACGAATCTTTTCACTTGAATCGCAAATGAAGAGAGAAAGAAATAGAGCTAATTTTAGTTTATACTTGGGTTTTCGTAACGTGGCGGATGACATTAGGTCATTGTTACACCTCCGGCCTTATAAAATGAATCTTTTTAATTAATTCGCGAACGTCCTTCTCAACAGGGCGCATGGCCTCAAACATGTGCCTCAATCACTGCTATAACGATTCGTTTTATAAGGCAGGAGGTGTAAAAATGACCAAACGTCATCGCCCACGTTACGAAAACCCAAGTATAAAATTAAATATTTATAAAAAAAAGTGTTGATGCGTTTTTTGTTGTAGTTTCGTTTGTTGTTTTTGGGGGGGCAGGGGGTTGTGGGAGTGTCCTCTCTTCCCCCTGATCATTGTTGGCAACCCTGGATGTTGTTTTCGGGGTGGCGCGGGCGTGCCGCGGGCGCGATGGACAGCCCCGGGTGCAGCGGCGCAGGGGAGGATGACGGGAAGTCTCGCTCGTAAAATGCTAAACGGGCGCGCGGCGTGGATGGGCCCGCCAGCCGTGGCGGGGCTCCTGGCGGGGCGTGGGGCGGGGGCGCACTCGCGATCGCATCCGCTCCCGCCGCCATCCGTCATTTGTTTTATGCGACGGCGCGTCACGCCGGCCAATTTCTTTTTTTCTTTTTTCTCCCCACCCTCCACAGTCTTCTTTACTTCTCCGGCGGCCGAGAGAGCCCCAGCTGGATCTTCGGGCCTTGACATTTTCGAGGAAGCAGCGTTTCTTCCCGGCAACTGGAGGCACTTCATTATCAAACCTTTCGAGGAGAACGTTGTCATAAAAAAATGCCGTCTCTGGCGAAATGTCACGAAGCTTCGTGAATTACTTAGTTGTTCGAACGTTACAGCTCGAGGTATTTTCAAGGGATCAGACAATGCAGGTAATGTAATTTTGACGAGCTCAGTTACTTTTTTCACCAGTGATATCAATAGAATTCCGATATAATGCTGCATTGTGTAAATACAATTCTCCGTATCATTCACAAACAAAATTGTAAAACTTAGACCCCCCGATAATTTCGGATGAATCCAGATTCTCTACGTGTTTAATATGTAACAATTATTTAACAATGATGATATAACATTTTGCCATAACAAGGAATGATATTTCATGATTATTTTTTCATGACAAGGAATCGGATTATAGTAACAGCGAGAAGCTACTTCTGAACTGTATTACAGACATTTAATTAACCATAACACAAAAGAATACGTAGATTTAGCAACTTGATTTTAGGATAATGCCTAATAAAATATTATCGAATATCAATTACTTTCATTGTGCCAATACGTTATGGGATATTTATTTTCTTAGCCCACTTTCTTTGTTTGATGGGCTCTAGGTGAAATTTTTATAACTGAGAATGCGTTAATGCAGGAGTTTTTCCTTCAACGGGTAAGGTTCTAGTGATCTCTCAGGCTCTGCGACATCGCATTTTTCATGTACCTTCACTTTTATACTTGTCGCCTGACAAAGATGAAAAGGCCATTTCCCCTACACCAAAACATAAAAGGACGACATCCTCTCAACGACGCATAAACCTCCCAACCCTCCGTACGCTCCATCCTGTATCTCTTCATGAACGTTTTTCGAAACGCACCGTAACTTATCGCCCACCGACGAACCCGCATCCCGCAGCCTTCCAGCACACGAGGGGGCGAATCCCGCGACCCAAAGCACGCCCCCTTCTCGCGCAGCGCACGACACGCCAAAGCACGGAACGTCCAACACGCCTCTCGGCACGGCACGCGGCCCAGGCCGTCGACCCCTCTTAGGTTTGTGGGGCGCCCGCACCCCCCCCCCCGTCATTGTCCCCGTGGATTGCGCCGGCCGCTGCGGGGCCGACCGTGACCTCCATCGCGCCCTGCATTAATCACAAGGACCACTGTGGCCGCCAGGCACCGGTAACGCATTACTGAATAATTAACAGCTCATTTTTCACGCGCCGCTCGTCATGAATCATGCAATGGACGCGCGTGAATTATTGATCCGCCTGCATAAACCCCGCGCCCTGGTCGGACGGGCGGAGGGCGGGCGGAGGGCGGGCGGAGGGCGGGCGGGCGGGCGGTGGCGGGCAGTGCTCGCCCGGGGCGTCGGGGCGCTATGCTAAATGGCTCCGCCGACGCCGCCCGCACGTCTCTCACCTGGCGCTTCGCCGGATCCACGTGATGGAAGGCGGAGCGCACACGCCCCGCCCACCGAGCTTCAATTTCATCTACTCGCCACCGCATCAGAATCGCCTAACAGTAGTCACGGCAGAATATTGAGTGATGCCCGCAGGGGCGACGGGTGGAAACTTTAGAACAATATCCAGGAAGAAAATTGGAATCTCAGAGCGTTTATCATGTTCTCGACAGCATTATCATAAACAACAGTTGAGTTTTTTAACTAAGCAATTACAAGATAGGCAACTTCGTTGTTTAAATTGACGCCTAGTCACTAAATGTTTAATTCTTTCCCCTAGCAAGATATTTCGAAATTTTCCTTTCAATGCACATGACAGGAAGTAAAACACAGCATCTCCAAAAGTTTCTTCCACAATGTTTAGAGATATTTCGATAATTAGAGAAGACTCTCTTCCTACATTAGAATAAAATAATTCTCAATATTTGTGCAATGTATTAACTCATATCCTGAACTTCAAAAATAGAACTTATTGAAGGGTAATGGACACTGGAGTAAATTTATAATTGTACTTCTTTCGGAATTACTGAAGTCCTGAGCTCTTACATGAAAATGAAATATTTCGACTAACGCGCATGCACCTTACAGCAGACACAGCTTCCAAAGCAGGAGAAAGGCAGCTGGATGGGACGCCATGTTCGCGGTCGGCTGGTAGTTGTGTGAGAGGGTCGAGGGGGAACGGGGGAGGAGAAGCAGTGAAAAGCACCGCAAACACTCTGGCGTTGGGGGCGGGGCGGGGCGGGGGCGGTGGTGGGGGATGGACGTCAGGATGAGTCGACGCGCGAGAGAAGGTCTCCAACAGCGACGACTAGAAAAAAACAACCACCAACGAAAAAAGAAAAAAAAAAGCACAAACGAACGAGCTCGTGAGGCCGAGACATCCTTAATACGCCACGAAGCATTCTATTCATAAGCTCCTACGTATGCATGAGCCTCGCATCAAGGCGCGATGCATACGAGACGTCGTTTCCTGCCTGGAGAATTACAAACCGCGTGTCTCCCCTCCCCTCCCCTCCCCTTCCCCGCCCCCACCCAATCCGACCGTCGGATCGACGAGACGGCCCACACGAACTGGTAGACGAGCAGTCTAGCAATTAGACCTGCTGTACAGGAAAACTAGTTTAGGTTTCTCTAATTCGCACGACAACCTTATTTTTACTTATCGACGGCTGTGCTCGCCGTGAGTAAAGGCGGCACACATTCGTTATTCGGCGAGTAGCGAGCAACCGCTCGCCGAATCCCAAGTAGTGTGGATGAGTTGCTTGCTATTTGCCGAGTGACGGACATTCGGTGCTCGCCCTACCCACCGCGGTCGGTCTTATGGACACATCAAAGGAAGCGAACATTCGCTGAACACATCCGCTTTTTGGGATTGGGCGAGTAGTAAGCTCGCTACTGGGCAAAAGCCTAATGTGTAAAGCCACCTTACGAATGACAATAATGCTCTGGAAGGAACATATCCGATGTGTTTAGCAGGTGATTGATAGGCCTTCAAAACTCACATTCAATATCCTCCGAGGAAATGTAAATACGTGGAGTAAAAGCAAACTGGAAAACACATCACGATGACAGTCTTGGACGTCGGATCATTTCACTCCAAGAAAGAATGAGTAGAACTGAGTAACTTTCCACGAATTAAGCAAAACAAACTCATTCATTTTATTCCGAAAATATACATCACCTAAACTGGATTAATAAGTCCTTTCAACATCTGATCGAAGGAAGTAACCGCTTGTTTACATACTAATATATCGGATCGGATCGATAGCATCCAAGCGACGAAAATCTGTCACCTAAACTGGATTAATACGTCCTATCAACATCTGATCCAAAGTGGTAGCCCCAAGTATACATACTAATAGATCGGATCGGATCGACAGCATCCTAGCAACGAAAATCTATGCCACCTAAACCGGATTAATACGTCGTATGCAAGGTGGTAGCCACTAATAGATCGGAGATGCTCGACAGCATCCTATAGCAACATCCATTCGCCGTTATGCGGTGAGAAAACGAGAGCAGGTCTCGCAGCCTAGCGAGCGACTGGTGGAGCACGCAAGTCGCGTAAATCTGTCATGTGGCCATGCTGCTGGTGCTGCGGCTGCAATAGCTGTTGACCGGGCTTCACAACCCGCTCGAGGGCCGCTTTCGCCGCCAGCGCCCCACTTCGCCAGCCCTCCCCGCCCCCTCACGTTGTGACATTTCGCTTCGGAGCCAACCACGCAACCCATTCCCTCGCCACATTTATGTAAAGCATTCTTTTTTTAAATTTATTTCTTACGCTTTCGGCTCTTCAGGCCATTTCCGGATTATAACGCATTCTCGAAATGAGAATATTTGAAATTCCATTCAACTGAACTATGTTCCACGCGAACGAATGAGAGAATAAAAACATTACGCATCGGTTTCGAAAATGTTCTTACAAATTTTGAAGGGAGATTCTTTACACGACCGTAGATCTACAAAAAGATGTAATCAATCGAACGTCATCAAATGACATCTTATAGGCTTTCAAGTTGCCATCAGAAGAAAACCTTACTTCTGAAAGAACTTCCTAAGAAACGCTAAGACTTCAGCTTTGGAACGGGGTTTCTCCCATTTTGGTGGCGGCAGTCCTTAGTAAGGAGAATCGTGTTGTAGAGCGCCATCAAGCCAACGACACTTGACTACGAATGCCGTACTGCTATCTCGGAACAATTACAGACGAGACACGCATTACTTACTCTGAATAGACTCGGTTAAACCCTTCTCTTCGTACCCACCAAGTTTTAAAATGGCACGTCACTTCCGGGAGGGCAAGAAACACGCATACCACTTAATACCCTAGATACTCGTCACAAGCTAGAGTGAAGTGTTATCCAACTGTCAAACATATAACAAGACAACATTACGAAAGAAATACTTGGAAATTTTCCAAATATTCTACGGGAAATTCCTGCTTGCAAGTTACCAGACGATTGAACAAAGGATGTGAGCCAGCATTTTTTAAATTCAATTTTCATCGCAAGTACACACAAGGAAACGTGTTCGTAAGACAGGAGACGCCATCGATATCACAAATCAAACGCAAGAGACCCAGATGCGAGTTCGGCGCCGTCTGAGCCTTACGTAAATAGCGGCGGCCGGCACGCAGAGGTCAGTGTCTGCCGGCGGCGCGGCGGACGAGTTCAGCGCCACCCGCGGGGCGCCGCCGAATGACCCACTTTCGCTTCGGGAGCGTCTGCGGCGCGGCGTCCGAACGACAGGGCGCGCCCCACTCCGGCCACGCGTAAATCACGGATACAGGCACGCGGAGCGCGGCACGATGGACGACGCGAGGGGAGCACGCGGAAATCACCACCCACACACCCCACACCCACATACACCCCACACCCACATACACCCCACACACATCCACCTCCAAACACCCATTCCCCCCACACCCCCACACCCCCACCCACTCACACCCCCATCCACTCACCCCACCCACCCACCCCCACTCACACCCCCACCCACTCACACCCCCACCCACACACTCACACACAAACACACATCTGCTATTTTACGTCTAGAAACAGCGTCCACTTCACAAGAACGCTGTATCAGTTGGAGTGCCCATGCTGTAAAGAGTGATATTTATATTTTCGCTGGAGCTGCACTATTGCAGTGGAGTAAAATTATCAGATAGAATTGGTAGTTCAACAGTCAGAACTGGAAGTTTCTACTTACTGCTTGACACCCAGTCTTGAATGATAAAAACATTTATATGACAATGGAAATGTAAACACGCGAACTTCAATTTGCATTCTTCAGAGCAAAAATAGTATTACGCCTTCAAAAGAACGACGCTAAGAATTTGCATAATGCGTTTCCGCTGCATGAATATTACAGCCACGGAAGAGAACAATCGAGCGCAAGTGATGTACGGTCGCCAGGAGGGAAGGGGCGTTCTTCGCCAAATTACAGGTTGTCCGCGGCCCTTCTCCCCACTCGCTTTCGCCGGGCGCATTACAGCTTCGGCTGCACTACAAGCCAAGAGAGACAGCAACAGTGTCGGACACGGCGACGGCGACGGCGACGGCGACGGCGACGGCGACGGCGACGGCGACGGTGACGGTGACGGTGACGGTGACGGTGACGGTGACGGTGACGGTGACGGTGACGGTGACGGTGACGGTGACGGTGCCGGTGCCGGTGACGGTGACGGTGACGGTGACGGTGACGGCAACCGTGATGGCGACGGTGACGGTGACGGCAACCGTGATGGCGACGGTGACGGTGAAGGTGACCGTGATGGCGACGGTGACGGTGAGGGTGACCGTGATTGCTACGGTGACGGTGAGGGTGACCGTGATGGCGACGGTGACGGTGAAGGTGACCGTGATGGCGACGGTGACGGCGACCGTGATGGCGACGGTGACGGTGAGGGTGACCGTGATTGCTACGGTGACGGTGAAGGTGACCGTGATGGCGACGGTGACGGTGAAGGTGACCGTGATGGCGACGGCGACGGTGAAGGCGTCGGCGAACGTGATGGCGACGGTGACGGCAACCGTGATAGCGACGGTGACGGCGACCGTGGTGGCGACGGTGACCGTGATGGCGACGGTGACGGTGAAGGCGTCGGCGAACGTGATGGCGACGGTGCCGGTGACGGCGACGTCGGGATGAAAGCAAAGATGAGTGCTCTGGCGGGGGGGGGACAGGTGTCGGCGAGCGGGTCCCCCGCGCGCTGACGTCAGCCTGCTCGTTAACGCGCGTGGCCGCGGAGGCGCCAAGGCTGCCCTGGCAGCGCATCCGTTTCGCCACGCCCACCTCCCTCAGCCAGCAGCTCTCCGTTGCCTCAGATTTTGATGCCACAACACATAATTAGTTATTTATTCTTACCTAATTATGACACCTCGAAATAAAAGTAACGAAATTAACCAATGGCGAACTGGCAGACCGTGAGATCTATTCGAGAAGTTTCTGAGCATGATGATGATGATGATGATGATCTCGCTAACAGTGCAGCGGACATTGCCAGAAATTTCATAAAATATGGTGTAACAAATCATTTCCCTTTTGACTGGAAGCACACCTTTATCACACATCACAGCGTTAAAGTTATTTCTCTTTTGTAGCGCTGGCAGTGGGAGTAAAATTGAAGCGAGGCAATTATGACTAACTGTAACATGTTTCTGCCAATTTGAAGCTTTTATTTATGCAGTTATATTAACGTTACGTTATTCAAAATTTTACGCTAGCTCTTTTTGAGGTCATGTGAGCCATAGAATAAGTCAAGATAATTGTGAAAGCTATTTTTTTAATGTATCACAGGTGTAGGTACGTGCGTACTGCGAAATCAGTAGTCCGCAAAACGAAGTCTGTATTTTTGCTCTCTATGACCTTCAAATGCCCTCTTACCCAACGCCAGTGTCAGGATCAAAATTACAATCGGGGTCACCATTGTAACTACTGCGCAAGCAGCACACTCTCTTGAACTTTTTAAGTGTAAATAGAGAAAAACTTTTTTCCACTAACCGCACGTTTGTCGTAATGTCAACGAAGACAAGAGTGGTCCACCTCTACAGCAGTTATTAAGACATTAAGTGTATGTCAAGAGCGTCGACTGGCATTAAAATTCGTGGCAAAACAATTGCATACATTCAATTAACAACGCCGCACACTTCCCTGAGCGGTTTCCGAGTATCTCAGAATCCCCCAACCTTCGGCAGTGTCTAAAAACAAAATTTAAACTGAAATTATTTTAATGAGGGACAATCTATTTCTCACCATTTCTATGCACAGATATTACCGAATATAGTGTTTAAATGATATCTTCACGCAATTCTCAAAAATGCAACTTGCAGTCGCTATTATACGAGATTTATTATTTATCATTCACAATATAGAAGATTCTTTATTACGTAACAATAGTTATTTATCTTCATAATTTCAGTCTACCTATCGTTTGGTACCACTGAATGTAAATTTAAAATGCTGTTAATTACGCGTAAGCAATGCCCTGGGCCGCGTAAATCACCGTTAACTATCGCTTTCCTCGCTCTGCCGATTTGCGCAGGTGAGAAAGTCGGGAGGAGAAACACCGCGACCAGAAAGTGGTCCCGCGGCTGCGTTTCCGACAACCGGGCTCCACGCCCCCCGCTACGACAACGCGGTGCGATTTCCACCGCGAGAGGAAGCCCGAATGCCTGCGCCCCAGGCAGCGCGCGCGGCTCACACGCGGGGCTTCAGGGGCAGGACAGCGACGCCGGACAGATTGTGCTCACATTTTACACGACGTCTGGGTTTCATCTTGTCTGATGGGGGAAGGAAACAGTGAATTAACCGAGTATTTCGGATCTAGAATTTTAGATCCCATTTGTGCAGGATATGTAAAGAGAAATCTATATGAAATAATTTGAAATAAATAAAAGTGTCCCAAAATCGAAGCTATAGGCATGAAAAAACATTACAACGAAGGACTCATTGATAGAAGGTTTGCCACTGTTCTTATAAAGTCTCTTTTATCTTAACTTTGGATGGCGTAAAATGACACTTTTTAAAAACGTCATTTGTCTCTCACATCGCGCAGTATGGTGATATGTAAATATGTGAAATAACGTAGCCATTTTGCTGGGGAGCAGTAACTCGACAACACGAAAATTCGGATGTTTCGTATAATATTGGTGGGTGACAATCTTCTAGAAGACATTCACATATCAACAGGAGATAAGGCACAATTCCTTCGCCGGCGATTCTCCTGTATATTATATTCCGAGTGGCAATCTGCATCTGCCTGGCCTAGTATGCATTCTGGCCGCATGCCATTGTTTCTCCTGCCCCTTCCCCTGACTGCCGAGGTTCTTCGCCCCCTCGCTCTCACGAAGGAACAATACAGAACTCGCATGGCCAGTTATGCACCGTCGCGCGCCGCTCACACACACACTCACACGCACACACACAGATCACGCGTCCCGCGCGCAACCTCCCCCGCCTCCTCCACGGCTTTTTGTTGTTCCGGGCCGCGTCGACCTTGCCAAAGGCGGCCGCTGGCCCGGCACAAGAAAAGGGCCCTCTTTCGTCTTTTTACATGCCTTTGTAGCGAGGGGCGGCCCCACTGGATCGTAATCTAGCGGGGGACCCGGCCGCGCGGGTCGGCGAGGGGAGTGGGTCGGGTCAGATGTCCTTCCGCTTGAAAGACGAGCGGCCCGATGCGGAGCGGGGCGAGGCGAGGTGGGGCGGGGCTGGGCGGGGCAGAGCGGGGCGGGGCGGGCGGGGCGGGGCGTCCTTCTGCTACAAGACGAGACTTATTGTCTAGGGAAGCAAGAATGCCCCGGCAACAACAGCCCGTCCGTCTCCTCGCGCTCTCTGACATCCTCCCGAGGTAATCTTCCAGATGCGAGCTTCTTGTTAGGCGACAGATCAAAGAGTAAAATGTGCGGATGTCTGTGTTCGCAAAAAGATTGATGATACGTCCCGAGTGAAGACGAGCAGGCTTCTACAAGAAAAACGTTCTGCACGAGCGCCAGCAGCTCCAGTCCGCGAATTTCTACGTTCTAGAAGAAGTACCACAAACGTATCAATCCTCACTACTGAAAGTAATATCATTGAACACCGGCATTTATTTATGTGAATCAGCTGCGATGAACAAGGGTCGAGGAAGCATGAGTGGTCAACAAATACACGCATTTTTTTATGACAACAGTTTCTAATCTTGCTTGAAAAAAGAAAGTTCACGAACCCCTGAGTAATCCTTCTTAACGTAAGAATGGCACGTGATTTCTCAGAACGAATGAATGCCACATGATTTCTCAGAAGCACAGCAGTTCCACTTAAACATTTCGCCTTCGTTAAGCAGTTCCTTTAGAAGAAGAAACAGCTATTACGGTATACAGAGAGCCCTTTGGTGATTTTAAGCGAACGTTTTCGTAGTATTTAATTGAAAAGTTCTCCAACTTTATCTTAACTCTTCCGAGTGTGTTCCTTTACCATACGAGCTGTCATCCGCGAACGGTCGTTCATGTACAGAATGTTCGCTAATTTAAACAAAAAAGGGGGAGAGTTTTCTTTCCATTCACATCTTTTGAATATACGAAAACAATACGATGAGAAACACATTTTTTTCTGACTGTGGAGACTAAAATAGAAACTTCTGTCACGATTTGTTACAAGCGTGTTCCTCTCTCTTTGCATCATGTAATTTTTTTTTCGTGTTGGTACTGTAGCGGCCAACGACATATATTTTTATTTATTTTTTTTAGTCCGCTTTTGAACTACGTCACTGGCGACCTCGGTTTACAACGACAAATTTTTGACCTGTGTACCTCTCAGAACAGATTCAATGGGTGGTCATTCCAAAACTTATTCGTTGTCTTGTCACAACGGTCCTTCCTTTGGGTCGTGCACCTACTTCAGCGAATGGCGGCGGGAGTGCGGAAGCGGTGGGGCGGGGGCGGGGGTGGGGGAAGCAGAGCACCTGCTCGTGGGCGGGTCACGGCTCAGGGGCGCCCGCCCCCATCCGCCGCGCCGTTCCCGCGAGGCGCTTCTCACGCCCGCCGGAAACGAAACCGGTGGGGCGGGCGGGCGGGCGGTTGGCGCCCGAGTCGCTCGCGGGCTGGGTGACGTCAGCCACGAAAGCTCTTTCCACTCCACAGACGACATTCGCCGCTGTCGCCACTGCAGCTTCAGTTAAAAATGTATGATTTACTAGAATTCCCCTCCCAGTCTTGGGCAAGAATTTGCAGCAGGCCTTCGAAGCCTTTTCTACAACCCATCGTTACTGACAGCTTAGACTCGCTACTACCGAAAGGATGAAGAATAATACGAACGCAGCAGAACACGAATTAAAACATCTTCTGAGAGCATGCAACTAACAAGATAATGCAATGCAATGTTGAATATAGAAGTAATGTTATAGTACCTATGGTTTCAAGTCGTAGGCTTCATTCGGGAGAGGACATGAAAACAAACCGCGCATTTCCGAATTCATACATTTGAAACCAGGCTTGATGTATTCCCCGAAAAATAATTCATAAGTTCAATCGGGCATTAAATCAAGCAATAATTAAAACAACTCCACCAGGGAGAAGCCCCCTGCAAGATACGAAAAGATCTCCGCCAAAAACACGGCTAGTCTGAACAAATTTTGTGAAGGACCAAAGGGGTTGGCAGAACACGCCATCTCAACTACATCACTCAGCTGTCGCGATAAGAATCCAGAGAGACCTATTGAGCGTCACTAGTACGACACAGAGCTCCACCAGCGTCTAAGAGCCCCAGCCCGCAATACCCTGCACGACAGCTGCCACATTTCGCGCAGTGAATAACCCACAGTCGTTAATTCACAGGGCGGAAGTCGTGGTCTGCTGCCCGCTCTTGGCGTGCGTTTCCGGCGTGCACACGCACGCGCCCAAGACGGAGGCAGAGGGGGGGGGCGCTGACCTTGGACGGAGGGGAGTTACGCCCCCGCCCCTACTGGCAACCTGAATCATGAATTATGTGTAATCCGAGATCTTCATTTTGGGAACCTTATAAAGATTTTTTTGATTGATTTGATGATGAGTGATTCCAGGTGCGTCAACTGCTGATGTTATTAGCCCTGTAAGTATAGTAGATGTTTTTGTCGTGGGAGGAGGCGATGATTCTCCACTGGAAGGCAAGATCCTACACCTCGACTCGGGGAGGTTTGCACCCAACTAGGACAGCGGCTGAATTCGACCTAGGGATGCAGCTAATGTCGAAAATCTTGCCACCCTCGGGACTCGAATCCTGAGACCTCTCGGTCAGAGGCACTGCAGCGACATCAATTAATGCCCACCTACGCCAGTTTTACCGAGATTAATATACAATTTTAACTGAATGCACTAGTGATTTCATAACATTCGATCTACCAGGGAGACTACCGTACAAAGAAGCAACTTTAGGAAAATGAGCTTGTTGAGAAGCGATGAAGAGATCTCAGAATCAGAATAACAAGATTCTTTCTGGTGAGAAAATTTCACAGAAGAGCGCTTTGAAAGTTCGAATGTGTACCAAAACGGAATGACATTTTCTTCGCAGGTTTCCTAGATGTCTAAATTTGAACACTTTTCAAATATAGACTTGTTTTAGAACTCGCAGAATTTGAACATGTCAAAACATTTTTGTCCAAAAAAAGGCGAATAAAAACCTTGTTATTTTGAGCACGCGAATAGCGCGATTGTTTCCGAATTAGGAGCAAGGCAGAACCATTAGTACCCAAGTTAAAACCATTAGTATCCCTAATACTGAACGGAACCTTAGAAAGTCGGGACTTCACAACGCTACTGAAGAAATCCGTGTCATGGCGATCGCACGTCACTTCCCACCAATCCAGCACACAAGCGTCCATGTCGAGATCGTATAGCACGAAGAATCGAATCCACGGCTTGACAAGCTGCCACCAAACAGCCGCTGACCTTGTATCAGGATTGGGGCTCAGAAAACCTGCCGTTACGCCAGGGAGCCCCCACACAAAACCAGTCGCTATCGCCTTCGCCGCCGCCGCCGTCACCACCAGACCACAACAGGCTCGGAGGCAAAAAGTTCCTACGCTTTAATAGCACCTCTCCAAGCGCGGGTTGCCAGCAGTTCGCCTTCCTTCCAGAAAATAAATAACCTGCTGCAGGTTTTGATGAAGGTGTCGCAGGAAAAACAGGTTGCGCCTGCTAAATTTGAATACTAGGGCGTGCGAAGTTATCGAGATGGTGCTAGCAGACTGTTCCCTGTTCTAGCAACCGCCGCTACCGCTACTTATCTCTTCCCCAACGCCACCGCATGGAGCCGACACGGAAAACTGCGGTAAAGCAAGGAGAAAATCATTGTTCCAGAAATGAGACTATAAACAGAATAGGTTAACACGTTATAATTATGAACGTTCCTTTGATAAGGTAGCTGTATTCTCGTCGGAATATTTCGAACCTACAAGAATAAAATCTTCGATTCTTTCAAGATCACCCGTTGTCAATAAATGCATGGAATGAATCACGCGACAGAAAGTGATTATAAAAAACAAATTAGAAACAGGTCCGACGACTTGGAAAACTGTTTCATACTTGCATATAATATTAAAACTAGACAAAATTTGATTTCCTCCCTCCATTTCGTTTAGATCCGTTATGATACGTACCCCCTCCCTCCCAGCAATTACATCAAAACGCTCACAATTTTGAAAATAAGCATATATATCAATGAACCGGGTAATTCATCTACGTAGATCGATGCTAATTCTCTTCCGATTGCACCGCTCGCTCGCAGCAACTCAAAGGCGGCAGTCAGTGTGGAGCCGATTTTGGCAGAAAATTAGGTCGGCCGACGTCGGATGTTTTCGTCCAATGAGCCGGATTCGTTCCAACGAGCACTGATGAACGGAAACGATCTTAGTAAACCCGAACGACCTCTTCCGACGACGACCGAAAACCTCGCCTGTCGAAAAGATCTGTTTCTTATTTTTACATTTGTCTGTTAATTTTCTTGGTACGTATGTGTTGTCTTTTGACAATTTGTAACAAAAATTAACACGAAAGAAAGCATACGCAGCGAGTTATTCAATTATCTTTGAAGATGTTTTGTTGGATTTTGTCCGTCCGACATCGGTTGATAGAAATTCCGTCCAAATGGGCTCCACTGTGACCGCCGTCCAAGTTTCCATTCCACACCCCTCCAGAATGCCCTGTGCTTGGGCATAGTAGGGCAACGGCTCGCCGTCGGAAACCGTAGGCGGCGGCGCGGCGCGGCGCGGCGCGGCGCGGGCGAGGGGGCGGCCGTGGGCGACCCAGGCGCACACGCGCGCTCCACTCGCATAATGGCCGCTGATGAAACTAAATGAGACGCTGCCTGCCCCGCCATCTTGGGCCTACCCGCGTGCCCTGGGCCCAGCGCGACTTCTCACGTGGCGCCGGGCGAGGACTGCAGGGGCGGAGCGCTGCCAACGATTCGTTCCCTTTCCGCCGGGATGACATACAAATAAAACAGACAAATCGCTAGCCCGCTATCTTGCACAGCGCGTTGATATTTCCTTCACAGCTCCCCTATCAGGTGATTTCTCTCCTGTGAAGTTTTTTCTCAGCTTACCAAATTTGTTTAACACGAAACTCGCTGGAAGCTTGCGTATTTAAGGGCATTAAAATTACCAATCATTAACAGCTATATGTACTAATATTATTAGAAAGACATGTACGTTAAATTAACCCTACCGTTCACAACGATACGAAAAAAATATAAGTAGAATTTATGAGAATGTATTTCATTGTCGGTTTGTACAAAGTTTTAACACGTGAAATAAGCAGCCATACATTCAAATAGTTTACACATTACTTTAGAAATCTTAAATGACTAAAAGGAATAGTTGAATTTTAACTTTGTTCTAAAAACCACGATTATTGGATTTTAATTCACATGGTTAATTGAAAAATCTGATTTCGTGTGTTTAAAAAATTAGTAAATCTGATAAACGAGTTGAATGTCGTCTCAACCACGTGGACTTCGGGTGCGTCAGGCGTTCCACGTAGAGAAAGCCAGAGGCGCCGCCAGGCACAGCTTACCCCTCGGGTCGCAGCCATGGCCGACTGCTCGCACAGCCCACTTACCTGCAAGAAAGAGAAACCTTTATTAGCAAACATCCATCAGGCAACACACCGCGTCAACACGCCGCTCCACAATTCCAAAGAAGTTTCCCTCGAGACGCTACTTCCAACCGAGAATAATATCTTCAATTGGCCAACAACCCTCGGGTCGCCGCGCTTTCTTCTGTTTAATGCATTAAGGACGGCCATGAGGGCAGCGTTGCAGAACGCGCCCACACACGACCCCACAGCGACACTCGAGGTCCCACAATCACACATTTCCTTGCATGCAGTTGTAACAGCGCGACTTCTACACCTCTTTCAGCAGGTGCACAGGCGCGAGGATACAATGAGGACAGGTCTCGATGTTTAGATAAAATATGAAAACAAGCAAAATTCGGTAATTTATTTTTAAGTTCCAAATTTTCTTCTTTCGAAGACAAAACATAACATAACATACATTGGCACAAGCAACGGTGGCAGTTCGACTGACATCGAGAAAAGTTTGTTGCTTATAATAATAATAATAATAATAATAATAATAATAATAATAATAATAATAATAATAATAATAATAATAATAATAGATAATGTCATTTGAACATTTGTTCCTTTAAAAAAAAGTCACCAACAGCAATTCTGTGAAATTGATAATTGGAAATACATATTTAGTATGCAACTGGTTGTCGATGGATTCTTTAAGCCTTCGCAAAGAAAACACCCTGGGTCTGGGCCATCAAGAATGAAAACACTATATGCAAGGGAAAGTGATTGGAATTGGCGAAGCGATTGAATGCTCTGCAACCGACAATATCAATGACCAACGCCACCCAAATTACCATACTTGAACCAGATCTACTCGTTCGCACCTCACATTCACCGGTAACAATTACCGGAAGAAAGCTAGGGAGACGGAGAGAAGGGGGGACGTACTCTATACACGTTTTTAAAATTGTATCCAAATCCTTATTTTCCTCATTTTTAACCTGAAACTTTGGGAAATTGCCGTACATTTGGTGAAGATATTCTCCAAGCCATCTGGCAACCATGTAAATGATTTAAAATTAATTCCAACAGATTAAGAACAACCTAATCCGTATTAATGTACATATTAATAATGCCATTATATTCCCATTTTCTTGTCTCATGTTTTCTTCAGTTACTTGTAAAATATGCCATATGTAAATAAAAAGTTCAACGGAAAGAAGGGTGCAGAAACGTAGTTGCCCTCTCACTTGTTTTAGGTCGCCTACGCCTATTACTATCATGTATCATTAAGTAACCGACATGTGTTTGGATGCATGTCGACTAGGGATGTGACCTCGATGCCGTTGCTTCCAAAACATCTATATTTCTATAAAACTATCGATGTTTTGTGCTGTTCTTAAAGTTAAAATATAAGATACCTTTAAGAAGTTGTAATATGACATAAGAACTGATGGTCTGTGTATGTGTTTAAATCTAACGAACGCGGATTGTACTGTCTATCCCTCGCCCAAGATAATCCTGACGTCCTGATATTTCCTTCGTTTTCCCTCTTATTTGGCACATTGAGAGGCGTTTTTAACGTTGTTTTCAGATGAATTTTAATTATAAATTAATATTCATCACCGTGTCTAATTAAATTTTGTTGCGTTAGATGTAATTAAGCTCGCTTTAAAACAGCGATGTTTAAAAATATCGATGGTTTTCGGTCAATGCAATTTTAACATTGATGTTTTAATTAGGGAGATTGCACGGCAAAGCGTTAAAGCAATCGACAGCACCACCGATCTTCTGCGCTTGCGCATCACTTTCGTGAACCTACGGAAAACTTTTCGCATCACTTTTGCGCATCTGCGCATGAACAGAAGACCGAGATTGCGGCCGATTACTGTACGTTATGCCGTACAATAAACTCATTTTGATCATCCATGTTTCTGTAATCGACGTCGCATCACTAATGTCGACTTATCGCCTTCAAGTCGTCTGGCGCGACGCGTCCAGGCCTCCGGCACGGTGGGTGCCACGCCCCTGCCTGCGCGACGCAAACAAAGCCGCCCGCCCCCTCCCTTCCACCCGCACAGCGGCGGCGCGGGCGCGGACGTGGGGTCGGCGGCGACGGCGGCAGCGACCGCGCGTGGGCCGCCGCGATTGCCGGAAGCTCGTTAGACGCGCATTGTGAGGCCTCCGGGCCACGCCCCCGCGCCGTCGCCGTCTCCAGCGCCACAGCGCGCACCCCCGCGACCTCGTCGCCCACGTTACCGTCGCCCGATTGGTCAGGAATTCCGGGCGCGTCAACTGCTAAGGTCATTAGTCCCGGAAGTGTAGTTTATGTTCTAGCGCGGGATGTGCAGGTGATATTCTCCCGCCTGGATGGCGAAAACCGGCGCCGAACTACATGTCCGCTAGCGGGCTTTTTCCCCTAACCAGGTATCCCCCGCTGGCAAGCATCGCTCCAGCTGGAACAAGTTCTCAGCTCTTAACATGTGTGCTCGTGTATGTAATTGCCGGGGACGAGGGTAGGACAAAGGAGGGGAAGGAAAGATCGCACCCAACGTGGCCCGTTTGTTATGGTACTGCTCCGGCATTCGCGTGGTGTTGATCGGAGAAACCATGGAAAACTACTGATCAGAGCTGCCGGCCGCTCGAGTTCTCCTCGAGACAGCGGTTGAATTCGACCTAGCTATGTAACCAGTGTAGAAAATTCTGCCACTCCCAGTGAGATCACGTTACCAACGGTCGGATACACGCCTTGTCCCTCTCCACGCAGAATAATTATTAATCATTCTTGAAACCCGCGCTCGTCACATTCTACATTATCACCCAACGAAACCCTCGAACTTCCATCGGCATTCATTGGACCCATGCTCCCAACCACATTTGCATCCCACCTCGATGCAAACGGGGGGAGGGGCACGTGCGCACGGCGTGCCCTCTCTCGCATTAGACATCGATCAGTATCAAGGCAGGAAAGAGCACACGGCCTTCGCCATTACCACAGCGGTACCGGCGGTGGCCGTCACCGTCGCCCGATGCAATCTCGCATTCTTTCTTCCGTGTGTGAGTATCTCGGCGCGTGTCTTTCTTCCTTTCTCTCTGCGGCGCGTGACTCCTCCCACCCGCGCTCTCTCCCTGGCGCGCGCGAGCGGGTGGGCGCTGGGGTCGTCCACCTCGCGCTCGCGTAATCGCTCGAGGAACGACTGCCAGCCGCCGCCGCCGCCGCCGCTACGCGCTGCGGCTCGGCTAAGCACATCCTTCTACCCAGGGGGCGCCCTCAACGCTCACCTTTCAGTCACGGTAGAATTTAGCACTTCAAATTTGAAATTTTGAAAACCAGGCTAAACCATTTTATAGCATCATAAAAATTAAGATTTAGCATTTTGTAATATCTGTTGAAAAATTTATTAAGGGAGGACTCTTTGAAATAAATTTTAAAAAAGATTTTGATGTTTTAGATTTTCTGATTAAAATCAGGAAATAAGGGAAACTAATTTAATATTTCGCATTTTGTGAACTTCAACAAATATAATTGCCTAAGAAGTAACGAACTGAGGAAGAACTGAAGTCCGAAGAACTGAGGATACTGAAACCCTTGGGGATTATCCTGAGCGTTCAGGATAAATTGTTTCTCTTTCTACTTTGTTTCGTCAGTTAAATCTTAATAATAAATTAATAAACATGTTCACTCTCAAATTAAATCTTTTCAAACATCTATGTTTTGTTGTCGATGATACTTCCCTAGGCAGAGGGCGAACGCGAAGGAAACCATAAAATGCAATTTAGCATTAAATCGCAAATTGAGGACCATTTCGCACTTAGCACTTGATTTCGCACTTGGGAATCGATTTTGCTTTTTATCGCGAATTGAAAACCTTCAGAAATATACTATATGTGGGCTGTTATTTTGTTAGCAAATCAATGAAATCAAATGTGTACTTCGGTTTACCGACGTGAAGAAGTTCTCTCTAACTTGAGAACGAAAATGTAGTTTTCTAATGTTGCTAACCTTGTTTTGTTCTTTCTTTTACACATCATTCAACTATGTACAGTAAAAAGGACGGGAGAAAGTCTGAAGCTCGTGAAAACATGTGCAGATTGTACTTCTCCTCCATATATCACGAAGTGGGTTTTTTTCTTTTTTTCCCTTTTTTTTTCTTTCTTTCAAAAATCAAATCAAGAAGTTGGCCATAGAAAACAACTGGGTACTGCAAACGAAACGCTAAGGCTTCATGAATCAATATGGCTGCCGCCTCCCATATTGAGGACAATCCCCAGAGTGCTTTAAGTTTCCATGAATTCGTAGTAATAACAAGAGTACGCCAAAGACACATTTTCTGTAGTACTTAAGTAAACAACTATTAACTTTTCTTGAATTAATTCTGTACTAAAATGTAAAGTTGAGTGTTTCGTGGACTTTGTTAAACGTTTTCATACTTCCATTTTCTGTTGATTTATTTTGTGGACATCGTACAGAAAGCACAACGCGCACAAAAAAATTGTAAAAGCAACCGATCACTAGAAACTGAAGAAAAAACAAATTGATTTAGTCTACCGGAAACAGGAACTCCCACAAAACCGCAACTGTTCTTTGTATAAAACACACAGCAGTAAAACCCCTCCCAACAAATTGAACATCTTAGATTATTACGAAATGTCCAAATGCAGGGTTATCTATAAATATTGATCATCCTTTCAATTAACACCCTACCAACTAAATTATAAAGCGTAGCATTTGGTCCCAAGAAAAAGGTGGCCGGTACAGAGGGACAACCGATCCGAGGAGTTCCTCTGAATTACACCGCTACCGACAAGGCGCTGCCAAGCGACGGCCGCAAGCACGTTTATCTCCCCTGCACCGGAGGCAAGTAAGTAACCTCCGATAGGAGGAGTGCGTCACCTCGACGCTATCTCTAGCGGTCCGTAAAGCGCCTATCGCACGATTTCCCCCCGGGCGTGGGGGCGGGGCCGTGACTGCTGACTCACGGCCCCACTGATCGTTTCGCTTGACCGCGCGCCGAGTGAGAGAGCACGCGCAACGCCCAGCACTGGGCCGTGCTGCACGGCAGGGCCGCGTTTCTGCCCCCCCCTCTCCCCCCGCTTCATTTCAATCACCCAAGGAAATGATCTCCATGGCAGTAAAACGTCAAGGCGGCATCTAAACATGACAGACGGAATGCTACAAAATGAAACAACCTTATATTCTGAACTTCAGCATCCAGATTAGGTGTGATGAATAATTATTTATGCGCCAACAGTGTTATGAGGGTTCTAATGATCGAGCGGCGACAAGAAGCCAGAGGTCTTCTTGTCGCCCGAGATCATACGAATCAGTTAACGCCCGTGATACATTATTTTATTTTTTACCTAATTTTATTTTATTTTAGCTATTCATATTAGCTTATTTACTGATTAGCCGGTTAAAGTTGACTCGGTTCGTCATTTCATACTTCCCTCTCATTATTCCCTCCGAAAGCGAACATGTAGAAACATTCAACTTTTTTCATATTTCCCCCGTAACCACGATCCTCTCGATTCAGAAGCTATGCAGTGAAATTCGAGCTTCGTATCGAAGGCAATAATGTATAAGTAAAAAATAAACATCTCTGTTGATCCCCCCATTAATACCAATAACTCGTGTTAACAATGAACTATTATATCTTGGGTTTATAGGCGAACTTCTTATATTAGCCCTATCTGAGAAAACATGTAAATTCCATAAATCGTAATAAGCAATTATAAACATTATTTACTTACAAAGATGTAACGAATATGTGGTATTCGTTTTATAGGTTTTGAGAAGAAACTCAACGGTATGGTATGAACGTAACTGTTAACGTCTTTGTCGTTATTATCGATATTTTCTTATTCGCTATAGAATTGTTTCTATCTTGATTGAATCATTTATTGACTGTACTGGCTGTTCTTATTTCTAGAGTGAGGCGATATTGCTGAGAAAACGAATTGACTAGTAGGGTCCAGTAAATTGTTAATTTTTGTTTTCATCTATACAGAATCGAAACTATTATTTTGTCCAAGCAAATAGAAATGAAATTTCTTGCAAAAGTACTTATGCTACAGTTCTGTTTTGTGTGCGGTAGAACAATTCTGCAGTCATAATATAAAGGCTTTGCTTTTTAGTGCTTGACGTAACGGTTTTTCCTTTCCTCACCGATGTCTACCATTTGCGTGAGCTTTATTCTGTATCCCTTGGACGAAAGCATAGCTCATTACGGCAACGCGGACAACTCAATTGCTTCATGGCAACAAAATTATTTAATAGTGCCAGGCATGCAGTTGCGGCTAGTAACAGCTTTTATAAAGGGTTTTATTCCTTCTCTTTGCATTTGCAAGTTAGGAAGCCATAACGCTGTTCTCTGCCCCTCTCGCCACATTACACATTATCCACAGGAAGTAAGAATAACTGGCTACCACACTCGAGAGCTGGCATTAATTAATACAGTGCATGCAAGTGGAGTCATTTCCATTCGGTTCATATGTTTACAAAAATATTCAGAAACGAACGTGAACGGCTGAGTTCAAATTCTCGGTCAATGACTAAGGGCAATAATTTGATTAAGAACTACCAAGTACAAGGTATTGAAAAACAGTAGCAGCAAAAATGATTATTTTTACACGGGATGACCCTGGCATACCTGACGTAGTATACTTTTTCAAAAATATGACATTTCTTTCAATGGAGAAAGGATTTTCGCGACGGAAATCAACTGTGCCTCCGAAACATAGCGATTATTAAATTCTGAGTAGACTACTTATCGAAACTGCAAAATATAAGTCAAGTTTTTTGGCAGTAAAGAGATACTGCGGAGATGTAATTTATCGTCACGTTTAAGTAATAAGGAATACTTATATTTATCAACTCTCATGATACGGCGAATTTCGCAAACATTTTGGCCGAAAAAGAATAGCATTCTGTTCCTAATCACGTGCAATTAGAACTGACGTGAGTCAACATACAAGATTCGAATGGTTTGGTATTATCATATCTTCAGACGATTTGAAAAATTTAGATCGCATGCGGAGTGACAACCTTCGAAAGATTCACGTTTTTGCCATTTACTAATTTCCGTTACCGCGTATTTACTGAGCCTTCAGATAGTGCAGTGAACAAGGAAAATGGTAGCCTTCGAACGAACGGCACCTCATGTCTAGAAAGTTCAGTGTTACAAGATTAAATTAACCTGCATGCGCCTTCGAAATTCTGAAGTCTGAAGAAAACAACTATTGGCAAAGAATAAAGGAAAATAGAATTCATTAACAAAACAAAATTCCATTTTGATAAGTAATTATATTGTACTGTTTATTAAAAAAACAACAAGGAGAAGTAATTAAGCAGTCAAAGTGATAATTTTTTCTGGAATTCTTGTACACCAGAGGTTAAAGAAAGTTTGTATGAATATCGACCATTGCCAGTTTGTATTTAATTCCTGCTGATTTGCATGTCTTGTTTTAGTTCTACCAATACAATTGTTTGGATATTTTTGGGGGAGGGGAATTATAATATCTTTAGATTGACTGCATGACACGAGGGTTACAGTGTAGCTCCCAACATTTTGAAATACTCGATAATATACATTTCTTGAAATGAAGTTCATATTAGTTTCCATCACCAACAGAAAAAACAAACGTAAATGACGTAAAAAGTAAATGACTGACTGAAGAAATTCCGCAGTGGAGCCCTAAATTCTGCTTCGTCGCCCTCCGGACCCAGAAGCAAAATCCTTCTAAACGCTCCCCGCCTGTCCTGAACTTAATTACCTGCTCCAGCGCATACGCTATCAAGCTAACAGGGGGAAAACATAAATGCCAAAGTGACCCAAGCTAAAATAAAACTTGCACAACTACGACCACAAATTTACAGAAACAGCCCAATACAATATAAATCAGCCATAGCAAGTTATAAGACAATTTTAAGATCATTAATGTTGTACGCCAGCCCAATTTGGATCAATTCTGCTAAAAGTAACATCCATAAACTACAAGTCCTGCAAAATAAATTCTTAAGAATAGTTGCTCATGCCCCATGGTATATGACCAACAATCAACTTCACAACGAATTTAATTTGGAACCCATTGAACAATACATCGCATATCTGGCCACCAACTTTTATCATAACCTACCTCAAATCCCAGCCCTATCACCATTCAAACTAGCCAAAAACCCCAATTACCAAACACGAATTAAAAACAAATATCCATATCACATATTCCTAAAAAAATTTGCAGATTTAGATCCGGACTGAGGACCCGAAAAGGGATTTCCTCCCCCTTGTAATAGTATGTAAGATTATATTTAAGGTTAGCATTTAAGTCCGTAAATACATATGTATAGTTATTTTTACTGAGCTATGTAAATCCTTCAAAAATTAATAAATTTAAAAAAACAACAAAAAAACTGTATGAAGCGAGAGCTTGGGCGCCTCTGACGGCGGTGTCCGTCCATCGGCCGGAGGGAGTTCTGCTCTCGGGTCCAGCGGCGGAACGTAACGCATCGCCCTCGGGGAAAGCCGACAGCGAAAAAGCGAGCAAAAAGGAGAAAGCAAAAACCGGTCAGCCGTTGGGGCGGGGCTGGTAAGCAGTGCGCGGGGGATTCGTCGCCGCTTCCGATTACAGCAATTACGGCCACTGAGAACCGGTTCCAGCCGCCTCCGCTGCCACTGTCAATATTTCGCAAGCGGCGCCCACCGCTCATCTAATCACTCACTGCCCTCGCAACAAAAAACTCATTAAATTTTCAGATGGCGTTCAGTACAAGATGGAGGAGGAAGGAGGAAGAACAAAAGAGAAGCGGCGGCTGCGTGGCGCACAATAGTGCTGGTAACCCACTTACAAAAGGACGACGGCTTCCTACTACTGACCAATACCGACCAGCTTATACGGACGCAGCATACGTACATTGTTTTACCATAACCAGCACAAAATCAACAGAAACTAGTGATTTGCAGCAGCAAAAATGCTATTGAACAAAACCACACTCAATGGTTTACCAAAAAGTCGAACGTACACTGCTCAAGAACAAACACAGCAATAAATTAAATATTTTAACAAAAGTTTTCACGAATACGCAATAACAGAGAACTGTATATAAATACAAGTACAACTGTTCTATACATTGAAAGAATACAAGAATATAAATTAAATTTCAGTTCCTAAGAAACTCGTAAATAAAAATTATTATATGCGGGCGGCTTCTTCCTTCGAGTCTTGGTGTTGGATGACATTATGTCGCAAGCTGTTTACTATTGTATTTCAAACAATGAGAAGTAAGTTAATCTAAATAACAGGATATTACATATATAATCTTACGTGCATAACTAGTGAGAATTTACAGAAGAATTCGTAATCACAATATTAAAAAAAAGTTATTCACTTCAGGTCATGTAAATTAGCCAATTATCAGGTATTTCGCAAAGCGATGCGTCAGAATGACAAAAATACATGTAGAGCACAATGTAACAGGTTAACATCGGACTCCAGGATTTAATTATGATTACAAAACTTGCATTGAGAAAGGAAAAAATTAATAGACAGCATCAAAAACTTCAGTTTATCTGCATTCAATATATGTTGAACCCATAGTTTTGAAGAATTCCGGTCGATAATGACCAGCTCAGTGATAAAATGACTATAAACAGAACAGAGCGTCTGATAATAAGTCACGCCACTTCAAATTAAAACTGAGACATCTCAAGAACACCAGACGATAGGTCACTCTAATGTCAGATTACACTGGTTTCATTTTATCAGAAATATTGAGTGCTGTTCGTAAAAACTGGTTCTGTCCGTCTCCCTACAAACAGTTACAGTACACCAGATGAATATACATATACAGACGCTAGTGTTTTTTTTGTGAAGTAACCATCCCTGTAATAACGGTTCATTCTTCGGACCAAGCACATTCTCACCCATCTGTTAAGGCTACCTTGAACAGTTGTATAATCTCAATCTACAATTAACTTATTTCAGATGCATATTGACTTGAGCAAACACGAAAGCTAAGGGGGGCATGTTTCATACATGCTCATACGTTTTAGATAAAACGAAAAGTTACATTTCCCGCAACTGGCAAGCTACAATCAAAATGTTAAGGAGCAGAACGGAGCCAAATGGAGGGCCTGCAACTGATGTGGGGGCGGCAATTAACCTTCCTCTGATACCCTGGAATCATTTGAGTACGAATAACGAAATCTTAATTAATGGTATGCACCTATATCATTAAATGCATGAAAATCAGAAGAGGATTTACAATAGTTGCAAAAGGAGGTTTTCCACAAAGCGCCACTATAATACCCTGCACGTGTCGCCTGCATCCAGCCACGACGCGAAAGGCTCCGCGTGAAACAGAGAGCGAAGATGCTCGTGGGTTTCCCTTTCGGAGCACGCCGGCCGGCGCTGCCAACAGCCAGCGGGGGCTTTCACGAAGTTGTGCTACGAGCGATCCCGGCCGCGGCGGGCGGGCGGGCGAGCGAGCGAGCGGGCGGGCGAGAGGGCGGGCGGGCGAGAGGGCGGGCGAGAGGGCGGGCGAGAGGGAGGGCGAGAGGGAGGGCGAGAGGGAGGGCGAGAGGGAGGGCGGGCGGGCGGGCGTCGTGGCGCGAAGGCAGAGTGGCCCGGGGAGGGGGCATCACCCCCCCCCCCCTGCGTCGCGTGGGAGGCGGGCCCGCAGTGAAAGTCGTTGGGGCAGAGGGAGAAAGAGGAGAGAGATTGCAGCAGCTCGCCGCGATGCGGTCCTCCACCGACGAACGAGACAGAAGGCTCCGAAGAAAGACTGAAGGCGAGGAGGGGGCCTTTAAAGAGGCGGTGCGGCCCCGGGCGGTCATTACGAGAGAGGGGGCGGCGGCGGCGGCGGCATTTTGTAGGTCAATGGCTCCTGCCGCGGCATGCCGGGAGAACGTTCTGCCGCCGCCAGCACAGAAAATTACTTGACCCTCCTCTCTACTTCTCCACCCGCAGTCGGGCCAATACGTTTCGTCCTGGGCACGTCGTGGTCTAGTAGATGTGCAGAACTCTATTATATTCTGTACGTTGAATATGTAAGTTTATACGACATAATACAATAGACGATGTGTGATGATAAGGTTCTGCGAAGTCACTCCTCGTGTGACCTTTTTTCTTGCAATTGTTGTAATCGAGTCTTCAAGCAACTTTGTTCTTCACAAATGTCCGATGAATACACATTGGTCTAGGAAAGGTGAATGACAAAATGTTTATTTTCACGAGAATGTGAAGATTAAACTACAACTTGGATTTTCCGTACATAGAACTTGAAATATTCATACACACTGATTAAAGCAATTGGAAAAATATTTATTCCCACTAGACTGTGAAGATTAAAATGAATTTGTGCATTTATACATATAGAATCCAAAATGGTAATCTATTTCTAAAACATCAAATTTCATACCCAGAAAGTAAGAGAAAAATGTCAAGATTTCTTTCACAAAATATAGTAAGTAGGGATCTCCTTTTAAAGAAAATACACATTTTTCCAGGTAGAAAAAATAACTGTATTCAATAACACAGGTCAACAAATTGAAACTTGTTAAAATCAACAATGAATCCAAACTGTATATGAAAAGACGTGACGAACTGTTGGGATCCACGGCTCTAACGTTTTGTTGTGTAGTTCCTTCACACGTAGCAAAATGCGTTCGGGTTCCTTTTACACTTTCGAGGCATTTTGATGGTAATATTAATAAGACACAGATATATAGCAAAGAAATACCCCGTCTTCCGCAAGCAACAAGAACACTGGTCTGTATTAAACTTGCATACTAACACTTAGACACCAAACTCAGGAAACAAACACACAGTAAACTCTACTTATTTACATTTACACGCACTAGCGCTCACATATCATCTAAACTTACAGACAACACAGGCCACTAGATCCACCCGAGTTTCGAGAAAGCTCCACTGACAACACGTGACTCTCCAGCAAATAGAGACTCCAATATATCAGTACCTTTTGTGTTTTGAGATACGCTAGTTAAAACAAAAGGTTATTTCATCCCCAGCAAGTGCGGTCCCTAAAGGAACGGCTTTGCCGTGAGGAATTCCACATGAAAATCGTCGTATCTTAGAAACAATTTGTGAGAGAGAAAATCTAAGCGAATATTGGGAATCAGAGGTGAGTAAATTTCACTTATTTTCCTTTCGGATGATATGATTCATTGTTGACTAGGCAAGTCCTTATTTTAGAAGACAATTTGCTTTTTCGCATTATTAAAACAAGCTTATCACAAAAATGATAGAGAAATGACTACTAGAGAAATGATATGATCATAATACGTATGTGAAATCAGGGCATGACACACAGTAAATTACCCAATTTTAATTTTGATGATTTTTCATTGTTGACCAAGAATTTGCATCTCATTCTGAATACATTACACCATTTTTAACATATTTTTACATGTTTTGGTATAATTACATATTTTTACATGTTTGACCTATTACTACACATTTCTTACCTTCTTAACGTTTATATACTTACATGTCGCAACGGAACATTTCAAATAATTGTTCCTGGAATTCTCTTTCTGTGAACTAAAGAAAAAAAAATTTTGTGCTTCTATGACCTCCAGACCTTTCCCATGAATTGTCAAACGCCCCCTCCCCCCTATTTACCAGAAATCGAACTCGTATCCTGGAAGAACGAATATTTGCAAAGCAGAAGTAACCGCAACCACTTGGTATGCTAGCTCACACGTAGTTGATAGAGCGCATGCGCAACACGATCGAAACCCGACGCACATTTCTTAGAGATCATTGTCTTATCGCGCTTCCTGCACCCAGCCGAGAAAGGCCGAATAGGGTGGTGAAAAGTGCCCCCAAACCAAATCGATAATCGCGATGCTCATATGAAAGAGAATACTAAATGTGCCTTACATTAATAATAAATTAAAAAAAAAAAAAATCAGCCTCTTAGAGCAATTAGGAAGCTTGAACGTTACCATAGTGACGTCACTGTAGTGACAAACTCCCGATTGGACTGCACCGTAACAGCTGACTTACGTCAAGTGCCACCACAAAGAAATCTACGTATAGTGAGGCTGTTCATGTGAGTCTCGTACAAAAATTATAACGTACGTACTTATAATACGTAAAACTCTTATTATTTGGTTAAAGCTAGAATTCAATTGCTTCTGTACCAGGAATCCGTTTTAAGGTCTTAAAGTCACATTTTATGTTCGAAAATTTGAAAATTTTCTTACGGTGTAAATTTAAATATTATCTGAATTTGTATTTTACACATTTTCTATTTTTTCTTACAAATTTTTGAAATAACAAATACTATATTTATGAATATTTTGCATTTTTTTTACAATAAATTCCGTTCCCCCGTAATAAGCATTGGAGACTTCATTCTTCCACAGCATATTAGCAAGTGCAGAGGGATCGGCACAAGGAAGGTGAAAGCTGGGCACTGCGATCCCTCACTGCTGCCTAGATCATCACTTTAATACTCACGGCCCGACAGCAAAGGGAAAGCAGCGGGTTTCCAGCCTGACAATTGGCTCATTGAAGGAAGCCGTAAGACGCTCTGAGGACTATCAGTGTTTCTCCAAGCCACCGAAGCTCAGAAACTGCGCCCCCGCAAAGCCTCACAGCTGCCTGCGGCGGTGGCGAAGGAAATGCGACACCCCGCCCCCGCCCCCGCCCACGCCCACGCCTCGCCCGCCCGCCCCGAAGCACCTCAAGGAGCCGCTCGCAGCGTCTTCGCCCAATGGGCCTGCGAACGCCAGAGTCGTAATACCGGACACTTCCATTTGTTTAGAGCTGCACTCGGTAGGTCGTCATCCAATCGGGAGCTTGTACATCACTACGGTGACGTCGCTATGTTGGCGTTCAACCTCCCGATCGGATGACACAGTAACAGCTGATTTACGTCAAATGCCGTTTTGTTTAAATCCAAGTATACTCGATTCACTGAACTCCACATCAGTACAATGTACAGAAAAATATTCTTCAGTGGTTGAGCGGTAAGCGTATCGGGCTGTTAAAATCAAGTTTGAGGATTCAAACCCGATCGATGCCGTGGATATACCCTTGGAATGGGGGGAAAATCCGTCGTACGCCTCCTTCGGAAGCGAAGTAAAGCCGGCTACCCCATGTTATAGATTTACTGCATGTAAAAGATCCTCAAACTTATAAGAAGCCTCTAAGCTAAATTTAAATCGCCTGTTTCGTCAGCAGAATAATTCTTTCTCCGTTAGATGGTGAAACGAGCGTTTCGAAATTTTCGCGGCCATGTATTTTGAAGGAAAATATTCATATTGACAAAATTGGTCTATGTAAAATATTTACAATCCAGTTTAACTGTATTGCTTCGCAAGCCTCATTCCTAAGCCATTCTATGATTAAGAAACCATTACTAAAATTTCACCGATGCCTCTGAAAACCATATATTTCAACACATGAAGAAAATACGAAAAATAGTTAACGGAACAGTGTTGTTTTTTTTTACACGGACAAAGAAAAAATCTTCGTGAAAGAACGAAGGTAAGCGCTTCTTTCAACATTCTTTTATACGCCGTTAAAAAAAAGTAAAAGGGGGAAAACAAGAAAAGAGACAAGCTGTCCGCCTTCAATTCCCAGGAACAAACGTGCACCAAACTACTGCAGCTGCCTGCAGACAATATCCATTGTCCATCCAAAAAAAACTGCTCATCACGGAGGAGCAAAGCATGCGAGTAGAAGGAAAAGACGAGCAACATGAGTGAATAGCGGTTGAGAGGCGGAACGTATTCCCATGGCAACGCCGAGGAGCCATCGATAACCTACTTGGCGGCAGAAACAATACACGCGCTGGACGGC
The DNA here is from genome assembly GCA_011170035.1 of Teleogryllus occipitalis. Lineage (NCBI taxonomy): Eukaryota > Metazoa > Arthropoda > Insecta > Orthoptera > Gryllidae > Teleogryllus > Teleogryllus occipitalis. The sequence goes on along the minus strand of BLKR01000071.1, from coordinate 249,726 downwards.
GCGACGCCGCGTCAAGGCGGAGCCATGATGTAGCAAAGCGCAGGCAGGAAGGCGGGCAGGGACGACGTGGACTGTGGGGACAGAGGGAGCAGCAAGCTGGAGCAAGCGTAAAAACAATAACCGAGGTCACTTATGCACTACTTGTGATGTCACCGTACCAGTACAAAGTAATCGATATTCCTCTTGTTGTGCAACATGAGGTGTGGTTGTTTGTTGCGAGGAAAACGAGGCCTCAACAAGCAGACTTCTCTGTGACACTGGGCATTGAGATACGAAAGCTTTGTGTTGCTATAGTGCCTCTCTTCCAACAAATATTGCCATGTATTTTTCAACTGATTCTCAAAGGCCCGTTTACTCACATATTGTAGGAAGGATTAAAGTATTTGTTAGTACTGACCTTGAAATCGTTACTGCAGTACCTAATCACACGATTTCGTCTACAGAGTTAAAGCGAAGACCCTGCGTGGGCTACTACCTCACACTTTATGTATTTGCTACCGGAGGATAAATCTCCGCAGTGGACACCAAGGTTTTTTGTCTTTTATCTCACTCTACGATACCGACACACACGGTTGGGGCTATTGCTCTCCCTATCCCGTCGGAACGCAATTACAAGTCTCCCTTTCGGAAACTTCCCCATTCAATGCCTGGGTAGGGCCGTCCTGACAGCTCAGAGCTTACTGGCTTCCCAGGCTAGTGTCGGAGTCGAAACAGAGGTACAGATCTCACTGCGATTGTTCATGGACACGGGAAGAGGGGGGAGGCTGATCAGCTGGCGGATAAGACTTCTTCCTCGATGGCCCGGGATCGACCCCGGACAAACAAGTTGCAACCAGGTTCATTCGGTATTCTCCAATTTCCTTGCCTCACATTTCACTATTGCCCTTTCATCATTCATTTTTCACATCATTATCGCTATTAACTGTTCATTAGAGCACTCATGAGCCTCAATAACATCAGCATATACAAGGTCCCTAACACACTAAACAATCTGAAGTTATATTACTGCTGTTCTTACTCTGCTGCCTGTGACATTTCATCAGCAGTTACAGTACCATCCAATTGGGAACTTAAACGTCACTTCAGTGACGTCACTGGTGGGGTTCAACCTTCCGATTGGATGATACTGAAACAGCTGATTTACTTCACAGGTAGCTTTGTAAAAATCGCGGTATAGTTGTTGGCAGTGGTATTCTCTTCTCTATTTAGTAATTTTTAATAACCAACATATTGACTACGGATTTAACAATTTCATCGCCGAACGGCAATGTGCTCAAAAAATGTGTCCAAAGGCATCAGCTTCTTGTAGCAACGCGAACACGATCTTTCGAATGTTGTAATTCCTTCATTGACAGCATTGTGTTTTTGGATATTATTTTCTTCAAAAGTTCGTGAATCTTACCGTCTTCTTATCTTGTTGGTATTTTGTTTTGAATAAATGATCATATTTTCACGGCAATTTCACGATAAAATTAGTATTGCCATTAAAAAATACAAAATGTTCTGATGCATCACGACTCATACTCAGGTTTTTCATGAGAAACGCAACGTCTCCACTCATCAAGTACATTAGGAAGGCACAAAAAAGGACCTTACAATCGCTCACATAAAAAACGTAACTGCTCAAATGAACTGCTTCATCTCGAAGCATACGTAAACTAAGGAATAATCTATTTACATTTTGGTTGTAAGAACTCTGCTACAAACAAGACAGAAACGGGTTTCTCTCCACAATCGATTTCTACCTCTACTATCCGCGATAGTATGGATTAAGAAACCGTTGAGCTATAGAGCACTGTACCAACGGCAAAGAAATCACGAAATGCTATCTGTCGGCCATTTCCTCGCGATATGACAAGAGCTTTGAGAACTTCTCGTTCATCCGACGTCTCCCCTTTCCAAAGAGGAAGAGTTAAAGGTTATCTGCTATCACAGTTCTCGAGTGTCGGCGCCGATAATTCTGCCATTAACGGATACGATATCGAAGAGCTGTTGCTCCGGAGAATGCAACTTTTTAATCTACTCTCCGCACAATCCTACTTTTTCCGGGAACGTCTTATGTCGAAAAAAAATCAGCGCATCACAAAACTCAACTGTTTCAAAATGTTCTACCTGAAATCAACATTTTATCACCATAAATATTTGTGTAATCTATGATATCAAACACGAAACATTACTTAATGGAAGGAAATCTAGTAGAAAATGCAAAAAATCAGTTATTCAGGGTTTAAGCACAAAATTAATACTTTCGCAAGAAAATGCAAAAATATATGCGGAAACGCATGTAAAATATGCTGTCCACCAACTACTATATGAAACGTGCACCAACTGCTAATTGCAGTTCTTTACCCTTTTTATCGCAACAAGCAAAACACGGTTCTGTCTATTGCCTTCGTTATTCGTAGGTACGCAGAGATCGCATGTACTTCAGAAGTGTCGCGGGGGAGCACTAACTGAGCATGCAGGTCGAGAGCGATTGCCAACGGCTACGTGAGACGCCTGTCTACAGATTGTAGTGATGGCAATGTTAGCAAAACATCGAAACGTTAACAAAAAGGTTTTCGATGTTGATGAAAACATCCATGTATAATGTTCTGATTCTAATGTGATGCGTCAATATTAGTTTAATGTATATTATGCCTTAAATTTGACTGTCATCGTAATTTTCAAATCAATGTTCTCTGTAGTCAAGATTCGAAGTGCAGTTTAATTTATATTATCACTTCAAAAATAATCACAGAAGGGCAATAACATTGGAGAAAAGTCGCCAATAGCAAACAGTTTCATCTGGGATTCGACAACAGTGACATTTGTGAATGACTTGATTGCGAGCAATCCTATTAAAAAAAAAAAAAAAAAAATATTTATATTTATATAATGAGAAATTGTTTAGAAAACATCGATGTTTCTGAACAAATATATCGATTAGAAAAAACATCGAAGTTCTAAGATCGTTCGATGATTCAAAATATCGATGTTTTAAAAACATCGATTTCTTTTTGCTCTATCTACGCTCGTCTCGCGCAACGATATTTGCGCTGCGATATTGATTTACTCGCCTTCGATGTGTTTTTATGTCTTAAAGCCGATGGAACGCCTCGTCTTCCGCGGCTCACGTTCCGGTCCTACTCTCCTCCCTGGAATTGCGTTTACTGTTAAGTGAATGCACGACTCGTCACGATGCCGGTTTTAAAGCCGCTGCGAGCGACGCTTACGGTAAAATCCGAAGCCTCCGCCTGCGGTTGATCCTTTTACTTTAATTCCTCATTTAAGAGAATTAGTAGCAATGCCGATTTATCTTTCAGTGCGTTTGGCGTTTCAACGCATGTAATCCTCACATGCACATCAATGAAATTAATTAACAGAATTTAATATTGAAGAAAATATTCTTTGGCAATTCGGTAACTTAAAGCACCTTTTTTGGGATTTTCCTCAAACAAATTAGTTTGTATCAATTTTGGGTAAATTAGGAAGAAATCCTTCACTACATACGAGTATGTAAAGTCTATTAATTGTACTGATCTATGCTTTGTCTGTAAAAGAAATTATTTAAAAAAAATTTAAAATTAACATTAAATATAACCGAGAGTCCGTAATTTTTCCAATAAATTTCCATGCACATTGCTGGCGTCGCGTCGCGTTACGTCGAGTCGCGTCGAGTCGAGTCGAGTCGCGTCGCGTCGAGTCGCGTCGCGTCGAGTCGCGTCGCGTCGAGTCGAGTCGCGTCGAGTCGCGTCGAGTCGCGTCGAGTCGCGTCGAGTCGCGTCGAGTCGCGTCGAGTCGCGTCGAGTCGCGTCGAGTCGCGTCGAGTCGCGTCGAGTCGCGTCAAGCGCGTCGGCGGCGCGGTGCGTCGGCGCCGTCGCGTCGCGCGCGCGCACGCAGGCGCAAACGAGCACAGGCAACAAACACCGCCGCTTCCGCTTGCGCTGGCGCGTCACCTGCGCAAATAGCGCGGGGGGCGGTGGGTTCGGGAAGGGGGTGGGGAGAAGCGGCGTGCAGTTGCGGCAGCGCACGGCGCGACGTGCCAGAACCTGGATGACGCCCGAGCAAACCAACCCACGCCTGCAAGCACGACCATCACGACCCCTCGAACCCAAAAACACTGCGCGGTCAAAATTCCTACGCCAACACTCCTGATCACCCATTCACTTGAGTTGGTTGCAACATTTTAAGAAATTTAAGACAAGACATCTCTATTAAAAAATATTAAAAACTCCCCTCCCGTTGTAATATGAAAACCTAAGACCGATTATTAACATTCACATAGTAATCACATTTGCAATTACTATTTAACAAGACTCATCTTTCTCATGCGTTTTGTAATATTAACTTCATTATATTTACAAACATTGTATTCACTCACTGGATATAGATTGCAAATTGGAACGAATCATGCAATGAGGGCATATTTTTCTATTGAGGACGGATTATTATTCATTACACTCTGTTACTCAATAACTATTTTATATTTACAGGACGTAAGCTTATGTATATAAGGGCCACTCCTTGGTCAAACATATAAAAAGCCAAAAATTATTTTTTTGAGCTAATAACGCCTAACGCAATTATGTACGAAGGAAATAAATATGAAAAGGCTTTCTCAAAAATTTACCATTTACCTTGACTGTGTTCGCATGCCATATCCATATTAGCTTTATATATATATATATATATATATATATATATATATATATATATATATTGCAAAGCTCTTTTTTCTCCATGAATACAAACCCGCACCACAATTTTCAACAGCCAATTTTCAGATGAATGACCTGTGTAATACCTTGACAACGACTACTACGATAACAGCAAACACCCTTCTGTAGAATGTCGGGCCAAGAATCTCCGTCATTGACCACGCCCCCTTCAAGAGGTGAACGCGAGAAGCGGAGGGTGCACTCGCCGTGGCGCACCGGCGGAGAGGCCCGGACGCCACGCTCGTAAAACCCGTGGAAACCCGTTCGACCCAGCTGCCAGGGCACTTCCGCCACCCGCCTCCCCACCCCCACTCCCAAGAGGGGGGCGGGGAGGGGGAAAGCGGAGCGGAAGGCGCCTCGCTGGCTGGAGTTTTCGCACGGCCGCGCGCTGCCTTCGCCGCCGCCGCCGCCGCCGCCGCCGCGATTCACAGCCGAGATCACGTCTTCAATAGTCTCCGTTATCTCGCGTCGCTCTCGATATGATGTGGAAAGTGGGATTTTACACGAGATTAGCCAACGATCAGGCAGATAATTTCAACTTCTCGTGCGTATAAATAGGGAGGAATATGGTACAAGAAAAAAAAATCACTCGATAATTTAACAATTACGAAAAATAGCATATTCGTAAGTATCAAATCCATTAAAAAAAACAAAATTAAAGAAAAAAACAAAAACTACATTTTCCAGCCTCGAAAAGAAATGTTTAGGCATCGGATTCCAGTTCTTCCTAGTCGTCTTATATGTACTCACAACCTATGGAAGAAGAATTTATATATGTACACACGTAATCTTCACAACAAAACGGCTTCTTTTGTGTTGGCTTTGTTTCTAAATTGATCTGCAATATGCAATATTTAAAAACTACAGTTTAGCAAAGTGAAATTTTCTCCAACCGTCATTTACCATTAGTCACTTAAAGTGTGAATATCAAAGCACGCATTAATGACCAGCACAATAACATGGAAACCGGGCTTTATAAAAACGATAAACATCCTTAAATTAGCCCGACCCGGTGTATTCACACGCCGCGAAAACTGGGCGTCTGCCGCAGCGTTCGTTTGCTCCCCCCCCCCGCCCCCAACCCCGGGGCCGACCCGCTTTCTTCCCCGCCACCGCCCCCGCGGCTCCTTCAACACGAGCGCCGCCGCCGCCAAACCGTTACGCGCCGCTCCGCGCACAGCCTGCGCGCCACCTCCACGTCTTCGGAAGAGCAGAGCGGCGCGAGCGACGGGCCCACCGCACCCACAGCCTTTCACACGCCAGTATATTCAATACCAATCATTTAAGTCACTACATTTATTCTTCAATACACAACAAAGGAAAAAGAAGTATAGGTTGGCCCTTGAAGAGGGATGACCCCAAGAGAGTCGTCCCTTCAAGATGGGATGATTTCCAGACGGAGAATTCCGAACGGAGAATTTCCCGACGGAACAGATCAAGGAGTCTAATCCTTGCTGCTGCTGATCATGATAATGACATTTAAGGCGTAACGAAGATCCCGATTGCATGGCAGTGACTCCTCTCCTTCCAACTCCAGATCTGGAGAAGTCATTATATTAAATCGGACAATACGGGCACATCCCCTATCAGTGAGTCATATCCTGATCTAGTCGGAAAACTGACTCACCTAAGCCCCCTTGCCCACGAGTTGTTGCGTTGACGTGCGTTAAGTAATGCGCGTCGATGCAAAGCTCGCCGAACCGAGTAATTTACTTCCCCGCTTTAACTACAGCAAATTTTACACATACTTAGGGTCTAATTTATCATAACTGACAGAATATTTTAGTGCCTAATTTATCACAACTATAATTTTTTTCTAAAAAGGTTAACATTCTTCAGTAATAGACAGTTCAGGAATGTAAGTTCGTGATCAGTATTTTAAATCTTAAGATCAAGGTTATATTGAGATACAAATAAAACACATCCTTATATTCGTTAATGCAAACATTTAAGATTTATTCACAAATTCAACTTAAAGTATCGCATGAATCTTTTCCCCGGCTGTTGGCCAGTGCACGGAAGACGCGCCTTTGCGCAAAGCGCAAGCTTCAATGGTGAAGGCGCTATTCATAGCACCAAGTGACGCTCGTAGTAGGGGTGCAACGACTTCACAGGAAGAGAAGGGGAGAGGAGAGTGGTCCTTCGGATATTCATAACCTGCCTGGAGGCCTTATCCTGGACAGCCATATTTGTCCACGCACGCTCCACGTCCATCCCACAGCAAGGGCTCACTTTCGTGTGCCTGTTCCCTGCGACTTGTACTACTTCCGAAGAGATATGCATCAACAGAAGAAACGATGTCACAAGACAGTGATATATTTTTCTTAAAATGTGGCGTATCTGTACCTCGATCGACGAATTCAATAAAAAGAAAAAAAGGAAATCAGCAAAGCGTGTGACCCCAAACAGTAGAGTGCTGAATAAAACATGTGTGGGGACTCTCGCTACACATCTCCAGAGAACTGCAAACGAGCGCATCCCGCTTAGTTTCCCGAGGACGGATTTCGCAGTAAGCCGCCGGGCCCGTCGGCTGGAAGCGCCTGGCGCGCGGCCAGCGAGGCGTTTTTGCAGTCATCAGAGAGCGGCGGGAGGGGCCGGCGGGCACGGCGAGGTCGCGCGGCTGAGTGAAATTAATAGGGGACGCACGCCTTCAGCGGCGCTCCTCACTTCGCGACTTGGTCCGCCAATGGGGCAAATAACGTAACGGCACGCGGGTGGGAAGCACCGTACAACAAAAGCGCATCGAGTCTGCAGCGACATTATCTACCATACTACAAAAAATGGCATTTAACAGGCAAGACGAGGGAACCCACTTTCGCTATTTTCTACGAGTTTGATTGATTTTTGCGTGTTTCCGGGCGCGTCAACTGCTCTGGTCATTAGTCCCGTTAGTGTAGTGCATGTTTTTTCTCGGGAGATGGCGGTGTTCTTCCCCCGCTGAATGGCGAGATCCGGCGCCGACCTACCGTCGGCTAGAGGGGTTTCCCCCTAACCAGGACTCTCCCACCAGCGGGGCACCGCCCCAGTCGGGACAAGCTCTAAGCTCCCGACCGGTCTCCCGGAATATGTGCTAGTGTAGTGCATGTTAGTGTGTGTGTGTAAGGGGAGAGGATAGGACAAGGAATGGGAAGGACAGATCGCGCGCGGTCCGTGGCCCGTTTCTTAGCGTACTGCTCCAGCATTCGCCTGGTGTTGATCGGCGAAACCACGGAAAACTACCGATCAAAGCAGCCGGCCGCTAGAATTCTCCTCCAGACAGCAGCTGAATTAGACCTGGCTGAAAAGCTAGTGTCGAAAATCCTGCCGCCGTCAGGACTCGAACCTAGGACCTACCGGACAGAGGCGCTGCACTGAGCTACCGCTCCCGGTTGTTCTACGAGTGATAATCCTCCATCTTCAAAGTAGTTTTAACATTAGCACTTTTACAATTGGGCTAGAGCAGCACCTTTCTTTTACATACGATTTCGATTACATATGATTTTAAAAACTAAACAATATAAAATGGAGGAAAATAAAAATTTTCCCTGGTGTGAAATATGGATATTTTATCGGTTCAGCAAAAACTAGAAAGGTTAAAAAAAACATCGATAAAAGCCGTGCCGAGTCGTGCCTTCCGTGATATTTTCTAATCTGATCACAGGACATCAATCTCGCTGATAAAAATGAAGACCAACGTTTGTAAATTTACGTCGCAATTTTTATAATATCAGACTCATTCCTACTTCATTATCGATCAACGAAATCAGCCGCGAGACGGTATCTTTGCAGCACAGAACACCGAATCCTGAAAACGACAGACAACCGTCCGCAAGCTCGTTGGCTCCCACGAGGGACGGTCATTCCGAGAAGCCAAAACGGCAAAACGGGCCGCGCGCCCGTCGGCGATCTGCTGCTCGGCGCATCGGTAGGCGGCTCACAGGCCAGCGCACGCGCGCACGCGCGGACGAACGCACCGCCCATTCCCATCACGAACTCCACAATGAACTCGTTTCTCTCGCAGGCGAGGCGGCGACGCCTCATTTCTGCATCGAAAGCAAGAAAAAAATCTCCGAGGCCACGCGGGGGCAGGCGTCGTCACGACGGAACAGCGGCGAGGCGGCGCTTCCAAGAAAAGAAAAAAAAAAAGAAAGAAGAGCACGTGGGCGACGGAAGGGGCGGGAAGGCGCGCATAACGGCTCCTGACAAAAGAATGTGGGTGATGCAAAAAAGCAACCGCGAAAAGCTAATACTACTGATAAGCGAAAGCTTCCAAAGAAGCGAAGATTCAATGCGCTGAGTGAATGGACAATACAAGGAAGAACGCGAATAATTTATGACAATATTATAAACTTTGTAAATTTTACTATAAATATTGTAAAACTTTTATGTAACAATTTTATTTACAACCCGTTTGAGAATAAATACATAATACTTATTAATAGTAAGATTCTAATCATCGCATGCCTGGCAGGAAAGATGCTGCCTGTCGTGTCTCACGAGTATGTGAATAATATTTATTTCATATTTAAGGATTGGGAAGTACTTTGGAACTATTCCAGTGAAATAACTCACTTAAGTAGACGCATACACATTCCAATGAGGAAGAAACAATACGGAACACTGAAGACCTACTTTCCAGAAAAAAAACAATACCTCATGTTTTATTAATTCACAGCCTTACTGATAACTTCTCTAAATCAATAAAACGATTCTCATATATCATGCCTAAAAATAACAAAATTTTTCTGGAGTCGTATGGGAAATCTTGTATTTCTGGAGCCGTACGGGCCATGTGGTAGTTCTGGAGCCCTACGGGCAATATGGGACTTCTGGAGCCGTATGGGCAATATGGAAGTTCTGGAGCCGTACGGGAAATATGGTAGTTTGGAGACGTATGCGATACATAGAAGTTCTGGAAACGTAATGATATTTCTGGAGACGTTTTCGCAGATGGCTTTCCTCCGGTCACATATAGTCGTGAACGGCATAATCTTAAATTAAAATCCAACGAGCGAGGGAGAGGCGGATCGTGACGAGCGCGACGCGACGTGGAGCGGGTCAGAGCAGGCCACAGCAGGCCGCCACTTTCCACCGCGTGGGTGAGCGGAGGCAAAGGCGGGGGCGGGGGCGGGGGCGGCTGAGGCGCACGCGAAAGTGGGTTGGGGCCATGCGATGCCAGCGACGGCGCTGGCGCCGGTGCCCCTCGCACAGAGAGCGCCCCCCCCCCGCCGCCCTCCGCACATCGCGTGATCAACCGCGGCCCGGCTACATGCACGATTCGGCCGTCTTCCTCACATTGCCCAACTGCACTTGGCGGTACAGCTAGGGAAAAAAACGACATGGGCGCTCCAAGACAACGAACAACATCCATCTTAAAGCTCGCTTTCTACGGGACATTTTGTTTTTCGTAAATAAAGAAAAGGGATGTAGCACATAGCACGAAATCTGTACACACAAATGAAGCAAGTATCACTTTTCAATGCAAACGCCTTTCGGGAGGTCTACCGCACTCTTGAAGGTACTCTGCTGCCGTAGTCACTACTTGTTTCGGTCCCTTGCGAACGAAAACATTTGCCCAACCCAATATGCACAAAACAAAACACACATATCAATCCTCGCATTTCGGCTCTACACTTTCCCTTCACCATTTGCTACGACAGGAGTAGTTCAACAGTGCTTCTTGCGACCTCTGGACGAACCATTCTCATCCCGATTACATGCAGCTTGAATAATCGGTTAAAATTCTTGTACTAGTTTATCTCGTGTCAATGTCTAAACGGTACCGTATAAACCAACCTTTCTTTTTCCTTTCCGTTCTGGAAAAGGACGAAAAAAGATCTATTTAAAGTGCGTTTAAGAACACTCGTGTCAATGCAGTTCTTTATTTCATATGACACAATCAAACCTTACGCCATGCACATGGGATTACTTTTCGTGTAAGTGCTGGATGAGAAACCCAGCTTCCTTACAAATTACGAGTAGCTTGCAAATATTTATAGTCCACATCGCGTCTTTGTGACTGTTTCATTTCGTTTAAACTATGACAAGAATTTCCAATTAAGCAGTACTTAGTAATCCAAATGTAAAATTTCCGAATCCATTTCGGCGTTTTATTAAACAAGGAAAACATACGAGTAGAATATCGTAGAACATCCCACCAATCATTAATTTACTAGAGTAGTTCACATAATTACAGCAAGGTCTTATCAATAAAGCAATTCTACAAAAAGGCACGATTTGAAATCAGGAACGTATAATAAATTTCTTCGTATTAATTTGCGAGACTACGCATTGTTCATATAGATTTATGAGCTAGAATCCATTATGGAGTTGGTTGCACAGTGATCATGCTTACCTTCGCGTGAACTAAAGGCAAACACGGTACTATAAATAATGTATCTTTAAACATTGGGATGAGTTCATATCCTCTATTTTCCCCATTGTATGATATTGACTATCCATATTCATGTTTTAACATTTATATAACAAAATGATTTAAGTTCGAAACTGCATTGCTTTTGCAAGAAATAAATTTGCAATTGTGTTAAGTATAGTAATCGGATAACCTACACGTGCGTCCATACGACGTTCCAGGAAGTTATACCCTTATTCTATGAACCAAGGAGTCACTCGACGCGACTATTTTTCGTATCTCTGTAATGTAATTAAAACTCCTTACGTTAATAAACGTGAAAAATTATAAACTTTTACTCTTGAAACGCCACACTAAGCTAGTTAAAATCTAAGCTTGCGAATGTAGCGTCATCAGACTGAGAAGCGAGTGTAGATGCATTGAAGGGGGAATGCAATACCATGGCACCCTCAATCCAGCACGCGAATCGAGCGCGAAGGGAAGGTGCGTGCTTCAGTCACTAACGATCCTCGCCCCGCCCCCACGTCCCCGCAGCAGGGCGCGGCACGCGAAGCCCAAATTGTGATCGGCGTCGCGCGGAGGCACACGCAGATTACGCGATAATCGAACGGCCCTTCGCCGGGGGGCCATGGGTCGATAATCGAAAAAGCCGAACGAAGCGCCCACTCTCTCACACGGCCGAGAGAGAAACTAGGCAGAGGGGGTGGGGTGGAAATGGAGGCGGCGGGCACAGCGTAGCGGACGTTCGCATTTTCATGACAATGAACAACGTATTACAGTCGCGCCAGCGGGCCGGGCCGCCGACCCCATGAATAATGGATGACCGCCAACCCAAGTTAAATAGCCCCTTGCTTTTATGAATAGGGCGACCTTGATGGTTCGGAATTTTTCGTTCGGCGGGGGAGGGCACGTGGCGATGGTAGCGAGCCGGTGGGCGGGCGAGAGTGGAAAAGAGAGCGAAGAGACTATACAGAATGAAGACGGAGGGCGATAACTTTAACGTCGGGTTGGTGAAATACGTAACAGTCAAGTCAAGTCAAGTCGCAGAGGTGAAAATGAAGACGATGTGAACAAGGTTACCCGACAAGTGGTTGGAGAAATCAGCATCGTTGATCAAACAATAAGGAAGTTTTTTTATAATGACATACTGGTACAAAGTTCTTTTCCTACTACAGAAAAGGTAACATTTTATATGTAAATATTGCACTTTACGGTGAATTATATGAATACAGCAGAGTTTTTTTTAAGCATTCTTCCCATCTCAGTTTCAATATTCCGCATTCAAATGTAAGAACAATAAGACAGTCTTATTGTTCTTATCGCTAGAAACACGGAGTTTCACTCTCCATATAACTTTTTTCTCTAACGCAATTTTATATTTTTGTATTTTATTTGTTCAGTTACTGTAGCCTACACAGACACCATTAAGAGCCAAGGCCCCTGCTCCTGCGGGGGAGAAGACTGATATTCATCGTCCCCAAACGTAAACTTTTTTTTTTCAGTTCCTGCCTCGATTTTTATATACTTTATATACAAAATATTAAAATTAAATAGTAAATAGATTACATATATTAAGAAATCAGGACATTGAAAAAAAAATCACGCCGGTCACGACGAAGTCCTGATACGATAAATCAGGACGACTGGTGCTGATTGTCAGGTTGAGAAGGCCTAGGCATCTGAGCGACGGGGTGTGGCAATGGGAGGCCGCGAGGCGGCCCTGTGCGAGCAGGTGGCTAGGCGTCGCATGCACGTACGCGGCACGAGCTGCCAGGCATTCTTCCACGAAGCGGCCCGCGGCCTCCTGCCGCCGCTCGGCGCCTTGGGCCACTTCTACACCGCCATTTACTCATCGCCGCCTGGGTACTAAGGGTCGTATTTACGAAGCTCTGCCAGCAGAGCTCTTGGGGGCCTGACATCTGGGGGCTTGCCGGGAGGACAAGGGGCGACTGGAATTGGCTGGGGGCCGTTCATAAATCGCAAAACCGAACACTGGCAGCCTGCTAGGCTTGGCAGGCCCCTGGCAGAGGTTTATAAATATGGCCCCAAATCAGCTGGTACGGTGTCATCCAATCGGAAGGTTCAACGCCACCACAGTGACGTCACTGTAGAGACGTGCAAGGTCCCGATTGGGTGGCACCGTAACGGCTGATTTACTTCCCAGGCAGCATTGGAAAAATCGCAGTAATAGTGAGGGATCACATTGACTTTTACGCCCAGAAATTCGCTAGCAAGGAGCTTGCGTATGCATCTTCAGCACATCTCTCTTTTTTTACGCACACTTGAATAATGGAATGAATGTGAGCTTACAGAAACAATACTGCACCACTTTTTAGCCTTCCTCTCAAAACGGTAATACTCATAAGTAACTCACCGCCAAGTTCGGAGCACACCAGCATTAAATAACTTTCTCGGATACTCACCTAGAAAAGAACAAAAAATGCCAACATTAATATTAAAGATCTGGCCGTCACTACGTCGTTATATTATTTAAGTAATTACTTAATTTCTTACTCATGCAGTAGCCAAATTTTAAAAATAACAATGATTATAATAACTATAATACCAATAGCAACAATAATAATAACAATAATAATAACAATAACAATAATTATAATAATAATAATAATTATTATTATTATTATATTTATGTGAACATCTCTTTAAATGCAACTTTAATAATGCGAAATGTAAACACGGGACTTTTAATAAGAATAATCCATTAAGCGTTTTAAAACACGTTTGTTCAATAAAAGAACCCTAGTAGCAGCGAGTTCCACACATTCTGTTTGAACAGACACCGCCAGCCAGTAATGAAGTCATCTTCTCGTAAAGAAGAATAGAAAAACCAGTGCTTGTCACAACTCAGAAAGGAGATCAAGTGATATATAGAGACATTCCATAGAAATTGATAACATGCCTGGTTAAGTGTTCTTATCTGCTTTATGCTCGGAGAAAGCGGAGATGAACAAAACGACCAGCAGTTGCTGGATTCTTCAATTAAAGCGAAACTGTCATGATAAGTCAAGAAGGCGCTACTATCTTATCTCGCCGTACTCTTTTATGACCTTTTCCGGTCTATGTTATCAATTTGCCCATTTCGGACTTCCAAGAAGATATAAAAAATCCTTGTATAATGCACATAATCGGAATAAAGCGGCACAGAAAGTGATATTATTAAACAAGCTAGAATGTGTCATCTCGACGATTATGTGCGTATTTTTCAACTGAAGATATTCATACTTGCAAATTATTGACCTCGAAACTTTATTATTTTTAAAAAAAAAGGATATTTATCCGAAGATATCTGTCAAAAGTAGCTGACGTCCGTTTAACAGCACAAAAAAAAAAGTTTTTCTGCAACCAATTTTCGACATAAAATCCCATTTGATATTTACAATATATTCCTGGGTTCAGATCAAGGGAGAATTTTGGTGCATAGAACAAACAGCTAAAGTAGAAGACGCAAGAGCAGTCGAAGAGCAAGGCGAAAAGGTGATTTATATTTTTTTTAGATGTTATTTCCTTTTCGGATTCCCGCAACCCTTTAGCCCTTAAAACTACCTAGCATGAAACGTCAAAATATGTACATAAACATGTAATGAAAATAGCAAGAGTGAAGTCGGATATAATATGTAATATTAGAATATACTAATTATAAAACATACATAATAGGAAAGTATATTTATAAAATATTTCCGAAACAAATTTTAAAAGTATTACGAATGTTTAAAAAAATCATTTGGGGACCAAAAGTTGATGCACACTTTGCACCATACAACTTTCTCGCCACTAGTAAAAGCTTCTGATCACCACCTTTCAGCACAACCTACAGCTTCTACCGTCAAATGAGAACCCGACTGCTCAGTTATTCGCTGCAGCCCGTACACGTAGACCTTCATTTTATCCGGACTGGGATGAATGGAAGAATGAATTTGCAGTTGAGATACGATAAACTAATAAGCTACGAATTACTAAGCCCGTCACACTATCCACCTAATGTAGATACCAAATTCAACCGGATTCAACCTAGCAAGAAACCATATATTCCACAAGATCAAAAGTAAGTACTCTTTTCCACATATTCGTAAAACAATTTTCCGAAATGGACCCTGATTAGAGGTGACCATTAGTTTTCCTCGACCACAATGCTAGCTGTAAGACAAATTTTAATTACGTTAGTAAGGCAAGAAACATATGCAGAGTGAAAGTAACTGAACTATGTAAATATCAAGAAAAACAAGAAATAAATAAAAATTTCAGAAAAATCAGGTCACAATCGCAAATTGAAAACAACCATGACTTCTATTTCATTCAATAAGAGTAACGGCAACTGCCTTATCCGATGACGCAGCGAAATTTAACATACAGATTTTTTGGTGGGTCGTTTCCAGTTCGTATTTCGTTTTAATAACATCACATTAACAAAGGAGATACGTGAGCAAGTAAATGACAATGTTACTACGCGAAACGAAAGTGGTGGATGTGTGAGGGGGCCAAGCACCCTCCTCAACTTCACCGCACGTCCCGGATGCGGCCTAGTCGGCGCATGCAATCATCGGTTTTCATTTCTTCCGAGGTGGAGAAAGCCGCGTACATGGCACGCCTTGAAATATATTACACTAATGTTGTAACAGGACCACAACATCCCTTTCACACTTGCTGAGGATACAGACGGGCGTTGTAATTCACGACTATTTATTTAATGCATATTTACAATAATACTACTACAAAAATTGAAGTAAAATCTTCTACCCAACAAACAAACAAATGTATATACACTACCTTTGGAGAATATTTCACTGTTCAATGTAAACAAAATAGTTGATCTT
The DNA here is from genome assembly GCA_011170035.1 of Teleogryllus occipitalis. Classification (NCBI taxonomy): domain Eukaryota; kingdom Metazoa; phylum Arthropoda; class Insecta; order Orthoptera; family Gryllidae; genus Teleogryllus; species Teleogryllus occipitalis. The sequence continues at coordinate 233,842 of BLKR01000071.1, read as the reverse complement.
CTATAAGGAATATTCTTTTAAAATAGACCTTTTAATTACACCAGGCCTTAAAGTTAGCAGACTTTAATATACGCATGGGACATTTTCGAGCACATGAATCATAAATTCATTATCATATCGCCGAGAACGTAATCTCGCCTTGACACGGATGTAGTGCCTCTTCAACACGTCATTCCAACGCAGCCGCTTGTTATCCTGCTTTCCATTGACGTCACATCGGCAAATTAATGTAGCATACCACGCAGACCCACAATGAAACACGGAAGAGAACTATGCCTTTATTACTGAAGCAATATTCATTTCTGCTCTTGCTACAATTACATACCTCGAACAGCTATAAATATGGAGAGGTAATTCTTGTTTTGCCGACCTGGATGGCCGAGGTGGCTAAGACAGTGTACCGATTCCGCGCTTCGGTCAAAAAGGACGCGGGTTCGAGTTCCGCATTGGCCATGGTTGTTTGTCCATTGTCTCTTGTATGTGTTGTCGCGGAGGGCCTCGCGTTCTGCTGACCCCAGATCAGAGGACCCCATAAGCGTGTCTAAGGTATGGTCGAATATGCGTCCCAACGGGAGGTAACTGGCTGTCGGGTTGGAAATTTTCTACGAAAAAAAATCTTGACAAACTCTTAATAAATAACCAATGATATTCGTAGAAGATTAGTTTGGAACTTAAAACCACACAACCATGCCATTACAGCAGGGTTTTTGACGTAAGTTAAAAACAATTCGCTACAATGCACACTGACACAAAGAAAATGAAAGCGCTGTAGTACGTGAAACTCTAGACAATAAGAAAAAACATGATCTTCCAGCCAGCTTTTAAATATACAGTATTAAGAGAGACATTATGAATTTAAATACCATGGTGAATTGTGAATTGGAGCAATTCAAAGAATATTTATTTAAAGTCGTTTGGAGTCCCCTGCGTTGGAGACGCAGTAAAACAAACATTACCCAGCACTATGGACCCCACTATAGGACACCTGGGTATTCCAGGTTCTGTACGTCTTTCAGGAAGAGTAGATGCAGACGGTGGCCTGACAGCCCGAATCTGCAACGAAGCACCGCTTACACATGCAGCGTCGAAAGAGTTTATCACAGCCTTGCTCCGTAATGTACTTGCACTAATTCTGTCCGAAGAGATACCGGAATCTTCGTACGCACGGCACGTGGATAAGGAGGCGGCATCCAAGATAAAAGTCGTTGAAATGGGATCTAAATATTCCAGCTCTTAGCGTTTCCTTTCAATAAAACAACAGTACGAGGAAAACTTCGACTGCATGACATCGCCTTTCCGTACGTATCAAGAAGGACATTTTAACAATGATCACAACTGAGTACGTCGTTTCAACACAACTCCATAACTCTTTGGACTGATCACCATGTACATCATGAAAAGACAAAACTTTTTCTTTCTTGTATTTCTTTTGCGTTCAACGCAGATTACATCTTTATACATTCGTACGAATGCATTATACATATAAGTTTACCTTCACCTATTGTGTGAAATATGTAACGCAACCGATGGGAATTTAATAGACTCGCCACTAACATTACAATGTGCAATAAAAAAGCACACAATCGTGTAATTGAAATAAGATCAAGGATGTGACACTCAAACGGCCGAGTCACACAGTACAGGGAAAATTACAATCTAATCAAATATCAACACTTGAGCGACTTCTCCGATTGTCTGGCTCAAATGACAATTGCGTGTCATCGCCTGTTGCAACGCGTGCGGCGGCGCACGACCCCACGTCGCAGTCGTGTCGCTGCTTCCGCAAGAGCTCCGCCGCTGCCGCCGCCGCCGCCGCCGCCGCCGCCGCCGCCGCGCCGTGGGGCCGCGGGGCAAAAAGTGGCTCGGCGCGCGTCTACCGTTGCACGTGGCGGGTTCGACGCCCGCCAAGAGTTATAACAAGCTCGCGGGCCCAAATACGGCGGCCGGAGGAGGGGAGGCAGGTAGGAGCGAGGCATCCGTGCTACTCTCCGCCGCCGCCGCGGCCACGAACGGGTCGGCTACTCGACGACCGGGAGCCCAGCGGAAAGTCGAGCGTACACAGGAGCGGCAATCGTGGCGGATCGAGAACGGGGGCGGGGTAGGGAGGGAAATGTGATGTCAGGGGCAGAGAATGTAGTGAGTTGGGGCGGGAAACGTGGCGGGATGGGAATGAGGCGGGTGTGATGAGGGAGCGTCTTCAGCGGACGGAGCGGGGCGGAGCGGACTGACAAAACGGGCCTGGACGAAGCGGAGCTGGACGACACGGGGCTGGAAGAAGCGGGGCGGGACGAAGCGGGGCGGGACGAAGCGGGGCGGGACGAAGCGGGGATCGACGAAGCGAGAATCGACGAAGCGGGGATCGACGAAGCGGGAATCGACGAAGCGAGAATCGACGAAGCGGGAATCGACGAAGCGGGAATCGACGAAGCGGGAATCGACGAAGCGGGAATCGACGAAGCGGGAATCGACGAAGCGGGAATCGACGAAGCGGGAATCCGACGACGCGGGGCAAAGCAGAGCAGGGCGAGGCGCAACGAGGCATGGCGGGTCGCAGCAGGGCGGGGCGGGTCGAAGCGGGGCGGGGCGGGGCGGGGCGGGGCGGGGCGGGGCGGGACGGGAGCCTTCTCCGCGCTCGTTAGGGCTGCGCCGCGTGTCCGTCGTCCGCTTCCGAAGCGCGCGCACGTCGCCGCGAGCGCGCCCGCCCTGCGCCGCGCCGCATACAGATGGCGCGCTCGACGTGCCCGCCGCCAGGGGCGGGGCGGCGGTAGGCCTCTGCGGCGGCTTGGCCTGGCCGGAGGCTAGCAAAGGGTAGCAAGACGGAGAGCGAGGGAGTGAGAGAAGCAACGGGAAAGCACTACAACAGAACATTTATGGAGAACAGAGTCCAATGATACCGACGATAGAAGAAACCATGACAACAGCTGATGACCCCGTCGATCCTTCCTTTTCCTCTTTGTACTGTTCCCTGTGTTGTGGCCATCACCTACCCACCAGTCTTTGTCACGCGCTGCCGCACTCAACTTTTCTGCACCACTGTTGCTGGTGCTGGTTCTCTCTTTCAACGCCCTGTTCTCGTAACTGGGGCACGCCGCCACGCCACGCCGCGTGGCATGGGGTGGCGCGAACGGAAGAGATGGAAGCAGCACAGTGCGCGGGATGATGCGAGGAGATTCACTGGCCCTGGACATCGGAACACCGGAAGTTGAATGGCCTTTGGGGGCGGGGTTGCCAGGTCAGGCGGAAATGGTTAGGGTGGGTGAGCGGGGCCTGGAAAAGGGTGCGTATGGAGCGGTTGTCGCTTTTTCGGAGTCTCGCATGGTCTCGGGTGAGGCCTGAGTTTTTTTTATACAAAAAACAATAGAGAAACCAAATGAATTGTGTGGAATGTGCGGTATAATGGCTGATGGTTCAAAATGTATGTGGTAAGTGGTAGGGTTATCCCTCCCAGCCTAAAAAAGTATATTTGATACGGCCGGTTGTCTTCCATCTCTTACGCATTTTCAATTCGACTGCCTATCTCTGCCCTTCGGCCTCCGGCCTCCGGGATTAAAACAAAGCGTCCTGGAATTCAGCTATTGCAAAATTTCCAATGCATTTTACGCCAATACGGAATACCTCGACACACTTTCCTCGCGTAACTACGCGAGTCTTTTAATGAAATACGGCGCATTCCTCTCATATTTTATTTATCCATATACTTTAGCCGTTTATATATCTTTGATCCCAGGGAATATACTGATAAGTCATGAAAGCTTAATTTTACAGGAGAGCAAAAAATAATTTTTAAATGAACTAAATCAGAGATCAATGATATTCTTACGAAGGTGATATTAAAACGAAATTATCTGTGTGTAGGTTTCGTGTTAATAAAATTAACACCTGATTTACAGCATCAGTTGAAAGTTGTTTTCTGCTCTCCTGTAAAATTAAGTTATCGGTTTATTCACGGAGGCAAAGATATACGAATTTAAAAATAATAAAGAAGAAAATGTGCTCCACGTGAGGTTTGGTAGCGGTGCTGCGGAGTCCAGAGGTCAATGCCCCCCCCCCCCCCCACTTCGCCACGTTGGTAGGCTCGAGTCCGCAAGGAGCGCGCGTTCCAGGATTCACCTGGAGTCCCTAAAATCTAGATAGAGAGAAGCGCCACCACCGCCATTTAATGTCCTCTCATCGAATGGCCCCATCAAGCTGAATTCAGAAGTTGAACAGAAATGGTTACAATTGGTGGCATCACGAAGATTTTCAAAAATAAGAATATTGGTTTGGGATAGATTCATGGTTGTCAACTAACAGAATACCACGCAGTTCCAATACTTCGGACAACTGGATATAAAATGGCGAGATCGGTGGCATAATAGAATGCGTTACTCACTGTACGTATTGACACTAGATTAACGAACCCTTTTCAAGATTTTCCAGAAAAGAATGTGTCTGCGAGTGGTTTATATTACCTTATTTCAACAAATCATTTACAAAACAATTCAACACATTCCCAAGAAATCTGCGCGCTGCAAATTGTAGGAGAAAATATTTATCCAGTACGTGCTTAAAATGGCCTAAGAGCAGGAAGAACACAATTTAAATACACGACAAATAACGTTTTCGTTTATTTTTTTCAGCTTGCTGCAGAATATTTTTAGTCCCTCCTGTAGTGAAACTGCATTTAGAAATCGGGGCACATCTGACATTAAATATAATGGCAAGTGCTGCGAGGCTGCCTCCTGAATAAATGTTACATCACTATATTATAGCATCGATTTGTACATTCAATATAATTAGTCTACCGTAATATCCACGTTTGCATTATTTTGATCGAGTTGAAGGATGTGAAAAACGAATTTGTAATGTTTAAGAACAATTAAAAAATGTGGATGACAAGAAGAGAGCTACCTCTTATTTTTTCTTTTTAGAAGTGTTGCCTTATTAAAGTTATTATCCATGCACAATCCTTCCGCACTCGTTCGGACAATGCGACCAATTAATCACCTTTCAACTCCACCACAGACGCAACATAAACACATTAAGGAAAACAAAAATTGCAAACTTCATTTCAAATTATACTGCAAATGTACCGCCAGCGGCACGGAGGATATAAAAAGCAAGCGCTGTAGAACGCAACGAAATTAATTCGCCAATGCGACAAATCATATTCGTTTTGCCTCAACTCGATAGCAATTAACTGCCGCGATCCAGCTGAAATGAACAGCAAACGAGAAAAACAAGCTGAATGAGTCGCTCGGGCAGTCGGAAATGCCAACACGCTCGCAAGCGAACAAAGCAGCGTCGCATTGCGTGACATGCCGTGCACGCTGAAACAATGGCAATTACCCTCTTTTGTACTCCGCCACAAGTTTTCGTCTGGAGGCCCGAAATCTTACTATGTCACGACAGTACAAAAGGGTGGCGTTGCCGCACACCAAATTCCATTACAGGAAAGCTCACTTCAACGAAAATGAACATTTGCCAAATATAAAATCAACGGAAGTAAACAATTTTAAGGGAATGATTCGTGTCTCAAGTGGTAAGATGTCATTCGGTTGTATTGTACGAGTACGAGTACAATCCTCATTTCAATCTTACAAGATTAATAGTTTTTCTACCTGAACTATTTACCATTATTACTAACTACCTGAAATGTTTAACTAAATAATTTCTTTAGTTTTCATTGATTTAATGCTACATTTATTAGCAAAACATTACTAAATTGCTACTCATGTTTAACTTTATATTAATTATATAACTGGGCGGATTATCTCGCGTTCGCGTCGGGTGGGTCACTCACGCGTCTCTCAGGCAAACCCGAATGTCCCTCTGCCGAAACCCGAGATAGCATTGCCTTGCGCGTAACAAGTAATGCAACGCTGAAAGCCGTAGCGCTGAAGGGTACCGCGCTTATTAGAATGGTCAGTCAAGGCCGCCTGCACTGCAATAAGCGCAACATCCAGCATGATTCATATTCACAAGGAGACTGACCCACATCAAGTAAAATGAAGCGCGACGAAATGTCTCGAATGGTAACGAAAGAATACGTACGGGAGGCGGTAACAATTTTAAGACGGTTTTTAAAACCCACTACATCATTGAATGTTGCCTTTACATTTCCAGTTGATACATTAACACTAAGTCATACATTTATGCACTAGCACCTTACTTGACAATGTATTTGCAAGTGTTGCCAACAAAGATGAGTAATTTATTGGAGGCTTCTCCAGAATGGAGTTTCACACTGACGTATACATCTAACTTATAGATATGCAAACAAAACGCAGCATACTGTGATTGCATGAACGATGTATTTGATGAACCAGCTGATGCACCGACTAGCCTTAAAATGCTTACAACCGAAATTTACGCGACGTTCTTCTTCAGAAAGTTATAAGGGGTGTCGAAATGTAAACGTTTCCACTGAAAATTCTGAACACTATTTCCTGTCATTCAATAGATTACCCTTAAAATATTCTGGAACAAAATTATTACATTTTCTGAAGGTCTAGACTCGCGCCTATAAAAACAAAATTCATTCAAAATTTTAACTCTTCATTTGCGGTCTAAAGAAATATTGCTCCTATCCATAAAAATTATGATAATTTCTTGTTATTTCATCACACTTTCCAAGTCAAGCACAGACATTTCAGAGTCCCACTGTGGCCAGAGGGAATCCAGTCGTCACCCAGCGGGTGATTCATCGCTTGTTGCAGCGACGTCTTGATCTTCTGCAAGCGCTGGTAGCATCTTACTACCCCGTCGACCAAGCCTTCTCAAAATTACTTATGATTAGACATTGGATGTTTAGGCACTAAAAAATCGTCTTTAGGCGCCTAAAAAAGCGCTGAAAAGGTCAAGAATAAGGAGGGAAAAGGTACTGTCATAAGTTACAGAATAAAATGGAAAATTGTAATTTTTGTCTATATTATTTTGTAAACTTAAATGCACAAAACCAGTTCGTATATTTTAATGTAAAACTAGATTTACATATTTACAACTCTTCTACATTTTATTCTTAATAGTTTCCATTAACCAGTAATATTTACATATTACCAGTAACGTTTCAAGCATCACAATTTCAAATTTGCGACGACTGCGAGACAAAATCAGTTTGAATGCGGAAAAGGATATCTAAACGGTGTGACTGGCATATATTTTAGCAGTCCAACACTAGCAACACTGAAACCTTCTGGGAATTTATATTTATTTCCACTTAAAATTTTGGTTCCCTCGGCGTATTGTCAATCGTCCATGTTCTCAGATCATGGCTAGTATTTATGAAATAGGGAAATGGAGAAAAATCAGTTGGTGTACTTTCAGGAATTCTCTCGTAATTTTAAATTTCAAGACGTGAATTGAAGGTTTCGTAATGAATGGTCACGTTGGACCATCGCAGATTTTCCGATATTTTAGCAATGTATATAAATATACTAAACGAAAGGCAAAAAAGTCGTAAAAAAGGTATTTATGCAAAAAATAGGCATTTATGCTCAAATAAGCAAAAATAAGCATTATAAACCTTCGTCATATGTCTTCATTTGTCATTCGTGGACATATATTATCAGCCATTAAATAAGTTCTCTAGAAAAAAAAATAGGCATTTCCCTTAAACATCCGATGTCTACTTATGATCTACAAACCTACAATGAACACATGAACACGAACTTTGTAGAGAGACTTACACGAACTGTACATGTTGTCAGGGTACACATTTGTAGGCACGGTTTCACCCAGTGGTAGAGATCTGGTGCGAGATTTTTTTGCAATAAAAGCAAGCACTTCGTCACCAAAAAGTGTGTTCAAGAGAAATGTAACACGTCATATTGAATGAACAAAATACGACGAGAAAAACGATGACAAATACATGTGTATTGTATTACTTCGTCCAGGAATAGACGTCATTTACGTACACATTGAAATGCTCCGTTCATAAGGAAGTCAACTCACTCGATACCCTCCCCGCCCCTGAATCGATGAGGTGGGTCCGCTACTGTAGGAGAGTGGCGCGTAGGCGGCGGCGGCGCCTGGTAGGAGCGGAGCGGGAGCGGGAGCGGGGCCTCGCCGGGTCTAACGGGACCGCCCAACGGGGGCCGCCGCCGCCGCCGCCTCCATTGCCGGGGGCTTCGACCGCCACCGCCTCCGCCGCGGCGCTGCTGCCGAGGCAGGCAGCAAAAAGAGCGGTCGTGCACCACCGCGCAACGCGTAGCCCTCGCCGCGCCGCGCCGCTCCCTCGCTCTCCCACGCCCACCCGCTAATGGCTAAGCAGCACGAAGCCACTCGCACGCCGCCCACCAGACCCCCCCCCCTCGCCGAGGAAGAAAGTCCTTTGGAAAGAAAGATTCCATAAAATAAAGACAGGACAGCCAAACCAACTTCACCTTTGAATTACCTCTACTATAAATCTCCGTTTAAACTGTTTAAACTAATCAGTACTGTTCAAGGGGAGGCTTGTGTTAATTTTTTATGCGATCTTTCGTCAAATAAGACGTGAGTGCACGGTCCATACTTCGATTGTTTTGAAGTGGCCAATAACATTAGGTCATTGGTACACCTCCTGCCTTATAAAATGAATCTTTTTAACAGTGGTAGGCACATTTCTGACGCCACGAGCCCCGTCGAGAACGACGTTCGTGAATTAATTCAAAATATTCATTTTATAAGGCAGGAGGTGTACCAATGACCTAATATCATCGACCACTTTAAAAAATCTAAGTATACAAATGATTACCGTTCTGTGTGTCTAATTCGAAAGGATAAAATTCTAAGAAAAGTTGGGAAAATTATAGATAAAGCCCTATTAAATGATTAAAGATTCAATTTCCCGATAATTGCGAATAATTTCAAACAGTAGTTCCAATAACCTTTCATTTCGTCTTCCCGTCTGCAATGTCAGTTACACAATAGCACTTCGACAGTTCGAATAATAATTTCTGAATACCAAATGTAATCACACGAATCTGAGCACGTTACAGTGCATACCATGCCCAAGCCAGATTTCTTATTTGCTTTACTTAAAATGTGTTCTGCAAGAACTTTCGGCAAATGCAATTATACGAATGCAAAGTAAGACAGAAAATATGCCATGTGAAATACGCGTCATTCGTGAAATTCCCTAATCATTCCCGCCCGCCTGTCCCTCCGCAGGGCGGTCCGCTGCTGGGAATTGGGTCGCCCCCACGCGACCCAGGCGCTGGCGGGCGGGCCACGCTCCTTCATCAACGCGACGAGCGCATTCGATTGCAGGAAATCAATGGCGGGGCGCCGGGCGGGGGCCGGCGCCATCGGGGAACGCCTGCACAATGAACCGCCCTCCGCGCCGGACGCGTTTTTCATTATGAATGGATGCGCCAAAGAGCTGCGATACGAGCGGGCGGGCGGAGAGGGGGCGGGGCGGGCTGAAATACGGGGCATCCGACCAATTAAACCCGAGGCAGTGTGCCCGCGGGTAGGGCCAAAGGTAAAGCGGGACGAGACACCATGGAAGCTGTTGCGGCGATGGGCGATTCGGGATGGTTTCGGGTTGATCACGATTTAGAACGGGATTTTTTCCTCGTTCTGTTGATTTCGAAAAATATTCTCGTCGAATTCCATATCCCCCGTACAGTACATGTGTGAATGAATTCCATACACCCCGTACATGTAACAGTATACTAAAACTCTCATAGCGTTATCAGAATATTCCTTAGATAACCTTTTTACGAGTTCAATATCCTTTACGCAAAGCCTACTAGAATTCACAAGTAAATAATCTCACACAATTCTCAATAACTAGTCTCATTACTATAATTCGATTTATGACAGCAAAATATAATAAACAATAGAAATCAATAAATGGATGTCAGTACATTTTACTTTCACACCACGGGGTAGGAGGAAGTTAAGTACGGCAAAAAAACGGCAAATTTTTGGAACGTTAATTAGCTGTTACGGTGTCGTCCACTCGGGAGCTTGAACGTCACCACACTGAGATATTCAAGCTCACAATTTGATGACACCGTAACAGCCGACTTACGTCAAGAGCCACTACAAATACGTTGAAGCATAGTTAACACATTCTTGTCAAATATAACACTTTTAGGTAATCTGCCAAATCCGTAACATTCGTTCTGTTCGTAAGTGAAGTGGCAAATATTTTACCCAACATACCGTCACGTCACTCTCAAGTAATCAGAGTGGGAAAACAATCTGACCGGTAGAAAGAATTCGCGCCGGGCAGGACGGTGCCCCACCGCGCCCGCGCCGCCGGCTGCGGCAGCAGTGCACAGCCTCCGCCCCTCCTCCCATCCCTCCGTCGGAAGTTCAGGATGGTCAACAAAGCACGACATGGGTATGCGGCGCTTACGTCACCGCCCCGCTCCGCGGATAACAACACGTCGTTAGCGGCCAGCCTTTAAGGTCAATCACAAGTTTATCGCGTGGAAACGACCTCCGACCCGGCCGCTCGCTCGCGCGCGCCCGATAGCTCCGCAGCCTTTGCGTAAGCTGGTCTAAATTCCACTCGGCGGAAGACACACGTCTGTCGTTGCGACCGCCTCCCCCCCTCCCGGACCACGCGTCTCGCATCGCCCCGCCCCCTCTCCACAACCCCAGGCCACGACGCGCCTGACCCACATTACGACAGCGCTCGCTCCCCCCAGCCAGCCGCTAAAAGGAGACGCACTGCACTGCGCAGATGGTTTCCTCGACAGATTAGCCGCTAAAAAATGTTGCCTGATCTCTTGATCCTACTTCACATAAGCGACTTCTTTCATCATCGACGTACGGAGGAAGCTGCGACATTCATCAAGATACCACACATCACGTCTTTCAAGCTGCAGCAATTTCTAAGAATCAATTGAGCGTGCGGTTTACTGCATGTTATGTATCTACACAAGCACAATTATATCAATCTTAAACTTCCATTTGATGTACAAGAACACAACGGGAATGATAATGTATTTATCAGACTTCAAGCCATAAATCATTCCCTGAATACTTCATTGCTGAGAATCATTACCAGAGAGTCGTTACGGCTCTCCTAAACTCGTGTCTCCACAATCCTAATGGCCGCTCCGTAAAAGGTGTAGATAGTGAGAAGACCAAAGAAACAGCGAATAAAACTTATCGTAATAAGAGTACTAAATATTTTAACCCGCACGAGCCCACAGCTGGCGCGTTCGCCTTTGAATGGGTCCTTTATGGTCAAACTACTAGGCCCTACAAGGCATGCACGCGTGCGCCGCGGTCGCAGTCACGCAACCGGCTTTTCAATGTCGTCGCCGCCCGCACCGCTCCGCCCCGCTCTGCCCGGTCCCGCCTCGCGTGGCGGGGCGCGCGGAGCACAGAGGCGTCGCGTGCGAGCGGGGGCGGAAGCGGCGGGGCGGGGCAGGGACGGGAGAGGCGGGGGCAGGGACGGGAGGGGAGGGGATAAGGCAAGGAGGGGTGGGCGAATGGAGGGGCATGGAGGGGACGGTGAAGGGAGGGGCGGGGAGGGGATATGGAAGGGAGGGGGAAGGGAGGGGGAAGGGAGGGGGAAGGGAGGAACGGGGCGGGGCGGGTCGAATGTGGGTATGCAGCAAATGCGACCGCACGCATCTCCCTCCTCTTCCTCACTCCACCGCACCCCGCATTCAGTTCTGCTTCCCTCCCCTGGGGTAAGTCCTCACAGCGACTCTTCCACTTGCGAGGCATCTTTGCCACTTTTTCTGGAGACTGGAAACACTCAACACCTTCCTTCACTTCATGACTCAGTGTTGCTCAATTAAAAATTCCCAATTAACCTTTTTATCACGAGCACCGGGAAGCAACTGAACAGACAGCAACGTCACATAATGTTTCTTTTACGTACGACAATTTCCGTTATGTAATTATAGATTTCGGAGACCTAATCAATGCGATGGGGGAAAAATCATCTTCAAACTTGAGCTGCATTCACTGCTGATAAAAGCGATTTATCCATTCGTGAACGAAAGATTTTCTGATTCCTCAGACACGGTATCACTTTTACGGAATAACGTCTCGGCAGGATGTCGAACATGTTCAGACATGACAATCTTTCCGTGGAAGTTTCAACAAGGTCTCGACCGCCCGCCTCCGCCACGTCGCCCCAAGGACATATCCCCGATTATTTATATCAATCATTGCGCGCTCGAATTGCACTGGAACTGAAGTCGTGCCCTGGGCGCACATCGATTCATTTCAACGCCCTTTGCTCCAGATACACGACACCTACCCACCTCGCACTTCTCATTAGGCGCGTAATGAACGCTCGGCGACATGTAATACATTAGTCCACGGGCTCACGCGGTAGGTCGATAATTCAACAGCGCGACCGGCGAACCAGTCCGACGCCGCCCCGCCCCGGGCACGGGGGCGCCTTTTATGGGCCCGCGACGATGGCAACGGCATGGCGACCCACTGCCATTCCATGCGGTGTAATTCATTTACGTCAAATACTCAGTATGAGGTACATGCGGAGACCACAATTCATTTAAAGGCTGGAAATAGAAACACTGACAGTGCCGAACTCATTTATTCGGCGCATTCGAAGGTGATCAGATTAACGAAGGAACATCCCATATTCATTGAAATCATTTTCAACTATAAGGACACATTTCTCATACTTCCTGATTTACACGCCTTGCTACACTCATTACGCGGTTTCCATGAAAATGTGTAATTTTGTCTCTTTTATCATAGTATTTACTTATTTATTTATTAATTTATTTTACGTAAAAACTCAGTGGGGCGTGCTACGAGGAGGAATGAATTCTGTGCACGTTTTCAAAATTCTGTGATCTTTACCCTAAGCCATATATTCGCACTACTTGAATTTTGAACACAGAAAAAAAACGTATCTAGTTATTGAAATGTTAACCTCTAGCTTCTTTAAATTTATTATTATTATTATTATTATTATTATTATTATTATTATTATTTCATCTTTCAAGTATTAATAGTTAAATTGTTGGGAAGGGATTCTGAAACTCAAGGAAGCGTGCGCAAATGATTTTCTCCCCCATACGTCACATACAGTTTTTTAATGTTTTGGACTTAAATATCTAAATAAAACGAGCGTTTTCTTTCTGTATTTCTGTACAGCGTATGTCCATTTGTTTAAGGACAGAGCTCCTTGCGGGGACGTGTGACATTTACGGGCCCGCGGAAGACCGACGGTGAGGGCGCTGACGACCCACTGCCCCCTGCCCCCCTCAGCCGCTCACCCGCGAGCCGGGAGAAAGTGAGGTGGGAGGCCGCACCCACGCGAGAAAAAAAAACACACCCTCTCGCTCACACATCATCTCCTCTCCAGCTGGGCCTTCGTTAGGGCCCGCCAGCTAATTGCGCTACGTCACCCGCTCCCAAGCAGGGGAGAGGCGGGCTTCACGCTGACGCACTATGGCACTCAGTGCCCGTACACATCGCGTAATCTTCCAGCTCGGAAAAACTGTCCCAGTGAACGAAGCAGCCATCCGAGTTCACGTATGTGACAAGACAGAACACGCTACTTCCGTGTACTATCTCTTCGCTGTGATCACGTCATTCGAGGAGAACAAAGGCATCGTCATCTGTTCGTTATCCGAAACGTAAACTGAACTCGCGTTCATTTGGGAGGCGCGTACGTCGAATTTCAACGGAACGCGATAAGACCTCATCACAACCCGAAACTTCTGTCAAAGTTTCTGGGAATTATTCTCGATTGGTTCATCCGTTCCCAACACGTCATAAATAATGCCAGCGAGCGGTATTTCAACGCAACACGGTCCAATGAAGACGCAAAGGCGAGTATTCCCGAGCGGCCGCGCTAATGGCTCCAAAAAGAAGGCCTCGCGCTCTCATAAACGGCGCGAAATGGGCGGGACGCACGCCAAGCCCCGCGAACAAATGACGGGCATCAAACGCACATAAAAACGGCCCTTCATCTGTCTTTGCGGGGTCCACATATACATCGGACCCTCTCCCCCGCTTCAGCGTGCAGGGCTAACGCCCGAAATATTTTCTCGCCATTCAGAGGATCGTTATCCCCTTTACGATCCCCGCCAACCGGCGATATACCGCTGTTCGGAACAGAAACAACCCTCTGCCAATAACTTGACCGCGCTCTTCTTCCTTTTAAATCGAGCCTCGTAGAAATCCGCTCCGGGATGATAGTCTCCGAGACTATTTGAATGGAATAAAACAATAGACATGTGAGCCCCCATACAAACTGGGCCATTTAAAAGAACATTAAATCAGCCACACGTGTTACACCTCAAACTATGTAGTGTGTTCCATTTCGTATAAACGATATCGCAACTAATGCTACAAGACACTAAGATTTACTGCGAAGAAAGTATTTCAACGATAAACAACTTTAATTCAAGTTTACCTCTACACATGCAACGATAAATCCGTAAAGTTTTGTGCTTTTTCACATACAAGGAAACGCGACAGAGGGGGATAAAATCTATTGAAACGCATTTTGTACCACAACTGAAATACGACATCGCATCTACGGCAAACACGCAGAGGAAAGCAGAAATCTTTAAAGAGTTTATCACATACAGAGCATGTTTATATCCCTATTTCAATTAACACAACATTGTAATAGTCAGTCGGCATCCATGTTTCGGAAGGGCAAGCAGGCGTCGGAATAGGCGACCGTAGGGGGATCGAGGAGCGCCGTAAAAAATGGCCAGCTAAGGGGGAGCTTTTACAGTCCCCCCCCCCCAAAAAAAACGCAAGAGCGTGAATGTGATGGCCGGGCGGCAGCCGGCGTAGCGAGGCTGTTGCCGATCACGGGTCCGCCAAATATTTGCGAGTAGCAAACGCCCAGACGGTCGTCACTTCGCATTCTGGTCGCAAACTGCTCGCCACGGGAGGCGGTCATACACGCCACGATTGCGTTGCACAGGGTGTGCGAGAACCAAGGCGGTACAGCGCCGGGGTTAAGGGATTACCCAAACCGGGGTACAGGGAGCAGCGAGCGTAGAATAACGAGGTAGAAATAGCGGAAATAACTCCTGAGCTGTACATACTTATCTCATTGTAAATAAACTGGCTGTACGTAAAGCTCGTACCTATAATAACATTTAGCTACCACAACCCCGCAATAAATAGTGTATGCCACATATCTTTTATCTGTTGACTTGAAATGGCGGAATTGTCGTGGCAAATATAGTTGTAGCTTTCCTTTAAAATCGTTCGAGTTTCTGTAGCCGTGACAAAGAAAAGCTCAAGCAGGTGGAATTTGCTAGTTACGGCGAAGGGAATACGTCACGTTCGCCACATGCGCTCTTACCCTCCACCCACCCAGCATGGAGGACACCGTTAGCTGGCCGGCAACATACGATACAATGGCGGAATTGAAACCTAAATATATTGCAATGCACCGCTGTGTTTAGTAGTAACATTTCGACCCACGGCAAGGGTGGTGGAGGTGGTGGTGCGAGAATGTGCGGGCGGGTTGGGTGTGTGGAGGGGGGGGCAAGAGACGTTCCGTGTTCGCGGTGCGGAATCCGGGCTGGTGGTCGCCCCGCGTCGCGCCAGCTGGAACGTCGCCAGCAGACGACGGCGGCGGCGCCCTCCCCGCTCCCCCGCTCTCCCCCGCCGCGCCCACTCCCCGCTGCAGCTGAACGAAAACAGCGCGCGTATTACGCGACCACTTTCTCAACGCTTCGCGACGCAAGGAACAACTCCGTCCGGATTAATGAAAACGCGCGGCTTCGCAATTTACTGGCCAACGCTACAGTTCTTGCTACGTTTGAATGAAAGACTAAGAACGGTTTACTTGTAGGTCTCACATTCATCAATAATGCAATCAAGATGCATCACAATTCTGGAACTGAAGGAGCGACACAATGTCAGATGTAAGATACCAATTAAAAATTTTTGTTAACTCCTGGAAAAAACGTCAGCATGAATCCTTTCATACAATATGTAAAGTATCGTTAAGTATCCGTACATATAATATGTACGCAATGAGGCACAATTCTAGTTATTTTAAATGAATAACTACTAAAGTCTACAATTTTCGCACACTATGTGCATTATCTGCGTAGAATTTGAATCTTTGATATTTACACAGAAACGAAACAATGGGGTTGATGCAAGATGAGAATGCGATTATGAACAAGCTCACTAACGACTCGTCACTAAATATCTCATGATATATTTAGCTGGCAACTTCCTGGACGGCCGTTTCAAAACGCCGCGAACAGCCGCTCACGTCTAGGAAATCTGGTTCGGCGTTAACGCGAAGGAAAGTCGCAAGGAGAATTTGGTTCGCCGGTGACTTTACACCGTAGAAAACACTTCGGGAGAACTGCAACTGTAAGTTTTCCAAAAGGAAGGCTAGAGACGCAGTCGTTTTTTGTTTCGCCGCTTCGTCGACGCGGCGAAAAAACCGCCTCGATAGAACACGTCGACTTACGTGAAAGCGCGCACGAGCGGAAAAATTTCGGCAGCGGCAGAAAAAAACGCAGCTCGTTGTTTTCTCGGGCGGTGCGCCCCCCGCACCGACGGAATACGGAATACACCATGCTTAGTCATGTCCGCCCCCGCAAAAATCCCGCCTCGGTCAGCAGTCTGGCAAGACCTTCGTAACCACATCACTGACATAAGCATGCGCTACTATCCTATGAATAATGAATGGATGGGAGGATAGTTGATGCTGAAAACATATGGTGGAAGTAGGAAAAACAGGACTTTAGAAATTGAACACACCAAGAAGGGAAAGAAACTGTGTGCGAAATAATCGATTCAAACTGGTATTTGGGAAAGAAAAAAATGAAAAAAGTATTTCTTTCACTAACATTTCTTTAATCGCTGATTTCATTACCAAAGAAGCAGAGAGCATACTGTTGTTTTCCTCAGACGTCTGTCACCTTGAATGACGACCTCAATGTTTACGTTCACACCCAACAATCACCGTGCTGGATACTCGGATTTACATGAAATTTCACTAGTTGATATAAAACCCACATATTCCAATTTTGAAGTAATATGGAATAGCACGGCGGCGGCGAATGGCGATTGCCGCTCAGCAACAGGCAGTGAGGTCACGAAGGATCCGAACACTGTCGCAAAAAACACTCCTTACAGTGCTTCATAACAATTAAAAACGAACTTAGTATATGCATGTTGCACGGTGCTGAACAAGCTGGTAAAATTTCATGTGAATCCCAGTATCCACCATGGGTGTCAGCAGCCGACAGACTCATCACCGACCGCCGCGTCTAAACAGCCGCCCGTGCACGCCCAACCCGCAAGTAATTTTCTCCGACGCTCTTCCACGCACAAACCAACGCCATGCTGCAGCAGCTCCAGCTCCTCGCATCCGGCGAGAACCTGTTCAAATAGAACGAGAACGTCCCTCCGCGGCGCATCCGCCGAGGGAGCGCCAGCCTTCGCCCCCCACCCCCGGACAGGACAGGTTCTGCCAGCGGAGGCGCCGTGTTTTGGCTAATCGACGCAGACTCCCTGGAAGGTTAACGAGACAACTGACTAGTGCCGCCGCCAACCCACGAGGCGGGCTTGACGCGCAGAGGCGCCTCGGCAACACGCGAGCAATCCTTGATGGACCACTACAGAGCCAAACATTCGAAAGTCATGTACTGTAGATTCGCGGTAATCCGAGACTCCGTGCAATCCGAGGTGGCCTGATGTGCGACAAGTCACTCCACAAGCAAACAAGCGGCGTTAAAAGGCTGGCTCTTGAAGGTTTGGGAACTTTGCGTCGAAAGTCACGTGTGTGGTGGTCGGTGCCAAAGTCAGTCTTGACATTGTTGCGACCGGTTCATTCTCGTGTATTTGAAACTTTAATAGTATGTGCACATTCGTTTTACAGTGTGCTTTATTTTCTTGTGTATAAATCGAGTTATTTGTAATCAGAGGTATCATCAGCCCCAATTACCTCGGATTATCGTGACTCTACTGTACTAATCTCACGCAGTATTGTGATGTGTGTATGTCATTATTACAAGTGTTGAAATCGTTTCATTCGGTAGTGCATGTTGCTTGGCTAGACATGGTTCTGCAATATTTCAATTGTTAATTACTATTTTACTAATTCGATATTCGAAGTTTTATAGACTCTCACACGTTATTCTTGGAGATTTCAACAAATGAGTGAACGGTGCATTAAAACGAATTTAATAGAATTCTGTAGGACACGAAACTCCGGTAAACAGCCCATGAATAACTTCGATAAAACCAGATAGCTCAAAAATCTTTGACCCCGGTGAATAAGCTGGTAAGTCATGAAAACGTAATTTCAAAGGAAAGCAAAAAACCTCTTTGAATTGACGCTGTAAATCAGGGATTAATAATATTCAAACGAAATCTACACACAAATTGTTTGATTATCACCTTCGTTTTAACATAATTAATCCCTGATTTACTTCCACTGAGACCTGTTTTTAACTCTCCTGTAAAATTGGAAGTCGAAATAAACGAGGGAAATCAAGAAACGTATTACTAATTCATCGCCATATTCACCGACCATTATACTGAATTCCTTACACATACATTGAATAAATGCGCGGTTGAAAACAAATTTAAATTTAATAAATATTGGCGACCACGTTAAACGTGAGAAATCCGCAACTTGAATGCAAAGAGCAAGTGAATTAGAAAGTAAATAAACAAGTTTTCGGTTGACGTATCTTATCGAGACACGTTTCGACTTTACGACTTCCGGGCGCTTAGGCGAAACAAGGTTGCCGACCTCTGCTCCACATTACTCCGCTTTAAGTTTCTGTCGGCGATCGGCAGCAGGGCGCCCAGCGTCGGCGGCGATTTCGTGTCGCCGGCGCGTTGGCAGCCCTGACCGCACGCGGGCGGGCGCGCCATGCGGTGGCGATAAGCGCCCCCTCCCCCCCTCTAGAGCTGTTTCCGCCCGCGGCGCCGCGCCCCACTTCCCCTCCCACTCCCCTCTCGCCCCCCCCCCACTTTCCCCTCCGGCCACACGACAAGAGGCCGCCCCCGCCGGGTATAAATTGAAGGTTCTTTTTTAAACTTCTCCTTTTCCTTTTTTTTCTTCTCCCACCCATTCTCAAGGCCGGCGGGCCGGGTTAAGTGCCTTCCCGTATCGTCCATATTTTAAGTCGAACGGCCGCTCGTCTTAAGGAGAGGAATTTTTCCTCGACTGCCTCCCAGGGCATGTTAAATGGCGCTCGTGGCGGTCAGGGTTAAAGGCGAGAGCGCCGCCTGAAAGGTCACGCGGAGGCTGCCCTCCCGCAGACAAGCGCGCACTCACGCGCGGCTTGGAAACGCGCTATTTACCAAAAGTTTACTCGGCAATACATCACGGCAACTGGCATTTTTTTTAACTTGTGCTGTAATGCGAGGAAACTCTTTCTGCATCCACCTCTAGGTAGTAGAACGGGTCTCACAGAAATTGGCACATCCTTCGCACCATGCATTCGGATTTCACGTTCGACATTTCCCTTTCAGAATAAATATTCAAAAAATTACAATCCGGTTGCATACATGTGAGGAAACTCTAGCCTGTACTTCATTGCGTATCATACAGTGCGGCAGAAAAATCTTTATGCACTGCTCCAAATACGTCTCTTACTAAAAATTGCATTTATGTTGGTAGCAGCACTGGAGAAAAAATTGAAGGGGATAACACTTCCATCTATCATGATTGTGGTTGGATCGCAATTTAAGTTTTGTTTTGTTACAATCTGCACATCGTTTTATCAATATAATTTCTGATGCATGCACTCTCACCAAAAAAATACCACTGCGGAAAGGATTTCCTGGCGCGCGATGTAAGTTATATTGGAATTGTTGCAGACTCCGAATATTGACGTCATCATTACCCCCTTTTTAACATTAAACGACAGCTGTAGCAATATTTCGACTACATACTTGTACATCTGTTAGAAAACGAAAAGTTTTCTGATATAATGTAAGCTGCATCTATTTCATAATTAAAAGTCAGAACTATTGGAGGAAACGCAATTGCGCTCACAAAATCCAGTTTCTCTCCCAATTGCATTTACACTACTGGCTTTGGTATGAAAATGCAGTGAGTAATCCAAGAAAATACTTCGTTAATGTTAACAGCAGTAAAACATCACACAGAACAACAGCTTCTGCACGCCACGATAAGCATCACACAACAACGTAAACAAAACTGTTAATCGGAATCTCACCATTCATACATAGGTCGCGGGAAGGAAACTGTGCACATTTTTCTCCGCCACAAATATTGACCCTGCGGCGCGCCCGAACTTTGAGGAAGGCGCCACCGCCGTCGCCGCAGGAGATAGGGGCTTGGGAACAGAGGCCTTTTATAAGGAAGCGACCAGGCCCGCGCCAAGGCCCCCGGGCGCCGCGCCTCCCGCAGGCAGCGGCCGAGCACGAGCGGGCACAACGGCGCCGCTGTTCGGCGCGACCACTTCCTTACAAGCACCGGCGCTGTCGGCCGCTTTCCGACAAGCCAGGCATCAACGCCCGGCGCATCGCTCCGCTCCAAGCAAGCCAACGACGAAAATATAGTCACGTAGCACGGACAAGTGACAATTAACACACTGTAACACGTACACTTCAAAATTATGTGTCGTTTTCCGTCAATTTCTTCATGGGATATCGGTTCCATTTCAACGTTCATTTGCGGAACTTAAAGACAATTTGTTACATTAAAATATCAAACTGAAAAATGAAAACGACGTGGGGGACATGGAGCGATTTTCATGTCGAAATCATATTTCTCTTCTACTTACATAAAGAAGCCATTGAAGTAGGAGGCAGTCTCCTCGGTTATGACGTTTCATATGAAATGTAATTTATTTCACCAACTTATAATTGCCTATGAATTAGATTTTAAAAGCGCCAAGACGCACGCAGTTTAATCACGGCTCCATTTTATTCGTAGTGATCTTTAACTCTTAAAAAACATTTCTTTATTTATTTATTTATTAAACGTCAAAAAACTGTGGGGAGAAGTGCTATGGGGAGAAGTGAATAGTGTGCACATTTTCAAAATTCTGTGATCCCTACACTAAGTTAAAAAAATCGTACAACAACATATCTAACAAAAAACAACCAAGCCAATTGCTCTCGCCTGTTGATTTTATTCACTTCTCCCCGCGCTTTTTTTTGTTTTCAGCCGCACCGGCCCAGCGTGCAAGAGCGGGGAGGGGGGCGGGGCCCGGGGCCGTTATCGCGACGACGGCCCCCGGCGGCCGGCGTCCGCTACTGCCCTCTTCCGCCGCCATTCACCAGATTCGTCCGCCATCGCGGCGGGCGCCAGCAAGCGCTTTACGGCCTGCGATTGTTCGGCCGGTGCGCGTCCGCCCGCGAGCTCACCCACTTCCCGCAACGCCCGCGCGGATGCCACCTGCCCCCGACAACGCACCCACCGGCCGGGGTGGCTCAGAGCAGCAGCTGATGTCAGCCTGGTTCTAGTGTGCGGTGGCAACATGAATGAATGAATGAATGCCTTATTTTTACGTGGCGAGACTCAGGCCATGAGGCCTGCTCTTCTGTCTGACCACGTAAATTTCGTTACGCTCCTTGCACCTACTAGGGGAGAAAGAAGGTATTACTTGGGCGACGAAACAGGCAATTTTAATTTAGCTCAGAGGCTTCATTTAGGCTTGAGGATCTTTTACATGCCGTAAATCTACTAACATGGGACAGCCGGCTTTACTTCCCCTCCGAACGAAGGTGCACGAAGGATTTTTTCGCCCTTCAAAATCCAAATCCAGCGAACTTGGGTATAACAGCCCGATACGCTAACCGTTACACCATCGCCGCCGCTTAGATGTGCGACATTAGCCAGATAGCTTTGTTGAATTCAACTGGAGAATTCTAGCTGTCGGCTGCTCTGATCGGTAGTTTCCCGTGGTTTCTCCGATCATCACCAGACGAATGCTGGAACCGTACTCAAATAAACTGGACATGGACCAAGCGTGATCATTCCTTCCTCTTCCTTTTCCTATCCTCATCCCTTACTTACATGTACTACACTGCCACACTTGTCGGGAGCTTAGAGCTTGTCCCGGATGGGAGATACCCCGTTGGGGAAAACCTCGCATGCCTACGTATGTCTGCGCCGGATCTCTACGTCCAGCGGGGGAAGGTCACAGTCACCTCCCGCGAAAAAATACACTACACTAACGGGTCTAATGACCTTAGCACTTGACGCGCCCGAGTATGAGTTTCCCTTACTCTGTATTTATTTGAACAGAACTAACTGAAGGGCTACAGATACCATTAACGCAAGCCGATGAAAAAGATACCAATTCTGAAAGTACTTCACACAGTTGAGGTGGCACGTATTATTTGCAAAAATATGAGTGGTGCACTGCGTCGCACAAACGCCACGTTCTATTTTCAGGCTTCGCTGGACTTGGCTTGCAAGCGAGCGAAGCACTGCTTCCGATGGTATTTTAAGAAGGAAAAATAACGCGATATTTGCTACAAGACACTCACCATTTACACACTGCTTGAAATGTACGTGTACAAATGTACAATGGCAGAGACTGCCGTCATTTGAGTCACTGATTATATTACGTTGGTTTATTTGTGACGCACTGGCGTCCGGTTAAGCCTCTACTTCAAAGCACAAGTGCTGACATTTCCATGTAAAGTGAAGAACAATGGATTACAAATTTAAATCATTGCTGGTTCTTCCAAATTTTAATATTCAAATACACACAACTGTCTTCAGTAATCCAGCCATAAAAACGTAATGAATGAAATCTAACATTGAATTCGTTAATACGACTACGTCCTTCTGCATAGAATAAAACTCTCCATTTTATCGTCATTATAAGAACGTCAGCGAGGAGCAAACATTGAAGTGATACAATGTCCATTTGGCAACAAGTGAGGTGTTTTGCTCTATTTACCTATAATTTTATTTTCAGGGGAAAAAAACCTAAAATGTCTTACAATTCATTAAGTAGCGCTCTATCCGTTGAGTTAAATGCGGTATTGAAAAGAGTAAAACTGATGGTACATTTTTCATGTTTACTGGAAAAGGCGAAGTGGGCGTGGCTCCTCAAGTGACGACGAGAGGGGTGGGGGAAGCGAGTGGCCGGGTCGAGAGGGCAGTGGGGCGGCGGGCAGGCACTCATCGGCAGCCCACTAGAGCCAGAGGGGCCCCGGAAAAACACCAGCCGCCACGCCAGGCGTATTTTAAGACGGCCTCTGGCGCCGGCGCCGCTAGAGAGGGGGGCGTGGCGTGGCGTGGCGGGGCCCCTCCCGCGCTAATCGGCGCCTGACGGCCTGGGAATCCCCGCTGTGCAGGCGCCGCCCATTAGACCCAAGCGACAGGGAAAGCGGCGCTGTCACTCCGCGTCGAAACATCTCCGACTGCCCGGATGGCTTCCTCTGGCCGCTTCCCACTACAGATGCCGCTGGAAAGTTCACCGGCGGGGAATATTGTCCGCTGGCGTGTGTTGGTAATTCTTCCGTGTCTCTCGACTTTCGACACATATAGCGAGTCTGATGATGACGGCAAAGTCGTCGATAGCCGGCTATCTCAATAAGTCTAATAAGTTGACAAAGATGACTTCGGTTATTTCACCATTTCATTATGTCAAAAAACCTCATTAGGACTCCCTCAATTCTTGAGAAATCTGAAGATCCGTAATCCAAATTACGTAGATGTGAAGACGTGCCGGAAGAGGGACCAAGCCTAATATTCATAGTATCATTCATTCATTTATTCAGCTTATTTTTCAAATACAGCTATTCGAACTACATCCCCTTTTTGTCTCCACATCCACCACCATGTATTTCTCATCCTTTATTACCTCAGCTTTCCTTCTTTTTCACATCTTCCTGTTTCATCTCCATCTATTATACAATCTTTTTAGTATAACCTACCTTCTATCATTTCCTCATCCATTCACTATTCTTTCCTCCCTTTCTCGTCTCCCTCCGGGTTCGTCGAGGAACAGGTTGAAAGCCTAATACTACTCGCACATTTCTGCGCGAGTTGAAGCCTTTTCTAGTTCGCTAATTTCTGCCCAATCAAAGGCGCGGTGAAGGCGGATAACGTCCCTGCATCGACGACTGCCCGACCTCACTCCCCACATCGAATGGCCGGGGACAAACGGCCCATTGAACTCCGCCCAGCCATTGGACCCCCGACTCACTGATTAGGAGGCAACGTCGCGCCAATGTCTACGACGAAAAAGCTTAATATAATGAAGGGCTCTGTATTCTATATGAGAAAACCACCTCCTTGTAATACCCGTAATATCGAAGAACCTCCGTATTCACTTGAACGAAATGGCCACCAACCTAGTTAAGAACACATTCCAGAAATATTCTTCCTCCTCTTGTAAAACGTAATGAGTGCAAGTTTTTGTTTTCCGCGGAGAACAGAGTCCAGAATTATTTCTGATACACCCAGGCTTCGGTTTATTAAGTTGGCAATATCCGTAATCCAGAACCCATCAGAAAAGGCTTCGTCCTTCACTAGAGTAAGGACAATTCTTCATTTCCTAATTTTCTAAAATCCCCAATTCTATCACTTGTTCAGTATTGGAACACTGCCTTCAATTCCAACTTTCTTAATCGTATTTTCGCAGGAGCCATAAAACACAAGAGGGAACAAATATTCACCACAAATGAATGTCAGCTGTAACGAGTTCGAACAATAAAATTACATTCATACTAAACACAAATTGTAAAGATTGGCATAAAATATCGATCTCACTGTTTTCTCATGTACATTTCATCAATCTAAATTGACGAGTATACCTCATCCATATATTTTAGAACAGAAATCAGGAATGGCAAAGGCCTGCCATTCGAAACACGAATTCCTCAAATACCGCAACTGCAACTCAACCATAGTATGAAGGGCTCGGTGGAAAACCATGGAAACCCTCGAGTTATAGTTTTTTATATTTTTATGACCTTCAGATTTTCATCTCTTGCCCTTGCATTGTGATTCTCGGTCTAAATAATGACACTTGTTAGTTGTCCCCTGACTCTTGTCACCTTTATAAGGCTTATTTAAACCCCTTACAGCAAAAATTTTCACTTGCTTATACTATCTCGCGAACGTTACCATGTTTTCACACCCGAACCCTTCAAATCAGCCTCGCCTGGTAGGGCTCCCGCTGGCGGTGGTCGCCGCGGTCCGGGTTTCAAACGCACGAAAAAAGAACATACGGGACTCCCCCTCCGCCGCAGGGAAAGGGCGTGGGCGTAGGCGTGGGCGAGGGTGTGGGCGAGGGTGTGGGCGAGGGTGTGGGCGAGGGTGTGGGCGAGGGTGTGGGCGAGAGCGAGGGCGAGGGCGAGGGCGAGGGCGAGGGCGAGGGCGAGGGCGAGGGCGAGGGCAAGGGCAAGGGCGAGGGCAAGGGCGAGGGCAAGGGCACGGACGAGAGCGAGAGCGAGAGCGCGGGCGTGAGCGTGGGCGTGGGCGAGAGCGAGAGCGATGGCGGGGGCGAGGGCGAGGGCGAGGGCGAGGGCGAGGGCGCGCGTCAGCCAGGGCCCACGCGCCGCGTGGTCGGCCGCTGGCGCGCGCGCCATCTGGCGCCCTCCGCCGCCCGCCATTCGGCCACCTGGCAGCGCAGCGCCCACGCCAACGCCAGCAGCCAACGAGCGGGTATTCGCGCCCACAAAACATCAGCGTTTCAGAAAATCATCGAAACTTATCAGATTAAATACAAAACCAATGGCGCATTTATCGTTTTTAAAGGAATATCGATGTTTCGGAAACGTCGACACTTATGTACCATCTTTAATTGGTCATTGATCCACCCCTTCCATCCGAAAGTGAGACTATTAGAATGTAGAATATCCTCCTCTTCCTCTTTCGATCCTTGGCCTTTGGCTAGTTTGATTTGGACGAAGTTCAGTTTACTGATAGGAAAAGTTTTATTCATTACTGATGTGAGTTTGTTATTTCATCAAAAAATAAAATATGGACACCAAAAATCGAGCGAAAAATATGTAATGTAAAATTCTTTCGATTCAATTAATTGATATTTAAAACATCAACATTTTTAATCACTTCGATGTGTGGAAAACACCCACGTCGATATCCCACAGTCAGACGCTTTGGCAAATGTACTTTTAGGAAGTCAACAAGCAAAGGACCCAATTGCTACAAGGTGGAGGAAGATTCACGGCGTCTGCCAAATCCGGCGCCCTGGTGTCACGAGAAATGAAACTATACACTTCCTTAGTCTATGCTGGTGTCACCTCTACCTCCTTCTCCAACCATTCAGATCTTCGCTCTTTAATGCCAAAGCAGAATCTAAAGAAAATATTTCTATTTAATTACCTATTAAACTACTCTATGTTATCACAGTACATATTGAACTGCATTGCATTAGATTTTTGAAGCATTTCAATCTCTTGAGCGTTGCAACACGACACACGCTATAGAAGAGCAATGACATGAAACAATGTGTAAGATTGTTCTGTGGGATTTACTGTTTATTCGTTTTGCGAACCCTCTCTCCCCATGAAGAGATGTAGAACGCATCAAAGTTATAGCGGAGTTCGAGTACGAAAATAGATTTTACAAAGAACTTGATGTACTCTGGAATTTTAGAAGTGTTGAAAATTTCGCCTTCTGAAGTCTACTAAATGAACAGAAAGTTATCTGAAACTTCATTATGAAATAGTGATAAAATTCTTGAGTTACTTATTCTCAAGAATTTCACAAAATTGCTTCCTTGTCACATTAACGATAATACGCAGCGCTTATTTAAACAAGATTGAGAGAAATCCAGGAACAAAACAGTACTGTTCATATAAAAACTTAATTGGATATGGTTTCCTTCTCAGAAAAAAAAAAAAACAACATATCTTCTATCTTTTACGACACAAGTTTGGAGCAAATTGGCAAGGTCACACAACAAGATCACAAACACTGCGTTATCAATACCGCTTATTTATAACCAAGCAAGTCAAAACAACTAGAGACACTGCTTCTCAAGAAATTATTTCCACGTAGTGTAAAGAAGCAATACTCAGACGTCTAATAGACTAGTCAGTAAATGACGTCAGAACACACAGATTTTTCTCTCCATAATTACTTTTATCACTGACATATTCTACACATAAAATTAAAAAAACGCGTTCCCCAGCTTACTGGAAAATACACGCGATGATTACAGCAAAATTAAACATAACGTAACATGGCAATTAGGTTGTATTAGTAGTTAATGAAGCCAACCATTACGCAATTCTCCATTCATCACCCCTGAAGCCCTGACAACCTTTCGCAGTTCGAAACTAATTCCAGGCACTCCATCGTACACCGACCGCATACTTTCAATAGTGCTCGGCGCGCCTCAACGAGGCGAAGAGGGAACGCTTGCGCAATAAACGCGGGTCTAATGAAGCTCTCGGCAACGCGCATGAAAAGGAGAGACGAATTTCAATTTCAAAGCACCTGTCGAGACTCCGTTTCGACTCGACCTCCGCGAACGCCCGCCCACGCGAACGAGAAAGCAGTCGTCTCCTTATCTCGCCGTCAGACGGCGCGCGGCGTCTCGAGAAATCCCAGAGATTTTATTATTTTTTTTTTATTTTTCTTCTTTCTTTTCCACGTCCTTCCGTGCAGCTCCCGCCACGCGATCAGCGCATGCCGGATCCCGCCGCGAGAACGCGCAGAGAGACGACGGGGGCGGGCACCCATTACCAATTTCACATCCAATTAGTGCGCGGGGTGGCGAGACAAAGCCGAGGAAAACAATGGCGACCCGCCTCGTATCAGAGGCGGCCCACGCACACACACACGCGCGCGCTAGCGCGGGCGTGCGTACAAGTCGCTGCGCGAGGTGATAAATCTGAGCGCACGCGGCGGCGGCGGCTGCGGCCGCGACGGAGAGGCGGCGCGGCGGCGGCGACATGAATTATGCATGAAGGAGCGCGCGCGGAGCGGGGCGGGGCGGGGCGGGGCGGGGCGGGGCGGCGCGGCGCGGAGCGGGGCAAGGCGGGCAATCGCGGCGCAGGGCGGAGAGCACGAGACCGTATCTTGCCGAGCAGGCGCGGGATCACGGAGCCGGTTCTGTAAGCGTGTTCGGAGCGGGTGGGCGTTCCCACCAGCGGTGCTCTTGACCTCTCAATTGCCGGCGGCGGCGGTGGCGGTGACAGGGCGCCATCTTGCCTGCCACGCCGTGGCCGCGGGGGAGGGGCAGAAGGGCGCCCCGCCCCCGCGACCCACTTCTCGAGCGGCCGTGCGCTTCCTCTGCAGCCCCTCCCCGCCCCGCTCGCCTTTCACTACCCACCGCATGCAACCGCCGCGCCGCGCCTAACAGAGTCGACACCGCTCCTCTCGAAGCCGCCTCGAACCGTAAATAGAAGCGCTTCTCGGAAACATTAAATTTTAACATTCACGCCGATGTGTTCGAATGGCAACCCACCAACTCAGCAAATAGTACGATGCACGTCAAGCGAAAGTATGTGACTAACGTCTGCAGGTGGAATGATACTCTGAAATAGACTTCATTAACATTGCTCAATTGCGTGTCAGATGCTTTGTCAACAAACTTAGGCACTCAATTTTTTGTTTTTTTGTTTAGAAGATATTCCGCGGAGTATAGTTATTTTAACAACGAACTCTCTGAATCTCATCTATTACAAAATTGGATCAATTAGTCTGTGCAATAGTGATGTCTGTTCTATAATCGATTTTCTTCGCCAGTTTCCCAGTAATTTGTCCCTTTTCATATACAAATATTCCTTTCAAATAGCGAATGACGTTAAGTCTCAGGAGGAATCTCACAATTGCCAGTAAAGGCCTCCGTTAGACTACGGTTTGATGCAGTTATAACCTATATCCACAGCAATCAACAATCGTATTTACAGACGCTTTACAGCATTGCTTTTCGAATCCTGTACAGCAGACAATTTTTTTGAGGCAGCAAAATCAATGATTAAAACTCCTTTTCAGAAGAATTGTACGCAGAAGTATTTTTCTTCTCCGCCACTACATTTTTACCCATTGAATTCTAAACCCACTTTTTCTCTCAGCTTACGGAAACCCATTCAGACTTTCATTCGTCATTGAACATCACTGCTCCTCGAAGGCCCGCCAGCCGGAGCGGTCGCAACGCTCTGCGCGGCGGGGCTGATGAGGCAAAAGCCTTCCGGGGTGTGGGGGAAGGGGAGGGGAAGGGTGGAAGGGGAAGGGCGAGAGGCGCCGTGCGCCGCGCACACAAAGCCCTCATTTCCGGCCAACTATCGCCCACTGCCCCGCCCGCTCGCCTGCAGCGGCGAAGGCCGTTATTGATTCCGCGACGGGGCGGGGCTCTCGCCCTCCCCGCGCCCCGGCTCCCCCCTCTCCCCGCCGCCGGAATTTCATTACCGCCCCTTCCTCGTCCCTCCTCTCCCCCACCCCCGCAAAAGCGGCAGAGAGGAGAAAGAGAGAGGGAGAGGCGCTCGCCGAAAAAAATTCGCCCTCGCCGCCCCACTAAATTAGAAGCTCTGGAACGCCGCGTTAATTTTTTTCGAAAAAAAAAGAAGAAAAATATCAGAGCGTGTATTAACTTTTCAAACACTTCATTCTGTACCGCGGCCCGATGTTCAGGAGCGCATAAAATGCAGGCAGTTATGCCTCGTTATTTAGTTCGGCACGAAGATAATTAATGCAGTACGTACATGGTCCCCTTACGGGCCATGAAAACTAGTAGAATTGATGATGTGCACATCAAATTTACACGTAGGTACACGGCTAATGGCACTCTTACAAGTGACGGAGTAGAGGTATAGTATAAGAAGAGTAGCATAAGCTATGCAATCGTGTTGATAGTTCGCGCAGGTTTCAATACATTAATTATCTAGCTGCTTAGGGAATTAAACACGGCAATATGTGCTATGCAAGAATATTTGAATTATTGGCGCTTCAATGATTTCATTACCTTTATTACAACTCTTTTTTGAAAAACATTGATCGAAGACTATTGCGAAGCAGAACAAAAACAGGACAATTCTGCCGGCGTCTGACACGTCAACATTGCTTCAACGCTGTAAAAAACCTGGGAGCAGTAAGAACTGGCATGCCCTGGCACGCCCGAGACCTTTACCACTCTGACCGCATGTAGCTTAGTATCGCAGTAGCAAGAAGGACTGGCGACGGAAAAACGAGAAGAAAAAAATGAATGGCAAGCAAAAAACAGGATATTAAAGGCCGTTTACGAAAGCACGCGTGTTATTTCAACTGCCACAGCAGATAGGAAAGAAAGAGT
Organism: Teleogryllus occipitalis; assembly: GCA_011170035.1. Classification (NCBI taxonomy): domain Eukaryota; kingdom Metazoa; phylum Arthropoda; class Insecta; order Orthoptera; family Gryllidae; genus Teleogryllus; species Teleogryllus occipitalis. Next base: position 203,717 of record BLKR01000071.1, on the reverse strand, counting down.
CGAAGCAATTTGTAACAGACTCGCCGTTCAACACTCTACCACTCTTAACGTAACATTTTATGAACGATTTCGCTAAACAATAAAGCAAAACATCGTGGGCGCATAAAAGAACGTTTGTTTGGAAGTAACAGTTTGTAGTTTGAATCATTCCTGGAACACAAAACGATGTTGTGGATAGTCCATTTAGATGGTTTGACAATAACCTTCAGTTGACATTTACGAACGCATGTATATAACAATCTCTGACGCAGAAGTTGAATACATAATTTTTTTGAGCGTACATGCTATGACGACGGAGAAGATCGTTTACAGTAAGCGAAATGCACATTTCATCAACGAATCCATAGAATTCCTACAGAGCCTAACGATTTGTTCGATTATGAAATCCCCAGAACACCTGGAAAGGTAGCAGATGACTCGGCTCAAATACTAGTAGCCTGTAACAGCAAAAATGCTGCCGAACAAAAGCACCCAAAATGATTTTCCAGAAAGTTGTACGTACATTGCCCAAGAACAAAATACTATTGTTTAACAACAATAAATTAAATATTTTAACAAAACCCGTCTTTAAGTGTATTATAATACACCGTATAATATAAAAACAGTACAGCAGTTCCTTACATAGCAAGAACATGAAACAAGTCGCTGTTCCATACCACAACACGTGAACCACAAATATTTAACGAGTGGTGGCCCCTTGGAGCCTTGCCGTTGCATGACTTCAGCTGTCTCCCAAACAGTGACACACTTGGTACGAGAATACAGTTGATACGCACAGCATGAGAAGAGGTGAAAAATAATCATAAAATATTTGCATTTTAAGCCAAAAACGAAAATGTTTTCATTCATTTTGTATTTTTACATTTTGAAAGGAATGTTCCCTCTGGCGGACTTTTTCTTTACCTAGTATCTTTTAAGATTTTAAAAAACGAATTTCTAACAGACTCCCATGATATTGAACTATGTTCACATATTGTGTTACTTTAGGAAATGTTAGTATCATGTAACTCATTTAAATTTTGATATTTTAAATAAAAATTTTAATTACTCATGTAACTCATTTAAATTAAGCATTTAAAAATAATTGCATTTGGAAACGGATATTCATAACTCTTGCAGGATGTTCATTCGAGAAATGGAAAAAAAATGTCGCGAGTTGCATCTGAAAAAAACCTGGTTGTTCTATTGAGATTCCACTCATCGTTTACAGACATTTGAAAAATATACTATTTCTTCATTGGCACTGACTTTTCTATCCATAGGGGGGAGAGGAAGAGTGGGCTAAGGAAATTTGCACATTTGGTATTACAACGTTCAGAAAATACTGCATATACACTTAATCACCAAGATCCCCAACACTCCTCACTTAAAAAGTAGGCACTCGTTCAAAAGCAGTCACCGCACAGTGCTCCAGATCAATAAAATAGCATATTATATAGTATTTTATAATACGAGGACTGTGAACTATATTGGGCAAACACAGCTTGAATCAGTCGCTTACTTATTTCAATGACACCACGGTGCGGTTAGCGATTAAAGACGGTGCAGCCCCTTGGCCAGAGTGACGCGGCAGAGCCGGCAGCCTGCTGTTCCTGGAAGTCGCCGCTTTGCGGGCGGCCCGCTCCAACCAGCGGCAGAGCGTTCCAACGGGAAACAAAAGATGGAGCCGGCGAGGAAAGGCGAGCGGGGGCGGGGCGGGGCGGGGAGGGGCATGAAAGGAGTGAGGGCCGCGGGTGGGGGGGGGGGGGCGACCGTTCCACCTGGGCGCGGAGCAATTAAGAGACCGCCCCCCCCGCCCCCGTCGCTTTATGTCCTCGCCGCTCGACGTCTGTCCGCCCCCCTCTCCCCACCCCACCGCACCCGCACGCGTCGCGTTGCGCAGATGGCGAACAATGGACGCGGGGAAGCACTAATCGGCGCTGTAAAACTCTTTATTGTGGGATTGTTATCGATTCTCTCGGCGAGAGTGCGGCTGTAGCGAGGAGAAAGTTTCTTGCGGGTTGAAGAAAGCGAAAAAAAGAAAAGAAAGAAAAAAACAAGTGCCACCGTGGCTACCGTCCGCAATCTTTCCCGCACGGCGCGTGGACGTAAATCGCTTCGCGCGATTCAGCCGAAGCAAGCGCAAGAAAGTAGTAGTTACGCACAACAGAGGAGTGACTAACGCTAAGAAGGGGACCAGATTGAGTCGGGAAACAAATGAACGATACGTAAGACGACGGCATTGCAAGAGATAGAATTGAGCCACTTACAAGTGAGTCCTTATTGACGAACTCATTGACGAATTCAGGGCATAGACATAGCCAGCAGTTACGTTACCAGAAATATCTGTTAAAGCAGTCCCTTCTTTACAGTATCTTTCTTTTTTTTTCGAGTGCCATGTTTGACAATCACTTTACTCCAATTGCCACTGACATGGTGACGTAACATGTTTCACAGTCTAAGTAGTATTCCAATGAATGCTTTAAAAGAAATTACTGCGAAAGGAAATGTAGAGGTTCTTCAGGAGAGTTAATGAAATAAGATAGGAAACTTCATAAAGCACTGAAATAGGTATTCAAGGGGGTTATTAAAAATGTTTAACAATTAACATTAAGAAATTCATTATTCAAGGAGAGCCGACCAAGTTTTTCTCTAATTCCTTATCAAAATAACTCCATCACCGGTAACTGGTCTAATTCCGCTGGGTGTCAGCTGACCCGGGAAAAACATTGTTCTCAATAAAATAATAATAAAAACTAATATCCCCCGTAAACAATGGCTAAATGGTACTAAAAAAGTTTATATTAAAGATAATTTTGAAGACCAGCGATTTGAGCAGTCTCATAAAGACGCCTAAGACAATTTCTGGATCCGCGCTCATTTCGAGCTGAAGTTATTATTTCCTCCCTATCGTAAGTAAAATACTGTACCGGCCGCCCTCATCCAATCTAGCGTAAGCAGGGAGGGGAAGGGGTGGAAGGAGGGCAGATTCCGCGGCGTAGGTCGTGAGCGGCGGCGTGGCGTGCGTAGGCGGGGAGGGGAGGGGAGGGGAGGGGAGGGGAGGGGAAGGAGGAGGGCGCGCGCCGCAGAGCCGAGACATCTGTTCACGCGTCGGCGCGGGCGCACACGTGTCGCATATGGCACGCAGACGCGCAACCGCCCCCTCCCACCCCCCCGACCCGCCGCGCCAGGGCGGTGCTTGGCCCGACGCTCCACTGGGCGCTGGCTTCTGCACCACGCCATCAACTCCGCTCAGCGGAGCTGCGACCGAAGGTACAATTCAAGGGGCGTGGGCAAGAACATGGAATTGGTTTAGTGGTGTGTTGTAGTTGACATTTACATAATTGAAATGATTGAAGGCGTTGTCATTGTCAACAATACTATTTATTTCAATAAGAGCAGCTTTCGATGGCTTAGCCATCATCATCATCATGATGTTTTCTGCTGTATGTTTTCTGCTGTCTGGTAGTCGTTTTTGTGACTTCCAGACAGCAGAAAACTGATGATGGCTAAGCCATCGAAAGCTGCTTTTACTTAAATAAATAGTATTGTTGACAATGACAACGCCATCAATCATTTCAAGAACATGGAAACCCACATGAGGCTTGTTTGGCACAAACAGCGATGCTCCCGTTAACAAGAAACAAAGCTAAAATTCAATTTTGTTTACACCTTGGTTTTAAGAATCTCTTGGCTTCATTCTCTCAAGAAATATATCCCCAGACCAAAATTTTCGATGCACCAAAGATTTCTCGTTCATAACTTTTCTCATTTGAACATTTTTTTGTAAAAACAGCGCTTCAATTGAAGAGCGTATTTCCAAAGAGATTAATCTCCGTGTCACACAGTTTTTCAGGGGGAGTATTCACATTCAGCCTTATAGTTCAAAATAAGACAATAGTTTTCGTATATCGTTTATCATAGGAGAAACGCAGTTTTTAACAGTATTTGGCAGTGAGATGGAGAAGGGTGTGTACTGATACATACAACTAGAAAACACATGGGAATAGAAATACCTCACTTTGGAAATAAACTCTTCAATTACTCTCACCACAAACTTCATGGCTGACATCGAGACACTTTTGTAGGGAGCTGTCTGGGAACGTTTGTAAAAAGCAATAAAAACATAAGAGCGAAGGAAAACGATCATATTATCATGTTTCTCTTACTGTAGCATCTGTTTATTATTATTATTATTATTATTATTATTATTATTATTATTATTATTATTATATTATTTTCGTAATTTAGGTAACGTTTTCCTTCTATTAAAATGCTTTCCAATTCACGCTCAGTTGAAAAATAAATCCATCACTAGTTGGACCGCAGTCTAGCGTACCACGCAACGTGCGTATTAAAAGGATAAGAGCCTTATATATTATTGATTCTCCGTGAGAAATTATAGTGCATTCCTAAAAGAAACATTTTTTGTTGACATAACATTATTTCAGAAAGTCTGCACAATCAAATGACGTTCTTCGTTGACGCATTAACTGAATCTTTGAATCTTCCTTCCCTTTTCCCTCTCTTATAAGCAGGCTATTGTCGCTAATTCGTCACGCGCGTGACGAACTGATAACGTACTGTCTATTGAAACTGCAAGTAAACAAGCAAAAACTGTTGAAACTCAAGGGCACCCATAAAACATAGGTTATGTCCATCGCATCGACAAAGCATTTACCGATCAACCAACTCACGATGCATTCCTCGTTGGCAAATCGTGAGAAGAACGTTTACCATATATTACATAATTTCCTGCAGCCCCCAAGATTACATCGTAAAGTTTGAGCAACTGAAGCAAGAAATACAAGTTTTCTTTGCACATTATTTCTTATGCTTCGCATATTATTTTCTTATGTTGCCAAGTAAAGATGTTTAGAATAGAACGTCTGCAGACGCAATAACAAATTAAGAACCCACGTGATCACCATAAAATCTGGTGCTATTGGTACATCAGGGGTTTCAACTGGGTAGTTTTCGCAGCTTCAGTGACGGAGGTTACAACGGGACGCAAAGATCTGCACATTTGAGCAGGCAGATGATGCTGCGCGCAAGCTGCTTCGGAACTCCAGATCTGCACAGGCAGAAGGATGAAACATCCCTGGGCGCGACGCGCGCTAGGAATGTACAACGTTCGTGATTAAGGAAAAAGCTATAGGAGCTGAATTGCAAAGGCACTGTCAGATTCATCCAAATCCACTTTCAATGACTAAAATCAACCAACACTGATTACGAAGATGTTATATTAAATAAAAATTATTTTGTTAAATATAAGGACAGGATATAATAAAACTACGACCAATAAGAGAGGACAACACTAAAGAGATAGGACCGAGCTGTCAGCTCCCGAGGCAGAGGTATGGAAGGTTCCCATACAGGAGCGCGGCGCGCACGTACGTGCGATTTCTGGGAATATACATGGCCTAATCTTCGATACACAGGCTCTTGGATTCCGAAATGCAGTGTGTCAAACTATAACAGAGAAACAAAATTCGATTCCTTCATGAGACGTGGCTACTAGAGACAAGAATCGCAAATAGCACAAAATTTCCCCTCGTGACCTCTTCAGATCTCTCTCTAGATTAGCTTCACAGTTCCCTAGAGGACGGAGTTTTGAGAATTTTTTGAAATGAAAAAAAAATTCAATTTAATATTAAAGAAATAATATTGTGTTTCACTATTCGTTATAATCAATTATTAATATGGGAGTTTGATTTCGTCCCGCCACTTTTCACATACCAGCTTAAATAGCCAAAAGAACCTCTAGAACTCAATTCCGTTATGAACACGATAATTTGTGTAATGTACTTCGGGACTTGCATCTTAGCAAATTTAAAAACATGAAATTATATTCCACATCCAAAACGCTTTTTGCCAATAGTTAACGAAGATAAAAAAGGTATAGTTGTAAATATAATAAAAAAATTAGAATGTCATACAAATACTTTAGTTAGATAAGTGTTAATAAAAGTTGTTAGGCGTGCGTCACGAAGGGCGAGGCGGGAAGGGGCGGGGTAGGGCGGGGAGGGGCGGGAAGGGGCCGGGCGGGGCGGAGCGGGGCCGGGCGGAGGGGGCGGGGCCGGGCCGGGCGGGGCGGGGCGACGGGGCAGCTCGCAGTAGCGACGTGCCAAAGCGGCAGCTGCGCACACACGTTTGATAGCGACGGCATCTCCCTGCAGCGTGATGCACAGCCGCCGAGTCCTATTGACAGAACGCCGCGCCACACACTTGCGCGAAGCGTTTGCGTGACCCCCCCCCATGTGCGAACGCGAGGCCCTTGTTTTTTGTGGCTCGCCCCAGTTGGCAAGTGAATGAAAAAGAGGTTCGTCACCTGCGCACTTATTCGGTCCACTGAGCGCATTCGTCCTCATAAAGCCGACGGCCGTCGCTGTTTATCGTTTGGGTTTCGTCACAAGCTTCCGAACGATCGGCAAAACGAAAAACAAATGTTTAGTCAACTGATTAAACGAACATCCAATCCATAGTTTCCTCGAGACGTCCAAGAGCGCAGATTTGATAAAATGGGGATTCGGTATGTGCGGAATATGAAAATAGTAATTTCGAATAGAAATATGTTCCTAGGATGCCTGAAACACTAAATATAAAATTATCTCCAACGAAGAACTCAATGGTGTAAAATGTTCAGTTCACTAAAATATACGATAATTTATTATACCAAATGAAAGAAAATATGCTAGTGTAATTGTTGTCTCTAAATTATTTTGCTTCATTTTCTTCAACGTCTCCGTTTTCCCGCTCCTCAGTCACTCCTTATTCCCATTTCCCCAACTGCTCTCACATAATGACCATTTCATACCAAGCCATCGAAAAGTATATTCTGAAATGTGCTTGGTTGTACCATAGCACACATTACATATTTTTACATGAACATGCATATTGTATTATTATTTATAAAAAAAACAATGAGAGCTATAACTGCATTGGTCTCCGTTGTTAATATATTGGCGTATTTTCATTTCATTACTGTTTGGTTGACCTCATATCACATTTATTTATTTATTTATTTATTTATTTTACGTCAAAAAACAGTTAAAAACTGCGTATGACGTGCTATGGGGAAAAGTGAATTGTGTGCACATTTTCAAAATTCTGTGATCCCTACACTAAGTCATATACTACTTAAATTTTGAAATTTTGAAAGGGAGAAAAACAAAACAAAAAACTCCCATGTAATAAAATCTATTTTCAAGGATAAACAAGCAATAAATTTTGAATTTTGAAAGGGAGAAAAAAAACAAAAAAACTCCCATGTAAAAAAATCTATTTTCAAGGGTAAATAAGCAATAAATTTTGAATTTTTGCAAGGGAGAAAAAACAACAAAAAAAACTCCCATGTAATAATATCTATTTTCAAAGATAAATAAGCAATAAATTTTGGCTCTTATTACTTCCTGCCGCGACAACATGGAAACGATAATTTATTTGAATAATTGTATTTCCCACTGAATTCTAGAAGACGTGCACAGAAAATGAAGTTACATTTATGTCCAGAAGCAAAACAAGGGGCCATCTCAGCATTTGCTCAATGGATCAGGGAAACTGGACGAAAAACCTGATCGAGATGGGGGTCATTGACCCGGAAGCTGTAGTACAATAGTTGTTACAGGTTGTTTATACTTATTTATACAGTCCAAATGGTAAATAATGCATTATGTATCATTGTTAAAATTAATGTTACTTTTCTTGTGATGCTCAGTATAGTCTCTAATTGTATAGAAACAGTTATGCAGCAGAAACGATTTCACTTGGGATTTAAACTTTTCTATTGAATTTAATCGTTTAATGTCATCTGGCAAAGTGTTGTAAAATAATGTACATGTATTGTATGTGAATTTTTTGTAATGAGCTGTTGATACTGTCACCTGATGAATATGATTTCTACGTCGAGTGTTATAGTAATAGACTTCGGCATTTTCTGAAAATATATTCCCGCCCTTAAGCAAGTCATTTTTTACAAAAACCACTGATTCGTAAATAAAAAGACACGGTAATGGTAGAATTCCTAGATTAATGAAGAGAGGCTTACATGAATCACGTGGGTGGGATTTGGTTATTATTCGTACAATTCGTTTTTGTAATCTAAAAGTCTGGGAACTATAAGATGTATTTCCCCAGAATATTATGCCATATCTCAGGCGGGAATGAACATTCGCGAAGTATACACAACGAGCAGTATGAAGGCTGACTGCATTTGCAAGAATTCTGAACGCGTAGCATAATGAACTTAATTTTGTGTTCAATTCATTTAAATGGACGTTCCATTTAAGGTTTGACTGAATTGAGAGACCTAAAAATTTTGTTGCCTTAACATCAGTCAATGGTACACTGTTCATTTTCAATGGAGCACAGTATTGTTTATTTGATATGGAAAACTGCATTAAAACCGTTTTCTTTTCGTTTACTATTAATTTGTTATTTCGGAACCAATTTGAAACATCTGATATTGTACTATTTACGGTTTCTTTATTGCAAAGGATGTTCGTATCATCCGCAAAGAGAACCGTTCTTCCGTTTCGAATCGTCGAGGGCATATCGTTTACGTAAAGTAGGAACAGAATAGGGCCTAAAATCGATCCTTGAGGAACTCCACATGCAATGGGCAAAGAGTCGGAAAGGTGCGTACGTAATGTTCCATCATTCCAGAAAGGTATTTCAACTCTCTGAGATCGTTGTTTAAGGTACGAACATAACCAATCTAGAGCAATACCACGGATTCCATATGAAGGTAATTTGGAAAGTAAAATGTCATGATCAATGACGTCAAAAGCTTTTGAGAGATCTAAAAATAATCCAATAGGTGCCTTGTTTTGATCCAATGATGAGGCGACATCTTTAAGAAAAGAAAATATAGCTGTTTCCGTTGATTTTGATTTTCTAAATCCATGTTGGCAATCTGAAAGCGCGTCGTGTTTAGTGAGAAAGGTTTCCATTCGTACGTAAAAAAGTCTCTCTAATATTTTTGAAAAAACTGATAGAAGAGAAATGGGCCGATAATTTTGAATTTCATTTTTGTTGCCTTTTTTGAAGAGCGGCTTAATTTTAGCTGTTTTGAAAATATCTGGAAACGTTCCAGTGCATAAAGATGCATTAAATATGTGAGTTAACGGGTGTATAATGGCATACGCACAAGTCTTTTAACAAAGAATCCGGGAATTCATCTAAACCGGACGATATTTATTTTTTAGTTTACCGATTATTTTGAGAATTTCATAGGAAGAAGTTTCGGAAACGAACATTGTGTCTAAAATTTTGGGTGAACTGTCTGTTTTTGAATTTTGTGGCTGAAGACTCTTAGTGAGATCGGCAGCAATTCTCGAAAAGTATTGGTTAAAGAGATTAGCCACTGTTGCCGGATCGTTCACATTTATATCGTTATATTTTAAAACAACATTCTCTACGGGGTTTCTAGTTGATTTGGTAGTATTGTTTATTATATTCCACATTGCTTTTGTTTTATTATTTGAGTTCAAAATATCCTGATCGTTTTCATGATTTTAGCCTGCCTTATGACTTTTCGTAACAATGTTTTGTATTTTTTAAAGTAGATAAGGAAATCTTGAGATACGTCATGACGTTTAGAAATAAAGTAAAGAGTACGTTTATTTTTACACGATGTTCTAATTCCTTTTGTGATCCAAGTATTACTTTTTCGTGAAATGTTTAATTTTCTCTTTTTAATAGGAAAGCATGCGTTAAAGAGAAATAAAAGCTTTGAGAAAAATAAATTTTATTTTTCATTTGTGTCAATAGCGTTATAAACTGCCTCCCATGATTCTTTCAGCAAGTAGTCCGTAAATAACTTTATGTTAACTGTAGTAAATGCTCTGCACATGCGTGTTTTATTTGTTGTGTCAGTATTCATGTTATTAGTAATTGTAAGAATTTGTGCATCGTGGTCACTGTAACCTAGATTATTCGTTATTATTTCATATCTAGTTGTGGTTTGTTTAATTATAATTTGATCTATTGCTGTTTGTGATTTAAGAGTATTCCGGGTAGGTACGTTCACTGTAATATCTAAATTAAAAGAATGAATTAAATTGAGAAACTGCTCTTTTTCGTGGGATTCGCTCAGAAAATCAATATTGAAATCTCCACATACAACAATGGATTTAAAAGAGAGATTACTAATTTTGTTCAGAGTTATCTCTAGATTTTCTATGAAATTGAAATAATCTAAAGCTTGCTTTGTTGGAGGTCTGTAGATGCAAAGTAAAATAATCTACAAAGTAAAATACATCTTAACAACTTGTTTCTCCATGACCATGCAGAGTTTGTTTAAAGGAACAGATAGCCAACATGGATTTAGAAAATCAAAATCATCGGAAACAGCCATATTTTCTTTTCTTAAAGATGTCGCCTCATCATTGGATCAAAACGAAGCACCTATTGGATTATTTGTAGATATCTCGAAAGCTTTTCACGTCATTGATCATGAAATATTACTTTCAAAATTACCTTCATATGGAATCCGTGGTATTGCTCTAGATTGGTTATGTTCGTACCTTAAACAACGATCTCAGGGAGTGGAAATACCTTACTGGAATGATGGAACATTATGTACGCACCTTTCCGACTCTTTGCCAATTGCACTTGGAGTTCCTCAAGGATCGATTTTAGGCCCTATTCTCTTCCTACTTTACGTAAACGACATGTCCTCGACGATTCGAAACGGAAGAACAATTCTCTTTGCGGATGATACGAACATCCTTTGCAATAAAGAAAGCGTAAATAGTACTATATCAGGTGTTTCAAATTGGTTCCGAAATAACAAATTAATAGTAAATGAAAAGAAAACGGTTTTTATTGCAGTTTTCCATTTCAAATAATCAATTCTGTACTCCACTGAAAATGAACGGTGTACCATTGACTGATGTTGAGGCAACAAAACTTTTAGGTCTCTCAATTCAGTCAAACCTTAAATGGAACGTCCATTTGAATGAATTGAACACAAAATTAAGTTCATTATTCTACGCGTTCAGAATTCTTTCAAATTCAGTCAGCCTTCATACTGCTCGTTGTCTATATTCCGCGAATGTTCATTCCCGCCTAAGATATGGAATAATATTCTGGGGAAATACATCTTATAGCTCCCAGACTTTTAGATTACAAAAAAGGATTGTACGAATAACCAAATCGCACCCACGTGATTCTTGTAAGCCTCCCTTCATTAATCTATGAATTTTACCATTACCTTGTCTGTTGATTTACGAATCAGTAGTTATCGGGAGCGGTAGCTCAGTACATCAACTAATGTCACTGCAGCGCCTCTGACCGGGATGTCCTAGGTTTCGAATCCTGACGGCGACAGGTTTTTCGACACTAGGTTTTCAGCTAGGTCGAATTCAGTCGCTGTCTGGAGGAGAATTCTAGTGGCCGGCTGCTCTGAGCGGTAGTTTTCCGTGGTTTCTCCGATCAACACCAGACGAATTACGGAGCAGTACCCTACCAAACGGGCCACGGACCGCGTGCGATCTTTCCTTCCTCTTCTTTGTCCTCTCCTCTCCCCTTACACACACACTTACACTAACATGTACTACACTTCCACATATTCCGGGAGACCGGTCGGGAGTTTAGAGCTTGTCCCGGCTGGGGCGGTGCCCCGCTGGTGGGAGAGTCCTGGTTAGGGGGAAACCCCACTAGCCGACGGTAGGTCGGCGCCAGATCTCGTCATCCAGCGGGGCAAGATCACCGCCAATTCCCGAAAAATACTAAACAGTGCAATTAGCACTACCCATTGAACAATTTTGAAGAAAAAAATTGAGGCAATTTTTCAGAAAATGTCGTTTGAGTGTTTCTGAAAATGCAGAATTTTGAGGTCATTTTAACATACAATTGTTGAGTTTTCGTGAAACTTTATGACATTATTCAAAGCACATTTATTCATAAATATAATAATGTGAAGAAATCGCCTCTAATGTAAATATTGCCGACGTGAGACAAGTCAAAAAAATTAAATTTTTGTAATTTTTGAAAAAACAACAACAAAATAATTGAGGAATGGGGTTTATGTCATCGTAAAGAGTACATTTCGCACCACTCCGACCAAAAATTTAAAGAAGAAAATTGGAGCGGTTTTAAAGAAAATGTTGTTTTTGGTATATTTAAAATTGCAAATATTTCACGCGCTACAGCATGCAAACTTCTAATTTTCTTTAAAAAAAGCCTACATGACCTTAATGAGAGAACTATTTATGGAAAACAAATTTCAATCGAAGAAAAAACCTGTCTTTAGTTTATAGTTGTAGGAAGACGCCGAAAAAATTGAAACTTTTGCAATTTTAACAGTTAACATTTTTGCAGAGTTAACCGTGAAAATCAGACCCTTGCCACCATCATAAGTGTATTTTACTCTATTCTCAGAAGAAATTTAAAGAAAAAAAAATTGAAGCCGTTTTTGAGAAAAGTTTGAAAATGTTTGGGGGCGTTCATGTAAAGTACCCCCAAATTTTAAAGAATGCTTTTCAAAATTTCAAAGCTTCAACTAGAGCTAGATGGACAGGGGTTTCAATTTTGAAAAAAATCCTACTCGTGGTTTAGGCGCTAGTAGTGTTCACAGATGGACGGACGGACAGACGGACGAACGGACGTTTTGAAAAAAGCCCTTTTTCAGTACCGGAGGACCCCAAAACGTATATTTCCGTTGAAATCTGGAAAGCGATTTTGCACAGTATTACATAACTTTCTCTATACTACGTATATTGCGTATATATGCGTATGTATACCAGAAAGTAAAAACAGAGTTCGCCAAAATAAGACTAGCTCCATATTTGTTTGTCCCTTGATACATATGAGAAGAAAATTTAAATAATTTGCAGCAGGTTTTGAGAAAAAAATTGTTAAAAAGTTAAAAATTTTCTATATTTCTCACAAAATTAAAAGAAAACTACTCATATTTTCGAAAAATTGAACTTGACATGATTTCAATATCTATCTTTAAAGAATAAATTTTATTGAGGGAAAATTCTCTATTTATATTATAGTTGTAAGAAGACGCCCTCAAAAAATTGCACTTTTGCTGTATTCGAAATACAGGGATTTCAAAAAACATGTGACCTGCACCATTTCCTTAAGCGTCCTTTACGCTATCTGATGACAAAGTTCAATCAAAGAATTTGGTGCAATTTTTGAGAAAATTTTGAAAATGTTTTTGAGGCTTCATGTAAAGAACCCTCAGATTCAAAAGATCCTATTGAAACTCCCAACGCCTTGAGTTCGTTCAGATTGATCGGGGAATATAAATTTTGAAGAAAATCGGCTGAACGGTTTAAGAGCTAGCGTTAACCAGAGACGAAAGGAAAGACGACGGCCAGGCAGACGTTTTGCCGTTAGTCAATTTTTCGAAATAAAAGACCCACAAAATATGGATTCTGGCTACACAACGTTTAAGAGGAAGTGATTTACTATACCTAGGAACAGGATTTATTCACTTTTTCGTTACCATAGCCCGGCAAAAGAATTTTTCTGCCGAAAATTCTCTGTTACAACTTTCTCTTCTTACGAAGTAACTACGAGAGAGTAAAAAATATTGCTGTTTCATAACGCATGATATAAATAGCAAAAATTTAATGGCGGTTAGCCTCTTCTTGGAGGCTTGCTGTTACATGTCATCAGTAATCACGTACTGATTACGAGAACTCGGTCAGTACGCGCAGTGTGACATTAGCCTGAACAATATGATCACATATTTGATTTTTTTTGTCAAAATCGAAACTGTTTCATGGCTTTCAGATTATCCAGAGTTTCTGGGTACCGAACGAAGCCATAGACGTCTCTGATATGGCCGGAGGTTGTATAGTTTTCTTTCAATTTTTACGCGCATTCGAAATTTGTAATATATGTAACAACTCATGGAAAGAACATGCCCTTGTAGTTGGTTCTGGACTTTAAGAACCCTCTTGATTCTGTACTAACGGTATATTTACAGATACGTAAACGTACAGTACACATTTCCTCTAAAGAGTGACACCCAGTGAATTACTTGTTTGACATACTAGCTGTTTGTGTCGGCAAGAAATTAATTTAACACTTTCAATGTCTGTGTCATTGTCTAGATATCAGTGTTCTGAATAATCTGCCAATGCGCCCGTACAGGAATTTAATGAATTGACAGTGATATCCACCGCTGTTCTGCTTCTATAGAGTTACCGCTTAATGACAAAATCGTCAGAAGGACATGACGGCCTTTTACAGGCTGATTTAAGAAATGTGCCTGACCGCTGGTCGTGGAGCCAAGTGACCGCTTAAAAGAGGGATGATTTACACATATCTCATGTAAAATATAATTGATTCCACGAGAAAAAGGACATTAATAGCGGTGACAACTTAATAGGGGTAGCCATTACCTTAGGTTTCACTCGACTATGTTCGAAATTACTATTGGACTCTTGTACCTTATTTGCCCTTTCACTTGTTATATTATTTTAGAGTTCCACGAGTGCCTTGGAAACTTCAGATACATTGTCGAATCGCAAATGACAAGTACCACAGTGTTTCAAAGGGCACTAATATTAATTACATTTTAGTAAATCGTACATTTAGAGCAGTTCGTCACTTGTAACCATGTATCGCACTTTGTCTGGCCAGCAGAAGGATGTTGTAAGAAATATCGGATAGAAATATCAATATTTTTTTAGATATATCCTCCTGAGTGATTGATGTATTGTTAACCGCTATACTGTGTTAACAGTATCATTCGAAAATATTCATTCATAAATGAACGAATGAATTACGTGCTCGTTTGCCATTTACCACTTTCACACTCAATATTGATACTCGATATGCGTCGCATAGTTGTTGCTGTGCTGAAAGGTGTACTGACCGACAACTTAGTTTGAAATATGATTAGAAACTGATTAGGGTTTTGCCCAGTTGTTCGTGGTCTACGGAGCAATTGATTAAATGATATTCTGGTTTGTGGCAGGGCAAGAAATGAGTTTTCCAAAATAAAATAATACAAACTTTCATTGTTTTCGACGTAAGATAAATGAATAAATAAATAAAAACACGTGTATCAACCTCAACTGGGAATTCCCGTTTGCTTTTCCTGCGTGATGTTAGCTATACGGAATCAGACTTTGCATATTTGTATTTGTATATAACCGGACAACCATTGATTCAAATACCACGCAAATGAATATGCATAGTTGAATATTCCGTGCACAAGTCAAGTGAAAGGGGATAGGTAGGCAGGTGTGCGAGAGGAGGGTGAGGCTAGGTGGGAGGGGTGGGAGGGGCGGGAGGGATGGGAGAAGGAGGGGGAGCCAGTCCGGCGCGTGGCCGGCGACGACCTCTGGGCCGAATGCTGGCGGGGGTGGGCGAGCGGGCACGGAAGGAGCTGGGAGGGCGACGGCCACGAAGCGACGGCGCCTGCGCAGTCCACACCTCGCAGCCTTTGACGTGCTCACCCACACTCCCCGCCCCTCTCCTGCCCCACCAGTCATCAATACAGCCTTCCTCCTCCTGTAATCTCATTTGTGCTGCCTTATCAAAGGGGGAGCTTAGAGGTGCATATGGGTCATTTTACCATCAAACCACCAGTCATTAATACCGCCTTCCTCCTCCTGCAATCTCATTTGTGCTGGCTTATCAAAGAACGACCTTAGTGGTGCATATCGGTCATTTTACCACAAAAAGTGTAAACTCGTCTCGTATTTTCAAATGGCGTTTAAACGATGACAGAAAAACGGACTTCTGAAATTCTCGCCTTTTGTCCTAGTCTGCATTTCAATGGAGCCATATATATATATATATATATATATATATATATATATATATATATATATATATATATATATATATATATACATGTGTGTGTGTGTTTGTGACATAAAGTAACAAAAATGAAATTGAAGAGTTACTTGGCAGACTGAAGAATTTAGAGGAAAATAATACAAGTGATACATCTTCATGAGGAATAATACATCTTCACGAATGGGAGCTCGAATAAAGTAGTTTTTGAAAGTATGAAAGTTAAAATTATTCTTCCTTTGATTAACGACACTCAGATATCCATTTTTTAATGATGATTATTCCATTAATTCAATTAAAAAATGTAAACACGTTTCAAAATTTGCTTTGCTAACTGCAATCAGATGATCTTGTAAATTGAAAGAACGAGGTAAAAATTCACACCAATGATAAGGAATATAAGCATAATGATAGGTCATCATTATGTTAAATGGAATTGTAATACTATATGGAAGTCATATTCTACAACTACTTAAAGGGAAATTTGTCAGAGCGTCTAACAGCATATTTCGGTGCTAATAAATTTTATCTTTTTACATGTATAAATGGACATCAATATGGATTATTTCCTCGTTCCTTCAATTTACATGATCACCTAATGAAGAAAGCAAACGTTGTGCTTACATTTTTTAAACTGAATTAAAAGAATAAACGCAATTAAGAATACGAATCTTCGGTTTTCTTCATCAAAGAAATAATATTTATTTATAATACAATTTAATATGGACATTCAAATAAAAACAAATGATATCAATGTTAATGTTGGGAAAAATTAGTCGAAATAAAATTCAATGAAACTTTCTAATAATCAGTTTTACTTAGAAGTAAAGTGCACATTAGATTGCATTATATTAATATGACATTGTAAGCATGTGAAAGTAGGGTAAAGTATTCAACAAATAAAATAATAAAAATTGTATTAACAATGAGATGGCACGATTTGTTAAGATATGACTCATCTTCAATTGCTAAATTCCGAGTTAAATTCCAAATTAAGTAAATTTAATTCATATGAATACAAAAATAGTCAGAGTAATGCAAATACTTACCCCGAAGCACCGTTTTTTGGTATACTTGTTTATGATCGATTTAGGAGTGATATGTATGAAATATTTGACAGAAATGTGTATAAAAAAACCGGGCCTGCTGAAATATAGGAATGGAGAATGATAAGTGAGTAACTAATTTAAGATAAAATAATGTGGACTCAGGAAGAAATAAAGCAGAAAATTAGAGACTTTTGAATTTCTTGTTTGGCAGTGGTGGGTGGGTGAGTGAGTGACATTACATACGGTAACACGAAGGTATTTTTTAAAACAGGGATTTCGAAAAAGACAGTTTTTGGCAGAGAGGTAAAGGATGAGAGAGAAATATTAGAAGTATTATTTAAAAAAAGGAAAAAGTCAATTCACACTCTGAAGAAAAGGGCTGATGGCAATATTGTGGAGAGAGAAGATCGTAGGGGGGAAATTTGAGGACTGGACCACTTTCCGTGCACCAATCGTGACATACGAGGTGTCATTCGATGCGTCTCTGCCTCCTGATACCCACTAATAATTCGTTCTCGGATCCTGTGAGAAGATTCAGTGAAATTTACAAATACCAAATACACGCGAAAAATTTTGCGTGTTTGTCGCTGCGATCTTAGCGAGTGTGCCGGGAATTAAATCAACGCCACCTAAATAGATCTAATTCGTCTCCTCTGTTTAACAAATTACAGTGGGTTTGTGAAGTTTTAATCTCTTCAAAAAGTAGGGGAGAAAATATGGAAGTGTGAAACATCCGGGGAAGAATCAAATGTAGTTGGAGAAGATTTTGCGACACAATTTTTGGAAATAATTGAGAATTATCGTATATTAGGATTAGAAAATAACCCAGAAAAACAGTTTACAGGTGATCTCTGTGCATTATTGTGAAGATTAATAGAAATTGTAGAAAATGTAGCGGTGCAAAACTGTAACTATTCGCATCATCAATACCTTCAAGTATTTTTTATGGCAATTATAATTTTGAAATTGCAATATTATCAGATCATATCCCGTATTGAGGTAACATACAAGGTCATTGGATGTTGGGAATTTTTGAATTCATTGGTAAGTCCAACGCAAATACTGTAAGAAAGAACTGAAGTATGAAAGATATTTTCACCATATGAAAGTACTTTAAAACTTTACAGTGTTGGCGACGCCACATTCAACTAGTAGGAGATATAAGATTAAAGGGAGCAAGAAACAGTTCGCCGAGATCTGCAAAGAAGTTGTATGAATAACATGAATACATATTACATTACATTGGTGGCAGTGCTTGAACAGCAGAACGTTAGTAGTGAAGTATGATACTGAGGGTCTTTTATGTGTGAAGTTTCACCACGTTCATACAAAGCTTAATGCAAATTATCATTCTCAGATACACTATTGCATTATCTAATGACGTGATGAGAAGGATATCACACAGTTACTAGGAATCAGGGTTTGATGAGTGTAAGAAATTAATATCCTTCCCCAGTTTTTGTTTCTCGTCAGTACCAAATACACCTGTCACAATGGCCCTGGTAAAACACTCCATTCCTGCAGGGGAGAGACATGAAAATAGTTTTTCCGAGAGAAATTCTGTTCACGCGATAAGCGCACACGGGGGTATGCCTGAAGCTCCGGTGATTTCCCACGCTCTACTGCAGTTGCTACTCGGATGGGCGTCTCCGCGCACCCGGCCACATCGCCCGCGCCCCAGCCCGCCTCCGCCCACGCCCCCGCCCCCGCTCCCGCCTCCGCGCCGCCCCTGCCTCTGTCCGCCGCTCGCCGCCCTCCGCCCTCCGCCAGCTGGGAGCCATCACCTCTGCTTCGGAAGCCTCACTCCAGGCTAAATTTAAATTAGTCAACTTCCATGAGGTCGGGGGACCCGGGCGCGCGACGCCCAGAGTCTCCGTAGTCAGTCAGCGCTAATTTTAAACCGACAACTGCACCCGAACCACGGACGCGCGCTGTTCAGGCGCTGACACTGGGTTGTCCGGCAGTGGCCGGCCGCGCCCGCAGGCCCCGCCCGCCCACCGCCTGACAGATCGCCCGCCCCATGCGCCCGCCTGCGCTCGCCTGCGCCTTTGGGGCGAGGCCTCGCTGCTCACTGACCTACAGACGCTAACACTCGCCCCTCCCACTCGCTTGTTTAGCGATTCAAAGTTACCCGTATTGTAAACATAGGTCGTAATAGTTATGTATGATATTCGTATCGTAACACATCGTATTACAATACGAGATTGGAAAATATTCAAACGAAGTCGTTAGACCGAGTTTCATAAGCAATCGAGTATCGTAATAAGATGTTACGATCGTAAAACGTTTTATCCTCAAATATCTAAAATATTGACTATTTTTTCTTCTGAGAAATGTGGCCAACTCATGTGACGAATTTTGTTGATCGAGGTTAGTGGGAGGCCGTGGATGATTTCAGTATTAAAGACAAAAGAACGAGAAAAGGAGTCGTGTAATCAATGTTTACAATAAATAGGTGTCCATTGAAGTGTTGAATTTTGTTAATAGTAGTCCTTGGAATATTACAACATTGAGTGCTCTAATAACTCCTATTAGGACACTCTTTTCAGTTTTCTAATGTTTCACTTTAGAACATCAAAGTGGATAAAGAAAGTTGCAGTACAGGTTTTACTAACAATAAGGTACAGTATTGGTTGTTGGTTGTTGCTTTGTGACCGGCGATATCAGGAGTGCTTTAATTCTCTGAAAGACACGTCTCATGAGGCCCAAAAGACGGGTTTAAGCAAATCTCTTTAATTTGTACTTGTAGATCTGCTTAATAACTCTTTATTTCCGTTGTGAACTAATAAAATATTAACAGAATGACAACATACAAGTGAATCATTTCATATTATAAACAAGAACACACCAGCGTGTTCCTCGTAATTTTAACAATAAATAACTCCTTTACCATACTGGCCTCGGAAACGTAGAAAGTGTTTTTTGTATATTATTGCATTACATGTATTATTATATTATTGCGTCGCAATCTGTGTATCATCGCAATTTTACTTGCATACTTTCATTTCAAACACTCGAAGCGGTATTGCGGGATCAGGAGATCTTTAGTAACATTTGTGAACAGTGATTGCACTGCAATTCTGACGGTCTAAGGATCTGACATCCTAAAATCGGACGCAATCGCAGAACCGCAGGCGATGCAGGACTACCGTAATTTTCATCCCAATTCTGTCAATTTACACTTTGCGTTTTACGTTTGCACTTTACGTTTTTCCTCTTTTGAATCCGAAAAACATATCTTTTTCGTCGACAATATTTAGAAGTATCTTGAGATGTTTAACTCTAGAACTACAACTACGAATAACGACTAGAACCACAATCTTCTGGGCGTTGTAGAAGAGAAATCGACAAGAAACTAATGTGCAATAACAAAGCGTTCCTCAGCAGGATGTCATAAGAAACATTTGTTTCTCTAACCGGGGAAAATTCGAGTCTTGTATTTTTTATCACCTGAAATGTCACATCCCGCATACTATCTTTTGCTGTATAAGTTTTACCCACTACATGCAAATCTGGTATGTTGCTCATTACACCATTTATTATGTACCCTACTATATAAAGTATTATACATCTTTGCTGCAGTTTAGGAGATAAATTAGTTGAAATGAGAAATGTAATAGTGCGAAAATACTGTTTTATTCTGACTATGAAGAAAGCAATAAAAATTTCATTTATATAAGGAACCACGTCGAAGCAATTGAATTTTATATTTAAGAAAGAACACAATATAGTATAACTAGACTGTTATATTTAGAAGCATAACAAATATTGCAGCACTTTATTACGTTATGTAAGATTCATAGTCATTAACTGAAAATAAAATAAATGTCTTGATTCCAAGCATAAGGTCGATGTCCCTACATGATTTGGACACAAATCTGACACAACTTGCAAAAAGAAACATTTTGAACATAAAACATAAAGTGGAATACATACATATAAAATCCAAAGCTCAAAACGTAAATGCAATTCAAAACACAAGAAGTAAATTACATCAACAAGAACTACTGCAGAAACATGAAAACTGAACTGAACATAAAACTGCTGAAACATGGACATTGAACAAAAGGGTTTTATTGTTCTTGAAATGGACTACTGGAAAAGGTGCTGCCGGGTGTTCAGATTGGATCGTATTAGAAATGAAGCAATAAGCCAGATGATGAACGTAGAGAGCAGCATCTTGGATTCAATTAGAATAAAACGATTAAATTGGTATGGACATCTCCAGCGTATGGAAAGCAGTAGGTGGCCTAAGAAGATCTGGGCATGACACCTCCAGAGCGGAAGAAGCATGGAAGACCACCAAGAAGTTGGAGAAAAGACATCCAAGAAGAAATGGAGGCAAGAGATCTCAAAGATGGAGATTGAGAAAATCGAAAGAGGTTGAAACTGAGACGCGAGAAGCGGCGACAGCCGTAAATAATAAAGTTTAGTTCCTGTATGGTTTAAAATATACAAAATCGTTGGCGAAGGAAGACGCTGTACGTAGCAAGAACGCCGGTGGCCCTCGCTGCGCCCTCCTCCAGGTCCAGCCGCTCTGTCACGCTTCTCCCTTACCCTCCTTATCACGGAACCCCTGCAAAGTGAGGGTTATGTTACTGTTAATATTTGTAAAGTTATTTCGTACAAATATTAGATGTGTTTTTGAATTGTAGGTGTATGTTACGTATAGAACATGACATGACTTATCTTTTTTACGTATACAATTTTTTACGTATCCTTCCTCATACTTCTTGTTCCTATCAATGAAGTGTTTTGGGCCGCCAAATCGTATCTGTTCATTATCATGAAAATAAAACAAAAATTAAAGCAGATTTACAAAACATTATTTATGAACTAACAAATCGTACTGCATTGGTTGCTCATTCTCCTTGTTTACTCCTTGACTCTCTTGCTTGATAATAATTGACATTGTACTTCTACTCTATAACTTATCAGACATGTACCTATTGTCGCAGCTAGCTCATGTTTTATGTAAGCTCCCAATGCAAAACTCCGCATATGGTCTACCGAAATTTTAAAACATGTAATTGTATATATTTTTTTTTAAGATTTAAACTTAATGTAAGTAAATTTTATATTTTTATATTGTGATCTTAATTGTCAATTAAATTGTAACCATATAACTCTGCATACCAGGAATACCTCTTGAAAAGATGCACATACTGTGTACGAAACGTCGAGGAGTAACAGCAATAAATAATTAGCAAGAATATATGCATGGAGGGTGTTTTTTTTATCTATTCAAAATTCAACTAGTACATGGCTTAGTGTAGGGATCACAGAACTTTGAAAACGTGCACAGAATTCACTCAAAAATACTTTTATTCTGGAGGCTTTTTCCAGCTGTCGTGGGGATGTCGGTTTCGGCTATCGACTCCGGATACAAACCATGTCTCTCAGGGGACGCATATTAACCCTCTACTCTAGACATACTTGCGGGTTCCTTAGTCTGTGGCCAGGAGACTCACATGACCTTCCGCGACAAGACACATACATGAAAGACAAGGGACAAACATCCACGCCCACAGCGAGACTCGAACCCGCGACCCCCCCCCCCCGACCGAGGTTCTGAGTCGGCACGCGCTCTAGCCACCTCGGCCATGCTTGTCGGTAACTCAAGAAGACGTCAAGTAGCTAAAAGACAAACCACACCTGAAAGTGAAAGGAGAATGAAATACTTGAAAACTTGTAGAATGGTGAAAGAAGATAAGCAAACTAAAGTGGAAAGTGGAACGTACCATCCTGGGGCATTTTAGAACTAGTGAATCTTAATATGGCTTTTCCCTAAAGTTAGTTTTTCTCTTGTTTGCCCAACTTGAAACATCATAACTCTTCTATTTTTGAAGATATCTTTATGATTCTTTTTTATTTAATATCAGAAATTCAATTCTTGTCCGTAAATCTCAAATTGTTGTAGAAAACACATATTAACAAGAATAAATTGTTCTGTTAATCAATATTGTTACCAGTGATTTTTAAAGGTCTAATTCAAATCCCTGTAAAGTAGTACATTCAAGTCCCTTATCAATCTTCAAATATAGGTTCAGGTACTAAAGTATAATCCAATCCAATCCCATCCAACACAATCCAATCCAAATAAAAACCTTGAAAAGGAATCATCCAAAAATGTTTAACGGTTTAGAGTTATGATGTTACAAAACACCCTGTTTTTTTCAAGGAATAAGGGCACATCGGATGAAATAATTAAAATATTTTTTAAAAATTGTTCTTGTTAGTACATAATACTACCAGGAAGCATATTTAAATTCAAGTATTAACTTCAAATACAATTTTTAAATCTTAAGTGGACGAGTACCTTAATGTTGGCAGTAAATCGAACATAATGAAGCTAAATCAAAGAAATATTGTAGAGATGAGGAAGAGTGTTAATGATAGGTGAAATATTGTGTTTGATAATGATGCAGTAGTAATAATGGAGATACTTAATTATCTATAGTACTTATTATTACAGTTAAATAAATGAGTGTATTATTACCAATATATGCATATATTTCTGTGAATGTATACCCTGCCTTCTAAAGTAAATTGTCATTTCGAGCTTCTACGAGGACTCAAAAAAGCTGAACGAACACGTCAATGTGTTATCTTTCTTGAAACTCTTGAACTTCATGAATAACATTATACGTCAGAAGGAAGGTTGTATAAAAGTTCAAGCGGCTGAAATAAAATCATTAACACCAGTGGCGCATCCGGGGGGGGGGAGCTTCAGCCTCCCCACCGCTAGAAGCCGATGACGCATATTCACTATTATAGTTTTTAATTTTCTATTCCAGCTAAAGCCATCATCCCAATTGTTACATAACTATGTCAAATAATAAGAAGAAAATTTAAATTCAGCATAAATGGCAAATTCTGAAAACAACACGTGTAATAAGTGCCAACAATATATGTTTAGAGCCCTCTTCTAGAAAAATCGTATTTAAGATAAGATATACATAATCTTTAAAATAAATACGTTGGAGTTCTCAGAATCAGCTCGGGGATGATATTTAATCAATTTTTTAGATCTCTCTTTTAGGAAATTTAAAGAAAAGTATCCCTTGTACCGAAAAAATGTAGCCAACGAATGAACAACCATTGTCCAACTAAGCAGTTATTAATACAGACCACGCGGCGGTCAGGAAGACCACGGACACGCTGGTAGCCAAGACATCATGGATGGTAATAAGTCAAAAAGTCCTAAATCATCAAAGAAAGGAGTTTGAAAGAGACCGTGTCCGGCATTTAAATTCTTGGCGACAAAGTTTCACGAAATGAACATTTCTGAAAAGAGACATTTTCATAAATTGTTGATTATGAAGGAGTGGAATTATTTGCTTGGTTTTAGCTTATTATGCTCGAGAGAAAGAAATATCCTTCCAGCTTCATTGAAAATACAATAAGTATTTTTGTTCAGTACATTAAGTAATCACAGCTCTGCGAGGTAAATTTTGGAACAACTTGCTCGCTGTGTGACTTGCTCTGCTGTGTGACGAGGTTACGGAGGAAAAATACAATATGTACTTCTGTTTACTTTCCAGTTTCTAGAATTTTTCCGTATCGACGTAATAATTTTCAGAAAACTAATAAAATTTAACTTCAAGCAAATCATATAATCATGAAAATATTCGAATGAGAACAAAATTCAAATTAGATTTACTATGCAATAATTTTACAATTTCCGAAACAACTTTGTCGCAGTCTTCACGAATAAACACATACATTTGAAATAAATATTTTAATTTCTTCACAACATACATATTTTTCTCATTGTGTAGTTTTTTGTTTGCGCCCCTACGAGAAGCCGTTTTCGTTAACGGGGGATTGGCGTCAATCTTTCCCTCTGGCGAGCACTTGCTCTCGCTGACGGCCGTCGGAAGCGCTGGCGCCGGGGAGAATCGAGGCCTGGCCGTCGCGCCGGCGAAGGCGGAAACGCTGTGGGAATAAGAGCGGCGGCGGCGGCGGAGGCGGAGGCGGCGGCGAACGCGGTTGCGGCGCTGTGCCAGAGGCACCGAAGAGGTGCTCGTTATTTTCTTTGTGTACACTCGAGGTCGCAAAGGCGACATCTTGCGCCGCTCACAGGCCGCCTCCGCTGCCACCTCCGCCGCCGCCTCCGCCGCCGCCTCCACCGCGCGCGGCGAGTGCGAATGTTTTCCCTCCATCAGCACTGTTTGGACAAGAAGAGCCGACATTTCATTGTCAAGACATCCGTCCCACTTCCTCGTAAACGGACTGCGGCGCCGAGGAAGCGTGTTTTCTCGTAATATCTGTATTGGAGAAATCACTTTTAGGGAGACGACCCTTATAGTAGGAAGCTTTTCAGGAAGACCAGGTGCGCCATTCAGCATGAAACGACAGGGGCGACGAATTTGGGTGGAATATGTTTTTTTTACTATATAATGATAGGATGCTCGCGTAAATTCGATCACTATTTGTGTGTGAATAGGGAGCCTGTGACGCCTCATAACATCAAGAGACTTCCATGTATTGATAACTGAATATGTAAATTCAAAGAATATTCTTAATTTCGAATATCGATTTTAAAAAAGTATGACTTGTGAAGTATAATCGAGAAATTTATAAAAGACGTATGATAATTATTACATCTACTATTATTTCATTTCTAGATTATTTAATGCAATGCCCTCTAGAAACTAGGAAACAATCTGAAAATTTAATTTAATCTAAATAATATCTTCGTGATTTCAGCCGAGATCTTGTAGTAATACATTACACATCCGACCACAAGGTATAAAGTTTATGTAGGGCATTTTAACACATATTAAACCAAAGTACTTTTAAGGTCAATTTCACCGTCTTTAAAGGTTCCAAACGCGCAATATTTGTGTTCAGGTAACGTGATCAAAGAAGAGTGTAAAGATTCAGGATAGAGTTCCATATTCCAGGTTAATGTTCCGTAGTAAACGGAGCTCCAATATGAAATATACCGCCTCACCATGATAACCCATCTGCCTCTTGGTCAATCAACCTTATGGGGAGCCCACATAACACCCGATCCTCACGCGTAGGTAGCTCTTCAGCTAAGATATTATTGCGTGAAGCAGCCCATGGGATCACCTCGGAGGTAATATCATTTTATGAATTACGGAACTAATTATTCGGTGCGCCACCATGGCACGCTAGTTATTAGTAAGACCAAAGGATTTGGTAATGATTAAGATTTAGAAGTGACACACGAGGATCCAGGAAAGCCCCCATGACATAGAAAACTGGAAATAGCCTGCCTCATGCGGTACTCAAACCCAGAGATCTGGTGTTCGCCGCACCTGCCCCAAATCCCTACGTCAACAGGCTGGCACCAAAATTGAATAGATGTTATTTTTAATAGCCTACTTCACGGAATATTTCCTTAAAATGAATCGTTGATGCGCGCCTCAGTGGTTAGCTTACTGACTTGTGAACCCTTTGAGTTCAACCCTGGCTGATTTTTAAAGGGTGGAAAATCTCACGGTGGACATTTCATGCTTGTGGCATATAAAAGATCCGTGGCAGGTGCCAGCCTAAATTACATCCTTCCGTAGAGAGATGAAATCCCGTCCTAACGAGACCTTTACTTTTCCCAAACCAGAAACCGGATCGGATATAATTAACTGAGATCGCCATCTGTTGGAGAAGTGAGAATCACACCCAGGCGCTTAAGGGGGCGTCGATGGGGCGCTCCTGCTCGAATTCATGGGTGCAGAACTGTGGTCGTGAGCCGCCAATGGCCGCATCCCCACAAAAGAATAAGATAAATAAAAATAAAAATTGTTGGTCATTGTAGATATCATTGCACAGATTGTGTTGAAGAGAGTAAACCACATTCATCGCTTATTACACCTGATCTGTAAATCGTCACTTATTCGTGACTTTTAAAAATAATGATAACAGTATCTTTATGTTTAACATTTGCGTGGCATTTTTCAACCAGTTTAAGATTGGAATTGGACGTGACAACATGTTCTCAAACCACCACGCGATCAATGTTGTCCTCGCCAATCTTGCCCGTAATTCCTGAAGTGGCTACGGGAGGCAGTCTGCGTGGACTTTTCCCGGGGCGGCACGGCCCCTGCCGCATCGCCTCCGCGGCCGCCTCCGGCAGCGGGGAGACACTGCACGGGAGCCGAGCGGGAGCAGGAGCCGGCGCGGAAATGACACAGGAGATTCGGTGAACACTCTCGTTAAGGCAGCGCTCTCTCCTTTTGTGCGTCGCGCCTTCGTGCAACTTCACGGCTCCCAGCGGCCGCGTTCTGTTGCGGCGCTCGTCAGCGGGAGCCGCGCCGAGGAATGCGCTCCGTGACGACGCGCTGCCGCGCCGCGCCGCGCATCTTCGCCACTCTGTATCTATTATCTACGGCGTTATGACTCCTCCTCCTCCTCCTCCCTCCACGATGAAACATGCAAACGTGCGTGTCATAACAGATGGCCGGTTGGAGTGACGTGAAAGGGTGGAGCAAAGGGCGAAGAGCATTTCCTCCGCGTTTTATTCCGAGGTGTGTTTCAAGGCGGGGCTTCCTAATGGAATGGCTTGTCCAGGAACCTGAAAGAGCCTTCTTGACAGGCGATGCCGCCACAAAAAGAGGGCGGTGCACGCCGCCCCGCCCCGACCGCCCCGACCGCCCCGCTCCGCCCCGTCACCACGCCACCCCTGTCCGCGCGGCGGCGGTGGCGGCGGCGAGGGTGACGCGCGGGCGGTGCCCCGGCAGCCCCCCCTCCCCGCACCCCCATCCTCGCTCCACCATCACAGACGTTCCCTCAGGGCCGCCGCTCGCCCTCGCGGAGAGGAAAGGAATTGTCATCACCGCGGGCCGGATGTCGATGATCTACAAATGGATGAAAAAAGGAAATAAAGTAAACAAAAACACGCCTGCAAATGAGGGAAACACTCAGGAAGGGCTGTGATGACTTTCTTTTAAATCAATTATCCAAAAATGGGCAAAAGTGACATATTGCTGAGAGTCGGAGGTTATTCGTAACAACTTCCAAGTGTGCGATATAAATTGATAAACCACATCTGATGTAAGTGATTGCAGATATCTGGACTAATGAACTTCGAGGGTAAATATACACTTCCATAGTATTGATGTCATTGGCCTTCTCTCCATGAGTAATATTTTCACATAGTTCAATAGTTCTATTTTCTCTTCCTTAAATTCAACATCTATAATACACAGAATAAAATCACCTATTTACCTCACAATTTGTTGTCTTTATTTTCATTTTTTATTAAGATCCCATTATTTATTCTCACTTATTTTCGCCAAGTAAATTGTAGAGCAGTTAATTGTAGATCGGTTAATTGTTCTAACTCCTGCATATAAAAAATCATCCCTGAGCTCAGTGCTTTTGGTATCCGCGTGGGAAAATAGTGTAACGTATTGTAGGACTACAGTTAGCAACCGCCACAAAGGGCGGCGGCAGAGGATTAGACGCCAGGGGCCAGGCAGGATGTGACACGCCGAGGTATTCTGGGAAATCCAAAGAGCTAGGGAAAGGGATGCCCAAAGTACGGGACAGCGCATTTTTGCCGCGTGCCGCGTGTCAAATTCTTGGAATCCAGGGAAATGGATGTCCAAAAATGCCCGGCAAAGCGGTCAGTGTGGGCCGTGTGCAAAACCCAGTGACGTTTCAGGTCACGTGGGTGGGGGCTATATAAGAGCGGACGCAGAGCGCGGGGGTGGGGTTTGTTGAGCTGAGAGGGAACCCTCGTGCGAACGCACAAAAACTTGCGCCCAGGGCGGTGCGGAGCCGAGCTAGGCTCGTGCGGCAAACCATGTGTTGGGACGCCGTTGTGGACTATATCCACGGGTGACAAGAGGTCGCCGGAGCTGTCTGCTGTGTGCGGGAGGCTCGCTGAGGAGTGGCGCGGGCCACGAGTCAGTTATTCATTTTTAAGGATCGCTCCTGCGATCAGGAAAGTAAAGATCTACCAGAGCTGTAACTTAAAGTAGTACTGTACATATTGTGAATAAACCTGTACATATTTATCATTGAAGCTCGTGTCTGTGATTATTGTGTATTCCCACGACGTCACAGACGGGTAGACATAATTGGTGGCAGCGGTTAAACGAATTCCACGGGGAATATCATTCACCAAATAGTATAATTGGTGGATGCGGTTATAAGAATTCCACGGGGAAGTGTTGCTCAATTGTGATAATAGCAGCAGTTAAAACATTCACGCCGGAACGGCACGGCATTGTTGCACCATACTCATACGTGGTCGCAATATTACGAACAGTGGGTGGGCCAGTGCGTGGGTGTGTCGACGGGCAGACATAATTACGACGCACGGGAGCAGAGAGGGTCCGCTCCGAGCCAGACGCCCACGTCTTCACGGCAACGCCAGAAGGAAGGAAGGAAGGAAGGACGGAGAAGGAAGGACGTCTCAAGGACAACCGGCTTTGATAAAATCAAGAAGTCAGCAAGGATCTGGTGTAAGTATAGCTATCTGCATTGTAAGGTTCGGTTCAGGTTTCAGTTATGGCTTACTTACCGAGATTCGGGAAAGATTGTGTAGTGCACGTGGCACAGGAATTAGGACTCCAAATTACAGGTGGGGAAACTTTGGTAGTTCTAAAAAAATTGATAGAGGAGCATTCCGATTACGAGGAGGAATTTGTGAAAGGGATAGCTCAGGCATATAAGGATGAACGCGAACGAGAAAAGGCCGAACGCGAATTAGCCTATAAGGATCAAAAAGCCGAACGCGAAGCAGAGAAGGAACGTGCATTTCAGTTAGAAAAACTGAGAATAGAACAGAGCCAACTGGCGGGTAGAGCTAGTCCGCAGTCCGAAGTAAATAGCAAAATGCACATTCGATTAAATCAAGTTATGAGCCGATTCAAAGGGGAGGACGACGACATAACAGCCTTTTTAAGTGTTTTTGAGAGTCAGGCGGAACAATTAGAAATTCCAGAAGAAGAGTGGGTGGCAAATCTTATGGGACTGCTCCCACACCAAATCAATGCATCGCTAACTTTAGAAGGGCAAGGTAGTAGAACAGAATATGCCGATTTAAAGAATAGGTTATTAGAAATGTATCGATTTAATGCCGAGAAGTTTCGACAATTGTTCGCGAAACATGTAAAAGCCGCGAATACTACCTGGAACGTATACGCGAGAGAGCTGAAAAATTATTGCAAAGAATGGGTAGCAGGACTAGATATTCATACGTTCGAGGACTTAATGAATCTAATTGTAACCGATCAATTGAAGCGTCGTGTGCCTATTGATATTAAAGAGCATTTTATTGATGAGTGGGGGGAATTTAAGATGCCGTTAGAACTAGCTCGTAAACTAGACAACTATGAAAACAATAGGGCAGGCTGGAAACGGTCTTCGTTCAAGCCTTATAGGAAATCGGAAGCCGTAGGGGAACATGTTGCAAGCACGAGCAAGACGATGCCGATAGTACCGGAAATTCAGGGGAAATCGAGCGGTAAGAAAACCGATGTTAGGGCAGCATACGAGAAGCCAGACAAGCGGAAATGCTACGGGTGTGGTGCCACAGACCACATGGTCCGTGAATGCCCGCAGCGCCGCGTGGCCGAAAAAATGAATCATGTGGCAGACAAAACAGCTACGGAATTGTTTTCACCGTACGTGTTCTTTGGAAAAATTAATAAAATTCCCGGAAGATTTTTGCGCGACTGTGGTGCCAGTTTCGATCTTGTCCATGAGAAATTTATTAGCGACGAGAATTTAACGGGAGAAAGCGTGTGGATTTTGCAACCGCTTGATGCCTCACCACGAAATCTCCCGGTGGCAGAAGTCACTATTGAAGGGCCATTCGGGAAAGTAGTAACTAAAGCCGCAGTTGTGCCTCGGGAATGCGACAGCGGATATTACTTATTAAGTAATAGAACAGCTGCTCTGTTGGAAGAAGTAAAGGCAGGATTTATTGAGCCACAATTAGTTGCAGCCGTAACGACGCGGGCAAAAGCCGCTGAAACGTCGCGGGTGACTCAAGAGTCGGGGCCGGCTGACCGACACGCAGGCGAGTTTGACGCGGACGAGCAGGTAGAAAACCTTGAACAATTGAGGCAGCAGGGAGCCGTTAGTGAAAGGGACGCCAGTGCAAGTGTACTAACGCCCGAAGTGAATGAACTCATAAATGTTACCCAGACTGAGTTCGCAGCTTCACAACAAAGTGACCCGGAAATCAAAACATTATACGACGCGAATAAGCACAACGTACCGGAAGCAGGGCGAGAGTCGTATTTCGTGAAAAATAGTATTTTGTATCGGTCAAGACACAGCAATCGCGGAGAAAAATTTAATATGTTAGTAGTTCCGACTAAATATCGGGCCGCCGTTCTCAAGGTGTGCCATGAAACCGCGAATGCACATTTAGGTTGCACTAAGAGCAAATCCAGCATGTCGCGATACTTTTATTGGCCTCGTTGTTTCCAGGATATGGAGACATATGTGAAAACTTGCGATGTGTGTCAAAAGGTTGGTAGGCCAAATGATCGAAAAAAAGCACCGTTAATGTTAGTACCGCCGATAACGGAAGTCTTCGGTAAAATAAATATTGATACTTGTGGACCTCTTCCCGAAAGTAAAGAAGGCAACAAGTTTATTTTGACAGCCATTTGTTTAGCGTCTAGGTATCCGGAGGCTATTCCAATTAAAGATTTGCAATCAACAACTATCATTAGTGCCTTGTTGACATTATTCAGTAGAATCGGGTTTCCTAAGGAATTACAAACAGACCAGGGCACGTGCTTTACAAGCGCATTGACAGGTGAATTTGCTAGGAAGTTTGGGATCAAATTGGTGAGAAGTTCGCCCTACCACCCGCAGTCAAATCCTATCGAACGCGTGCATAGAACGATGAATCGCTTAATCAAAGTGTTATGCTTGGAAGCAGGAACGGAGTGGGAGGACCAAATGCCCGCGATTTTATTTGCTTTGAGAACCACGGTGCACGAGAGCCTCGGATTCACTCCAGCTGAATTAGTGTATGGGAGGAACCTCAGAACTCCCATAACTTTATTATATGAACACCTTGCAGGCGAGGACGATGAGGAAGAAAATTCCGTCGTCGAATATGTGTTCAAGCTAATAAATAGGCTTCAGAAATCTCGCGAATTAGCTCACGAGAAGCTTGTTAACGAGCAGGAGAAAAGAAAAACGTGGTACGATCGGCGAGCCGTACACAGAGAATTCGCGCCGGGCGACCGGGTGCTGGTGTTGGCCCCGAATCGCACAAAAAAGTTATCTGTTCAATGGATAGGACCGGGAGAAGTAGTAGAGAAAAAATCGGACACGAACTACTCTGTCCGAATGCCTGGGAAAAAGGAAGAGCGTATCTACCACATTAACATGTTGAAAGCGTACGTGCAACGTACCGAATATCTGAATTATGTAGCAGATCGCAGCTCAAACTTTGAAGTTGAGGAAGACGAGCTGGATAAGTACGCTATTAACCTTGATAGTGTCGACTTCGATGCGGAAGCTATGCTCGAAGGAACAGAAGTCGAAGACGAGTTCCGCGACAAACTGCTCAAATTAATTGTAAAGTACAAGCATATATTTTCAGACAGACCAGGGTTGACGGATGTCGTCACCATGGACATTGAATTGACGGACGAGTCGAAAAAGATAAGAAGTGCGCCTTATCGAATGTCGCCGCGTCAATCAAAAATTTTGCAGGAAGAAATCGCGAAGATGTTACGGGATAACATAATCGAAATAGGCGACTCTGATTATGCTTCCCCTATGATTCTTGTAGAGGCGCCGGGACGAAAACCAAGACCGTGCGTAGATTATCGCAAGCTAAACCAAATTATAAAATCAGAATATTTTCCGTTGCCGAACATGGAGGAGAGGATAGAAGCAGTAGCGGCAGCTAAGATTATTACTACATTGGATTTAGCGAAATTTTATCATCAGATACCGCTCACTCCGAGAGCGCAAAGATATGCGGCTTTCTGTACAAGCTTTGGCACGTATAGGCCATTAAGATTGCCCTTCGGGCTAAAAAATGCACCTTTTCAGTGCAGTAGGATGATGGCAGCTTTATTAGCAGGATGTGCAGAATTTGCAGTCCCATACTTGGATGACATCGCCATTTATAGCGACACATGGCAAGAACACCTTAGACATTTAGAGCAGGTGTTTCTAATA
This sequence comes from Teleogryllus occipitalis, assembly GCA_011170035.1. Lineage (NCBI taxonomy): Eukaryota > Metazoa > Arthropoda > Insecta > Orthoptera > Gryllidae > Teleogryllus > Teleogryllus occipitalis. Next base: position 170,781 of record BLKR01000071.1, on the reverse strand, counting down.
TTAGAGAAAGCGAAGTTGCATGTGCAGCCAAGCAAGTGTAAATACGCGCGTAAGAATGTGCAATACCTAGGCTACATGGTTGGTAGTGGCATGATGCGGCCGGTAGAGGCCAAAGTAAAAACTATTAAAGAGCACCCCGTACCTCAAACGAAAAAGCAAGTGCGTGCTTTTCTCGGATTAACGGGTTACTACAGGAAATTTATTCCCGATTATGCGGGTATATCGGCGCCATTAACGGACTTATTGCGAGGTCGCGAACGGCAAGGCAGGGTAACGTGGACGCCAGCATGCGAGATGGCATTCGAGAAACTGAGGAACGCTCTCTGTCACGAACCCGTCCTTCACGCGCCAGATTTTAATAAGGATTTTATAGTGCAGTGTGATGCGTCAAAAAGAGGTATTAGCATCATTTTGGCACAGTATAATGATAGAGGAGAAGAAAAACCGGTGTTATACTTAAGTCGTAAATTCACAGATTCGGAATTATTACGATGTACAACAGAACAGGAGTGCACAGCCATAATATGGGCATTGCAGAAACTAAAGTACTATTTGGATGGAAATGCAAAAATTAAAGTGGAAACAGACCACAACCCATTAGTATGGCTAAATAATTGTTCAAGTAAGAACCCGAGATTGATGCGTTGGTCATTAATGATCCAAGCATACAATTTAGAAATTATTCATAAAAGGGGTAAGGATCACGTAAATGCTGATGCCTTAAGCCGTATGTTTACTGATACATGGAACCTGAACTGAACTGGGAATGCGGAGGGCTACACTGAACCGAATCACTTGATTGCATTGTATAAAATCAAGACAAGAGAAGAATCACTGTATATATGTAACAAATTGTTGAAAGTGTATTGTTTGTGTATTCTGTTTGTTTCATGTGTGTCTTATGTATGTGCAATTATGGGTACAAAGTGAAGCTCTGAAGACATTGTTGGTTCTGGGGGTATCAGGGAAAGTATCACATCATTTGATTGTGAATACTACGGAGGTAATTGCAGCAGACTGTATGTAATTTAAGATTGTAGAAAATTGTATATATTAGAATGAAAGGAGGTACGTGAAGTAGGTTAGTTATTTATATTAGCTAGATTTTGAAAAAAAAATATGTTGTAAATATAGAGTAGGTTAGAGAGATCAATAGAGTGTGAGCCCAATGGCCAGGTAAATGGTATAATCATATCCAGATCCACAAATCTAGTTGCGGGACGAATTTTTTATTGTGGTTATATCCTGCATAAAAAATTCAAAATAGGGTATGGAGAAGTATGTAACGTATTGTAGGACTACAGTTAGCAACCGCCACAAAGGGCGGCGGCAGAGGATTAGACGCCAGGGGCCAGGCAGGATGTGACACGCCGAGGTATTCTGGGAAATCCTAAGAGCTAGGGAAAGGGATGCCCAAAGTACGGGACAGCGCATTTTTGCCGCGTGCCGCGTGTCAAATTCTTGGAATCCAGGGAAATGGATGTCCAAAAATGCCTGGCAAAGCGGTCAGTGTGGGCCGTGTGCAAAACCCAGTGACGTTTCAGGTCACGTGGGTGGGGGCTATATAAGAGCGGACGCAGAGCGCGGGGGTGGGGTTTGTTGAGCTGAGAGGGAACCCTCGTGCGAACGCACAAAAACTTGCGCCCAGGGCGGTGCGGAGCCGAGCTAGGCTCGTGCGGCAAACCATGTGTTGGGACGCCGTTGTGGACTATATCCACGGGTGACAAGAGGTCGCCGGAGCTGTCTGCTGTGTGCGGGAGGCTCGCTGAGGAGTGGCGCGGGCCACGAGTCAGTTATTCATTTTTAAGGATCGCTCCTGCGATCAGGAAAGTAAAGATCTACCAGAGCTGTAACTTAAAGTAGTACTGTACATATTGTGAATAAACCTGTACATATTTATCATTGAAGCTCGTGTCTGTGATTATTGTGTATTCCCACGACGTCACAATAGTCAATACGCGCCTGATAGCTCCTCACATGAAGTTTTTAGTCGCTTGCACAGAGAGCACTAACATATTGAAGGATGTCAGAGTTCACCATTTTTATCACGAAAAATGATATATTCTGTAAGAATTATGCTGTTTCCTTTCTTACAGTTTTGACATTTCGACGTTAGGGCTTTAATCGTTGGGGAATTGGCACTAGATACCCCTCCGCATGATCATAATAATGGGATCTCATATTCCGACTTCAAGTCTACGCAGTTTATGAAAAGTGGTTTACTAAACTCTTCTTTAATGGCATTTATTCATGTATTATATTCATAAATAAGCAAGTAAAAATATGTTATATACTAAAAATTGGTATTATGTTTTAATTATATTTAGTTGACCGTGTATTTAATAGAGATTTTTCTGATTAATAACGCAACTCTATGTAAATGTTCACTGTTAAAAATCACTGTTTTAATTAATTCTATTTTAATACAGTTTATTAAGCCGCAGATTTTTACTTCTTCACATGCCACGTACTTACGTAGTAAAAATAAAGATTTGTCACGCTACAGCGTAAGGTAGCGATTTTTCGATAGAAAAAACTAATTGTGGCCCCTGGTACCGAATAAGGGAAATTCTTGTTCCTGCAATGAATTACTTCGTCTAACACGTTCGTTAATAAGAATTCACGTTTTGTGAGTCTTTTATACCAAAAAATTGGTTTACGGAACCCGTCTATCTGTCTACCCATCTGTGGGCAACACTAACACCTAAACCATTCACAGAATTTTCTCCAAAATTGATACTCCCCGATGGATCGGTTATTCGGTGTTTTCGGGCGCTTCAACTGTAATGGTCATTAGTCCCGTAGGTATAGTGCATGCTTTTATCACGGCAGGTGGCGGTGACCTTCCTCCTCTGGATGGTAAGATTTGGTCCCAATCAAAACGTCCATTGGCGGGGCTTTCACGTCCAAGTATCTCTTAAAGGAAATGTGATGTAAAAAATCAGATCTTTGGGAGAAAACGAGAAGTTTTCATGTATTTTTGCCTAAAATTAATGCAAATTATAAAAAACATTTTCTTAAAAACGGCACCAATTTTATTCTTCAAACGTTTGCACGGACAGAATAAAGACCGCTTAACACAATGACGTAGTATCATTTACGTTGTACTATCTGAATTTTTGAAAACTGGAAAAGTTAGAAATAATGTGAGAAGTATGTGCTGTTGTAGGACCACTAGTTTCGTTACCAGTTCCAGGCAATTAAGAGTTTTTCTGTCGAAAATGCCAGCGCACGATTACAATACTTTCTCTTCTTTCGAGCAAGTGCAAGAAGTAAAAACGGAAGCTATGAAATTGCCAAGGGACTAATACGATGAAAACGTGAGGTGAAGCCAGTATTTGCGATTAAATATTTAGTAAAAATCTCTGAGAAGATCGGAACAGAGAAATATACGGAGCAAGTAATTAAAAGGTATAGAATTGCTGGCTGCCTTAAATATTCTATAAGGCATAACAAATATTTCCAAAATAACAGTGAGAATACATTATGACATAAATTTTTATTTACTACTAGTTTCTGGAGCAGAAGCAAGAAATTGAACTACAACCGATCACGTCATCGTCTACCCTTATTAATTTGTTTTGAATTTTGGATTTTGAACGAAATTGGATTTAGAACGTTTTACCTCTTCGATAGATTCTTTTCCTCAGATCTGATGCGTTGAAAAGACCATCGGAGGTGAATGTCAGGGTAGTTTATTAAAAAGTTGGCTTTGTAATTACTTAACGTTTTTTGACCAAGCCACAGAAAATCATGAAATACGCTTAATATTTTAATAGATGATCTCTAAAATAACTTATAAACACTAGATATCGTATAAAAAATGTTTGCAGAAGAAGGTTGTTAAAGGAGCATTTTATGTAAATTTCTATTCAAACAAATAATGCATTTCTTGACTTATGACAAAATTTATGTGGCAAAATTAAATTGTCCAATAGACGTAGGGGACAATAGGCAACCCGGCCATCAGTTGTTGGAGCTCAATAACAGCGCCAATAGTTTTCGACAATATATACATATGGATAGAGTGTAAAATCCATAATTAATAACGCTAAACGCTGGAAAAATAGAGAGGAAATGTGTTAAGAGGACTAGTAAGTAATCGGGGCGGTTCCATTTATTCCTGTAGAAACATTCTTAAGTGTTTCATTAAGAAATCGCCAGAATTTCTGAAACTTCATTTTGTAGATTGCAGAAACATTTCACATATGATAAAGGCAAGTACAATTAGACGCAATGTGTTATGCTTATTAACAACAGAGGGAAGGAACAAATTAGGTGATAAGAAATAATATTGCATTTAAACGCAATTTTGGCAGGTCATTAGAAAAGGCGGGGAATGTCAGATGTGCATGCAGATCGTGTGTAAGCTATTTCTAATATTTTATTAATAATAATTTATGAGAAATATAAGCCATGTCCTATCTCTAAAACTTTCTTCTTTTACAAATAATACTTGTTCTGCTTTACATCAACTAACGGGAAAACAAATTACGTAGTTGTCGTAGAACCTGCACGTGCTCAAATCCTTGTCCTAATGCACGAAAAGAAGAATATACTTATGTATTTAAATAGCGTTCGTACAGAAATTCAATATTTTTCATCCGTTCTTGCTGAAGGCACTTTACCATAGGCAAAAGCAAACAAAGACAAAAAGCCATGTTGCCGCAAGCTACCACAGCTTCGAGTGGACAGGTTTGTGGTTATTCGGAGACATTATGTGGGAGCCACCATTCGAAAGTTTCAACATTTTTGTCCTTCTCGACATTATGCCTACTTGTGATTTCAGAGCAGAAACACATCATTAAATTCTTGATCAATTAGCCAAGTCAGAAAATATGATGTAGCATAAGAGTAACATTTCTCTTTCCCCCTCTCTCTCTCTCTCTCTCTCTCTCTCTCTCTCTAAAACTAATGGTACAACAGAAAATTATAGTCTGCTGATAGATTAATAATTCCGGGCGCATCAACTACTAAGGTCATTTGTCCCGTAAGTGAAGTGTCCCGAATGTTTTTGTCGCAAAAGGTGGTGGCGATCTTCCCCCACTGGGTGGTGAGATCCGTCACCGACCTACCCGTCGGTTTGCTAGACTTTCCCCAACCTATTATCTCCCACCAATAGACACCGCCCCAGCCGGGATAAGATCCAGGCTTCCGAATGGTCTCCCGGCATGTGTGGGAGTGTAGAGCATGTAAGTGTCAGTGTGTGTAAGTAAGGAGGTGAGGATAGGACAAAGAAGGTGAAGGAAAGTTCGCGCTCTGTCCGTGACCGGTTGATAAGGTTACTGCTGCTGCATTCACCTGGTGTTGATCGGAGAAAACACGGAAAACTACCGATCAAAGCAGCTGGTCACTAGAATTCTCCTCCAGATAGCGGTTGAATCCAACGTAACTATGTAGCAAGCATCGAAAATCTTGCTGTCGCGTCGGAACCAAATCCTAGGACCTCCCGATCAGAGACACTGCAGTGATATCGATTGATGCACTAATACACATTACACAATAATATAATAATCCATAACACAATACCAAAAAAAGCAAAGAATTTGCTATTCAAACATGATCTTGTTGCTTGAAAAAAAAATATTACGCATGGTACAATTTAAAATGAAAATAAACATGGAATAATGCAATAACTAATAAAGCTTGCAAACATTATTCAGACCTCAGTTGTTTGCTAGAAAATTTCTGGTAAATCTGTGTTCGTATTAAGCAACCATTCAACATTGAATTTCGAGGCGCTTTGTGCTGATCTTTCTCGCTGCACTTTCTGCATTTGGGAGGGGGGATGAGAGCTGAGTTGCGGGAAGTTGGCCGTGCCCGCACGAGAGCGGTGCTTCCCAGACGGGCAGGTAGCTCGTGCGGGGTTTTGGCAAGTCTGAATTCGAGGAAGTAATTAAATACATATAAGAGCCGGAATTATCTACTTTTTTGGTGTCAGGAATCCACAATAAGAGATTCAGATATCTCAATAAAGTAAGTATTGGAATATGTATTAAGAATATAAATATATTTAATCTATATATGCCCTAATAGTTAGATATAGTTTTTAAATACACTGTATCTTTTTATTATTTTTGCAATTAAGTATTCTAATGACAACCGGATGCAAGAAAATTTCTTTCCGGTGGAAATAACATCTTATGATCTATGCTGTCCATGTAAATTGCTATGTATAATGTAATCTGCACGTGAATGCATTATACAAGTCATAAACGTAACTTGATTATAGAGGTCAAATACTTGTTTACTGCGAAGTGAATGTCAATGAACCAAGATCATTCCAAAATACTACGACATATCTCACCCGGGAGGATCACCACGTCTGCGAGCTTCACTACCCTCCGCTCGCGTCCGCATTCCAGCGATTACTCGAACGATTTCAGAGGCCCCCGAGAACTTATTTGCTCGGGCGGGCGAGGGCTCCGTGACCGTCGGGCGTTATTAAATCCGGCAGGGAAAGGGAACGTGCCCCAGCGACCTTAATGCGGCTGAGCTATATTTTGAAGGTTGACGTTCGCTGTGCCCCTCGCCTGGCCGAACCGAGCTCCGGCGGGTGGGCCCCTGCCAAAGCAAACAGCGGCGAGCCCGGCAGCGGCCAAGCCCGGCAGGCAGCAGCAGAGGCGGCGGTAGCGACGGCGGCAGCGGCGGCGAGGGCGGCGGCGGCGGCGAGGGCGGCGGCGGCAAGGGCGAGGGCGGCGAGGGCGCGGGCGGCGGTGGCGGCGACGTCGGCGCTGAGGCGCCTCGCTTCCGCCGCGCCGCGCCGCGCCGCGCCGAGTCCGACGAGAGGCGCTGAGGAAAATACGAGCGAAGGCCTGCCGCGAAACCCGCTTCGCGCCACTGATGGATCCAAAGCGGCCTGGCGCCCAGCCTCTGGAGCAGCCGCCCCCTGCACAATCGCCTTCGCCCATCGCCTATTCCGGAGAATGGTGTTGGCGTTGGGTGGAAGAGATTTCCCAGCCAAAATCAGAATAAAGTATCGACGCGTGTGTGTATATACTGGGACATACATATGTATTTCTACTAAATTTCCTAACATTATAGAAGAGCAAGAAACATTAAGCATTATTTTGTAATAAATGTATTATAATGTGATTTATTTTTCATTTTTTACGAAGGGAGTTTTTTTTGGACCACGTCGCTACTTTTAAACAATTGTGCTTGTTTGATGTTAATATTTTTTTAGCATTTGACGAATTGTATTTATATAACATATTCTTGAAAGAAAATATTGAGTGTTATTCTTGTAACTTTCACAACAAAATTTAAAGGGCTGATAAAAGAAGCTGAGAAAGGTATATTCACATTAATGCGAACAACCGTTGAAATCTTCTGGTCTGTATCTTTGGAAAAGGGTTTTCATACAAAATTCTTATGATACACCAGCAGATGGCTGCAAATTCGAATTCCTCGCGTGTGCAGAAAACATTGTTTGTCAAATGACCTTAATTCAGGGGGTTCTGTTCTCTTGCTTTGTAAGAAATTAAATAATACAAATGGAACAGGGCAGCGATTCTTGAAATTTTCTCAAGAGTCGCTTCGTTTGACAGAAAAGAGAGTAAGTTTGGACAGGGATACCAACGTAGAAGTTTTCTTTCTCACTGACTATTCACTAACGCCTTTGAGAACTGGCTCTTTTTAAACTATTAGATATTTATGCTTTAATTGAAAATAATACTTCTTTTTCGAGTGGTGAAAAATGTTTTAGCGTTATCGTAAATAGCTAAAAACAGTCTAATGGCAGAACGCAATGGTACTTATTTAAAATTGTGTTTAGAGCTAATTTATAAAAGTATTTAATTCTGTTTAGTATTTTCGACAACATAAAGTACTTAATTAAATCAAATTAATAATGAACACTATCCTAAAATATCTATTTCACACGACGTCATCAATGAACCATGTACTAAGAATAAATATTACCCAGAAATATATTACCACCTTCATATTTCTAGAACCAAGAATTAGATATGAAAAAACAATGAATATATAGAGACAGTCGTTGGCAAACAACTAACTGATCGTATTTAAGCATTTACTTGCTCGTATACCCTATTCTTAATTACTTACGGCAGTAAGCAAATTTAAGATAGCTGAGGTTCCCGTCAGTGGAGTATTCTAGGAAACGACCGCTATTAATATCGATTTTTGAACCCGAAGCACGAGGGCACCCGCTTGGAGCGCACTTGCGTTGGGAAGCACTTGCGGGGAATGTTGAAATTGTGGTATTTGTAGTGCGGCGCGGGGCGGCCCTTCCTGTCATTGAGAGAAGGCGTCTGGAGGAGTCGGCCTGGGGTTGGCCGCGTGCCCCGGCCGCGCGCCCCTGGGCCGCCGGCGCTCGCCCGCGGCCGCTCGCTTGGACGCGGCTTCAGAGGCGGCGAAGACCCCGCCCACCGCGCGCTGCCGCCCACGGGACGGGGCAACGCTCGCTTTCACGAAGGGGATAGGGAGCGGGATGTCGCGGGTTGATTCGTTCATTCATGAGGGATTTCGGCCCTTCAACGGCTAAGGTAATTATTCCCGTAAATGTAGAGAATGTTTTCTTCGCGGGATGTGTCGGTGATCTTCCCCCGCTGGATGGCGAGATCCGGCGCCGACCTACGTCCGCTTGTGGGGATTTTTCCCCAACCAGGTAACTCCCACCAGCGGGGCATCGCCCCAGCCGGGACAAGCTCTAAGCTGTGGGATGTCGCGGGGTGGAGAAAGCAAAAAGGAAGAAGAAATAAAAAGGCATGATAACTCAAAAAGTTACTCATCTGATGGTCAATATAAATAACCGACTTAGCTGGCCTAGGGCAACAATTGATATCATTGTTAAAGGCCGCGTACAACCGCTGTCTGCAGGAGAATTCTAGCGACCGGCTGCTCTTATTGATAGTTTTCTGAGGTTTCTCCGATCAACACCAAGCGAATGCTGGAGCAGTTCCATAACAAACGTGCTCCTCGCCGAACTTCCTCTCTCTTCATTGTTTTTCCTCCTCTCCCTCTCCCCTTACTTGCGCACACTTACGCTTACTACATGTTCTACACTACCAGAGCAGTTGGGAGCTTAGATGTAGTCCCAGCTGAGGCGGTGCCCGCAGATGGGAGATCCCTGGTTGGAAAAGAAAGCAAGCCGACGCACATGTCGCGGCGTGTAGGTCGGTGCCTGATCTTACCATACAACAGGGAAATATTCCAGCCACCTATCAGTGATAAACATGCACTACACTTACGAGATTATGGCAGTTGACACGTCCGGAATCCCGAAATGAACAGTTAGTCAATATAAATAGGGTAGTGAATGACGGGCAGTCAAGGCTGCAGCAGGTCATTGGTTCGAATGTGACGGAGGGGAGATGATTCATAGACTAACATAACAGCACATTTGCCAGGAAAAAGTAATGTTTGTTTATGAATACAGAATGTCTTAGAAAATAAAAAAAACTGATTTCCTTGTTTGTATTAAATAGGCATGTGTGCTAATGAATCATGATTCTAGAAATCTTCTATGAATCATGTGATATTATTGACATTGTTTCCCGAAATGCCATGAAGTAGGGAAACCGACAAAGAATGCAGAGTTAGAGAAAGAGAACAGAGATAGGAAAAATAGTTGCAATAGTACAAACAGCATCATTATTGACTTGTAGCCCATTTTTCCAGTCTCTCGTGTCACCGCTCTTCTTCCAACTTTGTACACCAGAATTTATATCCTGGTAACTCAAAGTGGATTTTTTGTGGGCAAAATTAATTATCTGCGGGTATTTTTCGGTATTCTCCCGTTTACTCTGCCTTGCATTCCAACACATCTCCATCATCGCCATCATTTCGCCTGTCAGCCCTCCTAAGCCTCGCGCATTAATCTCGCGATTAAAAAACGCTCTCCATTTGCGAATCCTAATAACTCGCCTCCGGAATAATCGCCTCTGTGAAGCTCGTCATCAAGGCATACAATGAAAAGGCATGTAAATAAAAAATGTATATAATAGTTCACAATCTGCCATGTTTTCCAACTAAAGAAATTGTAATTGAAATTCACAATAAAATACGTACTAGAACGAAAAATACTAGTAAGAACAGCTGTTGTGAGACTACTTGTGTTAGTATTAATAGGCAACTTCAATTACTTGACTTATGTGATTTTGTTTCTTTAAATAATGTCTATCCAATTTTTTAAATGCAATCATATGCAGTCTTACATTAAAATGTGAAAAATAATAATGTACAGAATCCATTCTACGTAATTTAAAGGTCAACTTTCAAAACTATATTTTATGTTTTATTTAATACTATTACATAAAACATTTGAAACTGATAAGAATTTTAGTCTTTAAAACTAATAAGACGAACCACCTGAGACCTTTATTAATTTAATAATTTTGGTAAGTGTAAACGCAACATGCGGAACAATTTAAAACGGTGACATGAGCGTCTTAATTAGTTTGTGCATAATTCAACTGCAATGAAGCTAAAATAATGTCAGAAATGAGCCGTTACCCCAAATTTCAAGTCAGTTGGACAATTTGAAGTTGATGAAAATAATTTTAAAGTATATAAATGGATGTGTGAAGTAGACCGTGCAAAAAAGTTTTTATTATAAAGAAACGAATATTTCATGACAATTCATGCCCAAATTGCTCATTACTGCCTGTATTCATAGTTCAGCGTAATATGTATATATGTTAACACAGACATTCTAGAGCTCAACAAATCATGCACATATTGCACTTCTCCCCATAGTAAGTCACACAGATTTTAATTTTTTGACGTTAAATTAACAAATAAAGACCTTGTAACACGCTAAGGAGTGCTGCTCGCCTCATGCATTTTACAATAACTACTTATATTCTTGGGTATTCTTAGCTGAGTGGAGGGCTGAACGCAACGTCCTCCACGTCACAACAAATGCAGAAGAGAAACATCCATGCCTACATGGGGATTCGAATCGACTCAAGCTCGCAACCTTTCGGATTCAGGCGCCGAGCTTGTGCAGCATCCAACCATCACCCGGCTGGCAGAAATCGCTACAAGTATTAAAAAGATTTTTTTTATTTACACAATGAAAATTTACAATCTATTTCATTTCGAAATAATAAGTAAATATGATAAATCGCAATAAAATACAATTATCAAAGAAACAATAATTTACAGAAAAGTCCCCCATTGGTGCTTTCCAGGATCAATACATAAGGACTATAACAGAAAAGAGAAAAAGAAAACATTAGAATAATAATAACACAAAACGGAGAATAATTTTTGTGTTGGGTATGTCAATGTCAAATACTAAAGCGGTAAGGAAGTTGCAAAGTGGAGGTTCTATTGAGGCGAGATATTTCTTGGCTATTGTCTAAAAGGTTTAGGGCTAGATGATTTGGATGGGTTTCCAGGCGTTTATTGTAGTTTAGGCTAATTTCTTGTATCTTCTCTTGAATTGTTTGAATACTGAGGTCTCGATGGAGTGCTGCATTAGACATGTACCAAGGTGCTGATGAGATGACTCTTAAAATTTTTGACTGGAATCTTTGAAGAATTGATATGTTTGTTCTGCTGGCTGTGCCCCAGATTTGGATTCCATATGTCCATACAGGAACTAAGATGGTTTTATAAATTAGCAATTTATTTTCCAGGGACAGCTTGGATCTGTAGCCAATAAGCCAGTAGAGTTTCCTTGTTTGCAGTTGGAGCTGTTGTTTCTTGGCTTGTATATGCTTTTTCCAGGTGAGACGTCTATCCAATATCCTAGATATTTTACGCAATCGGTTTGCGGTATTGTTTTTCTGTTGATTTCTACTGGCGCGCACGTTTCTTTCCTGAGAGTAAATGTAATGTGAGCTGACTTGTTCTCATTTACTTTTATTCTCCACTTCTTAAACCATTCTTCGAGTGCGATGAGATGGTCTTGCAGGTTGTCCGATGCTCTTCTAGGATCAGGGTCTGAAGCTAAAATGGCTGTATCATCAGCAAATGTCGCAATTACTGTGTTTTCTGTTTCAGGAATATCTGCTGTATATAACAGGTAAAGCACTGGACCAAGTACGCTACCTTGTGGTACCCCAGATTGAATAGGATAAAGGTCTGAGAGTTCGTTTTGATATTTGATTTGGAACTGTCGATCCGTAAGATAAGATTTGAAAATATCCAGGAAGGAATGTGGTAGATAGAGTTTTAATTTGTACAGGAGACCCTTATGCCATACCTTATCGAAGGCTTGCGTGACATCAAGAAAGGCAGCAGAACAGTATTGCTTGTTTTGGAAGTTGTTCTCTATATATGATGTGATCCTGTTTATTTGTTCGATGGTGGAGTGCTGCTGGCGAAATCCAAACTGATGGTCGGGAACGATGTTACGGATGTGAGGTCGCAGTCTTGCTAGGAGAAGTTTCTCAAATATCTTAGATAAAACTGGAAGTAGACTTATAGGACGATATGATGACGCTTCGTGTGGGGATTTGCCTGGTTTAAGGAATAGCAGAATTTGGGCAACCTTCCATTGGGCGGGGTAATGTCCAGTGCGAATTATCCCATTGAAGAGTGCTGTGATTAGTGCAATCCCTTTGCGTGGTAGTTCTTTTATCAACTGTGCAGTGATGAGGTCATAGCCCGGTGCTTTTCTGCAAGGCAGGTCCTTCTGTATTACTTTACATAATTCTTTAGTTGTAATAAACTTTATAGGAAGGGCCATTTGTGCTGGTGAATCTAGATATTCTTCGATTTCCTCTTCATCTCTCATATTCGTAGGCGGGAAGCTCTGAAAAACGTTAGCGAAATGGTGTGTGAATACTTGAATTTTTTCTGTAGCACTTCTGGCCCATTTACTATTTTTGTCTCGAATTGGGGGTTCAGGTTTGATTGGGTGCTTTAAGTATTTTGTGGCTTTAAATAGGGAGTAATCTGTAGCTTCTGTCGGGGAAAGGCTGGAGATGTAATTTTGAAACTTGTTATTTCTGAAGTTCTTTAGTAGCTTGCTGAGTTGTCTAGTGGCTCTATTATAGTTGGTTTTATCTCCTGGTAGTCTTGAAGTTTGCCATATTCTTCTTAACCTTCTTTTCTCATTGACTTTGTTGATGACTTCCGCAGGCCACATTGTGCAATTTTTAACGGAAGTTCGTTGAGATGTTGCATGCCATGCTGCAGTTTGTATGCTTTGCGTGACATACTCAGTTGCTTCATCAATGTCATCAGCAGATTTTAATGGCATTCGAATTTGGGCGTTGTGGGAGATCCAGTTTCGGTACACGTTCCAATTGGTATTTCTATTTACAAGTATGACGGGAGCGGGTCGTAGTAATATTGTATTACTAATAGTGACAATAACAGGAGTATGGTCAGATGATAGTTCATGGGATGCTTCTATGGAGTAGTAACCAGATGATATACCTTTGGCGACGAAAAAATCTAGTAAGTCTGGAATTTTGTTTGGATCTGTAGGCCAATACGTTGGTTCTCCTGTAGAGATGGTTTCAAGCTGAAGTGATGTTACTGCTTTCTGGAGTTCTCGTCCTCTTGTAGTGATGAGCCTTGATCCCCACTGTGTATGCTTTGCATTAAAGTCTCCTCCTGCTATAAATCTCGAGCCTAAGTTGTTAAAGTAGGTTTCAAAGCGTGCTTTATTAATATTGAATCTTGGTGGACAATAGAGAGCACTTACTGTAAGAGGTCCACGCCAGTCAGTGATTGTTATAGTAGTAGCTTGCAGATCGATGTCTTGAAACTCTTTTTCTTCATGATGTTTTATATTTTTTCTAACGAGGATAGCAGTGCCTCCGTGTGCATGACCGTCAGGGTGTTTGGTATCATATATTATATAGTTTTTTAATTTGAAGTAATTCTTGACTGTAAAATGTGTTTCTGATATTAGTATGATGTCAATTTTGTTCTGCGAAAGAAATATTTCGAGTTCTTGGCGATGTTGCGCCAAGCCGTTGGCATTCCATGCTGCAATTCGAAAAAAATTACACATTGGATAATTTAGTCACTAATGTTGATACTAGATTTAGGAGAGCATTTATTTGCTGGCTTTGTTGTAGCAGAACATTTTCAAATCTTTCAAATGAGTGCTGGATAATGCTCAGAATAGAGTGGTTCTCATCAGGATACTGAGGTTCTGTGCGCTTTGACCGAGCAATATCGGCCCACGTTCTTTCGTTAGCTTGTGAACGTCTTTTGTTTACTTCATGATAAATATTTTCACTATCGTTATTTTGTGCCTTCATTGTCATCTCTTTTTGAAAATTACTTCTTTGTTTATTAAGTTTATAATAGCCTTTCTTTTTTAGTATTTCCTGGTACACTTTACAACCTTTATAGTTTGCAGGATGATTGCCTTCACACAGAGCACATGTTGCTTCACTTTGCCTTTCTTTTTCACATTTGTCTGGAGCGTGTTCTCTTCCACACTTAACACACCGAAATGGGTACGCACAGTAGGTTCTGGTATGTTCGTATCTTTGGCAATTTTTACATTGAACTATGTCTCGTCGCTTCATACGCGGTGGTTCAAATGCAACAACACAATTTAGCAGTCGGTTAATTTTAAATATTTCTTTGTTATTAGAATTGGGTTCAAGGTCTATGAAGAACAAAGGAAGAGGTAACTTCGTTACCCTATGGCGGACATTTATTATATTTCTTACTTTATGCCCCTCTTCCAAAAGCGCAGCTTTGATATCTTTAACGTCTACAGTATGATGTATATGACGTAAAACAACTCTATACGCACGTTCTTGTTTCAATTGATACGTATAGTAAACGTGTTTGTGGCTTGATAAATGCTTTACTACTGCTCTGTAAGCATCTGGAGTTTTTGGTGCTATTTTGATTTTGTCATTTGACAGAGATTTTATCTCAAAATCTTCAGTTCTTAAAGCTTCTTCTATGAACTTTACCATGGCCGGGACATTATTAACATTTGGAACAAATATAGGCGGTACTGTGGTTTTCGAGGAAGTTTCCTCAGTATTTTCTACTGTATCTTCTGCACTGAGTACACTAAACTTATTGTGCGTGGGCACAGTAATAATATTAACATTATTATCGCTAGACGCTGTCTTTTGCCTTACCCTTCTATTTTCTTCCGGGTCGAGGTCGTCTGAGTTCGGTCGTTTTGGTCGAGCTGGTTTGTACGTTTGCCATGAATTCTGGGTCAGGTCCACGGGAAAAGATGAATCTTGATCCATGCTGTGGCTGCCGCTGCTTGTTGATTCTTCTGTTGACATTGTGTTGAGAGATGTAGCTGACCGGGTGGGTATTGGCAGCTACGACGTTCTCACTACATGTTGCCGTGCCTCTAATACACTGCAATATTGAATGGATCACAAAATTTGTTGTCTTTGCTGAATTGTTATAGATAATAACACTGTTCCTGTGCACAATTTAAATGTTCAACACGAAACACAAGTTGTTATCGCTTGGCCTCTCCTTATCTTGGCGCGTTCACTGTCGAGCAAGGTAAGGCTACGGAGCGGCGGACACGATCCGCACACCACGGCGTCCAGGCGAGAACTGTATTAAAAAGATGAGATAATTATTTTTATGCTCTTCGGGTGGCCCATGGACAGCGTGCTAGCTTTCCGCAGCGTGATCCCGCGTTCGATTCCCGGTCGGGGCCAAATTAGAGCTGTAGCTTTCCATTATATTCGCGTCAGTTTTTACAGTTGTGTGGCGAAAGAAAAGCTTAGGTCGGTCAAGACGTATGCTAGATATGGTGAAGGGAATATGTCATGCATACCTCATGTCTCCCTTACTCCCAGGAAGGGCTAATAAATAAAAGCAGGGCCCAGTCCTGGGAACACGGCTAGCTGGCAAAAAAAAACGGATTAATCCGACCCTGAGTTGCCAGTAGATTATTTTTCGCTACACTATACTAGTTGGCTATATCTCTTGTATCTGGAATCTTCAACTACTCGTAAACTCCAACTACTGGCGATATCAAAAATACTTCCTACGTTTTATAAAAAAATTGTAGCAGTAAACATGAACTTTTTAAAGTCTAATTAAATTCTACGGATTAACTAATTAAATTTCACGGATCAAAAGCTAATTCTGGCCCTGGATGTGATGCAGAAAATAATGTAGCCATCATCTTTTGGAAGTGCTGGGAAAGTGATGCGAACGGATACTGAAATTGACAAACTTCATAATAACGACAAGCAAGGAATGGAAATCAGTTGGTAAAGTACGTGAGCCTGCATATTGTGAATGCGAGTGGAAGGAGATACGGGGGAGACGCTGCTAACGGCACGAACAGGAGCAGCGTCGGTAATGGCCGCGTTGGCGTCGCGGCGTGCACAGCGGAGGCGACCGAGGCAGCCGATGCTTGGGCGCCGGGGAGCAGCGGTTGCTGGGACGCCAGGGACGCCAACGGGAGGGACCGGGAGCGGCTTGCAGGCTGCGGCGGCGGCGGCGGCGGCAGGGCGCAGCAGCCATGGCGGAGGCGACGCGCGGTGGGGGCGGTGGCGGCGGCGGCGGCGGAGCAAGCACAGGGGCGGACGCGCAGTGTCCACACGACACTAATGCTCCCGCCGCTGTGTTTGTTCAAGTCCTCTCGGCGGCGCACAGCGCCACTGGGAGGGGCGGGCTGGCCGGCCGACTGTTGATTCAGGAATTACCTCGTTAAGCCCGTGCATTGTCCTGGCGTGTTATCGGCCGATGGACACTTCTCGCTAATACACACCAATCGCCTTCCTACACAACAGATTCATTATTAGCGAAAATACATCGGAAAACAAGCTTTGTGCCTCTCATAAACCATGTAGTAGCCACTTTAGTAGCCTTATGATAATATTTTTGTGCAAATTTTACGGATGGGGATGTTCAATAATCATGGAAACGTCAGATGCGTCTCTCTAAACTCAGAATTCGTAGGTTTGGAAATATTTATTTCAGTAGGCTTCCAACTTCCATGCATGCAAGTACGAAGGTTGCCATCGTAGTAGCGACTTCCCGTCCAGAACTTTTGCTCGTCTTAGGTTGCTTAGAATTCGTCGATTGGTGGGTTAAGACAGATGAAGAGAGAAAGGATAAATCAAACAGATTTAGTTTGCAGGTTGATTTATGTTTTCTCATGCAATGAAAATTGAAAAGTAAGTTTTCTGGAAATCACAGCAAGCCATTGCTAATCATTTGGTTTACATAGTCAAAATAAGGAGAAATTTGCGATTAAAGCGAACATTATTGTAGAATTTGTATACTTTTATTACTGAAGTATCTTTCTGCAGAAGAATAGTTACAAAATAGAAATTTATTGTTGACAGAAACTTCTTATGAATGGAAGAAGAAACTTCTAAACAATTTTTTGCCAAAGCTTCATACTTAAAGTTGCTTCCAAATTATTTTAGCATAATCATATTGTGTATTAGATAATTCATTAAATCTAATACAAATAGTCGCATGTGTCATTGAAAGTTATCTTGTAACGACACATTTTAATGTTGAAGTATTCTAATCGGAAGGTAATACCATTATCAATATATGTATTCGATTTACTTAATCTGCTTTCAGTTTTGAAAATATCTAAGATAAAACGAGACGAATGTAATAATCGAACGTAGTTCATTCTTAAATTGAAAGTATTTGAAAGTGAGGTCTGATGTTTATGACAAAAAAGAATTGCTATTCTTTGTAAACTCTTTCCGAATATTATCCTTTCCAGAAACCAATACATATTTTTAATTCCTTCACAATCACACAACAGCTTCAAACGTCGGAAAAAACGAACATATTTCTGTTATGTTAATCGAAGATAGAGAAAACTGTTATTTTGTTGTAGGAGTGGCTTACAATTCAACAGTGTAGAACACTCGCAGAGTGAAGAAAAGAAACACGGTACATTCGAAAAATCTTCTCTGAATATGGTTCTTCCATCACATAGGAGAAAAGGCAGACATCAAAAAGACAGCAGATACCACTCTTGCATATTACAGGGAAATTAGTGATAAAAACTAACCAACCAGCTAGGAATGTAAATCGCAATGCCCAACACCACTTTCCACTCAATCTCTTTCAGACTTCCTAAACCTACCGCGAGCTAATGTAATCAAGAACTTCACTGAAATCTCAAACTCCCAAAACCAGCCCATGAATCAAAACAAACCACGTAATGGCTAACACTCACCTCTAACTCACACGAATTGCTCAAACTATCCATCTTGAATACACTATTAACACACTTGCATTTTGCATTGTAAATTTCATAAATTCTCTAATCTCTACCATTACAAATTCAATTCAAAACTCGGTCACAATTTACCTAAATAATAATAATAATAATAATAATAATAATAATTATAATGTCAGTAGCCTACCCCATACCCGTGAAGGAGTATTTCCTTCATGGGGATGTAGGAACTATTGGAAAATGGAATGCAAATGTCATCTCTAACAAAAATCGTATTAATTTAATTTATCATGCTTACAACATAGATATGGTAGGCTTTACTGAATCCAATCTAAACAAAAAAAAACAGAATATTCATCCTTCTTCTTCTTCTTCGGCATTTTCCCCTTAGGAGCTTGCCGTTTTCATCCTCCACAACTCTCTATCCTCTCAATCTCGTGGTTTGAGCCCTCTATCCTTCATAGCTTCCTGGATGTTTTTTTCCCATTCTAAAACTGGTCTTCCTCTTTTTCGCCTCTCAGGTGGTTGACATTTTAAGATCTTGTGTGGCCATCTGTTTTCTGACATTCTCTGAACATGTCCATACCACTGTAGTGCTCTATTTTCCAAGGTCTTCGTAATAGAACAAATTATATTCATCCTTCTCCATATTTCTTCATTTCACACTCTGTCCTTGCGAGTAAGTTGTAGGCATCGTCTCATGTAGTCCATTTCCACTGTCCTTATCTTATCTCTTATTTTTTGTGTTTGTGGCCACATTTCCGCTCCATATAGTACTATATTTTCTACTACACAATGGAATATCCTTCTTTTGACATCTTGGCGGATATTGTTATTCCATAATATGCTGTGTAAAGCTTTGGTTGCTTTCTTTCCCATCAGTATTCTCGAGTTTATATCTGCAGCACATGTACCCGAGTTATTTATTAAAGATTCAAGATATTTGAAGGTGTTACAGCTTTAAATTTTGTTACCATTTACGTCTATATCTGTTATTCCTTGTCCAATGCACATTCATTCGGTTTTATTAAAATTTATTTCTAATCCCCATTTATTATATTCTTCTATTAGCTTTCTTAGCATGTACACCATATATTCATATATAATAATATAGAATATTCATCCTTGAATAAACAATATTCTGGGCGAATAGATCTGAAAAATGTCGGCGGAGTACTACACATGGATATTAAAACAAATCTAATACACCACCAAATTGACTTAATCAATAACTCCGGAAATAATAGCCATTCGCACTGTCTTAAATAATAGCATATGGAACAATATCTTTATACATTCCTCCAAAGTCCAAATTAAAGGATTCTAACATTAGAAACGTCATTCACCCTTCAAACAACACCTTGATAACTGGCCACTTCAACGCTAAAACTACAAACGGGTTGACGTTGGAACAATCCAAATAGACTCATACTTTCACAAATCACTAACAAATTGCATTGCAAAATGCCCCAATATCTTAATTTGATAGAGTCAAAATAAATTGGAACAAATTTCAAACATCATAAGCAGTACAAAAATAATTATCTTCCAAACACTCTCTATGAAACATAATTTTCCTCTAAAAAACAAAAATCACTAACCAAAGTTAAAAACAAAACCAGAATATATATATATTATATTTTATATATTATATACTATATATTATATATTATATTATATATATATATATATATATATATATATATATATATATATATATATATATATTAAACACGCCAACAGCCAAAGCAAAACACCTCAATTCAGAAACCGGAAGAGCTAGCCAATTACTTTGCTACATGTAAAACTAACAACACTAAAACGTTGGACGTTTCCAAAATTAACAGTCATAGACATCTAAAAATTAAGCATGAGACAAATTCTTTGCATATATCAGTATCCAAAATACGCGGCATCATTAACATTATGAAGGGCGAGAAATCAAATGCGTAAAAGTATTGAGTGGTAGATGCAAAGATTTTAAAGCAACAACCAGGAAAGTGTACTTTCGTTTCTTGCAAATGGTCACAATTGCATTTTTGCAAATGATTGCAATTTTTCACAGGCACGCTTCTGTAAGCGGAGATTTATAATCTTGCTGAACTGAAGCAATACCAACGGCAGTAATTACAGTGATGAAAGGCAAACTGACTTTATAAAACAATCGTAAAAGAATGCAGTAATTGAACGCATCCGTATCGGGCGCGGATGAGACGGAATAGATCTTACTTCACCCATTCTGAACGCAGCAAACTTCTGGAACACTGCACACATGGTGTACGAGCGATGATGTAGATGCTTCAAGAAAGAAGACTCGTAATGAATAAAAGCGAAGGAAGAACAACAATCTCTCTTACATACCAGAAGGGTGAAACAAAATCACAATTCCAATTTCACGCCCTATGTGAACAAGCGGGGCATATACAGGATTTCAAAACTATTCAAGGTGATGGAAGCTTTCAGAACATAAATACGTGAGCGTGACTTTTACGTTTAAACTGTCTCTGTAACTTGTAAAATACTTCAGCGGTATGGACGGCGATTATAATTAAATAATAATTAGCTGTGCACCAGGCCGAAGAGGGCCATACTAATCGTAGACTGGGGTGACAGACTATGTGTTAAACGTACACCAACAGATCTTTATTCTCAAGTTCATCTTGTGTTAGTTGTTTACATCAAATATTGGGAAAAAAGGATACACAGAGAATTTTAAGAAAACTATTCAACAGCAGAAAAAGGCAGGTATTGCCTTCAAAAATCTTGATGTCAGAATATTAAGAGGCATGGTTCATTTTGTAAATGTAGTAAAAACATGAATGAAGAAGAGACCGAGAGATGTGGCTCAGGGCATCAACTGATGTCATTGCAGTGCCTCTGATTGGGAAGTCCTAGGTTCGAGTCCCGACGGTAGCAGGATTTTCGACACTAGCTATATCCAAGTCAGCTGCTTCTCTGGAGGAGAATTCTAGCGGCTGGCTGCCCGAATCAGTAGTTTTTGGTGGTTTCTCTGATCAACACCAGGTGAATGCGGAGCAGAACCCTAACGGGCCACGGACCGCCCACGATCTTTCCTTCCTCTTTTCCTATCCTCATCCATTACTTACACACACAATTACATGTACTACACTACCACCGGTCGGGAGCTTAGAGCTTCTCTCACCATTGGGGCGGTGTCTCAATGGTGGGAGATACCTGGTTGGGGAAAACCCTGCTAACAGCAGGGAAAAGCCACCGCCACCTAGGGGAAGAAAAAATGTACTACATTTACGGGACTAATGACCTTAGCAATTGACGCGCCCCGAATTACTTATCATTCAATCAATTAATAAAGAAGAGAATTAGCGTAGTTGATTTCATTTTAAAACCGTCTAGAAAGAATAGCTTTATTGACGGGAAGAAAACAATTGAAAAATATAATTTTACTTTCTCGTATACATACGTATATACGGATTAATATACGTAGTATAGAGAAAGTTATGTAATGCTGCAGAAAATCTATTTCGAGATTTCAACTGAAATGCACGTTTTGGGGTCCCCTGATACCGAAAAAGTCCGTCAATCTGTCTGTCCGTCTGGGTGACCGTCTGCCTGTGAACACTAATAGCCTAAACCATACGTAGGACTTTTTCAAAATTGATGAACCCCTGTCCATCCGGCTCTGGTTGAAGATTTCAAATTTTGAAAAATATTCTATAAAATTTGGGGGTACTTTACATGAAGCCCCTTCCAAATTTTTTCTTTAAATTTCTTGTGAAAATAGAGTAAAATATACTTTTAAAGGTGGCATAGGTCCGATTTTAACGGCTGACTCTGAATGTTCGAAAATTGCACAAGTTTGAATTTTTTCGGCGTCTTCCTACAACTACAAAATTGAAGACACAGATTTTTCCTTCAAATAAAATTTGTTGCCCATAAACAGTTATTTCATAATGATCATGTAGATTTTTTGAAAATGTAGTTATCGTGCATGCAATATTTGAAATTTTAAAAACTAACAAAAACAATATTTTCTCCAAAACGACTCCAAATTTTGTCTTTAAAGTTTTAATAGGGTTAGTAAATCAATATTTCTTCTTGATTGTCAATATATGATTGCAAATAAAGGTTATGTGCAGTTACGTGATATCACTTGAGCGAGTGTGAGTTAGTTTCGGAATGGTTCCTCGATTGTTCTACTGCAGTGGTAATTCAATGGGATAGTAGTTCCCTCACTATGCACCTGATGATGTAACAAAACTAGTTACGAAACGTTGTGCAATTACTGAAGTAAATGATTGTCATAAAAAACTTTGGATACCTTTATTTTAATAGGGTTAGTGCCAAACGATATGACATAAACGTCATATAGCTCTGTCCTTTTGTTTTTGAAAAATTACAATACAAAAATGTTATATTTTTGACGTGTTTCTCACATCAGTTATATTCATTTTAGAGAGATTTGACATCATTATATTTATGAGTACATGTGCTTTAAATAATGTCAAAGTTTCTCGAAAATTCAACAGTTTTCTGTGAAAATGAGCTCAAAATTCCGCATTTTCAGAAACGCTTAAACGCCACTTACTCTAAAATGGCTTCAATTTTTTCCAATAGTGCTAATTGCACGGTTTAATATGGCGTAAAATTAATTTTGGTGTGTTCTTTTGTTTTTTTATATCACACAAATGTAATTTTTTGAAGTGATTCTCAAGACGTTAATATACACATTTCCATCAATTTTTACAGACTATTACATTTGTGAGTAGAAGTGCTTTAAATGACTTCAAATGAAGTGTTTCGAAAACTCAATAGATTCCTGTGAAAAAGAGCTTCAAATTTCACATTTGTAGTAATGCTTAATCGCCATTTTCTTGAAAACGGCTTCAAATTTTTCAATGGAAATTTCTATTTACTACGAGGTTCTACTTTCCTTTAATATTCTTGAAGTAATATTTCAGTTGTACTAGCAAAAAGTTGAGAAAATGTCTAAAAAATGTACTTTCGGCGACGTTAGATGGTAGCTGGCCTGAGAATGGAGCAAGACTTTAAAGCCAGACCACACCAAGGAAATTAGAAAAAATTGATACGGGAAAGTCTGTGCCATTTTGTAGCATCTCTAGTTTCTAATATAAGATTTTCTTGGTTCAAGCGAACACTCAAGTTTCGAAATGTTTTGGGGGAAGCCGGCCACCCCGCCTGGCTCCTCCTAAGTGTTTCTTTTCAGGTTCTTATAAACTTGCTGAAATCGAGGAAAGAGATGGGGAAGATTCAACAGTTTACGCCACAAGAAATCCTTGTATTGTTGCTGTGAACGTGTCGGCTCTGTATTGGAACATCATTAGGGCTGCATATATTGTGAGTCATTGATAGATTTAAGGTACAGATACTGAACGGATATAAATACCAGAAAATTTGAGAAAACCAATATAGTAATATTTAAGACTTACACATGTTCATTTTCTGTTTGTTTTTTTCCTTCTAAAAAAATCTATTTTACGAACACATTTTTTCTGAAAAACTTTCTGTTCTTGTTTCGACAGTGAGGAGGAAGACACACTTTTTGAATGAGATCTTGGTGACAAATCGTGAGAAGTGTTTTACAATGATCCAAGAGTAAATTCGAAGTGGAAAGATGGTCAAAGGCTGGAGTTATGTTGGGCGCCTCTTGATGTACAGATATTAGCGTGTGGAGGGCTGCATCTGCCCCTGCTGCAAAGGTGAATTACGAGTGAAAGTGAGCATCATTGTCCTCTTAGTTTCAGTTTCCAACGCGAGTAATATGTAGTTTTATTATCTTTTGTGGACTCCTCTGATTCCAGTCACGGTTATATATTTACTGTATTTACATTTTTTAAGAATATAATTATTCTCACTGGTGGATTTTTAATTAATGTTCCATTCATGTTATTCTTAGTTTACACACGAAAATGCTGCATATATTTCCTTTCAATTGTAGGCATAAATAGTTAACAGCGTTTCAGGAAAATAATTAAATAAGTTTATGTGATTCACACATATTATTTTAGTTTGTTTTCCTAATACTTGTTTTCAGTCATGAGATACCTGGTTATCAGCTAACAAATAAAAATACTTCCCTTCAGCTGCATTATCATATTTACAGTTCTAATTCTACATTTTTCGAAGGTTATTAATTGCGTTAACATACTCGCATGAGCACGAAAATCCTCTCATTTTGTTTCCAGAAACCTATCATCGACATATTATATAATAGTACATAATGAAACGATGATGTAATGGTGGGTATGAATATACAAGTGTGATATTACGATACGAGCGAGTTTCGTAAACTTCTCACGAATGTATTAATACCCATTACATCGAGTTTCATACGGTACTTTTTGTACATTTATAAATTAAACTTTTACATTGAATCGTTTCGTGGCAGTTGGCATGTAAGATTGAGCCAAGGCCACCAACCCTACCCTTGCATGCTGACGCGCGTGGCTGTGGTTACCAGTCCGCCTGCGAGGGAGTACTGCGCTAGTCAAATAAGATCAAATTGAAATTACAATCCAATGTATTTTTAATTATATTCCACGAAAAAATTACTTCTAATAAAAGAAATTAAATTTGACTAGCATGATATAATATCAAATGCAATTTTAATGTACACAATCGATCTAAAAATTTATCAGAACGGTTCTCAATGATTAATTATGTGTCGATACTTGGTTTGTAAACTTCTCTGGGATTGGTCAAGAACCTGTACCATAATCAAATATGTATCGTAATGAGTATCATTCTGCAACTGGTTGCAGCGAAGAAACGATAGCATTATACAATGGAAGTAGAAAAATTTGTTTGAAATATGCATCTACGTTATAGTTTACTTGAGAAAGCGTGGAAAATATATTAATGTGTTTTCATCTCGGCATGTGTTTACGAGTTGTAAAATGGCAGGGGTGCGGCAGGGCGATTTCCGCGGCGCCGCGACGCCCTCACAGTCTCCCCTGGCGGAAGCGCCTCCGGAAGCGGCGGCCGCCGATCAGCGCGCCCCGCCCTCACCCCGCCCCGCCCCCTCACCCGCCACGCCCCTCCCAGCGCAGGGTGTTAGCCGCGCCGCATATTGACGCCGCCGTTGATTATGCGTGTCACGGCCTCTAACTTGTTTGCCAACTAACTCATAAGCCGGTTTCCCGGCGTGCTAACTTGAGATGACTTCCCTCGCTTGTAGTAAACAAATTGCCATCAGGCTAATCTCCGTTAAACTAGAGCGTCGCTCGCTCCCTGCCAGCGCGCACCTGCGGCGGCGCTGAGGGCAAGGGCGAGGGCGCGGGCGAGGGCGAGGGCGAAGGCAAGGCGGAATGAAGCCGCGCCATCGACGTGGAGACAAGTACAAGTAAATTATTTCACCCTTCCACTTCCTGTGTGCAAAAACACCTCACGTCAGCGCACCGTCTTTCCACTTTGCACTGGATTGACTAGTCAATATCTTTGATGCATAAATAGAGCGATCTGCCAAACATTCACAATGTAAGTATTAACGAAGCGCAAGAGGTTAAGAAAGACACACACACACACACATATATATATATATATATATATATATATATATATATATTCTATGTAATTTTTGTACACTTGTTGGAAATCGAAGAGTGGCATTTGTAATGGGACGGAACTATTTTGACAGATCGGACGAAGATGGACACCAGACCAAATATGATTGTGGCTAACAATAGTGACAGATATGGTGCACTCATACATATTTTTATCCCAAATACTAACACAAATGTTCATTAAGCACCCGCCTATTGGATTTATGAAGAAGCAATGGCATATTGGAAAAGTTTACATTATAAAATAATTGTTTAAATCACATACCATGTGCATTTCGTGTAGGTCTGATGAGTCTCAAGCAGCAATTGAATATGAAAGTAAAAGTTAACACGTATGTAGAAAGCAGTAGTAATAGCAACGACCAGCATTGTGCGGTAATTAATGCCAAATCATTTCCTTTGAATTTAATGTCATATTAATATTAATTTAAATTCATTATAATTTAATTTAATAAATATTTTGGCTGTAATAACTGTGGGAAATATTCAAAAAGTAATAAGAATAATATTTATTATAATAATAATTTTAATAATTGACCGCTCCGATGACCGAGACCGTTAGAACAATAGTACAATAGCGGTCTCAGACCAGAGGTTCGCGGATTTAAGACCCGCCTTGGGCATAGTTGTGTATGTTTGTGTGTCTCTGTATGTTTGTGTATGTCTATTTCATCATCTATCCTACCCTGGGGTATAAAAATGGAATCTGCATTAAATTGAAAAGTTCCCCTATGGAAAGTAACTTGCCCAACGCCGGTATTTCAGTCTGGGCCCCGGTGGGATGCACGTATAGCGTGGCTCAGTGATGACCGATTCACAGAAAATTTTAATAATAATAATAATAATAATAATAATAATAATAATAATAATAATAACGTCATGTTAAGCGGAAAAATAATTTGACCAGAATCAACAGTTTAATGATATTTGAAGAAACCTGAATATTCGTTTCGGAAATGAAAAAACTTCATTTACATAGTTTTTTTATTTAATTTGATACCTATTTATCACCAACAAAGACTAGAGAACTGCACTGAGTAAGAAATTCGAATCATGGATCGAAAAACCAGAAAACTGCTTACCATGCATCATGTCGCCCACCCTCGAGCAGGTTTACATAGACTTTGTGTGTCACGTAAAGAAGGAGGACGAATTTTCAGACAAATTGAAGCCTCTTGGCACAATGCAATAATTAAGATGGGAAAGTATGTGATCAGCCATCAAGACTATCCACTAATGAGGCAGCGCATCACATCTGCCCGAAGAATGGGAAACAGAGTCATTGTAAGTGTAACAAGAAGCATTGCGAAGAAGGCTATGAAAGACACACAGAATAAAAAGACACTGAACTTCTGATGCTACTTAACATGAAATTTGAGTCACAAAAAATATTAAGAAGATCGTGGAGAGACAAACCACTCCGTAGACAATGCCTAAAAAGAATAGACAAGGTGCAGATCAATAAGAATCAATCATTTATGTGACTTAAAAGGAGAAGAATGGAGCCGGAATCGGAAGTAGTTTTAATAGCTGCCCAAGATCAGGCGTTTAGAACATGACATTATGATAAACCGGATCTCAAAATTTCCCAAGATAATAAATGTTGCACTTTCTACGAACAAGTAGAAATCAGCTTGTCAAATTCTAGCATGTATCGTCTCAGCTTGTCAAATTCTAGCAAAGACCGACTACTTGAAAGACACGACAGCGTGTGTAGTTACCTCCATTGGCAGATCTGTACCGGTCTCGACATTCCAAACACATGCTCCATGTGGTACAAACCCTCACCAAAACCTGCGACGTTTCTTGGACTGTGCACAATACAGTACGACGAACAAATTCAATCTGATCGCATGGAAGAGGCAAACCATCCGATGTTGTTGTGGGAGTGGGTGGGAGTGAGCTAACGCAACAAAATGTTCGTAAAATAGGGAAAACTTTTAACTCACATCAGGTACAGAATGTAATTCACTCTTCTAGTACATGTCGCTGGATTAAGCAAACCCGTTAGAGGAAAATCGGCATTTACAGTTATTTCTCAGAAGGATTTAATGCACTGACTATATTTCTTCAGAATCTTACATTAGGAGTTAAGTCTAGGAACTTTCAATTTTTAATATCCACTGAGTGTACCACTAAATTTATTCACTGAACATCCATTCTCTTTTTCAAATGTCAGACGTATCTCAGCTCTTAGCAATATGCACTCCAAACCTGATGAGATACTATTATCTATTACACCTCAGTAAATTTGGGCTAATAAAACAATCAATTTAAGAAAGAATCTATGATGTCGATAGGCGGTTATCCTGTAGAAAACACATTGAACCGCCAATGCATTTCCTTCATGAACCTGCCACTTGAACGCTTCCTCAAATAGATTACGGAGGTAGGAGCGTGGCGGACGCGAAGACGGGAGGGGCGGCTAAAGCGATCGAGGGGGGAGGCGGGGTGGGGCCGGAGCGGATGGGCGCGGCCCGAGCGCGGCGCGGCTGTTGTGGGGCGTGGATGGCGCGGCGCGGCGTCGGAAGAACAAGGGCGTTTGGCGCGGGCACGGGCGCGGGTGCAAGGGGGTGCGCGTCGGCCAGTGCACCCGGCTCGTCGCTCGCCCACACCTGTGTTGATCCAGGGCGGCGGCCGCCGCTGCCCGAACAAAAGCACCCCCTCGGCCGCGCGAGCCCGTGAGGTGCGCAAGATGGTCCCCTAGAAAAACAGTGAGCACTTTAACACGTACGACGGTGTGCGGTATTTTTAAGGCGGCCTCTGAATCCGCCCGTCTGCAGAATTTGTAGAAGAAACGGATATATTTGAGGTCTGAGCAGCGAGCCGTAACCTTTTGTGAAACCAAAACAATGACACCGATGTTTACTCCGGGCATAAGGCCACGCCGAGTTTGGCCGACTGCAGTCGACGTTAGGAAGGCACGAGAAATGCGCGCTGGCCAGGCTCCGCCCCTTGGAGACGCGCTCGACTTTATTGTCGTTGCTTTATTTTTAACAAAATATTTCTGCGTCACATTCGAAAGCACTCCGAGCTGCATTCCTTCCCAGTCTGCGGACCAATCCGACGCCAGCGGTCTGGAAAAGAGAGATCTCGATTGGAAACTTCAAATTTGCACTGTAGGGAGGAGCCTCTGAGGAGAAGAATTCTGAGCAGCAGAGCTCATTGAGATTTGAACAAGAAGGCACACCATGGAATTGAAGGAAACACGAGAAGTGCACTTTATACATTTAATTTCAGTATTTTTCAATTGTAATTCAAAATTTCAATTTTGAACTACACGATGTCTCTGATACGCGAGGTTCTCTATAACATTCCAATAATTATGTATTATATAACTTCGTTATTATGCAACGACAACGTGGTTTATATACGTTTTGTAACAACGATCACGATGAACTTCCAACTGGCGGCACTGATGTTAGAAATTTGCTGATGTCTTTCTGCGTATTTGGATCACAAATATGATAGCTATAGATTTTAATTCTGAAATTGCCTGTCTACTTATGTTCGAAAAAAAATTTATTATGACCACGATGAAGAAGTACTTTTGGTGATTGCAATTGTTGTAGATATCGTTCCATTACTGCATTCCAGACACAGTTTAAAAGGTGATCATCTTCATGTATTAAACCATACGCCATCATCACTATCATAATCATCCCCGCCATAAAGGTAAGCCCATTCAAAATAACGTTTCGGTATTGTACTCTCTTGTCAGGAATTTTCCACTCTGTAAGAACCCTTGCTTGTAATTCTTCCACAAATGATACAAGTTTTAATAAAGAACTGAGTCTGTTCGGTCTTGTCTACGACTTTTGCAAGTCCAATTGCACAGAACGAAACATTATTCAGAATACCAGAGAATGAAACAAATGTCAGAGAAATAATTCTTCCAGTCTAATCAGCAAAATTATTAACTACATAAACTTTAAAATAATTGCATTCATGTCCTCTGTTCTAATTTTTTATTTCCTAGATTTTACTTTCGACAGAAAAATAATTCAATACGCCAGTATTATCTTTTACATATACTACAAATCAATGGATTTTATTTAAAGGTGAACTGAATGAATAAGAAAAGATTGGAATAAGACGCGACGTATATTGGCTACCTGGTGTCTCATTGAGATGGATTGCCTAAGACCCGGTTAAGTTGTTCGCGGCCGCAGCGTAGCACGAAGCCATTGGCGTGGCGCGGGGCGAGGTGGGGCCGGGAGGCCGCGGCGGCCAAGGCGATGGGGCCCAGAGCCCTCGCGGGTGCCGACCGGCCCCTTGCTCGGCATTATTGGCTGGCGTGTCGGCCCGCGGCAGCGCATCGGGGTGGCCGGCGCGTGAGCGGCGGCGCGGGCGGGGCCCCGGGGGAGGAAGAGGACAAGAGGACGACGAGGAGAAGACGACGACTGGCCGCGTGGGAAGCGGAAGAAGGAGCAGGAGCAGGAGGAGGAGAAGCGGAGTGCGGAACGCAAAACGAGGAGCTTGGAGGCACAAGATGAGATGGGAGAAGGGTGGGATGACGCGGACGCGGACAATACGAGGACTGGAGTGAAGAACAAAGCGACGGGGAAGAAGAGAATTGGGAAAACAAACGAAGATCGAATCTGTTGCTTGAGGAGAGAATGCGTAAGAAGCTGAAATAGGCGCACAACACGGGAACTGCCAGAAGCAGAGACTATGGATACCTGCTTAGTCGATGCCAGAACCCCCCGGAGGGCAGGGCAAGGAGAGAGGACGCTAGACGGACGCGCGAAGGGAGTAGTAACGCAGAGTAGCCTCTGTGCACCGGTGGGAAGGCCGGAAGGAAGCGGGGCAGCGGCGGGGAGCGGCGGGGAGCGGCGGCGTCGGCGATGCTCCGGGGGCCGGGCGCAGCGCGGCGCCTCTCCCAGCTGTCACTGCGCCCGCGCCTCCTCCCTCTTCCCCCGCCACGCCCCCCGCGCACCGCGCACCCGCGCCGCCACGCACCCGCCACTTGATTGTGTAAGCAGTGGATCTCATATTGATCCAGCAATTCCGTCAGAATTAGCCCCGCCGCGGCCGCTTACGGTGTTTATTTAGCGGCGAGTCCGCACCGCCCCGCGCCGCCCCGCGCCGCTCCGCGCCACGCCGCACCGCTCGCCGCCGTGCGAAACCGCCGCATATATTTATTCGAAAAACGTCTGATCGAGGCGCGGACTGCGGCGAGCGCAAAACCCGCCCGCGGCGAAAGCGGAAAAGGAGACCGGGCGAAGTAGCGCCTGCCACACCGCTCGCAGGCAGCGCGCCGCCCCCGCCCCGCTGCAAACCAATTTTATTTATTTATCGCGTGGGGGTGGTGGGTTAGCTTCGCGTCGGTCGAGTCGCTGAAAATTATCTCCGCGCGGATTCCGCATCGAGGGTTAGGATTTCTCCGCTGGGATTATTTGGAGGCATTGTGAAGCGCCGCACAAGCTTCCTAGCGTGCCAGTTCAAAATCACGACCGTTGGATAAAAGACACATGAGGCAACTACTGGATTATGGTAACCCCCGCGTCGTTGCGAGCGAATATAAAATCACTGTTTGTGAAGAACTAGATGAAGTAACCCACCGTTGCCCGGACGTTTATCTCAATCTTCAATTAAAGAGGAAATAATTAATTCTACGGAACGAGTAAAATGGAACTAGTTTTATTTCTATGTCATCGATGTTTTAAAACATCGATGTTCAAATTTTAAACGTCGATTATCAAAATATATTAGTGTATTTTGATAATCGATGTATGTTTAAAACCCGAAACCAACGATGCTTTCAAAACAGATTTTTTAAAACTATTTTAGCAACCTAAGTGTCGCAAACTAACCTGGGGTCCACTTTTTCATATGTGAGAGGAACGATTTCATTTCACGGTCGTCGTGTTGAGATTTAGAGAACCCCACCAGCGGACGATAGTTCGGTGCCAGATCTCGCCATCCAGCGGGGGATCACCGCCACGTCCAGATGAGAAAACACGCACTTCACTTACGGGAATTATTACCTCAGTAGTTGACGTGCCCGAAATCACTAACCAATCCGCCAACCAATCCGCCCCGCTTTCAATGTTACGACTCGCCTGGTCTCTCCGTATGTCTTCACCTTCTGCTCCCTCAGGGAACTAATGTTCAAATTTGACCACGAATTACTCGGAGCTTAATTGCGCTATTGGATTGAATCCAATTGCAGTTAGTAGAACAGTTTATACGCGTTTAAATAATTGTGATCCACTTTCGACAATTTTCACATAATTTTAGCAATATTTACGTAAAACTGA
This sequence comes from Teleogryllus occipitalis, assembly GCA_011170035.1. Taxonomy (NCBI): domain Eukaryota; kingdom Metazoa; phylum Arthropoda; class Insecta; order Orthoptera; family Gryllidae; genus Teleogryllus; species Teleogryllus occipitalis. Next base: position 138,859 of record BLKR01000071.1, on the reverse strand, counting down.
TAGATTGCACACATAAATTCTTATTTAAGTGGTGGGAAAGGAAGATGGATTGGTTTTCTGAGATTCTTCAATATAGCAACCTTCCCTTTTAAGTGTACTACATTTGGCAACATTAAATAAGATGAAAAGATTTTGCAGAACATACTAAACTGATTTATAATATACACTTTAGAAGTATATATTAATGACATGTACGACGAGGATTGGCGTATCATATGACATGGAATTTCGTTGATTCTGCATTAGCAAACTACTCTAATACTATCGCGTTTAGTATCTCTCAATCTGAAAGCCGCAGTGACAACTATCCCATCTCAGATCTCGATTTGTACGTAATATGTCTAAAAATATATCATGACATAGTTAATATCTAAAGATATGTCAATTGACTTCGTTATCTGGAGTTATAGTATAATAAAATACTTTTATATTTATATTATATTGTTGTGATGTTATTTTATTTTATAATGCCTGTTAAAATCGTCCCCAACAATGAAACATCAACTGAAGTGAATATTTTCTTTGTCCATCGGGTACCAATAATCTTAATTCACAACACTGCATACATGCAAAAATATGTGTTGCTGGAACGTAACTTTGGAGAGCGTCGGGCATTTCCAACCGAATTCATATACTTTTTGGCGATCGAGGAAAGACATAAAAGGTTCACTGTTCAGAGGTTATCATAATTTGTTATTTTACAAAATTAGTTTTAATTTGTTTTATGCAACCCGCAATGCGTTTAGGTATTTAGGGATTGTGGAGCAGCGGTCTACGCAGGGGTCGGGGTGGGGGCTGGTGAAGTAGGACGAGGCGGTTGGGGCTAGGCGGGAACGGAGAGGGAACAGGGCAGAGAGAACGGAGAGAGGAGCCGGGATAGAAAGGGACAGGAGGAGGAAGGGCGCAGTTAGGGCGCAGTTTGGAGGGGATATAGTGACGGGGGCGGGGTGGAGAGAGGCCGGAAGGGTGGAGCGTTACCGGGCGGAGCACTGCGGGGCGGAGAGGTTAGAGAGAAGTGGAGCGTATGGGGGCGTGAAGTGAATGTAAATAAAATTAATTACGTTTTACTTTCAGTCCTCGTCCTAATAAACTACAAATAAACAATCATTTATTGATATATTAAATCAAGTGAGCGTGATTTCCCTACAGTTGCCGAAATAATATAAAATATGTACTATACAAATTATTATGCGCTTTCAAAAAATAGTCCTAACCCTCAGATTTCAGTCTAAACCTCCAAATGATCAAGAATCTTTCTGAATTCCTCACTTCCATCCGCGAAGTCTAAAATCCAATTTTAATATAGCGCAACGTGTGAAACAGTCAACGTTTGCGTCAGAGTATAGTATATGTATTATATTTATTATATGTATTATATGTATTATATTTATTATATGTAGTATATTATATTTTATAGTATTATGGAGTGTTTAATTCTGTGAAGAGATGATATCCATTAGTGTTGGATTTAACCAGATACTTTCTTTCAAAGTAAATGATTTTAAAATAGACTCATTAACCAGATTTGTAAAACATTTTATCATAAAATAACAGAACCATTCTTAAATTTCAACAATGCATCAAACGAGGGAATAGTAGAGGTATACTATTGACTAAATATTTGAATAAATATGGTGTTCTTGAGTGAGTATATTAAAAATGAAATGCTTCAAGCCACACTTTTGTTTGAAAAAAGTCTTTGAGTGCCGTTTGATAATCATGTCATTGTAAGACTTTTTAAGATGCGTTATAAATATTTGAGATTGAATCATCAGGAATAATTCTCATATGAATTAAAGTGTTATTATGTTTACTACAGATATATTAAACTGATTTTACTATTAGTTTCTCCATCCACATTCATACGATATTGCAAACATATTTACCTACTTAAAAAGTATTACTCTCATTTGACTAAAGCATTTTCTGGATGTCATCTCGCTCAACGCAACAAAATACATGACATTCAATGCCTAAAATTTCACTAAAACGTCTCAACAATGATGGTAGAATGCAATTCGATATCAACAAATAATAAACACTTATTATATCAATGGTGTTCTCAAAGGAACACAATATTTCGGATACTGATCTTTCTGTTATTAACAATGCTTCTTTATGCTAACAAATGTGAACTGCGCGTGCAAAACTTGCAGTTTTGTTATTACAATCTGCATTCTGCATTCAGGAAACACACACTTCAACAATACATATATTTATAAAATATGTGTAACATCTCCACAACTCTTAAATTAATTTGTTAAAACGGACAAAGAATTATATAATATTTAATAGTAATAGTAACTTAATAGTTAAAGAGTAAAATGTATTTCATAATTGTTGAGGTTCCAAAACCTGTAGTGAGGAGTAGGAGCAAGAGTGAGACGCTAGATGTAAATGTTTTATTCGACTTGTAAAACGATACGCGTGTTATAGCTAGAGTATCTTTAACTAAGAAACAGAGCCTCCCTTGTGAAGCACAAGGCAATCAAGAACTAACTTTTTGTTAACGTTCTTTTTGATATTCAGCCCAGCATATTCGAAAAATCTTGGAAACGTTTTCGTAAACAAGAGAAAGATACTCAAAGCGAAACAGAACGTTATCGTGTCAGCTGCCAAAAAAGGAAAACCAGAAATAACACACGCGAAGAAGAGAGAGAAAAATGTGATTAAGGGGAAAGATGCCTCACTTGTGTATAGAAACGTCACGAGTTTTAGAAAGAAGAAACAACTTGCAAAATTATCCATTATTAAATAAGAGGAGATAGAGAATAGAGGAAGAAATGTACAGTTTTTCTCGGTATACGATACGGTCTATGACATGCCCTACAATTCTGAAGCAATTTAATAGTTTTGTTTCCTAACGATTATTATGTTTTCATTGTGTATATTACATAACGCCTGTGTCTTAAATGTACTACAAAGTGCTTTCATAATTTTGTTATCATCGCCACAGAAATGGGAAGGCCTATCCATCAAAACATATATTACTATAAGAAATACGTGAATGGTTTCATAGGTATGGATGAATGTATAGTTTGAAAGTACAGAAAGATGTGACACGTAGGGCTAGGGAAAGAATTTTCCATTCGTCAGAGCAACGTAATAGAAACAACGGTAATGAAAACCACTCTACGTTTCTAATTGTGGAGAAAGAAACTGTGTAGCGATGGTAGGGGGTGGCGAATGGGTGGAGAAAGATAGGACAGCAGATAAGTGGTGAATAATGAAGCGGGGCGGAATCGAAAAAGAGGCGAGCAAAAATGGAGTGAGGATTGGGACGTCAAAGGACGTGGGGGAGAACGGAGGAGGGGCGAGAATGAAAAAGACAGGAAAACAATGAGGGGGTTACCGAGTGGGGATGGGAGATTGATGGGACGGACGAGGGGGGCGGGAGGGCGGGCGGGTGGGGGAGGGGCGGTGTGATGGTGACGGTCCCGGGGACAGGGCTGTACGGGGCTTCGCGTGAAGTTTGTTTGCCCACTGTCAATGCGTAGCGGAGTTTGACAACGTAGAAAGCAACAACAGCCAATCCGGAAGAGCGGCTTGCTGTCTCGCGCGCTGTCTGGCTGTCGCGGGAGCCGCGCGTGAGCGCGCGTCCGCTTCTGTTCTCGGCCGCGTGCCTCGCAAGCCACGACGTCACGCCACGTCACTCCTCCCACACCACACCACACCACACCACACCACATCACACCACACCACGGCCATGCGCGGGGAAGGCTTCCACTCACTTCTCGATTTGCTCTTCGGTTTATACTTTCACGTATTGATTTACTGTTTTTCTTATGTTTCTTTTTTTCTTTAACATCATCATCACATCTTTTTCTATATCTTCGTGGTGATGTTTTCATTCACTGTATTATTTCACCGTAAATAGGAAATTTTCTGCAAAGGTTCCGACGAATAACTGGGAAATTACTGATCAAACTTTTTAAACTATGCCTAGTCCCCAAACAATGTTTTGAGGGAAGCAGACCGAGATGGTCGCATGATGCAAACCTATAATTCACTATAAATATCGTATAGATACATTTGAATCGTGATTCCATGAATGCTAGCAGACTGACCGCCAGAGTTTTCTTTACGCAATCGCCACAATTAATTTATATGTTTCTTTAATGAGGATTCATTGTCTCACCGTCCTTGTTCTTCGTTCATGATAGTGAAGATTAAGTACAGTATGCAGTCTACAGAACTCTTTCATATTCTGGCACATATTTTCTGCGTACCATCACAAGATAAAAAATGTATATATATATATATATATATATATATATATATATATATATATATATATATATTGACAATTAATATTCCTTATTAAACAAGACTAATTGTTGCATTATGCCTTTACTCCCTCAAACTACTAAGAAACACCAATATGCCCTTTTCGAACAAATATCTGAAAATGAATGTAAAGGAAATTATCTCCGATTCTCCTTTTTGAAACATGCTCTGAATTTTTATTGTCAAAACATCCATAAATGTGTGAGCTTCATTTACTTAACCTTCGCATTTTATACTATATACTGCTTAGAACCGTAAATGTTTGAATGAATATGTGAAAGATTTTTATTGACAATTCCGTCAAGATATTTGTTCCATTAATATAGCTTCCAGAGGTCAAAGTGACGCTTTGATGTTGTTTATGAAGATAACGATTGGAAAAGACAGATATTTTACGTTTTTGTTGAATTACTGATGATTCAGACGTCACAAAACCCAATAACATAAATTGTAATTTTGTCCTGTGATTCATTTTTCCTATGTAATTTTCAGCAAGATCTAGGAGAGAAACTAAATGATATAATGACATATTACACAAACATTGTATGTCCACTCTGACAATTTTTGAGATATTATTATTTCTGAAGACCTCTCATTCATATTGATGTAGTGTAGACAAAGCTTTTATGTCCGTAAAAGACGGATCATGATTTTTCCCAGAGCGAAAACGTTATCGATCCATAATTAACAACCTTTACAGTCATTCAAGCTTCGTCTTCTCGAAGCTAGGAATTCAGGACACACAATATGTGTACACTAAGCATTAATATGCAATTCGCTTATACTTGTGAATGATATCTAAAAATAAGTCAGAATTATGATACATGTTAGTCATGTTAGCCTGACGCATTTTATATTATTTTGTGAAAGTTTCAACAAACATGCAAAACTAGTAGTTTATCTGTCAAGGCCAAAACGTGAATTGTTTGTAAGAGATGTTTACCAACAGAGTATATCGGAGTCGACTACAGAAACATTCCAGTTTCTTAAAAGAACGTGGTTTTATTGGTTATTATGATAAGAAAATTCAAATTTCGACATTAGCTTTGAAATTGCTCAGAGGTAGTTTTGTTGGACACATTAAAGAATTAGTATTATGATTAGATTAGGATTAGGATAAAAAAAATTTTAATGTGTAATATACATTGAAAATAGGCGTGCTCTCAAGTCCATTTGTTAACTTACTATTCTGAATACCTCATGTCGTCATTCCACTAACTGCCTGTGCAACTCTGTTAATTATAAAATATATAATTATATATTAAATTAAACAATGTATATTATGGTAAACAGATAATTCAGAAAAAAATGTTATGAACTTCGAGTGCAGGCAGAGGAATTGAACTCGATCAGTTTTTGCTAATGAAATGTGGAACATTTCATATAACGAAGTAATACAAGAAACATATCTGAAAATCGTCCCTGATCTCTAGGCAACTCTTCATGCTCTTGTGTTTGGCAGGTACACGCTCAGGTTACGACCCGCTTATTGGCAGTATCAGTATTGAGATTTTTGTTTTGACTACAAAAAAATTAAGTGATGCTCATGAGGTTCAATGCATGGATGGTAACAGCAATGGACATTCTCTTGCAGTCAAAGCTGAACATAAAAACAAAGAACACAATATAGTGATTGCAAGTGGACAGGTCGTGGCCTGACAGTTCATGTGCCTGTCATTTACCAATTCAGGATGATTTTGTTCCCCCAAAAAGAGCAACATAAATTTGTAAAATGTATTCTAACATCTATTATATCTATATAATATTCAGATGTCAGACACCTCCTCTAGTACTTATCCCGGCTGGCAGACTTCTACGACACAGGGATACAAATGTTGGTCCCACGGTATGACAAATGTCTCAAATCTAGTAGTGATGATGTGGAAAAAATAGTGCAACGTGTATAGTAAGTGCTAGGATGAAATTTTTCCGTGTAACTGTTTCGTTTTTGTTGACGATCTACGTAAACTTACTTTCTGAATGCCCCTCGAATATCGTGGTAAAATTTTGAAAATCCCATGACTCTCGATTCCCGAAAGATTTATTTAGATCGCCACAATATTCATAACTTTTTAGCAAATAGAAGCCTTAATATTAGTCAATACAACACTTTCTAATTTCCAATACATAATTACCTTCGTTAACATTCAAATCTGAGAAAATAAGAGTCAACCTCATATTTGCCTTCGGATGATAAATTTCTCAAATAATGATGGCAAAAGAAAATTATTAAATTGTTAGACAAAATTGTAGACCAAATAGAAAATAAGTAAATAAATTCATTATTCAAGCAGGTATCTGACAGGAGACGAGTTTCTTGTCTGTTTAAGAGCAATTTTTCAATATTTATTGACAACTATTAACCCAAAAATTATGATGATAATATTCACCATTCTGCTCGGTTTGAAACTAGCAATACTTCTGCATTCGTACACTGGTGACATCATTATCTAATATTAGCTCCTGGAAACTGAGTACAAAGAAGGATGCGGCGTTGTTAATCTAAAATATTGTGTGTCCAAATTTAAGCATGAGACAGTTGGAATTTCGAAATTTGAGTAAAACCTTTCGTCATCATGAACCCATCAAGACCCTCTTCAGAAATGTAAAGCATCGGAAAATTAGGAGAGTTTTTTATATGGGATTTTGATTTTAGATGTACAAGTGAACGATGCTAATGTTTACGTACAACGCACACGTAAAAATTATTGAAACGTCGGTTTACAAAATATTAATTTACATAAATTTAGTACTGTGTAACAATAAATTCTGAGTGCGCATGTACTAATGAATATTTTACACACGCAACGTCTCGTTTTAAAAGGGATTTAACAAATTCGAGGAAAAATGGCGTATGCGCTCAGATTCAAGAACTATACACGCCACATGTATACAAAATAATGTAATTAAATTTGGTCTGACGCACTTAAAAATCTAAACAGACAAAAGCATTTTGTGATATATTTTCAAAACTACACTGCAGACTTATTTCAAACTAAATGCTTCTTAAAAAAACAAACAATTTCTTAAAAGGGAATGGTCGGGGAGGTGAAGTCGAAACCCGGTTGATTTTTTCAGTGAACATTAAGATCAATGTAGTTCGTATGCAAAGTTTTCGCTGCCCAAACAAAATGGAAGTTAACAAAAAGTCACTAATATCGAGAATATTTGGAGTGGCGCGTTCAGTGACGCATTGAACAGCCCTCAGAAGTTATCCTCAGTTTACCGCTCGCTTGTGCGACCGAACTGCGATAGTCTTATTTGAATATCGATGTGCAACTCAAAGAACTGCCAAATGCCGTCGATTACTACATGCTCTTGGTGTACTACAAGACATATATGAGAGCAAATATTTATTTACCACTTTTACGATACTTACGAGTAATAAATATTGTCAAATCTATAGACCTCCATTTACTATAGACCTTTGTTGCCTGTTACAAAAATAACATTTATATTTATTTTTTAAAATAACATATTGTGAAAACTTTAGTCTTCCATTGTTTCTATTAGAGCATATTTCAATACTCCGCCTATTCAAACTATGGCCACACCGATGCTGATGCAAAGTGCCGTGAAGCTTGATCGTAATGTCTCATCGCTTATCAAGAAAAAGAGGACTATGCGAATGGGAGTTCCAATCGCAAAGACTAAATCCAAATTTGTTTATTTCGTTTTTTTCAGTATCGTCCAGTATGCTTTGGCGACTACAACTTAGTAAATAAATCACATATGACCTCAATTATTACTCAAAAATCAAGGTACGACAGATCATTCCCTTGTACATTCTTGGAATTGAATTTTGTCCCGAAATAAACGCCATGAAATTCCACAGTTAATACAATTTATGAAATAATATTTAACTCTGGAATTTATACAACATCTTTTATTTTACACATTCAAAAGTCATCTTATTGCTAATGTACTAGACATTTTTCTGTTTGTTCCAGTAATTACAATAATTTGAGTATTATTTTCTCGCATAATCAATTGTCTCGATTTTTTGCATGAACAATGTGTATCATTGCTTGGTTTTCTTTTATTCGTATTCTAATAAAAAAATAATATTATCAACGCCTATATTTCTGCTTGAAAGTCATTAAACTATATTTCTCTGCTTTACGTCTGTCATAATCCTCCTCTAAACGGTATCAGATTCAAACAAACGACAAATAATCGCGAAATATTGAAACTATTATAATTATCAATTCAATAGATATTATCAAACAGAATATACTTCTCAGTTCTCGGTCAAAGAAGTTAAGTAAGACTTGAGTTTTAGGGATTCGCTACATTTTGGAAGGTAATGAACTAAAAATGTCTGAATTATTTGCCAATCAACGAATTTTAGATGAAAGGATACATGCTAAACATATAAATAAATATTCAGGCATGCTCAGATGTTCACATTCAGCAAAAGAGACCAAATATTTAGAAGCTAAAATTGACATTACTTCACTGTTAACTCTCACTCATTGAAAAATATTGGTTGGTCAATTATGGAATTAATAGAGATTTGTTGAATGTCATAAGATAAACGATCATATGTTTAGAAAATAAAATGTGGTAAGTGGATATTTATTTTCGTAATCAGTAATAGTAATTTTGTGTAATGTTCGCGTATTAAGCGTCGCATAGGCGTCATAGCTGTGCGCGTTTTGAAAGAGAAACTTTTTTTATATTATACAATATTTTAGAAAACATGAATATTGGGAATGAATTCCTGGAACATAACGGGAAGGTTTTTGAATTTTTGGTATCTCAAAGTTTCATACAGCCTGTCAAGTGTAACTAAAAAAGCTTATCACCTCTCTGATACTGGAGGAGTCATAGCTACAGAAGAATTTGTTTCTTCAAGTGCGGCACAAACTTTAATATGAACACTAGAATAAGTATTATGTTATACTTGTAACAACGAAATAACGTTACATGTATTACATTATACAACGAAATTTGTTATATTAAATTACATGTAAGTCAACTGCTACCACTTCATTTCAATAAAACAGTTTTTAAGGAAATAATTATGGTAAATATGAATTTTAATATATACGAAAGCCTACTAGTAAAATTCGATACAAACTAAAACAAATAATACTAAATAGCTATTTCAAAGCTAAAGTGATTAGACGAAAGATCTGACATGCCCTAGACATAGGTTTTAACAAAATCAATTGTTATTATTATTATTATTATTATTATTATTATTATTATTATTATTATTATTATTATTATTATTATTATTAATATAATAATTATTAATTTTATTATCACTAATGTATCTGAAACTTCAGTCATGTTCGATTGTCAAACCTTACGTACAAGCATTTCTGTATTATTGCACCCATTGTCAAATCGTCCTGACGATTCATTTGAGATTTGAATTGAATTACCATTTAATTACGCGTGTGGTCATCTTCTTTAGAAGATCAAATTGTATTGTTATCGTAGGAATAGTACAATTCGTTCGTAGATCTATCGTTTGAGAATTTCCGATAGACTACGTGTGGGTAATTTGTGTACACCGGCCGGCACATTTCACATACCGAAGCTTTGCGGTCACAGAATATGACTCATCTGCGATTCCCCTCGCACGTGTTGCATGCAGAATGATGGGCAAATATTCACTGATATGTGTTTACAACGCCCCATTGTCACCATCTTCATTACGTTTTGCCTACGTTTCGCCGACGTGGCATCATCTATAGATGAATATATGTTTTCGAGTAAAGGGGCCTGAAATGCCTTTTTTTGAATGACTATCATAAGTTTCTCAGAGTTTTACGATGGCATTTTCAGATACACGCGTTATGATTGTGGGGTAGCGAGGTATATTTTCCTCATGAAAATACTTTTCGCGAAGTTTTGTGTAATTCTTAATAATTCTGTGCAGACTCCGGCCCTTGAGTAATTTAAAGATTCTAAAGTCATGTTATAGATCCTTCTGCGCCCTTTCATTCACAAAAGAAAATAATAAGAATAATAAAATTTTAAATAGCATCTCGGATATCTGAGGTCAAGCTATAGATCAATGAGTTCTGCATGAAAAAACGCAATCGTCATGAAATGAATGTGAATTCACTGAGCAACAAATTTCAATACCACATTTAGAACTTCGGGATGCAAAATATCTCTCCGTTTTCACCTATTGGACCTCGATAAGTCCTGACTGCCCAGCGCAAAATAAATCCGCGGATTGGCCGCACGCGTTCCACACGCGCACGCGGCGTGCGGCACGCGCGGGCTGGCAGTGGCAACTGGCGGGCGGCGAGGGGCCTTGCACCGCCACCGCGCAAACACTCCACATGCACGCGCTAAAAGCCAATGCGCGCCACGCCGCCCGGATTACGCTCCCCCGCGGCCGCCCCTCGCGTCGCCCGCCGCGCCCGCCCCGCCCACCGCGCCCCGCCCCGCCCCGCGCCCGCCCCGCCCCCGCCCCGCGGCCGCGCCGAGGGGGCCCGCCGGGCGCACTCCGCGATGCGACGCCCGCAAAAATCACCTCCGATGCCCCGGTACCGCTGCCGCCGCCGCCACCGCAGCCACTGCCACCGCCAGCGCGCGGGCCCCGTTGCATAAATATGCTAAAAATATACGCGCCCTGGCTGTGGGGGCTGTTCACACTTTGTGGGCGATTTCCTGGTATAGAAACTAAGGAGAAACCTTACGGCGGGGTTTGCCAGCTATTTTTGCTAGTTTCGGAGACTACCAATATAAAACACAATTTCCTGGGTAAAATCAAATGTGCATCAGCCATTAGAAACTCACTTTTGCAATCTTATTTTATATTACATTTTTTAAAGATAATTAAGATTGTTAAAACGAAACATATTTGAATTTGCTTCCTTATTTCCCTTTACAGAGGAAATTCGTACAGTGTTGTTTTGTCGAAATGAAATGAAATTACATGTTAGTGGCACCCAGCCTGGCGATAATACAAATAATTTTGGTGCATCGAATAGCAGAAATGACACTATTAGTTTGCCAAACAAACAAAGGAGGCATTAAAAATGACGCTAATATAAAGAAATAAGAGTATGAGAAAAATGTTTAGAAAGAAATTTTCAATTTCATGAACGCTAATTTTCATTCTCTCTCCATAATTTTCGATTAAATATTGGTTTTTCATTGAATATTGGTTTGGATTAAATATTTAAATCTGAAGTTGTTGGAAATATTTCCAAAACACTTCACATTCTTAATTAGTTTTAATAAAAACATTTCTTTACATTTCTATTCCACCGTGGGAAGATTTCATGTACCCTTTTGTCCCACAATGCCACTCGATAAAAGAGTAGTACATAAGATAATACAGATTTACCTACACGCTGAATTGATTGCGTTGTTTCTTTTTGCATTAACATTACCTCGTTACAGAATCTCCGAAACTGAGAAGTAACAAGTGTATCTGAAACTCAACCATTACATTTTTGAACACGCTATTGAAAATATATCTTTACTTGAACGGACGTCATAACGTGAAAAAGTCTTTAACAGATTTGTACGAATGTGAAACTTTGAATAAGTGAAAAAATGTTCATAGAGTGAAAGAAGATCAGATAAAATGAGTAAGAAACGAAATGTACCAGCGAAAATAAATTGAAAGAGAAAAACATCAACAATTTAATCCAAAAATATAACCTAAAGAATCACGACTCCATTAGATGGTAGTAAGGTAAGTACCATAAGTGAAACAAAGGGAGTAAACATATTACAAATTGACGCAACTGGCTCGGTGATTGAATTATTAGTCTGCTTCCAGCAATCACTTTAACTTCAATGAAATTGAATACCCCATCGCCATTTCCGATAAGTAGAAACATGTAACATTTATCTGCATATGTTTCTAAGGATTTTCAATATCGAACTGTTTATTTGAGTCAAATCAATATTTTTATACGAATTTATTTTGTGAGAATTAAATAGATAATATGGGTGGAAAGAAAATAATTATACAAATCCAGTCGCCTTCAATTCATAATAAGCGACCACTTCCTAAAACACAATATAACAAAAGAAAAATTATTTACGTTACCATAATCACCCTACAATTGTGTATGCAACCAAAAACCTTTAAGAATGCCTTCTTGATTGATGAAAAAACGCGTCTGCTCCAATCAACATTAATGACTTTGTTCCATATCAACGAGAGTCAAGGGACGTGTGTTATTCTTCTGCCATTTACAGCGGCATCAAATAAAAGTAAATCTTATTAACTATTCACGTGACTGTATTACTCGTTTTAGATGATGGTAGCCGAAGCAACATTTTCTCCCCGTAGAGGTGAAAAATATATTACTACAACATAATAACAAATTCGTTCCGTTTGAGGGAGCCCTCTCCACTTCCCGTGAGCCCAACACCGAAGCCACCGGAGCAGGAAAGCCACGTGAAAGCAGCGCGCGCCCGAAGCAGCCCCATTTCGGAAATGAATTGGAGCGGCGCACGGCGGCGCACGGCGGCGCGGGGCGAGGGGGCGGGGCGTGGAGCGACGGGGGCGGCGCGCGCTCTGACGCAGCTCTGCCTCTTGCCCTGTCACTTCGCACTCGGCCGCTCCCCGACAGCGCCCTGCATGGCGAATGATGGCGTCCAGCGCCTCCCACGACTCCCGCAAAAGACATGGCGCTCGCACCATGGGCCAAACAGTACAAAAACAAAACAGTTCTTTGAAATTATCACTCTTATTACGACAATTTCAAAAGACAAAAAGAAACAAGCCACATAACAAATATGAAAAACAACGGTAGTTGGAAAAATAGGTCCTAAAATATATTTACTGGAATGGATAACAATCAAATTAAAACTAATCAACTAAAAAATTAGATTACGAGAATCACGTACGCCATTTCTAAAACGTTCCGTAACCTATGATACGTATAATTCTGTATTCACTGTTTTTCAGCATGACCAGTAAGTCCAATAACTATAAAAAAGTTCTGTAAATAAGGCATCACTGCATAGAATTGAATTATGTTCAGAATTCAATAAGTTCTAATACTATGTCAAATAGGTTGTTTGCTTTACGTTCAAAATATTGATAATATTTTACAAAAATGAAAATATATAAAATAGTGCCAAACACTGAAGGTGAATATATCCAGCAATGAGATTGATGAATGAATATATCACGAAAGAAGTAATATATCTTGCAGCGAGGAAGTGTTTCGTATACCACTCACGTCACTCACACGGCGAGATGAAAAATGTTATGTGTTCCAGTCACAAAAGTAGCGATAACTTATCGTATCATTTCTGAGCAAGCTTGTCAAGCAAGTCTTGAAGGGTAGAGACATCACTAACGCACGTACGTTTAGTTTGAAAAGGTAATAACTTGACCACCAAGGACATAGAGCCTGCAACAAAATTGATCGTTCACAGTTTCAACGAATAAGAACCGAAAAATATCGTATTCAACTGCGTATTTAGAATATAAGGTGTTCATTTCCGATTAACAGAAGAAGACTGAAATGATATTACTTTGCGAACTCTATTATGACGCACAGATTCAGTTGTCAAGTGTGGTTTTGAGAAACACGTAATTCAATCTTTTGTCCCATATAGTTGAAGGAAAGTGAAAAACATTAGCATGAGCGCGAATTCGTATTTCAGTGTCTGATTAGGGACGTGAATTATCGCCGCGAAAGGCCAAGTGCTGAGGGTAGTTCAGAGAATCACCGGGCGGCTGGCGGGGGCCGCGGCGCGGTCGACTGGAGGGGCACCGGGGCACGAGGGGGTCCGCGATCGCCAAAGTCCTGCGGCGGTCGAAAGGCGGTGCCAGTGGCAGCCCCGCCCACCACCAGAGAGCACGTCGGCATCGAAACCACTCGCTCCAACCGCTCAACTCGACTTGCTACGTTCGCAGGCGCTTCCCGCCGGGCAACGCACGCTGGGTCTGGTTCACGTGAGCCCTTACCACACACAGAACGCACACATAAGACACCTCAACACACACGCTTGAGTGGAGAGCCGTCACCAGCAGCACTGTTCCCCCGCACGGAGACGCAGTTCCTCCTGGGAAAAAAGCACGTCTCCCCACGCGGCACTGGTGCGCGGGCCGCGTGAGCGTGCGGTGGCGCGGCGGGCGGCGTCGGCGGGCGTCGGCGGGCGGGGCGGGGCGGGGCGGGGCGCGGCGGGGCGGGGCGGGGGCGAGGGGCACCGCGGGGCGAGCGAACGCCCACTGGCTGCGTCCGCGGACGGCCCTGCCGCCCGCGAGCGAAGGGAGGCGCGCTTCGACGCCTCCTGGTGCCGCCCTCCGAGGCCCCGCGGCCGGCGCTGCCCAGCGCCCGGCGCCCTCGCCCTCGCCCTTTCCCTCGCCCCCGCGCCCGACAGCCACACGCGCGGCCGAGGGTAGCCCGCGTGGGAGACGTAGCACCGCCAGCACACGCGCGCAGGCGGCCAGTCGCAGAGGCTTCCGCGCACACCGCGCGCCTTCCGGTACACCGAAGGGACAGCGAAGGGAGCCGATCGGAGGCGTGGTTCTTGTTTCCGCAGAGCGATGTCATCCAGGCGGCCGGTCGCACGCGGTCGTCGGAGACACGTTCGCTGCCCGCCAGGCCCGCGGGGCGAGAGAAGCAACCGGTGAAGCGGCCGGAAGGGCCCTGGCGTGGCTGGGCCGAGGCGGGCCCGCGCCCGGCCGGAAGTGGTCTTTGGCGGCGGGTGGTGTCTTCGCGACGTCGCCCCGGAAGGCGTGCGTGCGGGCGGGCGGGCGGCCGCGCCGGTGACAGCGGCGGCGCGCGGCTGCCGGCGCCCGCGGCGGCCTCCGGCGGCGAAGATGGCGGCGGGGCTCGCGGCGGCCGCAGGCGGCGGCGGTGACGGCGGGGGCGGAGGTGCATTCGCTCCTCGGCGACGCCGCTCGCGCCGAGACGTGCTCGTCGCCTCGGTCTCCTCGGCTTTACTGATCTGCCAGTCCCAAAGCGTTTATATGTGTAAAGCTACATTGTTTTCTCTGGCTGAAGAAACCTTTTCCAGTCCCGGGCGCGCCCCCTCCTCTCCGCGCCGTTCGAGCCAAGATCCACACGCACGCACTGCATGTGTGCCCTCCGGATTCAAGGTAGGGACAGCGCGCGGTCGGCGCCGCTGCCTCCGCTCGCTGCTTATGTTGGTTTAATTTCACGGCTGGCCCGCAAACGGAGGCTCTAATCTGTTTAGACAGCGTGGCTCACGGCGGCGAAAATTCAATTTAGATTCTGACACTACTTTTTCCCACTCACCACCTTCCTCCTTTCCTTGCTAAAGCTGTTGACGTATTTTTTTATCGGCTCACCCGGCGATCCGATCTATTCAATTTTGTCTGCCGGGGTTGATGGGGTTTGATTAAAAGGCTATCCCTCAAGGGGGCGACAAAGACGGTGGGCGGGCCGCGGCGGCGGGCTTGCGCCCCGCGCTCTCCTCCTCCGCCGCCGCCCTCGCCGCCCGCGCCGCTCTCGCCGCCCCCGCCACCACCGCCTCCGCCGCCGCCCGCCGCGCGCCAAATTGAATAAACGGCGCCGGATCGATGCGCGCGGGGCGGCGCGCGGGGCGTCGCGCGCGCCCATTGGTCGAGGGGCGGGGCCGGCGCGGGCGCCATGGCGCGCCGGCCAATGCGCGCGCCGCGCCGCCGCGGCCCGCTGCCTCAAAGCCTCTGCGGCCGGGCGCAGGACCCTCAGTCCGCTGCGCGCTTGCTTGTTGATCTTGCGTTAGCCCGCTAATTCAGGCCCCTGTTTTCATGGGAAGCCAGCTACTGTTTTCTCTGCATTGTGAGGCTTGTGGTGAAAGGAAACAACCAGACTGTTTTCACTTAATCTCTGTGTAAACCGAGTAGTGTTGTGTGTCATAATAAGAAGTTGCTGTGCGAGTGATTGCATCTCCTGCGGTGCCGACGTCCGGTCCGGGGCTGATACTTGGAAGTAAGACGGGACGCTAGAAAACGCTTTTTATCGGGGCGTGGGCAGCGGGCATGTTTATCCACGGGCGCCGTGTCGGCCGGGGCGCTCGCTGCTAAGAGCGCGCGGCGGCGGACGACGGGCGCGCCGGGGCACGGCCGGCCAGGCCGCACGGGCCGAAAGGGCCGCGCGCGCGCGGGCACGCGGCGGCTGCACGGCCGCACGGCGGCGGCTGCACGCGCCGCCTGCACGTGCGACAGCGGCCAGGGCGGCGCAGGCGGCGGCGGAGGCGGCGGAGGCGGCGGCGAGGGCGGCGGCGGAGGCGGCGACGCGAGCGCACGTGGCCGCGCGCGCCACCACACGCGTCGGCGGGCGGCGCCGGCGGCGGCAATGCGCGCTGCTCGCGGCCCGCGCGCCTGAGCTCCACAGCCCCCGCGCCAGCAGCCACAGCCGCCAAGCTGGAGCACATCGCGTACCCGGTGACGGCGGGCACCACCACCATGCACACGCTGTTCGGCGACCAAAATGCCTACTACCGGCATCCGGCCGCCGCCGCGGCCGCCGCCGCCGCCACCGGTTACCCGTCCGCCGCCGCCATGTCCGGCGCGGCGCACCACATGGCGGGCGCCGGCACCGCCGCCTACCCTTACGAACAGTACTCCCGGTACGGCTATGCCGCCGCCCCCTACCCCCTCAACCCGCACCAGCAGCAGCTCCACCACGGGCCCGCCAAAGACATGGTGAAACCCCCCTACTCCTACATCGCGCTCATCGCCATGGCCATCCAGAACGCCCCCGACAAGCGCATCACCCTCAACGGCATCTACCAGTTCATCATGGAGCGCTTCCCCTACTACCGCGAGAACAAACAGGGTTGGCAGAACTCCATTCGCCACAATCTCAGCCTCAACGAGTGCTTTGTCAAAGTCCCTCGGGACGACAAGAAGCCCGGCAAGGGGAGCTACTGGACGCTGGACCCAGACTCGTACAACATGTTCGACAACGGCTCCTACCTGCGGCGGAGGCGCCGCTTCAAGAAGAAGGACGCCCTCCGGGAGAAGGAGGAGGCCCTCAAGCGCCAGCAGCAGCAACAGCAACAACAGCAACAGCAGCAGCAGGCGCAGGCGCCGCAGCAGCCGCCGCCGCCCGACGGCCACAAGCGCGCGCCTGACGACTCCAAGCTGCTGGCGGCGGACGCCAAGGCGGCCAAGAGCCCGGCCGACCTCAAGCCCAAGCGCGAGCCCACCGTCGAGCTGAGCACGTGCATGAGCGCCAAGTACTCGCAGCCCGACGTGAAGCCGGGCGTGGGCGTGATCGTGGACCACCACATGGCGGACGTGTCCTCGGCCATGGACACGGGCGTCATCGTGGGCGGCGGCACCTTCAGCGTGGACAGCCTGATGACGTCGGGCGGCGCGCGGGACTCGCTCAGCCCCGCGCACCACCCGCCGCACCAGCAGCAGGCCGCCGCGGCGCAGCACCTGTACGGCGGCGGGGCGCGGGTGCAGGGCGCGGCGGCGGCGGCCGCGGCGGCCGGCGGAGGCGCCATGTACTACCACTGCACGGGCCAGTACCACCACCAGCCCACGGCCATGGACGACCTGCCCACCACGTCGAGCGTGTCGGGCCCGCAGTTCCGGCACCAGGCCGCCGCCTGGTACTCCACGGCCGACTGCGACGGCGGGCGCGAGCTGTTCGACGCGGCGGCCGCGGCGGCGGCGGCGGCAGCCGCCACCGTGCCCGTGGCCGCGCCGGCCGCCAACCCCAGCTGCCAGCTGGCGTTCCGCAGCAGCGCCGCCGGCGCGACGGCGTCGCCGCCCGCCGCGGCCGCCGCCGCCGCCGCGGCCGCCGCCGCCTACCGCTCGGGCGTCGCGCACTCCTACTACCAGCAGCACGGCCAGCCGGACTGCACCGCCGCCTCCAGCAAGTACTGACCTGTGAGTCCGCTCCGCTCGGTCGCTCTGCACTTTGATTCCAGCGGGGCCGCGTCGCAGCCGCCGCAATAGATGTTCGCGCCCGCGCAGCGCCGCGACGCCCAGGCGCCTAGCCTTCCGCGCTTAAGTACTCTTTTGTCCTAGATGTGTTTTCCGTTGCTATTCGTAAATTAGTTGTGACGATTGCGTCGTCCAAGAACGGTTCCGAACTGCAAGGCGAGTAATGTGCCACTCGCAGTAGATCCCTGCCAGTAACTGCGCGAGGTCTTCAAAAAACCTCTCTCTCTACAGGTGCGATTGCACCAACCGCAAGAAAGACAGCTCCGTGGCATGTAATACAATAAACATTGCTACTAATAAGTGAGAGTTACAATTAGAAAGTAAACATTTAATATTGTTTCATCGAATCAAATTTTCCACGTGCATTTGCGTGTACTTCACTTATTTTTGTAACCCAGTTTGCTCGCAATGTGCAACGGCAGTGCAAACACATGCACTGCAACTTCTGTTAGCTTTTGCCACCTGGATGTTCACTGTGTATCCCACTACTTTGTAAGAACGTTGTCAATCTAGCATTAAAAACTCACGGGTGTCATTATTCACACTATGTACATAGAGAAAAGAACTATGATGTCTTTTGAACCTCCAACATACGGGCTCTCCGTCCGAGAACCAATGACAGGGACTTTGGAACGGTGCCCACGTTTGTAAAAAAATGCACGAGAACTTACAAACGGGGACACGGTTAGTTTCGAAAGCTTTCCGACGCGTTTGTGGCGCCTGCGGGGGCGTCGAGCTACGCCCCCTTAGGGAGGGGGGCTCGATGACGTCCCTTCAGCCCCCCTGAGGATACGCCCCCCTGACGCAGCCTCGCGTGACAGACCTCGTCCGATAGGAGCTTCGTGGCAGCGCCCGCGCCAAAGAATAAATTACTGTCGCAACGAACGTTTATTAGACGCAGTTAGTTTTGTACGTTTAGCTACTGGGCGACGTGAGGCGCGCGTTTCGCGTGGCGGCCGGGGCTCCGGCGCGCCAGGGGTTCGAGCCCCGATGTCCGGTGCGGGCGTCGACTCGCGCCGGGCGAACGTCCTCCCGCTCGGCGGCCTGCCGAGCCGGACGGATCGTTGGCGAGGCGAGGCGAGGCGGCATGCACCCGCCGGCCGGCCACCGCCGTCGCGGCGCCCGGCGTCGGCGCGCGCCGTCGCGCCGGTTAGGCCTAGCGCGGGCCGCGCGTCCGCCCGCGGCGGCGCGGGAGCGCTCTCGAGAGCGCTCCGGAGCAGGTGGGCGGGGGGCGTGGCAGGAACGCCCGGCGTCGAACCGGGGAACGCTGGCAGAGCGGCCCGGAACGGCCCTGGGGGGTGGGACTCTCCATGGATGCGAGAGACGGGCAGGTCGCGTGTCGCGAATACTCGATGGCGAGTATTCGTGAGCTGTCACGCACGAAAACTGCCTGTTCGGCTGAGGGGATGCTGTGCTAAAATGTTGGGAGCGGCACGATGCCGGAGGTGGATACCGTCCTTTTGCCCGCCTCCGGTTGTCGACGCCTACTCTTGGAGGGGAATGACAAAGCTATGGCGTTCGTTGATGAGCATTTGCTTTATGGCGCTTGCGTTCATAAGAATGCGGTAAGCACCGCTGTATCGTCAACAGCTGGGTCGATCTCCTGCCGCTCGCCCTTCTTATCTGCTCCACGACTGCTCCTTCCAATTTTGCGTTTTGTGAACACGGACTAAATCTGTTATAAGATAAAATGTACGCCATTTTAGACAGACATTGATCTTCACTCAAAATTACATCAGAGATGAAGTAATCTAAAATTTGAAATTCTGTCATTAACCTTATTTCAAAGTATCCTCAAATTACATTAACAATCAACGATACGTTTGCTCCCATTGATAACATTCAACTAAGTCTTTGGTAATTTTTCTGTTCTATTCCTTATCTTCCACAGAATCCAGTAGTAAATTCACGTGGACAATACGCCTAAATAAAGAGTCACCTTTCGAAAAATAGAAAGAATGGCAAGTACAGTTTACTTCAATGAAAGGACAAATTATTCCCCTTATTCTTTACTTTGTGAGAAATAAAATTAAATTTGCATTGTTTAAATTGTTCGTTTACGAAGTGATAGGGGTGTTCAGCTCAGGTTTTCGGTTAAATCCTTCCTCTCTTTACCATATTCCATATGTAGCACGATCCACGTGATTGAGCTCTCGTTCCACCCAACGCGGCGGGCACAAGCCGAAAGGCAAGCGCGCGAGCAAAGGAATCGCGCAAGCCGAAGAAGCCGGCGCCACAAAGGGCGGGCGGGGGCGGGGCGGGGCGGGCGAGGGGCCGCCCTTTGGCGGCAGCGCTGCCTTTTTAACGCGGCGGGCGGGCGGGCGGGCGGGCTGCAGTGCGGGCGCGGCGCGCCGGGCTGGCGCGGGCGCGGGCGGGCACGCGGAGCGCGGAAATAAACGGCCGCTTTCGCGCCTGACAGGTGCTGATAATCGAGCGGCGCAGGTGATAACTCACTAGTCGTGTTACTCATCAACCCGCGCGCTCGCCCCCGGCCAGCGGCCGCGCCGCCCCCGCCCCTTCGCCCCGCGCCCCCTCCCGCGCGCCGCGCCCCGCCCCGTCCCGTCCCGCCCCGCGCGCCGCGCCACCGCCCCCCGCGGCGCTTCTGCTTTGTGTGAACGCAACGCGATAGGTATATTGCCCGCGCGGAACGCAGTGCAGGCGTCGCGCAAACAAATTAATAAATAATTCCACAAATAAATAGAAGGGCCGCGCGCTGCCCGATGAGCGCTGCAGAGCGGCCGCCGCCGGCCCAGGGGGCGTCACGCCCACCGCCGGGCCCCAGCTGGCTCCTCACCTTTGCGAAAGCTCTCCGCCGCGGTCATTTGTTGACAGGCCCTTGCGGCTGGCCTTTGCAGCTCGGTTGGCGCCGCCGGCCGCGCCGGCCACGTGACGCGAGGGCTTCGGCGTTGGCGAGGCTGGGTGGACAAATCTTTCACCTGAGCCCACCGACAGTTGTCTCAATTGTAGGCGGGTGGATGGGGCTCTAAGACGGCTTTTCGTCCAAATAGTTCTCTAGATTTCTTTCGTGACTCAGGTATTTCCAATAACACCAAGCACACGCCCTTACGTTACATTCTTGGGATGTGAGGTTCCCGAAGGGAGACGCGCGGGAGAAGGCGACGTCAGTAGTACAAAACACTAATTCGTCCAGATTAGTCATAATAGCGCTGTTCCCCGTTAAAGCCCTTTTACAATCTCCCGGGGTTTAAGAATGTTTCGTCGGGGAACGTTCCCCTAGGGCCATATGAGCTATATTCCAACCTCGTCTCTCCCTCTCCTTCCCTCCCTCATAAAATGTCTCATTTTTCTCGAACACGGTTTTTATGCGGGTGTTAGATCGTCGAGGAAAACGCGTGGCACGACCTCGGCGGTCTGGAAGAATGAGAAAGATGTGCGTGTCTTGGCAGGTCTCTGCCTCCGTGGGTGGAGAGGATTCTTCAGGAATTTGCCTAACCGGCATAAAAACCTTCGGCATAAACACATCATTGCCGGCATTCAATAACTCATTTTTACGCAGGCCACATCTCTGAAAGAAAATGCGAAATTTGAGTGAAGATCAACATATTGTCCTTGTTCATAAAAGTAAAATTGTGATCGGTTTTGCGGGAATATGGGTATCCGTAAGAATGCCGGAAGCAGGTTGAGAATTATTACTTGAGAAACGATTTGCTGCAATCTTGATGTTGAGCAATTACTACTCAGAGTAAATGAATGGTTTTGCCAAAAAGGATCATCCGTAGTACAGACGGCTAAGAGTATTGGATTCGAGGCACACGGTTGAAATTGTATTTTGGAGGAAGTGCGAAGACGCGAATCAGCAAAGGTATAAATGACAACTCGAATTACACTGCAAAAGGTAAACACGTGTATGTTCTCTGGAGGTTGTGATTTTAAAATTTTATACAATCCCAGTGAAGTGCTCGAGAGACAAATTACTCATTCGTAGCGTTAACGGAAAAAAAGTCTGCCTTGAAGAGTGCGGACTGCGTGTCTGCAATCGATATCGATCGCAACGTTTGCGTCACTTGCATTTTTGCGGCAAGCCGACTTTCTACGCACTTCCGCAGCGGAACCGTCATCCAATTCGTTTCCCTTGCGTCGCGTCGCGAGTACTTTTTACACGGGGGACGCACCGGAAGTTGGCAGGCGCCTCTGGCGCACGCGCGTGTCGGCAGCGTGGCGGGGCTCCTCGCGTGCGGTGACTGATCGCGCCGGCCAGCGGCCTGGGCGTTGCCAAAGACGCGCGCGGCCGCGCGGGCCACGCCGGGCGATGTCGCGGCCGTCGCCCGGCCGAGCGCACGCCGGCGCGGGCCGCTCGCAGGTCGCCGTGCGCGGGGCAGCGGCCCGTTCTTTTAGTGATCTCAAGTGTTCCAGTAACTTTAGGTAGCTACGTAATTGTTCCGTGAGGCGCCCGCTCCGAGCTGGCTCGAGGCCGCTGGAATCTCGCGTCACGCCGCCGCCAGTGGCGCAAAACGCATCCCAAACGCCGACACGTTTGACCAACGCACGCAACGACGCGGCTCTGGACCCACCCACAATGTGCACGCGCACCTTCGAAATTGGATGGGGGTTCAGAAAGCGATTCAAACCGGGAAATACGCGAATGGTTTTGTAAAATGTTCTGCGACCGACACATCACGCTCGGACATTGCTAAAACAGGCCCCTTCAGAACCATCTGCACATTAAAAATTACAGAAACGATTAAAATTCGAACTTCAAAATTTACGGTTCCTCACTTTCCTCTCCGAAACACCACTGTCGCATTCTTTCTTCTTTACAACGCGTCCAGTCAAACGCAAAAGTAAATATTGAAATCCTCATGATGATCCGGTTTCATTATAATGTCCATGTAGTACTTTGAAAATATACTTTTTATTGATTCTAACATTAATAGTTAAGTTCTTGAAATTGCACTCGTAAGTTTACGTTTATAAAAGTCAACTCATTTTAAATTTAAGAAAGAACTAACTTACACTTACGGACACCATGCCATCTTATGTTTACTCTGATTATATTTCCAAATAATTTGATCTGATCATATTTCCAAATACTAAATTTCCATGACTTCTTGCCCTAAAACCAAAATAAGTACATGAATAACAATGAATTCTTGGTATTCTCGGGGAACGGGCAAGGCATATTCTCTTGGCTAGAAATGCTCATGCTAGGTAACCTGACAATTTCCAAAAATTGTCAGTGTCTCAATGACACAAATATTCAACCTCTACGTTTATTCTCTATATTCTTCTCTTCAAAAGCAACGTAATGTCATTATAGGAGACTCATGTGCATTGAAAAATACGAACTCCTAAACTCACCTGCGTACTTACCTTGGCATGGTAGATTTTGCGAAACATAATAATAAAATTATCACAAAATAATACCCATTCAATTGAGTTGGTTTCCTACATCGTTTTTTAAATTTTTTAACCACTAGATAGTTCAATCCCACATTTTCAGTGATATTCTATGAAGGAATCTGCAAAACCAAAAGATATATGGCGTTCATTGCTGGGCGAAACTGTTCATTACTAAAATTAAATTACAGCGTGAAAAGCTTTAAATGACTTTCTTTACTTTACGTAGCTCGTCTGTGACAAACAAATTTATGGTTTTCATCTCCCCATGCAAACTAGATTTAGTAGTATCCATACATGAATGGCACGTGATTATGTACTTAGGGTACCAGTTTTCTTAAAGATCTTGCACACTGTGCGGAGATATTTGTAAACAGCCTTCGGGCAGCCCACGCCTATAGACAGGTCTGACACGATATGTCAATGAAGTATAGTGTGACTAATGTCCGCATTCCAAACTTGCACACTCACGAAATCTTCGAGTAGAGCCAACGATAGACGCGCTCCTTGACTTGAGTATACTTCTGGGAGGCCCTCGTATTTTCATTTGCTGCGTGTCTCTGGAAGACGCAGAATAAATAACCGTCTTTCTGAGACTTCGCGAGCTTTGGTATGAAATATGAGAATGAAAAAGAAGGATCTAAAAGCGTCTGGAAAAACGGGCTTTTCGAAGCTTCATAAAAACTAAAAAATACTGAAGCCAAGTTTCATGCAACTAAACACTCGATTACCATTGTGTTTCTAATCCAAATATTGTCATCATTTTAAAATTGGAACATTGATAAATTCAGCTTTTAAAACTTTTATTACATTACATTTATTTGAACTGCAATTGTGTATGAGCCGGTGGCAGTTAAATAACAATAATTACAATAATAATAACAATAATAACGGAGTATAGAACAAGCCGAAGATGCAATAATCATACTATCACTAATATTAAGTATTATAACAACTATTTAAACTCTGTCATGATATCCAAAAATTATATGTTGGTGATTTAATACAAGCTGCATAAATATTGGCTAAATTTTTTTAAATTCATTGATCGCGTTCACTACACTTAATGTGTCATTTTATGATGTGTCATTTTAGATTCTGGATTTCGTAGCCATGCTGTGATTTCTAATCGATCGTTAATTGGATATTGGTAACGAACGATCAATAAGAAACATTTCGCTTTCCTGTACAATGTTTTATTTCTCAGCAACGAACTCTGACGCCGTTTTTTTTTGTCGTTGTCGCTGTTTTGTGATCAAAGGAGATGCTAACGTTGTATGGTAGAATTTCTTTATTAACATATGAAGGTTGTTGCACGAATGTAGATCACACACTAAATCAGAATTTCTGGAACAAATTAACTGATTTAGACAAGCATTGAACATCGTGCGATTATTTCAAAGAAAGGTGGTTTTAAGTGAATTTGAAAGCTTTCAGCTCAAAATAATCAATTTTAGAGTAAATTTTAAGCGTTTGTAATGTCCGAAAATATTGTCAGAAATCATAGATTAGATTCAACCGTACATGTACAAAATTTACCTTTAATGATGAATACGTACCACATTTAAAATTATTTTTGTAAGAGTGAATGAAACAATTACACGAACAGGAATTCGTATAAAAGTTGATTATGCATTTCTTTAAGATATTTATATATTTTATTATAGGATTTCGAAGTAGAGAATGAAAAATACCAAAATATTTTCAGGGCAATTATTAAATGAAAAAGTAGAGTATGGACGAAACTCCATGAAATATTTATATTATCAATTTTTTAAAATTTAATACATTACTGATAAATATAACTAGGAAAATAACATACGTTAACTTTGACGCTTAAATTTTCAATATTTTTCCAGAAAAGTAACCATGTACATTTTTGTTTTAGGGGGATCCTATATCTTAATTTATCGTTAGAATGAAAATATTCAAACAATTCAATCAGAAAAAAGAAGTAAAAAATCATTGTTAATATGGCAATTATATTTGTGTGTAGTTAAAATATATTTTTTTGTTTTAAATTTTCTGGAAACTCACGGCGTGTTAATTCTTTGGAGAAACAGAAAACTTCATTTCGGAATAAATTTGTTACTTCGAGACCAGAAACCAGAATAAAATTTCTGTTACACGAAGTAATAATTACAGTTAAATTTTTTTCCTTAATACAGCATACAGTTAATTTTTTTTCTTGATACAGGAAATATATATATAATACTTCTGGAAGCATCTCCTTTTACTCTTTATTACTATTTATTCAAATTCATATTTTCCTAGCTAATAGAATATGTCGCACACTCTACTAAGTTTCATTTTGTGACGATTTCTCTACAAGAATATTTTTCATCAGTGAAATTAAGAAAAAAGATATATTTGCAATTCCGTTTAAAATAAGAAAACGAGACTTATGCTACTATATTTTCAAAACCATTGTGATGATACTAGCACTCAATATTCTGATTATCATTCATATGTTGCTAATGATTCAAAATATTGAGATCAATAAAATCCATTCAAATGATGTTTAAGTTTTGAGAAAAACACTACAAACGACATGTTCGTAATGGTTTAATAATCTAATTTTATTTTAATGTAAACTGTAATATTAATGTATAAGTATGGAAAGAAGAAGCAGGCAGTAAAGGCAATTTATCAGTATTTTTAGAGCATTGTCGAGTGAACATTTGAAACATTTACCAGAGAAAGGACGCTGCCGTCATGATCAAAGGCCACTCCATTTCGCAAGCGTGCGCAATCTGCCTGCCAAATGTAGTAGCAGAGGGTTTGTGTTTTCTCAAATTTTGATTAACTAGAGCAAACTATTAGTCGAAAACGTTGATCCATATTTTATTTGTTTGTTTGTGAATTACTATCTACATACACTATTCAATTAGCGGTAGAGATATGTAATATTTCGATGACGTTATTACTCATTAAAAACTATAATTGACATGAGTATTCAATTTCACGACGCGTTTCTCGCGAAGTTTATTGTGGAAATTCCAAAGCGTTTGTTTTATACCACATTCATCGCATAATTTCTGTTGAGATAAATGTTCTCACTCTACTTCGGAGGTATTACAACATTTTGTATGCTTATCATAGATTGATGCAGCTAAAAGGAACTTGGAAAAGTGTCTAAAAAAGGCAGATGAAATGAAGTGTAACACATTTATTCGTAGCGGAATTTTCAAACCAGTGTGAAAATAATCAGTATAATAGGAGCATTGGGGCATTCGTTTGTGGTTCACATGTCATTTCGGAAAAAATCAATGGAATTTAATGAGATATTGAACTTTTGAGAACTTTTGGGAAACGGCAAACAAAAAGTATGGATCTAGTTTTTTTCGGTTTGAAAGAATTAGCTAATAACTTTTTTACGCGTACTAGACTTCGGGATACTCTCTCATCTCCGTAATATGCATACAAATAAGAGAGATGTATGCTTCGTGAGCTTTTTAGTAAATAAACAATAAATAGAGAAATTTACATATGTACGGTCACTCATATTCGTTTCCAAATCTAGTATAAGAGAAAATAAAGTTGTGAACGTTTCAAAATGAGAAACGGAGTATATAAATTCATTATTCCAAATAGTTCATTCAAATTTTATCATAAGTGATGATTACACTCATCTCAGACGTTAATATTAATTCTGTTAGCTTGAGAAATCCAACATTCACAAACTGGATCATCATGCGGTTCATCAATTATCATTACTACAAGGTAGAGAAGCCAGGTTATTAATATCTGCTTCCTCTAGGACAGTGGGAAGTTGCTTTACACTCCCTGGACCCGCCTGCCACGATATTTTGAAGGCCTGGAAATCCAACCCTGACGAACCGGCTCATTTCGCAATTCCAAATTTCCGCCGATCTCCGGGACGTTGGGCATTTCCTTTGTGGGCAGCGCTGCTGCTCGGAGCGCCTGGGGCGGCGGTGAGGGGGCGAGGCGGGGCGGGGCGCGTGGGAACAGGAGCCGTGCCAGCGGAGGCAGCGGGAGCGGGGCGCGGCCTCCGCACGGGGGCCCGGCCGCCAGGCCGCCGCCCCGCTCCGCGCCGCGCCGCTCTGTCTGCCGCGTAGCCAGGGCGTGCTCGGGCGGGGCTGGGCCGGGCTGGGCCGACCCCCAGCACCGGCTGCCTCCACCGCCGCCGCCGCCGCCGCCGCCTCCGCCGCCGCCGCTGCGTACAAATAAGCTGTTTGCTCTGCGGCGACAGCGACATTAAAACAAGCCGCTCTGTAGTGGAGACTCGCGGCGATGGCTGCGTCTGTTACAGCGACTCCCGCGCCTCGACGCGCCCCGCGCTCCGCGTCTCACGTGGCGCGTCGGCCTTTGGGATGCGTGCCCCGCGCCCCTCGCGGCGCCCGCAGCCGCCTCACGTCGCAACGCCGGTCCAGGCGCTGTTTACTCGGACACCTCGGACCCCCGAACACGAGTGCGGGGACGAGCGCTACGGGAGGCGTTCAAAATGGCGTCGCTCCGCTAACAGACACTAAACGAAACAATAATTATAATCATTACTGTTAAACTGTTCATTATTTCAGTAACTCTCCTCGACCAGTAGATTCTGGAGGCCCTTTTCACTATGTATGTGTAACGTTTAGAGGAAAGTGTGTCGCCCGGTGGGTCGCTCTTCGGGAGGTGTTGCGTGGGCGCGGCCGGGGCGACGGGAAAGGGGGTGGAGGAGGACGGAGACGAGTCGGAGGTTCAAAAGGGCGCTGCGGAGGCTCCGAGCAGAAAACCACCCCTTTCCCGGCGCCCGCGCCAGCCCGCTCGCCGCCGGCTGCCCGTCGCGCGTGCTACTGCTCGCCGGCGGTGCACGAAATGACGTGAGGATCTGACGGTCTAGCCCCGTCGGGTCGTAGATCCATTTTTATGTAATGTGTCTGGGGATAGAGCTTGTGCTATGCAAAGTAGGGCAGATGGCGAGCGCAGGCTGAGGGCGGCGGCGGGCGGCGGCGATGTGGCGAGCGGGATCGAGTCCCCGTTGTGCTGGACGCTCCGATCCCGCCCTCCTCACCGCTCCGCCGCCCACCCGCCACCTCCTGGCGTCAGTCCCGACCCGCCGGGACGTATGTGTGTGAGTGTAACGAAATTGTATATACATAAACATTTACATGTACAAGAGCGAAACTGATCATGTGCGTATGAATGTCATTGATGTGAACAAAAATAAATTTAAACTGTGAATATCATTTGAATCTTGTGTTATGATCTTTTATTCCTTGAAAGCTTCCGACTCAATTCCTGCTTCTGGTCCTTTTTCCGTCGAACCAATCAATGATTGATATCCTCTTATGAAAATGTAAACGGTCGGAAGGACGAATAAAGTAATTCTTAATATGAAATCAACATATTCAATTATCGTCCGCTTGTACATGATAGGTGAGATTTTATCAACACTAATGTGATATAGTACTACTTATTCTTGACAATGAATCCTTGCATTTGGATAGACCTTTACGAGAACATTGGTGAGTCTGTGTTCCTCATAATAATTATTTCGCTTCCTCTCATGCCGACTCGAATGCAAATTTGTTTACCAACTCGCCAGATGTTTTCCCACAAAAGGTGGGTTTACCTCCTGTCAAGCTGAACTCGCGATTTGCCGTGGAGTTTAAGAGCAAGCGACTTCCTTGCCATTCGTGAAGTTCGGGAAACTGCGTTTAAACGCTTACGTGCGCAGAAGGGAAACTTGGGGAGCGCTCCTGGGACTCGCCCGGATATCTCATTTGCGATGGAAATGAAGGCGGCGGCGGTGGCGGCGGCGGTGGCGGCAGCGGTGGCGGCAGCGGTGGCGGTGGCGGCGGTGATGGTGGCGGCAGCGGTGTGGGCGGCGCGCGCTGCCGATGCCGAGCTGGCGATTGTCTCGCGCCCCTACTCTGCGCGCCCCGCCCCGCTCCGCCCCGCTCCGCCCCGCTCCGCCCCGCTCCGCCCCGCTCCGCCCCGCCCCATCCCGCGCAGCCGCGCCGCGCCTCGCGCCGTGCCCGGGGAGGAAAACCTCTTCTTCGAAGCCTTCGACAAGCTCGTAGACGTTTATCTGGAACTTCGCGTGTTTAAAATATACGAAAGAATAGGAATTCCGAACGAGATAGAATGCTCCAGAAGTATGTAAGTGCAGTGCTTCTATAGTTGAAAATTTACCAAAATATACTTTAGAACATAATACTTAAAAATTTTAGAGTTAAACATATTTTTTGGAGTCTAGAATGTTAAGATTTTTACAGTTTCGTAAAAGTATCTCTTTTTCTTCTTATTTGAACTACGTGGTAGAATGTAGATTTCAAATTAGAGAGAAAAAACCCACAACGTCTCACTGCAGAATTTCGGAAGTTCTATTTAGACGAGTTTTC
This sequence comes from Teleogryllus occipitalis, assembly GCA_011170035.1. NCBI lineage: Eukaryota > Metazoa > Arthropoda > Insecta > Orthoptera > Gryllidae > Teleogryllus > Teleogryllus occipitalis. The sequence continues at coordinate 109,012 of BLKR01000071.1, read as the reverse complement.
AAAAAAGTTATTGTAATGTTTGAGTTGGGAAGGTTAATATTCAATTACACGTTCAAAGGTTGCATGAATTTGCTTGCACGAAAAGTTACTCCCATCTAAATCTACGACACAATGTCGCAGATTTTACCAGAATAAAATCAATTTAATTTAAGGATTTATTGCAAATTTTGAGTTTAGAGTGTTAGAATTCTTAATATCTGATAAACTGCGTAGTGAATTTCCTTTTAAAAGAAATTTTTTCTTGATTTACGAGTTTACGAGTACATTCGTCTTGTTACTAAAAATATTATATTTTCGTTTTCGCTGTACTTATTCGCCTTGGAAAAAAGTATCACTGCATAATTCCTTGGATTTTAAGATGATTGTATAATTAATTTCAAGGTTTCCCAACAAAAATCAGTTCAAAGTGTTAAATAATGTAGTATGTGTTAACGTTCTTAAATATCTAGTTGATAGTATGCCGGAATATTCTTGCTTCTCTATTGATGAAATTATATTTATCTGAAACTATAATCAACCATCCGATTTCTTTAAAAAAAATCTACTTACATGCTATGAATATTGTTTTTGAGTACTTAATCTATTGAAATGAGAATATGTGAAAAGCAAAGTGGTGGCATAGCTGTGGCAACTTACGAGTTATATCAGGTGTTTCCTGATGTATTAGAATATCCAGGTAAAAACGCACTTGAAATTGAATTAATTCCTGCATTTTCGCAGAGTAAATTAATTTTGTGTAGGCAATATATTTTCAGACAAAATGGAGACTCAAGATTTAGAACTATCGTGATTATGGTTTACTACATTGCAACTTTTCTCTCCATATTGTCTGAGAACTCTCCTAGCGATCGAACTGGGTTCTTATTAGTTTCAAAGCATTATTTTCTAGAAAAAATTCTTAAACTGAAGTCCGTGAATATTACACTCCTCTTTTTGTGAGTAAGAAAAATTTGTGTTTTTCCCTTATCACTCATATCACGTGTCTCTCCAGTTTACTTTTCAAGATACATTCCTCGATTTTATAACATTTTAAATGTAATTATAACGATATAAATGTAATTTGTTGTCATCGACAAGTGTATACACGTATCTATGTCTTCAGAATTCGTTATATATTTTTACAGTGGCGTTACTTTCTTCAGATAACATATTCTAAGCTTCTTAAAAGTGTCCAAAGCATTCTTTTGATAGCCGCAATCATGTGTTCTAAAATAAGTAATATCCAGACAGCAACTCTCCAAGTATATAGTGTGATATAGGTCGTGTGTTCATCATGACAGAAGAGAAAGAAGTGTGCGATCTATGTTTATATAGTACGATCTAAGTTTATATAGGTCTATTTAGTTCAAAATTGCCTTAGCAAATTCGTGATTTCTAGAAAAGGCTTTCTAGAAAGCAAAATGAGTATCTAATAGTAAACAGTGTAATTGTGATGATAAAGTCTAATAATCACTGAAGTTGAACAACACTTAAAATTCAAAGAATTGCTAATAGTGTAACGATTGCGCTGGATGGATTTTGAAATCGATGACAAGTGTGTTTGGAAGACATGTAATTATGACAGGCAGGAACCAAGGTTTTCTTGAGAATATTGAATACTGTAGAGAGCAACTGCCCACGCAGTGAAATACCCCGGCACCTCGGCATCTCGACTTCTAAGGCAGTGTCGTTGTGTCTCCGTTTGTATTGAAGTGAATTAAACTATTTCAAAAGACATGAGCTCCTTTTTTATAGTTACCCTAATAATTATTTTTCGTGACTAAACATAAAGGGGTGTAAGTCTGAGATGATTTTAAAATTTTATGAAATTTAAAATTATGAAATGAATCTAAATTATGACAGTATTCTGAATGTAAGTCATTCTTCATTATTGCACATTGAAAATAATAGTTTCTCACATTAGATTTAACAGCAACAATAAGTATGGGAACGATAATAAGTATGGCATTGTAGAAAGGAATACTGAATTTTTACCGATGTATTGAGTTTATGTGCATTTGCTTTGTATTCACTGTTAGAAAGCGGAGAATTCTTGATTGCAATTTAAAAGTCGTTTAACATGTTGAAAATCCTGGAACCCATAAATAATGTATTGCGGCTTAAAATTGTTTGCAATTGTATTATCTGTTTATTTAATAATAAACATTTCCGACAATGCGAATTGATGTCAATTACACAATTGGTTCTTTTGGAAATAATATTATAAAATCACAAACATACAACTATAGAGCCTTCGTACATGAGTCAGATTTTAAGATCAATTAGTCTTTGAGGGATCCAATAATTTATGATGAAAGGGCGGACATTTATGTACTACCTTTACGGTTATCATAAATACTGAAACTTCCGTTTGTCAGATATTTTTTTCATGCACATGAAGAAATTCTTATACTCTTTGATAATTTTATTCTTTGATTTTGATACAATATACTGGAAAGTTACAGAATTTGGTGCGTCTTCTAAATTGGACAGTCATTTCAATAAGCAGGATTAGTGTTACAGTTGTTCCGTAGAGGGTGTTACTATTTTTGTGCTATAAATCGTAAGTCATTGTGTGCAGAGAGTGGCAACTTTTGTACCACATGTTACAAATATATTTCATTTGCTTCCGAATACTCGCAGTAAGACTAATGTTGCCCTTGATGTAGTTGCACAACGCTGTCCATTTCTTATATTTGGACGAGATGCCGAAATTGAAGCACAGCGTATTTTACATTTTTTTCTTTCGCGTCAACTAGCAGTCACGTCAAAAAGCACTAGAATATAGAACTTGATATTATGCTCCATATAAAGCCCTGGCAGTTGGAGTAGTCCTGCAGCGAACCTAGTTCTAGAAACATTGTGTAAAATGGTAATGAAGAATCCTCTGCAGATGATTCTATCTATACATTCAAGAAACAATGAAACTAAAATATGTGACAAGGCAGTTGACAAGTTTTCCTAATGCGTCCCAGACATCATCCATTGGGAAAGGTGGAAAGGGCAATTTCAACGAACATCCCATGCGAACGGCAACTAGAACAATCGAAAAGTCAAGGCAAGAGATTTCAAGAGAATAACAATAAAAAAAATTAAGATTCTATTCACAAGATAACAAAGAACATCGCGATGTTGAATCTAACTGGTTCTGAATGATATGTAGAAAGAAAAAATAAAATGTTTCAATTTATCAGGCTGCTTTTGGTCCTTTATTTAAATTGAAAAATCTATAGACAGAGAAATAAATACTAATTTTAATAAAAATAAGATGTAATCGTGGGTCTGAGATGTAGATAATATGTTCACACTTGATGTGTTAAAATCAAATCCAAAAATAAATTTGTCTCTATCAGTTACTGATATGAAATCTAATGTTACTAGCCATGTTCGTACTTCATCTTTTCTTATTACTTATTAGAAGGTTTGGATCGACAAAAAGTGTAAAACTTCATGAATCATTTAAGTGGTACATTTTGTTTTCATTTGTTCGGAATACTTTAAACGTGGGAGGCAACTTCAGTTTAAAATATAAAAATCATCATCTTTATTTATAATCTTGGTCTTTAGAATGAGACTTGAAATCATTAAATAATGGAGTGAACTGTTCATTATATTTTATCAAGAAAACTTATTATTTTCAACGAATTCAACAACACGATTTTTTTATCGTTCTTATATTTTATTAATGATATTTTCAATAAACTCACTCGTTTTTTAGATTTATTTATTATCACTCGTGTATTTCTTTTGAGAACCAACTTGGAGACTATGAGTCCAAATTTGCCAATCCATCGCAGCCATCCCGATTTGCACTCATTGCGCACTTTCTGATTTTTTCATTCCTCATTGCCAGAAACAATGTAATAAAAAATTTATATTTTTTAATGCAAGTATAAGGTTTGTAGATTGTTTTAGCGAATAGTTTGTTTTAATTGAAGCTTTGCTGAAAGCGGGGAAATGAAAAATAAAAAATTGGTCCAATTAGATAACTTTCCCCTAAGCAATAACTGTCTCAGAAGTCAATTAATCCACAGTACAGTTTCTTAAAAGCGTATAACTATGCCTAGTCTATTTGTATTGCGTAATTGAAATTTTGAAATTTAGGAAATCCCATGATCGAACGTAGCCTGGATGTTAGGGGATAGCAGATATTTAGACGTTTCAAGAGAATTAATTGAAGAATTCTAAAGGCCGGCTGCTGGAATGTTTTTCTCTCTCGTGGTTTCTCCCAATCTATTCGAGCGCATGCTAGAGAGCTTTTCTAATGACGAACTATGCAGTCCTTGTAATCCTTCCTTTCTTCTGCATTGTTCCTCTTTATCACTTGCACTGGATGATAGATTATCCGAAAATTATAAGCGTATCTACATCCTATCACTGACATACATTTTCCAGACAAGGCCTACGTCTAATTGTGATGCGTACTTCATTTTCCATTCTTTCAAAGAAAGCATTAGATCATTGAGTAGTACAATGAATATCAAATACTTATTTTATATAATGGTAATTAACTAGCTAACCTGCATGAGAACACCGGTATGTGTAAATACAACCCCCCTTCCCATTTTCCCCAGATTCATGTGAAGGGAAAATGTTTTAGCATAACGTGTTTATTTGTATAAAAATTATTTAAATCTAACTTTTGAATTTCTCTTTATTCTCGAACTGTATTCTAGAATTAAAGAAAATTTGTCTCTTATCACGGAATGCGGGTACTCAGAAAAGGTGAACCCTTCAAAATGTAATACATTATTATACATCTCCCCATACGTGAAATACCGTTTTTACTGTTCCTTGACAAATAAAGAAATACAAAGAACATCCCATTTGCAAAAGATCTGATTTTAGATAATGGCGTGATGGCCAACACGTGGGGCCTCTATCCTCTAAGGATTTAAGTCCTTATGACTTACTGTTTTCGAGTCATGCGTGATCGATGTGTCAAGAAACAGACTTGAGTCGTGTGATGTGGATTGCATTTATGTGTGACTGATTCAATCGCGTTTTATAAAACAGTTTCCTAATATTTATGAAGTGAAAGTGCAAATCGTCAATTCTACACGACATTCTTTCTTTTGGAACCAAATTTTTTGGCTGGTTGGGTGAAAGAGTCACAAAATGAATTTTTTACATGCATTTATGACATGGAGAACAGTAATAAATGTTTTAGGGATTTCTAATGTTTAAATGACATTTATATGAAAACAAATTCTGATTTTGAATTACTCAAAGTATATAATGATTACAAAGAATTTTATGAAATATATCTTGATAATAAACCATTTATTCAAAGGTACATTAGTATATTTTGGAATATACAGTAAACTCAAATATTTTCTGGTTCATACTGCTTCTTCAAAAAAGTTCTGACATATTTTATTTACAAATATAAGATTTTCAAATAAATGAAGTATATATTGTACTACAATTTTGTTAAAAAAATCTTTTACCGGTGATGTCAGAAATCCCGTTCTAAATGTATTACGCAACACAGTTTTAAAGTTACTGAACGTTTCCTGTTCTTTGGCAAATATGGATAAAAACTAATTACCGAACAATTTTCTAAAACATTTTGCGTTTTTTTATATACTTGTATTTTATTACGTTTCTGCATTCTCGTCACAGTAATAGATTTTTCTTGCTGTAAAATAATGAAAATAATTAAACAAGGTGTCGTTTTTCGAGAAACGAGACACCAATAAAACTTACTTTTCTGATTTGTGATTAAAATGAATAGTTTATTAGTACGGTTTGTAAATTTTATTATATTAATCACGATGCTAATTAATACGATTAAAACACAATATTTACCTATTTTACTCTTTTCAAATCATTCGTTAGGCTCACAAATAAATATCATTTAATATCAGTGTAAATCTTATTCTCTTCTTGTTGCTGCAACATATTTAAAATACTAGTTACTGAGAAGTATGACTTAATTTATTGGAAGAATTTTAGATATGACTTAATTGAGTGGAATTTATTAATAAGAAAACTTGTGACAAAATGAATTTTGTAAAACCATTTTTTCTTTAGGCACGGAATGGACACTCTTCGCTTTATTCTGAAGACGCGTTTTATCAAAAAAACTTGTATAACAAAGCTTTTTGAACACTTCTTTTATAGCTACATTTGTTTCCTTGCGAAAAACAAAATTAGTTTCAGAAAATACTTTTAACATTTACTATTGATTTTTAATACTCATTATTATTTAATACTCATTATTATATCACAATTGATGAAAATAAGGCAATCTCAATAATTATGTTTTAAACATGTTCCAAAAAATTAACGAAACAAAGGTTTTCGAAAATTTTTGAAACATTTATGTTTCGATTCACACTAAATGTTCACAAATTGTAGTTGAAATCTCCAGTTTCGTTTAGCTTGTTTACGAACGCTTCTTAGTAGTACCATTTTTTTCGAGAGTTACCTATTTCATAACAAATTATAGTCTTTTCATACGATCCGCTATTTGTGGTTACAGCAAATTTGATTCGTATTCTTGTTCACTGTGTACAATCTTCTAAAAATGAGTAACTTTGGGTCTTTTATTAGCAACATCTTATAGTATAACATATACGAATATCTTCTCTTGTATCATAAGTCTAATTAGCCTCTTAGTAACATTAGCCTAATATTAGTTGACAAAATCTCATTTTAATGCATGATTTAAACGAGAATATTAGGCATATATGGCACCTATGCTAAAGCTGTATAGTCATTTCATTGAGTAAAAACTGTTTATGAATGCGAGACTACTATACGTTCTACTTCCACAAGGGTAGAAAATATTTAGTGAGCGTTGCGAAGAAATTTGAAAAAAATTTAATGCACTTTGAGTCACTTTACCAAATTACACAGTAACTAGCGTCAACTTTAGAGTAGCAATTGACTGCAGTAGCTCAGCGGCAACACTGTTGCTTCTACAGAAACCGTTGATGGAGAGGTCATTGGGTTCGGGTTTCGACGGTGGCGGATTTTCTTTGCTGCTGGGTTGAATTCATCCATTGGTAGAGAATTCTAGAGGTCTGCTGCTCTGATCGGTTGTTTTGCGATTTCTTCGACAATACCAGGCTAATGCCGGAGCAGCACCTTAAGATGTGGATCGCGGATGGCGGGCAATCGTCCTCGTTCTGGCCGCCCCCTACACACACTTACTCCTATATGCTCTAAATCGTACATGTCAGGAGCTTATGGATCCTTTTTTAAGTTAAAAATTCATATTTCGTTATATTTTACATTGGCGATTTAAAATTACGCCATTACTAAATACATTTTGCAACTCCCCTTTTTAAAACGCACAAACACCTGGATGGTTGGGATTCAGCAGTTGGGTTCCACTGCTCTAAAGAATATGGTATATGTTTATGTTGTAATTAGCGTTGTATAAAACCAAAGAATCTGTTTAATACTTTTCAAATTAATATCTTCACCATTCGAGAACAAATAATTTCATCGATGATAATTATTTTCACGTCAAGCGGCACATGCAGTTTCTTTGTGGAGCATTTCAGTACGCGTTCAGTTCAGTACGTCACTGTGGGCACTGAGAGGAAGCAATGACATGCTTCCATGACATAACAGAAGTCCATGTGTTAGGGTACACTTTGGACTGTTTGTGTCCTATTTCGTGGTGGCGCCGTACTCGAGTACATACTGATTGCATTGCACACTGAAGAGTCAGTGCGTGAAATGTATTCTGTTGATGACTTTGATGTTAAATGCTGTCATTACATTTCACGCTACTGCAGTAACGTTCTTACCAGTCTCAATTACGATGGTCGAAATGATCGATTCTGCTGCAGTATCTAAATAGGGATGGAGTCGTACGCAGAACTCACGATGGCATGTAAAGCTTTGGAAAAGACATTTTCTCCTCCTTATACTAAAATATATTTTTGCATTAACGGTTATTTAGAAGAATGCACGCGTCTTGCGAAGTGATAAAACTCATAATAAACTAAACATCTTATAAAATTGATTATCAGTGCGCGAGATAACGTTACTTCCCAATCTGGTGTATTCGCTCTTGGCTGGCTTCCTGAACTCATATTATTGGAAAACTAGGAGTGACACAATAGAGCACAGGCTTTCTATTGTTATTTTTAACAGTGAAATAAAATTATTATCACTGTATTGCAATTTTTACTTTTTACTTTGAATATTTAAGTCATATTTGCAAAATTCTCATCACACTACCTGTAACGAAGTTCACTTTCTCAATTTCCTTTTCTTGATTTGCCTTATTTAATTTATTCTCGTCAAAGAGCAGTAAAATCCAGAATCTTTTCCTCACCTGTAACCATAAATAGTTGAATGATGAATCAATGTACCAACAAACCGAGGTTAGCAAATTTGAAATCTAGACACTTTCGCTCCCGGGTTGTAGAAAATTTATTTGCATCGGTAAACGATCTACAGAATTGAGTTTTTAGTACTGCTAACAAAATAGTAAACCATACCCCTGCTCTACTCCTGTCACAACTAGCAAAAGGACAACTCAATAAACTGTGGGCAGAGTGAAGCTACATTTATGTCCAGAAGCAAAACAAGGATCAATCTCAGCATTTGCTCAATGGATCAGGGAAACTGATCAAGATGGGGTTCATTTCAACAGGAAAACTGAACTACATTGCTTGTTACAGGCATATTAAGTCTTTTTAAAATAACGCAATACAACTGTCAACTAATGCGTTATCATCTAAGACCCACTTCATACAGAGACTTAAACTTATTTGTCGTATACTTGGGCAATTGCAATTATAAACTTTGATATAATAAATCTGAATAAACCTAAACAGCATTTCTTGCCATGGTTAAAATACTTCAAAATAATTTAACCTTAAATAGCATTCATCTCATCAAAAATATATAATTTCCTTAAATTCTCCAACTATGCACAAAATGTGGAAAAAATTGGGTGAATATTTAAATTAATATAATGGTTTACTTTCGTTATTGCAAAATATGAGCTACTGCGATTGATATGAAAACACTTTTACATGTTTTCTTATTTACTGTCTATCGAAATATTAGAGAAACGAAAATCATCTTTATGAGAAACGTTTCGGGCAAAAATTTGGATGTCGTTTTGTCTGTCGAGATGAAAACAGTACTGGGACCTGAATCGTCCATACGTCCTATCATGTTTTCTGAGACTGATATTCTCCAATGGATCTAACTCAATTTGAAGTCTTGCCAACTTAAAACGGGTGTTTTTATTTGGAAGGCACTTTATATAAAGCTCATACAACACTTTCGAAATTTTCTCAAAAGACGGCAACAAATTTATATTTTTCCTCAGGTATGGTACCTTGGCTCGATATTTGTAGAGGATAAGTATTGCATTTGGTAAAAAAATATAGGCAGTGATTTCGGTGGTAAAGTCCGTCTTGAGAATCCCTGAGACGATTTTTTTAAAACATGATATCTGTAGGGATGAATGTGGGAATAGATGTGTATCACGCATAACAGGAGCTGATAAGAATCTTTTGGTCTAACTTGGTACACACGTCAGAAGTTAGGTCTATCAGTGCCGTTCTGAAGATCTTTAAGTTATTTTATTGAGGTGGGTGCTTTGTATCGACTTCTTAGGACATTTTCAAACTTTTCTCAGAAATGGGTATAGAATTTCTTTTGAAAGTGTTTTGTCCGAGTAGAGGACAGTGCACCTAAAATGTAAAAGTGCAATTTACAAGAAACTTCTGCATTTAAAAAAATTGTAAACATTTATCTAACCTGTTCTATTATTAAAGCTAGATTTATTGATGGTTTCCGGGAAAGTCAACTGCTATGGTCATTAGCGCCGTTAATGTAGTGAATGTTTTATCCCGGGAGGATCCTCCCCAACTGCTGGATGAGATCCGGCGCCGGTCTATATATCGGCTTCGAAGAATAGATTTTCTCCTCTCAGCGAAGCAGCACCTCAGCCGGAACAAACTCTTAAGCTCCCGATTAATCTCCCGACATGTGCAGTCGAGTAGCGCATGTGCGCGTTAGTGTGTTAGAGTAAGGAGAGAAGACAGAATAAGAAAGAGGAAGAAAAGACCGCGCGCGAACCGTTATTATCCATTTTGCTCTGTTATGTCATACATTTCATATTCAAGTGATGTAACTGTCATCTTCACAGCGATATTAAATTTTAAAACGGCAATATCTTAAAACAGGCTTTTGAGTTGTTGCCTTTTGAAATTGGGCCGCCGATATTATAATATCGAAAAGTAAAGAATCATGCTATTTGAAATCTTTAGGTTTTACATTCTACATTTTAGGGCATCGTTATTTTTAAGGAAATGTTTATTTTGTAGATTTGGGATCTAAAAAGCTGAAAATGCCTATGAACATATAGTTTTAACTATGACTATAACATAACTATGATATTAAATTATTTTGAACGTTATTAAGGCGGATTTTCATGGTCCAATTATCGTCCCAAATTTGTTTAAAAAATGGACACAAAATGGCATAATGATGTTTGCACTACACAGGTTCTGTGTAGAAACTTGATAAGGAAAGAAAAGCGAAATGGAGCCAATTGACATATACTGAATAAAATTTGTATGAAAATGTTTCATCTACCTACGCGAGTAGAGCAACAGGGGTGGTCGATTTACTAGACTAAATATGTTTTCCTTGACTTAGCGGATACTGGATGTGTTCTGGGAAGCACCTGTAAAAAGCAATGGTTTGAAGTGTAATGTCTGTTAATATACAGAAAATGTGTACTTAATTAATGGTATAAGGCACGACAAATACCTACAGTTGCTAGAGAACCATTGGTTCTTTCAAATAAATTAGTGTTTCGGAAAAAATCCTTACACATTCATGTACGCTAACGCTCCATTCCACAATAGGAAAGAAAATAGGAAAATATCAAGACATGACCAGTCTTTGCACACAGGTTATTGACCAGATCTATGGTCGCAAATACATTTTTGTTTCGTTCAATAACTCTAATCTAATAATCTGGCGAGCTCTGAGTTTGGCGAAGTTGAATATCGTATGATGTATTACCTAACGCCGCTCTACCGCTATTCGATTTTATGTTATGTGCCCAAATTTATAGTTGTTGCGTTTCGTGATATTGTTGTTGTGTGATTTGTGATTATTAGACTGGATGGGTTCGCAGTGGTTTTGGCAGCAAAACACAATCGCCAGCAAACTAAACATTAAACCCTCACATAACCTAACCATAATAATTGCAAAGGGTTAACTGAAGGCGGCATTCAAATGTTGTAGGGTGCCACCAGTTGCGTTATGACCAAATTGTACGGATTTTGTGCAGAAAAAATTATGCGTAATTTTTCCGTTCAAAAGGCATCAAGTATGATTGGTCAGGCTTTACGTGTAAAGATTAATACTTGATAAATGTGTTGTTGGCCATACATTTATCAATAAAATCAATTTATCTTAAACTCAATACATTTTTGAATAAAAAGCAGGACGAGCACTTTTTGCCATCTTGGACAGTCGAATTCTTCCCGGTGCCCCCATGGACACGGACACTAAAAATCAGGGCTACGATGGGCAAATGAGGTAATTTGGGAACAGAAGCGTCGTTGGACAATTGTTTCAGTGTAGCTCAGTAGGACATTATATTTCAAATTGTGATCAGTATTTTCGTATTTTTATTTTATTCTCCGCAAAGAAGAAAATAATTGGTCGCAAACGTAAGTAGACCAAAATATAAATTCAGATGTTTTCTGAAGATTTAAACAAACGTAAAAATCATCAAGGTCAAGATACATCTCTACATTTTTTCAAAATAGAATCAATTTTTTAACCATCACACCTGACATCAATTAATTTTAATTGAAAATCAGTAGGTTTCCAATATCTACTGAATACGGAGTAGAAAATATACTTAATTCTACCCCCAACATTGTCAAATCGTGAAAACAAGTTTCGATTTCTTAAAAATACATTTTTAAAATAACAATATAGCAAGCACATTAGCTCTCTTCTGTTTTGTATGGCATCTTGTTTGGATAGTGACAAGTGTTCACGCAATCATATTAACCTTTCCCACGAAGGATTAAAACATAACTATTCCCATCTGGAAGTGGAATATCCCTGTGTAGCAACCGTATCAATAATTTGACCCCCGCGCCGGGTCTACAAGACATTGACTCTATAAAGCGTCCGAGAGGCAACGGCACACATATCGCGCATCTAATAGCTCAGTGACGTAACTGCAGAAAACGGAGTTTTTACTGGAGAAGAAAAATTTTGAAATAAAATACTTTGAACCAACATCATGCCCACAGTAATAATAATTGAACCTTGTGCCTTGGTCAAATGTTACTTCTTATCACGATCTTGTTAAGTATCACTTTCAATAGATTTTTTCTAGTAATAATCTTTTTATTCACCCCTTTTATTATAAGTATGTCATTGTTGTCCTAATATTTATGTATCGTTTGTCATCATTAACAATTATGTGATGATATCGATTAGCGAGTTAGGTGAACAATGTCAAAGGAAAAGGTTAGCATAAATTTCAATTGAATATTTAGCAAAAATTACTCCATTATGTAGTTACACAGCCTTATTCCGCTACAAATTGTCTGCTCTTCGTTTTACAGAATACCAAAGAAGACACTTGTGACAATGTTCTACCAAAAACGGGAGAGTTTTCTGTACTAACACCATACAATCAACTGATGTGTTGATGTGCTTCTCAAATGAGGTTACAATCACGTGACATTTCAACAACGACATAACTTCTCCCGCACGGACCATAACAAAAAGTAACAATACAGTCGATTTCTGCGCATCTATTAAGTTTCTGCAATAGTTCTGTCCTATTTACCTTCTTTCGCACAATTTAGCAGTTTCGTCATTGTTCCACTGGACGAGCGATATACAGATGCAACCTCGGCCCCTTTCGCCATTCGACGCGTCGTCTCGTGCCCCCAACGCCGAAGCACGCTGCTCTGCCCCCCCCGCTTGCCTGCGGCCAAATCTACTGCTCCTTGCCCGCCGTTTGCGTTCGCGCCCGTCCCTATAGTAGACAATCCGCAGGTTCTCGAATACACTGTCGACTCTCTTTCCAACCCTTCCTCCCGAATCTAGCAGAAATAAGGCAACACTACTTCCATCAGTAATCAACTATTCACTCATTCTTTTTAAAATCAGCGTTGTTTTAATTCTAATGTTTAATACATTAGATAATACGACGGGAGTTGTAGTGAACATATATCACTCGCTCGTAACAACTGAAAAGTCGTTGTGAGATTGGCGTTTCATTCTCATACTTTTGCCAATAAATAAATAAAAAACAATGCCTTAGGTGATGATAGGAAATGACCAAAGTCATTCAAACAGTTCGTTGAAAAGGATTTTGTAAGATTTTCCTGAAATATTAGTATTTCATACGTTACAAACAAATAAGTATAATTTTACGTAATCGTAATTTTACGTAAATTAAATCGTAATTTTACGTAATCGTAAAATTATAACGCAATTGTAACGTAAATAATACGAGAATCTGTGCTACGATCTAGCAATACTAGTTTTCCATTGATTTGTACATAGTCTTTATTACACTTCGTATTTATATTTTCGTTGAAATTATTTATACATGTTGCTCAATTAATACTTCAATTTGTACTGTACATCTAAAAGAAAATCATCTACAGCCTCAACAAATATTCACATGTGCTCTTTCCCGTTTCGTTCATCAATCAACCTTGACTAAATATTCCAATTATCATTATTGCTATAACAGTTGACGAGCTAAAGCAGTTTACGAGGCGTAGTCAAACTTGCTTTTTAAACAGAAATTATCTTTTCTAATTCTGTTCTATTCATTAAATTTTTTGATAGGTTTCCGGCGTGAGTGTGTTTTGATTGCATCACGTGTTAAACGCCGCAATTTTACGAATTTGACACTGAACCTAAAAACAATATGGAAAATAATATACTATACAATGAATTCTTGAATCGTTCAAATTATACTTCCAAGGTCCAGTTTGTGTCAGGTAACCTAGAACTCAAGAACTTTAGAAGTATAATCTTCATTGTGTTAATAACAGATTATGTAGTAAAGTTGTGAAGTCGTTAAAAAAGAAAAGAAATAATGTACTGAATTACATAGGGAGCAATAACGTTCTGTGCGACTTCGGTGTTTTAGGATTAGCCAAAAATTAAAACTAAATCCTCTCTAGTGGGACTTGGAAACCAGATAGAACAATTGACTTGGAGAATGTTATCAAATATAATGAGCATCATGCACGATGAGTGTGTTGTTTAGTTTTTTCAATGTGGGTGTCGCAGCAACTGCACTGCCGCTAGTTTTATTTGAAGATTGTTGTTTGTTGGTAGATGCCAGAGTCGGAGAGCGTGGGTGGCGAAAGTGCTTTCGGGTACATCTCCACCCCCGCAGCTACGTAGGAGAAATGACTGATGAAGCATCCTGCGGGATGAAGTCTCATCACGAGTATTGCGTTCTCCATGTACGAGGGTTCGCGCCCAAAGCGTTGACAAATTGCATAGCAAGTGCGCCAATCATGATGATCATAACACGTAGTGCTGCGTTAAAATTGAACGGATATTGAACAGAAAAATGAAGCAAGTGTTGCATAAAATAACATTTATTTTGTTTCTGGCAAATAACGCACTTGAAATGCTCTTCATCAAAGGTGTTTGTATATGATATTATTACGTTGTATTAAATGTACTACTTAAAAAATAATTTGTTTCGAAAAAAGATTTCGGATATATGTTGTCAATTACAGATTCCTTTTCAGACAATGATTATTAAAAATCACAAGGAGAAAGAAAACATTTATCAATAAGGCCAATGCGTCGAATTGGGACATCAGACAGTTAAAATGCAAAGAATAGAATCGAATGACGTCAGCAGTTATAACGACTGCTCAAGCATGAGTGAGTACTTGCTGCAGTCTGTTCGGATCAGTTAGTTTATCCTGTGTTAAAATTACGGGCTCAGGCGTAGCCGTGTCGCGTCGTGCGATTGTAAATAAATAAAACTAGTGGTGCTACAACAGCACATACTTTCTTGTATTTTTGAACACAGTTACGTATTATAATATTGCTACTTCTAAGCTATTCTCTTTTCAGCTATCAGCTAAAAAGCTACTAAACAAACAAAATACAAAACGTTCGAAAAAAACTACAAGAAAACTTTACTTTTTTGAAAATTCAAAAGTTTAAAAGATAAGGCTTTCAGACACTGAATTCAGTGTATTGTGCTCTATAGTTACAAGAATTTTCAAGGAGCAAATAAAAAATAAAGAATGAGTACGACAGTTATTGAAATTGACAGTGAGATCTCCTCGTCTTACTACACAATTTACCATCTCAAGTAACTTCCATCACAGTCAGGCTGCACTTGGAATGTATTGTCAATTTGCGTTGGCTTTGACTTCTCGAAAATTACTAATAGTTTGAAAAAAGTGAACATAAAGTGATAAACGATCTAATTTTGAGAATTAATTTTATTAAGAAACAAATCTCTGTAGTTGTATATAGTAAATTAATTGTATGAGGGTGTCGAAAAATTTTGTAATTTGCAATTTAAGAAATTCCAGAGTTTTAATAAAATTATTAAGCATGTTTTCGTCTATTTTAGCAAACAAATTAAAGGAAATATTTGAAGCTGTTTTTGAGACAAAATCGAAAATGTTCTAGGGGCATCATGTCAAGTACACCCTCCAAAAAAATTAAAAGATTCATTTCAAATTCCAAGGGTCGTGACATCAGCCACAACGATCAGAGAATATCCTTTTAGGTGAAATCATGTGTACTGTTTGTGTTGGTGCTAGTGACGTTCACAGACATGGAGGGGCAGGCCGGCGGACGAGCAGCCAGTGGAGCAGGTAGACGGACAGATAGACGGACGGGCAGACGGACGGGCAGACGGACGGGCAGACGGACGGGCAGACGGACGGGCAGACGGACGGGCAGACGGACGGGCAGACGGACGGGCAGACGGACGGGCAGACGGACGGGCAGACGGACGGGCAGACGGATGGGATACGCATTTGAAAACACTTTTTCGGTGTTAGGTATCCCCAATACGTATATTTCCTTCAAAATATACAGATCGATTTTTTGGAGCATTACAATTCTTTCTTCGTACTACGAGTACGAAAAAAAAGAAATAAGCAGTAAGCAAATTAGAGAAAGACCAAATTAGAGAAAGATGTGAATTTACACAAACAGTAGATTCAGCGCGAATTATTAACGTACGGAAACAAGCACTGATAAAATCGTAGGTTGAGAACTTCTAGATAATTACTATCATATATTTTATATTACATGTTGAATATAGTGAAGAACGTAAGAAAAAAATTCGTCTTTAATATTAGATTCTTTTAAAATTTCAAACAGCGTTTATTATTTCCTTTCATGGTTCAAGTCACACACGCTGCCAACTCTCGCAGGTTTTCGAGGAACCCCTAGTGTTGCCGCCTCGCCGAATCCTTGGCCTCCGCAGGTTGAGAAGCGCGTCCCGTTGCTGTGTCTGCTTTTCCCGAGCGTTTCCTCTGGCGCTCTGCTGGGGCTTGGTGCGGTCGTCGCGATGCGTCGTGTCGTGTGGTGTGGTGGGGTGTGGGGGCCTGTCACGCCGTGCGGCCAGGCGCGCCAGCCGGCGCGGAGCGACACGCGTGTCCTGGGCTGCCGGCTCCCCGCTCGCGGTGCGGCGCGGTGGCGAGCGGCGCGCGCGCGCTACCAGGAAGCCGCGCTCGTTAGAGCCTTCCTCGAAACGCGGTGCTCTGCCCCCTGCTGCCACCCTTGCTCCACCGCGCCGCCCCCGCCCCGCCCCCACCCCGCCCCCGCCCCCGCACCCGCCTCCTTTTCCGGGAGGGGAGCGACGCGCACTTCCCGACACACACCGCGCCGGGATAAGGCCCTGGAAAACTAAATCCCACCGGGAGGAATGCTTGTTTTAATAACGAAAGGAGTCACGATTGAAGTTTAGAGAGCGGAGAATAGGTAAGTGACAGATCGGGTTCAATCGAGCAGTAAAATTTGAAACTTTCGCCTATGTAAGCGGCGTCGCGTGGTCGTTTGTTGTCGTTTAAATGATGTTTATGACTAATGAAAATATGGACAGAGTCTTTGCAAACAAATTTGTATTAATGTAGTCGGTTTTCAAGTGGTTGGTTATGATCAGTGAATTGTTCGTAGGCGCGCAGAACGGCGAATTAATATAAAGTCTTAGCAAACATTTTTCTTAACGAAAAAATGATATATTATTCTTAGTGATAGACGACAGCAACAGAGAGAACCTGTATATCTGCCGATGTGCATTGAAAAGCTTCACGTAAGTATAAGAGTTCCAATTTATCACAATTTTCTCCGAAAGACTAATTTGCAATACCTTTGATTCAAAATGGCCCAATTTTATACAGCTGAAGTTCAAAATGTGTCTCCGATCCTCATGATGGCTTTCTGCAAACTAACAATATTTTATTAACAATAAATATTGTGTCTATAAACTTGCATAACATACATCAGAAACTTTGGAAGGTGATTCTCAATGCTCATTCAATCTTTTTGACATATTTTCCAAGTATTTATTGGAACTCTACATTTTGTATGCTGTCATTACTGTGTTTGTTGTTCTCGTAAAAATAACACCTAACAATACTGTTTGTATAATCGTATTTTGGATATACCACATATCAACAATTGTATTATTACTTTCCAAAACATTCATCTATACTGCATTTAATCTCAATAAATATATTTCCACTAATTAAGGTTTGTAATATTATTATATTCTCTCGTAAATGGATAGTCGGCTAATTAAATGTATAATTATTAGACATATAAGAACAATTCACATTCAATTTTCGTTACAACTATCGTCCTGAAAACTTCTGTACAATCTGATATTCCGATTCTATTTAACATTCTAAATTAATTAAAATAGATTATAGTAGAGTTTGATGAACTGTTAATTACATTGACTATTCCACTCGTGAAATCAAAACCAATAGTGTTTAACAACATACAAAATACATACATACAAAATACCCTAATCAGGACGGTGTATCTCAAAAAGTTTATTGGTTTTTCTAACCGAATTTTCTTACCGCTTCTCCCTACTGGCCAATCATAAACTGTGACTCATCTATCTTAGGATGCGGTGTACATTGATCGCTATGATTGATGTCCCATATACCGCGTATATACTAAAACATAATCTGTTTAATTTAAAGGTAGCTTTCAGTTATTTTCAATATTTGGCTCATGTTGGAACTCAGTTGGACATAATTTCACTGCAATAGTCCTACTTTCACGTTCACTGCAATAGTCCTCTTAAATACCACTGGTTCTTTGAAAATTCTCATATAAATCACCTCCTCGCTTCGCGAGTCGGGAATTTATCGACAATTTCCAAAGCACTCGTGGTATTACCAATGATAACATTCTATCATCACATTGTGGAATGGATCATTCCAGAAATTAGAACATAAATGCCTGCCACTCCAGCAATTTCTCTACTCTGCTGGTCTTACAAACTGAAGTCAATCTTATTTTTTATTACTTCAATAAATTTGCGACACAAAAATACTCCACATTTACGTTCTGAAAGTATACTTTAACAACACTATTGATGATTTTCGAAGCAATTTATAGATAAATGTGAAGTTCCACGATCTGAAATGGCGAGTGGATAGAGTAAGAAAACAATAGATAAGTCGTGAATTATACTACTTGTGGACATGTTGATCTGTTCTGTTCTGCTAGCATTCCTTAGTGAACTGAGATGTTACGAACAAATAACTTTACGTGCCATCGCGTTGCTGACGGTTCTCATGCGAACAGACTTTGTGAAGTGGTCACTGCACATCTGTTATTACTATTTATTCTGTTCACTTTGTTTGCAGTGGATTATTTGATTTGTGACTGATATGTGAAACACAAATTCATATTTAACGCAAATGGGAATGTAAATATTAATGTGAATAATAACATAATATTATATGCAATCAATTTATTTTAATCTTCGGTTCTACCATTTTATCGAAGCAATTAGTTGACAACGCAATCACAGCAGTAAATGAAAAAAATTATCTCAATCATATTTTCTCTGGGATTTATCTTTTTTACATATGTGATAGCCAATACTGTGTTGGCCTGCACACACTTTCATACACACAGATGCCTTTCCCATAAAAGAAACGTTAGTAAAAATTCCGTGCTAACATGACACTAAATTCGGAGCGAAAATCACACGTGATGACAAAGCAGTTCATAAACTGCAGGGTTGTTAGGTGGCAGTTTTTGTTGAAGTAGGAATATAACTTTAGATTTTCGTTCAGTTCAGAGCTTATAGAATCTGTTATGATTTTTGGAAAGGTTCTGAAGATAATTCTTATTACCGTCTCTCTCAGGACGAAGTCCTGATATCACAGATCCTTCTCAGCAATCATGTTCTTCTTCCCGATCCTTCCCTTTAACGCAAATCTGATCATTATGTCCATTTTTATTGGGAACTCATATTCAGGGCCGTGCAGGATGTCACGAGGCGTACCACCGTTAAAAATAAAACCTGTTTCATTGTCTACTTCACTATTTCTTAATATTTTTGGTAAATTTTCCTTGCTATATTAAGAGGCAATAGTGAAAAATGTTCATTCTCACTGTTTTTGATTGAGCTGTTTGCTGATTGTAATGTTTATTACTATTACTAATTATTATTGTTTACATTTCACCACCTGGTCACAGCTGTATGTTTTAAGAATTTCGTGGGAATATTTTTCCGTTTTCGCTACTGCTATTTACCGTTGCGAAACCATAGCTACATATCAGAAGTAATGGTAAAAATGATATCTGTCTGGTCAAAGCAGTCCGGGAAGCAGAGTGACTGGGCGAATTTCGGGAGATCCGGGTTTGTTACCCGGCGAGAGGTTTAATTCTTTGAGCACTCATATATAACTATTATTATTATTATTATTATTATTATTATTATTATTATTATTATTATTATTATTATTATTACGTTTTTTTATATTGTATTTCTTAGCAGGTTTAGTGACGAAGGTAACTTGCGTTCCATTCGCCCATGCGTACGATTCTTTCGCTGTCCCTCTCTCTCTCTCTGGAACGTTGTTATTCATGACGTTCATGGTGGCAATGAAATCACAATGCAAATCTAAATCGGGGCCGTGCAGTGGGCGCGTGCAGTACAGAGTACGCGGGCGGTGGGTGGCGCCACGGCCAGCAAACAGGAGAATGGCTGAAATCAGTTCGGCCAGATGTTCACTTCATTGTTACAAACAAATATTGGAACGGAGATCTATTTTCAAGTTTAGTTTAAAAATGATGCCGGTTTTCCTCAATTATCCGTTCTCTCATATTATGTTAGTATGTTTAGTGGCTTGTGAAACCAGTGATTTTTTACTATTACATATCTTTGTTTGTTTTGATAATCATTACATCCTTTTTTATGAGCAACTATTCTACTACAAATTTTCTACATTAATTTTGGGATTCGCTTTTTTTATTATTTTACCCACGAGATGAGTACAGAAGACAATTCTCATTTTGTTCTTTAGTGTGTAATCGGGAAATATACCAGATATCCTCCAAATTTGTGCCCGGTCTGCAAGAAGTAAACCAGTAACCCTGAAATATTTGAAATGACAAGCAGTTTGTATGTGCTATTTTTTTGGATAACCCATTCCATATTGTGATAGATACACTGCGTTCATACAGTTTAAGAATCATCTAACCCTGCAATACTTTCTCGATTCATTCACCTTGCCAATGAAAAGTAAACTATTAAGTTAAATGGGAGTGGGCATACCAAGACCAAAGTGTTATGGGTAAGAGATGCTTGATACACAATAGAATATTCAATTCACATATCTACTTGTTAAATATATAAATTGGTTTAATAGTTTAGGTAATATATAATAAATACAATATATTATGTAAATATATTGTTATATATAAATTGTGTAATATAGGACACGATTAGGCACATCTGTATCCACCTCTTCCAATCAAACTGTCCGGGCGCCGTGCGATTTTGTTTGACCTTTCCCCTGGAGCTGCGACCGCCCAGAGCGACGGGCGACGCACGGCGGCCGAGAGCGGAAGGGTGAAGGGCGGCGGGCGACGGCGCGGAGGGGCGGGAGGGCGTGGAAACAGTTGCGGCGAGGCAGCCTCATCTCCCGCCTCGTGCCGCCGCCACCGTCGCCGCCGCCGCGGCCGCGTTGCACCCAGCTGCTGGCAGCGCGTTCGATGCTCAGCAGCGGCCACCCGCGCTCGCCGACTCGCCCCGAGCGACCGGCGGGAGACACGACGCGGCGCTGCTCTCGGGGGTCGCACGACGCCGGCCCTGAATTGCACGAAAGTTGTGGCACTTGTATGAACTAAATTTTGAAATATTTTCCTTCGGTCGTCCGAAGTATTACCTCCACCGACACCGGCCATAGTTCCGTCAATCTCTCCAAAATTTGCTGAGTCGCTTCAATCTAGTAAAACGTGAGAAGTCTCTGCGCCACCTCCGTCCGTTGGACTTCAAGCAGTTCGCCTCTTTGCTTTAACCCTCAAAATAATATTAAATAACGGCAACCAGGATAACCGAGATCGCTAAGGCTGCAGCGCTGGGGCTACCTTGGCTTGAAGGGTTGCAGGCTCAAATCCCACGCTGGGCATGAATGCTTTTGTGTGTCCGTATGCGTGTTCCGCTACCCCAAAGTTACAAAATCAATGTTAAATTGCAGTGGACGCCAGATGAAAAGCAACCTTAAAAAAACACTAAAAACATGTCGTTTAAAAAGAGTGAAGCCATACCCTGCTAAATTAGTGTGTGCTACTGTCAACAGAGCTTGGAATTTTGTAAACTAAGTTATGAAGTATTTTCCTTCAGTTGTCCGAAGTACTACCTCCTTCCACACCATCCATAGTTCCGTCTGTCTCTCGAAAATTCGCTGTGTTGTTTCTTCTATTCTTCTAGCCTCTTGATACGCTCCTCTCCTGCCTTTAGATGGCGCGACGTATCCCTTCCTTGTTATCCTTACGCGTGGGCTCAATGTCACACTTCTAGTTATCTATTAATTAGACATTTCAACCGAATGGAAATTACGATGTGTACATGACGAAACTTACTTGCTCCTTTATTTACAAAACGTAGTTTTCTATTACACTCCTCTATACGTGTGGAGTGCAGTCACCCACCATCACTGATCATAGTTAAAAACGATACATTTTTACTAGCCTACGACGCTTCCATTTTATTTGCTTTGCCACACCTATATATATGAATCTTGAGTTCTAGTTCATGGCCGTACTCAACAAGTTTTATCTGATTTTAACTGGAAGAAGTTGCTCTCCCTTAGCTCATACATCTATGGAAACTGAGAATTGAGCCACGATTTTATCTCTGCGCTACCTGTATACGGCTTTGAACATCTCGCTCAGTAAATTTCTCCACGAATTAAGAACATTATGAATATTAAGATTGAATAAACGAAGGAAAATTTAGTGTTTACATTCTTTAGAATGTTGATAGTTAGGTACTGTAGTACAATGCCTTAAAAGGAACTGAATGAAAGAATAGCCTCAATAAAAAGATACCCATCATATTAGAGAAGTGAATGATCTACCTAACTTGAATTATTCTAGAAAAATAGCCTTTTTATTCTGCAACCATTTAAAACAGTTGTAAAGGAATAATTTTGAACTTTATTTTGTAGAATAATCTAATCCAAATGAAAGCCGCAGGTCAAAATTAAAATTGAAAATGAACGGCTGCTTTCAAGAAAAATAAACATAATAATTGTAACTAATTTTCATAGATAAGAGAGGATTTATCTACAGAGAATTAAAAGAACTAGTATTTACTCAACTTGTTCTTGCATTTTAAGAAGATAATTTATGGGATCTTAATATTACAAGTAAGAAATGGTCGGCAATGAAACTACATCTTCTAGTGCATCGTTCATTATTCAAGAAATTTGGATTTTCGACTATCATTTTTTACATTATTCATCAGACAACTCATTGTTAGAAAATAAAACTTAATTTAATAGTAAAAGTTAATAAATTTAGATGTTTGACTGCAAATAATGGTTGAATTGCAACAAATTTTGTGCTCTAGTAATTAAAATGTTCTACAAACTAATTCATTGAATTAAGTAACTGCTGTCAAGTCCGTATATGATGACAACATTATTAATTGGAGCAGTAAAGGATAAAATATTTGTGAATCCATGCATTTTTTTATTATTGAAGTTCTTCTGTATTACATAGCATCGCTGTTAACATTTCCACCAAAAATAAGTAATAGTATGTGCAAAACGCTGTGTACTAGACACGAGTTTCCTAACGGCTGACAAATTCGGTACTTGTTGGGTATTCAAAACACCATCCACGAAACAATTGTTATAGAGCGTAATTGAAATAAAATATTTTGATGATTATTTATCAGTATCACATTACAGGTTTCGATAAGTATTCTTTAGGTATTCCTCAGGTTGCTCATGGGTTTTGTAGGAAACTATATAACTTAATTAACTAGAGAGTGTGTTTGTAAATGAATTTCAACTCAAAAAGTAATGAATTTGAAAAGAGATGTTTACTTATCCAACGGTTTTATATTCTGATAAACGGCAACTGAAACGAAGTTCAAGCTAATATTTCCAATTAAGGTTTAAGTATCTTGATTTGAGTAATCTCACTTTAATTATCCATGTATGAAGTTTCAATACTAAAGTTATAGAATCAAGCGGTTATAAATCAATTATATTTTAATGATATTAGAATTAATTAGTCATAACCTTAGCGAGCGATTTCTTAGGTCTTAATACGTCCGTTTGATTTATACATTTAATACAGCTGCCTCATTAGTCATATGCCTTGAGATATTGCATACAAGTAGAAGTCTCTCTGGATGTATGAACCTTGAGCTCAAAGACAGGTTTTTTTGCAAACTCGCTTATCCATTTCAAACTATCTTGAAATGAACGCAACGATAAGGTCTGCGTGAGAAAGACAAAAAACGGTCACTTTTAAATCGCTTGCAATTCGCTTTTCAGTTCTATCCTTCGGTGCAGCCATATTGAGTTCGTGCTGACACTCATGCGGGAGCATTCGATGAAACTGCTGATGCGTCGTCTAAAGAGCGCAAAATAATTTTTAAGAACATCTCTATTTATATTTCCGACAAGTTACGAATTACATCATAATGCTGATAAACAAATTGGCATGCGGAGACATATTTGTCAGGGACGAAGTTACATTTCTGAAACCAGTCGCCCAAAGGTTTCGTAATCTGCCCTGAAGCGGCTTCGAGGCTCGTGGGGGCATTGTGCGTCCGTGCAGAGCCGAGCCGTGTGCCGGCGCAGACATGGAGGGTGGCCGCGGCGCCGCGCAGCGCCGCATTGATGGGGTGGGGCGGGGCGGGGCGGGGCGAGGAGTGGAGAGACGCGGCGCGGCGAGGTGAGGGGTCGAAGTTCAATGCGGGATAGAGGGGAGCGACCCAGTGAGGAGAGCCCCCGTCCAGCTGGCGGGCGTGCGTGGAAGGGGCGCCATGAAGGGAGTGGGGAACCGGCGGGCTGCGCGGTGGGGGGAAATCGAAAACCGGCCACGAACCCCAATGGCGACACGCGGCGCCGCGCCGCCCCGTCGCCCCGCCGCCCCGCCGCCGCCCGCTCCACGCACCCGCGCCCGCGCCCGCGCCCGCGCCCGCGCCCGCGCCCGCGGGCCAAGGTCTCCTGTTCGTTGGCTGGCCGACTACGCTTTGACATCCACCGCATAAACCGCCCGCATTTCCACGAATTACTCGCCAAAGGCCCGCTTTCGGAGCAGCGGAACAACTCGCTTCTCTAAATTTCACCGGTAGAGAAAAGTTGCACACAATCGAAAATTGTGTAAAGCTCTTACAAGCATGGATGGTTCTTCTAACATTTAATTTTCGTCGGTGCATACGATGATTTATATTGCAATGATGAAGCATTGCCGCAACAGTTAACCTGTAAAGTCTGCGTGACAATAGTGCTTCACTTTCTATCAATATCTCTTCTCGTGTTGAACAGGTGTTTGGCAAGCTCATGGGTTTCAACACATTCGTCAGAACGGAGATGATAACTCCAGTTACTTACTGCATGTCAATTTCTTCAAGTTCACGTTCCTGTCATATTTAATTGTAAAATTTAAATGATCGTAAGTGCAATGAAAAGGTTCGATGAGAACCAGAAATTACCTAAAAAAATATACGCATTCTCGCCCCGTGATGATCAAGATTGTTAATTGCGTGACATAACGAACATTGACTTTCTGTCTCCACTAATATAACAGAAATTTGTTTTAATTCGACATTTGTTTGCGTCTCTAGCAGTCACTTCTTTCAATACCCACTTACTCAGGCAAGTTTGTGGCAAGATGACATCACGATATTTACTAGCGGAAGGATGAGATGTGAAGAAATTCCAAGCTTGTTTAAAAATTAAACAAATTCGACAAATGTGCGCGTAGTCACTTAGCACTGATGTATTTTTAGTTTCTCTCAAGAGCTGGCGGCGAAATGACAAGGTCGTTTTCATGATATACATACAATTGGCGGAATATTTAGATCACGTTAAACGCTTGTATGTCCTCAAATAAATGATAAAATATTAATTCTCAAGTATTCAGAAATATTCAATTTTCCATCCCTAACGCTTTACACTTAACATAATGCAAACATTAGTACAAAAAAGCATAAAGTTAAACGTGGAAAGGTATCTGGTAATAATTTCGAAATCATACTTTTTAGGAATAAACGAGATATTAGCGAAGGATATAATTATGTGCCAGGGTGTGTAACTATAGGCGAAGCATATTTAAGAGATAATGATGCTCCAAATCAGTTCCTAGGAGAAAACCAATGGATTGAAAAAGAATTCCCAATAAATGAGGATTAAGCTTTATATTGTAGAACAATGAGTCGATAGAGGTATCATTACCATTTAGTTATGCTTGCCCTGCACTAGTTGTATACTCTGACTCATAGTTGTACCATTTGACGCTACGCAAACTCTTGCAATTTTAATGTTAAAGTGCAAATGAGTGTGCATAATTGAATTATGCTAAAATATACAGAGAAACATGTTGAAGATAAAATGAAGGAATTTCACTTGCGCTGGAAGTCGAGAAAATATTATTAGTTGCATAGTTCCACTTACTATTGAAATCTATTTTCATTCTTTAATATAGTTCAACTAGTTTCATCTGTACAATGAAGTTTAGATTGAAGAATCTTCTGTTGCGAACTTGTATGACACACAAGCCATTTCTTGAACGGAGTATGGCGGCTACGTTCAGAAAATTGATTTTTGACTCTCCATAAATGACATTTTAAAAGTTTACATGGGATGCCACTCGAAGTACTATTTGTATCGGCACTTATTACTGGTTTATTATGACATTGCACGCCTTTTCGGGGAAACCTCACAATGGCTGTATTTCCGAAGCCTCAATCTTAACATGACCGTCTTCGGATCTTGCTGGTAAATATTGAGATATGATAATGGTGATGATGATGAACATAAATATGGGAAAGATTGTGGAATGAAAGTCAGGTAAAACGAGAGAATCCCAAGGAAACCTACTTTATCAGCTACAGATACTACTTCGGTGGGATGGGGTCGAACCCCGGGCCCAGCGAAGGAGGCGAGCAGTCTGAATGCTACATCATGGGTCGCCTCACTTTTTACTTTCTCGCCTTACTTCGGAAGTAGTAAAGAGAAAGTATTGTCATCGCACGGAGGAAATCAGCGATTTTTCGACAGAAAAACCGGAAGCGGTGGCTCAGTGTATCAACTGATAACACTGCATTGCCTCTCACCGGGAGGTCCTAGGCTCGAGTCCCAACGGTGGCAGGATTTTCGACACTAGCTTTTCAGCTAGGTCGAATTCAGACGCTGTCTGGAGGAGAATTCTAGCGGTCGGCTGCTCTGATCGGTAGTTTTCCGTGGTTTCTGTGGTCAACACCAGGCGAATGCCGGAGCATTACCCTAACAAACGGGCCATGTACCGCGCGCGACCATTCCTTTCTCTTCCTTGTTTATCCTCACCCCTTAAACACACATTTACACTACACTACCACACATGCCGGGAGACCGATCGGGGACTTAGAACTTATCCCGGTTGGGGTGGTACCCCGTTGGTGGGAGATACTTGGTTGTGAAAAAACCCGCAAGTCGACGGTAGGTCGGCGCTGGATCTCACCATCCAGCGGGGAAATATTACCGCCACCTCCCGATGAAAAAACATGCACTACACTTACGGGAATAGTGAACTCATTAGTTGACGCGCCCGGAATCACTAACAATCAATTAATCAGTCGACAGGAAAAATCTTATTGCCAGGCCCTGGTAACAAAAAAAGTGCATAAATCTTGCTCCTATAAGTAGTAAATTAAATCCTCTAATACACTGGTTAGTTGGAATCCATGTTTTGTGTCCCCTGATTTCGAAAACTCAATTGACGGCAAAATGTCTGTCTGTCTGTCCGTCTGTCTGTGGTCAACGCAAACGTCTAAACCGTTCAGATCCTTTTCTACACAGTTGATTTTCCGTGATCGATCAAGACCAACTCGAGGTCTTGCAAGTTCGAAACGGATATTCTGATTTTGGGGGCTACTTTAGAGGAAGCCTCAACCACATTTTCAAATTTTTCTAAAAAAAAAAGGCTCGATAATTTTTTATTAAACGGGTAAGGTATTTGGTATATAAATTATACACACATAGCCCAGTCGTGTAGTTATTTATGTGCGAAATTTATTTGAGAGGACACATCAATATGAACGCTCTTGTGTGGTGTCATGAGGATGACTACAATTATCAAACACAGAGTTCATATTCCTGCTTGGGATTATTCTTCTTGCTATTGACTCTCGTCCGTTGATTCGAATGTGAGAGAGTCATTGAAAGTTCACCTTTTACTGTCTCTAAAAATTATTACTTATCACGTCAAAAGAATTTTTCTTTAGCCGAAATGATATGTAGAACGTAATCTATAGACCTGTCTTGAATAATGAAAGCTTTCAGACTGATTATTATGGATATTAACATTAGGTTTATTAACAGTCAAAAAGTGATCAGTTGTCATGAGAGTTATGTTTTGCACAATTGCAAGTGTTTAATATTAATATTTTTTAAGTGTTAATTTGGTACATATTTTGAATTAGCGTGAGTTTCGCTCATAAACATAAAAAATTGAAGGTTTAATTCAAGGCTTTAGGACACCAGCTGACCACAAATTTGTTTAATTGTAAAAGTATTCTGAGAATGGCTAGGTGATGCCAGTTCACATTTATAGACCAATGTTTTTTATTTCGACCATTTTTAAATAACACTCTACCTGTCCTGTACTAAGTCTTTTTAACAACCACAGACTCAAGACTTTTTGAAGAAATACCACATTTAGAGTCGAAACATCAAATTAAAAAAAGAGTTTGAAAAAAATATTGTAGTGTCGTTGTTTTATAAAATGTCTGAATACTGTTTCAATTGGACCAGATAACATACGTTAACGTATTCCTCAAAAATATGTTTCTTCAATTCTCTTGTGAGGAACCGAAATGCCCTTTCAATCACATATTACTAGATACGTTCATCTTTGTTAATGAACATAATAACATGAGGTTATAATTTTTTTGTACATGGAAAAATCTAAATCATTTCTATAGTAATATATACAATTTTTTGGAATTGTTTCAAAATTTTCAATATTTTTTCGAAAATAATTTTAAAAAATATTTCAGTGTCCCCCACATAGTAATCTCTCTCAAAACCTGTTTGCCTTGGTGGCTGAAAAATCTAGGGCAAGTAGATGTAAACTAAAAGGCACTCCTAATCGGTAGGTGACTTGAATTCAACAATTATTATTTTAAAAAATCGAATTTGAAATCAAAATGTTTGTAACAATTGTAGGAAATACGTTTTTACGTAATGAATATTTTTTAATTGAAATATAAATGGATTACAAAATAAAAGTTTAAAAAATGATTTTCTTTGTGTGGGAAGGGTTGTAGCGGTTAGGGAGTTGAAACGAGTTAAAAAAGTTATTTTCATTGAGAACCATTGTTCAAAACCTTTAACCTTACTTTGCTTCTTGACAGTTTTTATAATCTTTGTGGGCTATACCGTTTTCTGGATAACAACCCCATGAGGTCGACAAGAAAAAGAAATTAAAAATGAAATAAAATACTATTTGAAGCTACTTCAAGCAATTTTTGAACGATGTATCTCAAGACACGATTTGTGCCAATGCTAAAGGTCAAAATTAAATACAGAATTTGGAAAACGGACATTTTATTTGAGGTTAGTAGAAAGTTCGCCCAAACAAATACAAAGAGAAAACTACAAAGTTTTTTGATTTTAATCTTTATACAGATTTACTAGCAAGCTAGGGGCTGCTACATAACTTACTTTACCTACACAATATTAACATATCTTACTTAGCAGGTCCTGGCCTGTTCTAAATATCAAAATACTACTTGGAAATAATTTTCAACATTTTTGGAACTAATCCTGTGATCTCTTCATAACGTTGTTCAGACAATAGTGAGAGAGTAACGTTTGAAGAAAGTTGTTTTTCTAGAAAACATACCGTTCTCTGTGTCTCCTATGCGTAGATTTGTTCCCCAGCAAGAAAAACAGCATTATCTTTGCGTGCGGTGGCTGATACTTCCCGGCAACACTCAGCATCGTCTCGCTTAAAAACTTGGAGGTGAAACTTCGTTGATCTTTTGAGACGAGAAGCTGCGCTTCCAACGCGGCGAGAGCTGTAGCACTCCAGGTACCGAGCAGTTTGAAATTCATCTGCTAAGTGAATCCCAGCACCTGGAGGGAGGAAGAAAGGGAGGCCGCCGGCTCTCAAGGTCTTCCCTTGCACCCGTGCGCCGCCTGCTGCCTGCCGGGAACGCGGTCGATGGAGAGAGGTCGTGGTGAAGGACGCAGCGGCGGAGGCAGGCCGCCGGCGCTGGCAGTGCCATGGCGGGGTAGGGCCGAGACGGGGGCAGGGCTGTGGCGGGGGCAGAGCCGAAGCGGAACAGGGCGGGGGTGAGAGCACGCTGGAAGCGGGGATACGAGCGAGGTGGGAGCAGGGCCGAGGCGGGTGGGTGGAGACAGAGTGGTGGCAGAACAGGGCGGAGGAGGGGAGGCAAGGAGGCGGCGGGGGGGAGAGGGGTTGGGCGGAGATTGTGAGGTGCTTCTTTTTATCTCGAGCTCAGCCGCATCGATGCTAATTGGCTTCGACGCTTCTGGGAAAAAGAACCTCCGGGCCCGGTCACGGCGAGGTGTCGGGTGCAACAGCCAAAGGGAGAAAGCATTTAATTATTTTGCATTGATTGTAATAATGTGCATAGGTGTTAAATTAAATCTTATGAAAATTAAGTGAAATAAAAAACAATGAAAATGAAGAAATGTTATAAAACAATTAATATATTTACATCACAGTTACTCGTTATAAATAAAATTATTTGAAATTAATGTTTTCGTTGTCTTTAAGTACTTTTCATTCTAAGAAAAAGATAAATATTCAGACAGAGAATATATGGAAGTCTGGTATCATGAAATGCAGTACACGGTTTCAAGAAAAGATACGTAATATTTTACTAACTTGTCTTGCCTCGAGTAAGAGTTAATGAGATGCCGGCAAGTTTCAGACTAACTGGATCTGTGAGAACTTCCCACAATTTGTAAATCATTTTTTACGTGAAAAGAGTTTCATACTGGAACCCAACTACCTACAGCCAGTCTCTAAACTGTGCTTTACAGTATTATCTGGCTAGTAATATGCGTGAATAAACATTCTAATATTGTTAAGCGTTCATATTAAATTACACATAAAATCAAATAACCACTTTAATTTTATTGTGGATGAATATGTAAATCTACTCATTCAATTTAATTTCACATAATTTCAAATTTCTGCTTGTTTCTGAACCTCTGGAGCGAGAATGTTATGAAGAAATAAATCTCAAAAAATGTAAAAGAAAGCTCACAAATTCTTCATTTTGTAGAATTCAGCTCAAGAAATATGATCCGTGTTCCTTGGGGAACACGACAAACCGATCCTAAGAACCTAGGACATATCGTACCCGAGCTATCCACGTTAGTACACAATGCATTGCAGCGTATTTTCTGTTGTGAGTAGGATGGGTGCCTGCTTTTCCCGTATACCACAACCTGAGGACTTCTATTGGTATTTGTTTTAAATCTGTTTGATGCGGGACTGTTGGGTAATTACTTATCTAGCAGAAGCACAGTTTCGGAGTTTCTTTTCAATAGTTTCTTGAAAATGGCAAAAAAGTTTTCTCTTAACGTATTAATGAGAATAATGTTTGCCACCTTTTTATTTAACAAGATACGAACCATCTCAATTGCATTACAAGTGGGGGAAACTATGAATACGCCATTTCCTTTTTAGGAAAGTGATAAACTCGCATCATATTCCAAGACTGTCAATTGAGATGATTTAGAAGGAAATATAGACCTTCGAATTAATTTTTCAGTACATCTACATAAACTAGCTGAAATAAATATTTTTATGAGTATCAACATTATTTCGAGTTATTAATAATTGAAAAATGAATAAAAGTTTAGAAAATAAAACAAACAAGATGAAATATAATAAACTTTAAAAGAGCGCGAGATTAGAAACATTCAAAAAACTTGACATTATGAAAAACACTGAAAAACTACTAAGAAACGTCGATAATAATTAAGTTACAAATGTGTAACATGCTCATGGCTACATTCATATAAGAAATATATCATTCACAAAATGTAAATTTAATAATCCGCCAAAAAACATTTTTTGTAGTAGTAATTCGAAAAAATGCGTCAGCAAGTTTGGTCCAATCTGAACACGGTACAGATTTTTGTTTTATTATTCGTTTTTAGTGTGTGGTGGAAATCAGCAAATAAAGATTCCATAAGATAGCAGGGAGAAATTATTAAACCAAAATGAAAGTGTTTCGTTTGGTTTTCTTCTTTTCAAGGAAACAAATTTGCACGTGCGTTCACCGAATGTCGGAAATGATCAATGTTACCAGATCTCGTTATTGAGACGTTCTATGAAGATAAATTCATTCATTTGCTGCTTCCATACACTCACAAAATCATATCGAAAATATGCGTATTTCCAACGCTGTTCTCATGCCTTCGTTTCTCTGGCGAGAAAAAAAAATCGAAATCGACGCACATAATTATACCAACGTTCATCAAATCCAGTTTGCTAGGGATATATAAGGCATAGAGGCTCGGAAACAATGAACACCGGCAATGCAGAATTACGAATGTCGATTACTATCATGCATTCGGTAACCATCATTCATATGGGAACGATAGAATTGACTCACATAGAAGCTCGATAGGAACATTTTAGAGCTTAGTCATCTTTTGTATATATTTGGTGACTTGTGAAGCGTAAATGTAATTATTTATAACATCTAACTTTCTTCATGCGATAGAACAGGACTATATTCTCTATGCCATTCTACGAAGCTGCAACTCGAAGGCAATTGTATCGAAAACATATCTTCGATAGCAGCTTTTATCATTTCTGCAAGAATATTGTCAGATGCATGAGACATTTTTCTCTACTTTCTGACATCAAAATTCATCTTTCAATTCACTTTCCAGCAAACTACTACTAATTTACTTGCATTTTAAAAATTAGGCAATTTGCATTTTCATTTAGATAACTCACGCACATGGAAAGTCACTGAAAGACAATGCAGATGCAGTTTAAATTTGTTGCAAAGCATCTAATTATATCCCCACAAAGTGCTGAGATTTCTTGATCTCTCTCTCTCTCTTTCTCTCTCTCTCTCTCTCTCTCTCTCTCTCTCTCTCTCTGCTGAATAACCCTTTTATTATAGTGGAATAATTCATGAACAAATTTGCATTTCCGCGATTCCCTTCACTGCAGTCTTCTTACTGCGTCCGCTGATGAAATATGGAATTCACTCTCCTCATAGCACATTGTCGTTTCGAAAGGAAACACAACCCTATAGGAGGCAGAGAATCTACTGCCGTCTCCTTCGCTCACTAGAGATAGTCCCTACATCCTCCTGTGTTTTGAAATCAGCGATGATTACATACGCCCCCAATTCAAATCTGCGTCACCTTCCATAATTTAGTGGAACGCGATCTATTTTCGGTCGTATCGCATCATTGATGGTCCGGATGCGACCGTGAAATGGTTTTGATTTAATAATAAATTCATGTTATGATGGGACTGTGTCTTCCCCAAATGTTCAGGAAAAGTGGAATAAGAATACTAGAAATAACAAAATTGAGAAGAGGCGATTCCGGCCGCTAGCAAAAAACACAAAGCGTCGTAACTCTGTAAAAGTTCTTTCCGTACGACAGGGCACAGCGCTAAACCTTTCCCACTTCACTCCCTCCCTTTCACCGCGCGACTGATTCACCCCTTCGTTCCCGCCTCGTTGCCCTTCCATCTCATCTGCCACCGCGCACCCCGCGTCTCCCAGCCCCGCCCCTCCGCTCCCCACCTTTCCGTTCCATTTCGCGCCGCCTCAACAAGCGTCCCACTCGGTTCCGCCCCGTGCCGCCCCCACCCGCTCACCCTCCAGCGGCGGGGCCCAGGCCGGGTGCTCGCGGCTCTCCGTGGACCACCCCGGCCCGCGACCAGCCAGCCGGCCGGCGCGGCGCCACGCCACGGCTCGCCCTGCGTCAAAGCTCGGCGCGGCGCACTGGAGGATCCAGGGGGGCCATGGGGGCCATGCTGCCCCCCTCCGCAAAGGCCTAAAGTTTTCGTTTACCTTCCTTTATTACGCAAAATTGATTTAAATATTTATTTATGTTCGAATTATGTAATTATTTAAACAATAATTTTATATAGTATCATATCTACAATACATAAATAACATACAATATAATAAATATGTTTATTATTTAACAAAAATCTACGATGCCTCCCTCCACAAAAAAATGACCGGTTGGATCCGCCCCTGGCATGGCGAACCCCTACGCTCCGCTTCCAGTCCCCCCCGCTCCGGCCCCGGTCCCCGGCTTTCATGACCGCCCTTCCCCTCCCTCTCTCACTGTCCTACCCTCCTCTGCAGCTCCACGCCCCGCGCCCCGCGCCCCGCGCCCAGCGCCCATCGCCACGCGCGTCCCTCGCGGTGTGCGAATGCGTCCATGCGCGCGCCGCCCCACATTCTACGCAAAAATAAACCCCCATTTTATATTTCATTTCGCGCACGTTCGGAACAACAAAACACCATAGGTGGCGATTCCCAGGCTCACGGCCCACTGGCTTCGGCCGCGGAGTAATGCGCTCTTCCACTTGAACGGAGGACGAAGGCACAAGGACATGCACGGCGGCGCGGGGCTGCCAATAAGATTTCCTCTTACTGTCTTCGCGTTTGGGTGAGGGCATTTGGCTGAATTGCCCCGCTAGTTCAAGAGATGCGCATTACACAGACTACGTTTTTGGTGGACAAGGAAGGTCTGCTTCGTGACTGAATTTGTACTGTTCACTCAACGTCTTGTCTCAATTGTCTTTTATACTTGTTAAATATTCAGGTATCCTGCCCGCCCATTTCTTGAAATATTTGAGAGCTAGTTCAATGTGGCGTCGCTGACGTTTCAAACTGTTTTCAAAATATTTTCATATGTTGAAAATTTCTTTTATGCAACTTCTAAGTAAACAGAAAACTTAAACATACGATTGTCTTATTTTTCCTCATCGAGCATAGTACGTGACAAATATCTACTAAGAATTAAATTATCTATTAAGAATTAAAATTAACTAATAAAAACACCAAAAAAATGTGTAATAGCAGCTCTTTCTGTCAGATGTTCTTTTCGGTCTAGGGCCACCACCCACCCCAGAGTACGATAAACGATAAACGAATCCTAATCCTTTCTTGTAAATCGTGCGTTTTATTCGCGTTTCAGGAATGTGCCCAACTTTGTTCCCATAAATTCTTGGTTTCTGCCATTTGTCTTGCAAATGAGTTATAGTACTAGATACATTTATACTTACATAATAACTCACCTTCTTATCAAACATAGACTAACAGAAAATCATTCAGAAAATGTAGTACAAAGCTCTCTAATATATATATATATATATATATATATATATATATATATAAATTATTAAAGACACTAAATAACAACTTACAATTAACACAGATTTTACAGCTATGTTTGTGTTACCTGACTAATGTCAATACCATGTCCTAATAAATAAATCTTCATTTTGTGTTTGAAAATATTGAAAGACGTACTATATTCCAATGTATATAATGCATTGGCAAAAGCGCTAAAAAAAGGCGTTTCCTCACAAAATTTGTTTTAATTTTTTCAATGTTGCGAATCATGGACTAAGGATTCAGTTATGCCGGAAAGGCAATAATGTAGTAATTTACACGTTTCACCGCTGTAGGTACATTTAAATATCAAACAAACATATTTTCTATTTTTTTAAATGGATATGTCAAAACAATTCCATTCCATTTGGCTAATTGATAGGAATCAAATGATATCTTGTTCACGCCTGTAGGTGCCAAAATCGCTAATAACACGTTTTAGTTGCCTAAAAGAAATTCGAAAACATACATTTATGGAGAAATTTCTTAGAATCTTCTGAATGGAACCGCTAATATATTATCAGTTCCCCACCGGGAAACCGAGGCGCTTCAAATGACGTCTCATTTGTCTGGTGGATGGGAAGGGGTAAAATTATGAATGACAGACGGAAGGAGGTACGAATGACCGGATGCAAGTTACTCGAATACTATATATTCGATAATAATGTATCTCCAGTCATTCTCACTCTGTCTTCATTCCTCCCGTCTCAGGGACTCAATAACAATCGTGATTTTATTCAGAAACGTTGATTTTCGTTGCCTTCACCAAGAGTATACCGTCCTCTCACGTCTATTTTAAATGAAGTGCTCTCATTATTGATGATCTGACGTACGTTTGCTGCCTTAAAAAATAAATTTGACTCATTCTGTAGAGCATACGTGTTTTCGTCCTTGTAGTTTTGTATGTTAGTTATTACAATTCCATTATTATCGCATTAGTTTTTACTTTCTCTCCTTACTTCGAAAGAAGACGAAGTATTGTAATCGTGCGCCGGGAATTGTACGTTTTAGACTGAAAAACTTATTGCCGGACACAAGTACTGAAAAAGTGTATAAATATTGCTCCTCGGTGTAGTAAATTACTTCCTCTAACATTTGTGTAGTTAGCATCCGTGTTTAGAGGTCTTTTACTTCGAAAAATCGATTGATGGCAAAACGTCTTACTCTGGGTCCGTCTGTTTCTGTGTCCGTCGTTTGTCTGTCCGTCTGTTTGCCGGTCCGTCTGTTTTTATGTCCGTCTGTTTGTCTTTCTGTCTGTGATCAACACTAGCACGTAAACCGTTAAGACGATTTCCTCCATTTTCGATATTCCTCGATTGATTTAAACGAGCTCAAGGTTTTGCGAGTTCAAAACATATACTTTTATTTTTGGGGATACTTCACGTAGTCTCAACATTTTCAAAATTTTCTCAAAAACGGCTTCAATATTGTTAATTAAAGTTTGTCTTCGGATATCGTAAAAACCTTTAAAATAGTGTAGGTCTCATTTTCGTTGAAATCGCTGATTTTTCCAAAATTGCAAAAGTTCGAAATTTTTCGGTATCTTCCTTCAACTATAATACTGAAGATACAGATTTTTTCTTAATGAAATGTTTTGTTCGAAGATATCTTAAAATAAAGTCATGTACAGCATGTCATTTCGAGAATGAGTCGTCTTTATGTAATTTTATGTGAAATATAAATAGGTTTTAATTAATTATTTTTCAAAAACGACTCATTTTTTTCTTTATTCTCCTCGTATGTGTCAAAGAACGCTAAAAAATGGTGCTGTTCTCATTTCCAGCAAATTGTATTTTCGAAAATTTGAAAAAAATGACGTTGCAAAGTACAATATTGAAGATAAAAGTTATCGTGTAAATTCTGATGTAGGTACAAGAAAGGCCTTGTATAATTTTTTTAAAAAACGAGTTGGTTTTGCGTAACTTTTGCTTGAAATGATTGCAATTTATAATTTTTTCTCAATAAACGCTCAAATTTTTTCTTTAATTTTTCCACGAATATAGCAAACAACGGTTAAAAAATTGTGCAGGTCTCATTTTCGTCGAACTATCTGAATTTTCGAATATTGCAAATTTGAAAATTCAGGGAGAAAGTATGCTTTGTTGTAGCACCACTAGTTTCATTTGGCGATACCATGTAAGGAGTTGGTATTCTCGAGATCGAAACATTCCTGAAAGATTCAAGAGGCAAAGAGTTCTCATTTTCCATCAAAGAACATTAAACAATTTGACGAAAGCGAGAAAAATAATTCCGAATGAATGATAGTCGGGACGTCATTTCTTTCGAACCATTTGAGAACCATAGACGCCTGTCACTGCATGTTCAACGTTCTACCTTTTTTATGTACTCAAAGGGTATAATTTCCTATGCATTATGACTATGTGAATATCAGAAACAGTGTGATACTTGTGTTCTGCCAATTAGGGTCAAGAGAGTTGAAGCAACAACAAATGTTCCCGAGAAAAAATATTACTGACATATTCAATGACAATAACTGATTATTATGTTGACAAGTACCATATTTACCATACAAGAAACGGATTTGCAATGCAATGTTCTGTCGTATGTAATTTGACGAAAGTAACAGTAAAAGTAATGTTATCATAATACAGAAAATTATCATGCTTTTGTAGCCCATAACGGCGTAAGAAAAGCGTTGCATAGCACGGAAATAAATCCTATGTGATGTTTCCAATTAATTAGGCACCCCAAACTATACAATTTCAGTTTTAAACATTATCTCACTATTGTGGAAATGCGTGTGTATATTGTGTAAAGTTGTCATAAATGATGACAATTATTTTCTCCGCATAATACCATGCCTTGTCAAGCTTTACGTACAATCTTTTACTTATTTTGTAGACATTCTTGGACTTAAACGAGATCTTTTGAAGTTGTTATCACCTCTAACTTCCCGTTTAATGCTAAAAGTTTTCCAAAATAGCTTATTTGTCGATGTAAAAATGTTTCTTCACTTTGTTTACACGTTTATAAGTGTGCTATATCTATACTTATTACATGCCCTCTGAAACGAAACGATGTACAATTTATTTATCATGTTCTGTTAACGTGATCACTAGAAGTTCTAACTTCACATTGACAAGTAATGAATACTGTAACGTCTTTCGAATGTTAGTTAGCATTTACATCTATGAAACGTCAAGCAAGAATGAATTCATCAACTTCGTTGAGAAGAATTTTTAAAGAGTTTGAACCTTTTTCACGTCTGACTATAGACTAGCGCCGTTGAAATAAAATCATTTCTCATATCGCTGCAGGGAAAAGATAGTAAAGAAAAGATAGTAAAGAAACTAATCAGCCGTGGGATCTGTCAAGCGAACTGTTGCTACAGGTGATGGCAGGCCTAGGTAACCATATCGCTATTGTGATCCCTCTTCCCCCTGATAATTGAACATTCCACCTTCAACGTCACTACCACCTCTGTACTGTCTTGACGACCTTCGCGAAGCTTGGGATTATTGGAACTACTGATTTGTTCTGAAAACGTCGCAATGTGGCGATATCCCGACCAGCGAATTCGGGTTCTTCCAAGCAATGAATGCTCTCTCGCTAGGCCAAGGCATGTTTCAATTGTGTAGGCTATCTCGGAACGCAGTGTACGAATTGGCAATTTTCTCCAAGCGAGGCGAATCGAAGAGTGAAATGAAGACCAACTTCGCTTAAACAGTGTAACCGACTTTCGACTTTCTTTGATTTGAACATTTCAAAATGTGTACTACATTATACATGAAATGCTTAAATTGAGATTTATTGTGTCGCTGGCGGGGGCAAATTAATGCTTCTCTAGGAGGCGACATCAAGCTCTCTGTGGTGGGAGGTAGAGCGGACAAACACTGGAAACACCGCGTCAATGCATCCCTTCCAGACGCGCATACGCTGCGCAAGCGCTTCCATCTGGTCGGATGATCTAATCGGTCATTTTCTACTGTATTTCCGATCACGAAGTAAATACCGAAGAAATATCCTTAACAAACGGGAACGGGCTTTGGGCCGCCGCGATTTTTCCTTCCTCATCCTTGTCCCTTCCTTTTCTCTGACACCTACATAAATACTCTCTTACATGCACTACATTGCCACAAATGACGATTGTGGACTTGGAGGTTGTTCCGGTTAGAGCGGTGCCCTGGTGGAAGGAGGAAAACCCTACAAATCGACGTGTAGTTTGAAGCCGGATCTCTCGTTTCAACGTGCGAGGAACGCCGCCACCTCCTGCGATATAACATGCACCACACGTACGGGACTAATGAGCAAAGCAGTTGGCGCACCCTATACGCTCAATATTCAACCCCTGACTTTGGTGCGAGGCGACGGGGTGTGTGGTGGGCGCAGCGAGGCGGGGCGGGGCGGGGCGGGGTGGGGCGTCCCGGAATGCGCCCGTGCGGAGGGGCGGGGCGCGAGGCTGGGGCGCAAGGCTGCGGCCGGGGGCTGCTTCGCCGCCGGGGGCCAAGGCAGCGGTCGGCCGACCGCTTCCGCCCTCCGGAAGTCTCTGTCAGAGCGAGTGCCATTGTGCGGCTGACGGGCGGACGCGCCACCGCCCACGCCGCCCACCGCCGCCCACGCCTCGTCCACCGCCGTCGCCGTCGTCACTTGCCGGGATTTTGCGGGGGGGGCCTCGAAGCGCTGGGGCAGGGCGGGGATGCGGACACCGGAGGCGATGGCGAGAAGTGAGAGTGGAAGAGATGGGAACTTGGGAATAGTGGAGAAAAACAGGCAAGCAATACAGATGGATGACTAG
Source organism: Teleogryllus occipitalis (assembly GCA_011170035.1). Lineage (NCBI taxonomy): Eukaryota > Metazoa > Arthropoda > Insecta > Orthoptera > Gryllidae > Teleogryllus > Teleogryllus occipitalis. The sequence continues at coordinate 69,173 of BLKR01000071.1, read as the reverse complement.
AAATGGATAGGAAGTGGAGAGAGAAAGTGACAGGGGGAGGAGATGCGACGAAAGGCAATATGCTAGTGCGTTCGCATTTGTCAACGCTAGTTCTTCTAAGACTTCGTTTCCACGTGGAAACTCCCAATTAACGGTAATCTGCCACCCTGATGGCAACTGAAAAACATACTTCAATAAAATATAACGCCATTGAAATTCAGTTGCAAAACACAAGTGACGCAGTAGTGTTTACGTTCCTAATGTTCCTAATGTCAATGTTCCCAATGCAAATCACTGCAGCTCTCCATACAAGATGCACTACAATCTCTAATATGCAAAGAGTGTGTTAATTTTCATAGCGGGAGAGAAGGAGGTAGAGAAGAAGTTGATGTGGTCGTGTCCTACCAGGAAATGACTGTGAAGGCAGAGAATGCGAAGGCGTGGGAGAGTTATTGAGAGAGGTGTGAAACACGAGATTCTGTCGCCCTCTTTCCTGCCACCATTATGTCAAGGTCCATTCCCAAACAATGTATCTTTCGCCTCACACACAGGGAATCCCCTCGAAAAACTACATCACTCCTCAATAGGAACATTTGCTTTCTGTAACTCAATTTCAATTTTTTCCGTAGAATCAAGTGCGAATACGGTCAATACATCTAATCAAAACAATCAGTTACAATTGTTTACACTACGCAGTCCTGATGAGACCATGCGTTGCACTCCTGCTGGAATTTTGTCTCAAGCTGAAAACCGTTTACCATGGTAGGCGTGCTGAAGGGGCTGGTCAAGACGCCGAGGGAAGCTCAAGGGGGGGGGGCGGCTGGGTGACGGGAGGGGGAGGGGCGGAGAAGCCTGAGGGAGTCGCGCGGTCGCTAGCCAACGGACGCTGCCTGTCATCTCAAGGGCTTCCGCGACCACCTGGGCCGTTGCGTTGAGATCGCCTGCCATCGCGCTGTGCTTCCTCGAGAGCGCTGTGCATTATACATTATTGTACGCGGAATACCGGCGATTCACACCTGGATTGGGCGGAGAAGTTGACATTTTCTCTAAGATGACAAAAATTTTCAGGAGGGTGAAGAAGGAAGCAACACAATATCCTCTTGAATGGGTAGAACTTTATTCTGCTCGTCTGTATTTCCACCGTTACCTAGGATACTTTCTTCTAACCTTTTTTGTGTAAAGCATTTTCTGAAGACTAAAAGGAAACGTAAGGTGGGTGACTAAGGTATTATGAACGTTGGAGTAAGAGGAAATGCTTTCTTTTGAACATTCCACTTGCTGTACACCAACGGAGAAGCTCATTTGCGTTTCGACATTGTTCGGAGCACCTTTAGAAATTCCAGGAGAAAAGAAACGAAAATTGAGAGACACGTTTAAGGCAAATTATATGGCTTCAGATAGCTCAGAGTGAATACTACGTGGTGCAAAGGTAACTACAATCGTGCCCACTGCGGATTTTGGTTGGTAGAAAAATTGTATTTCATGCATTTATAATCTTTGAAACCACCGTTTTTATTTTATAACTTGGTCTAAGTGTACGACTTGCTGAGGAACATTGAATGGAAAATTTTTAAAAAAATCAATCAAATCGGAAACGTGTTTTCTTACTTGAAACCTGACGTTTTCAAAGTGCGATCATTTATTTTTTTAAACTCGAAGCATGAAAGTTAAAAAAACTTTGGGAAAGACTTGAAAAAGTGTGTATTATTGGAGTTTGAGAGAATCATTTTTGAGTCCTGTATATGTTGAAAATTATTCTGTTATTACACTGACTGAGACATTAACTACCAAAAATTAGTGTAAAATTAGTATTACTGTAAGTTAATTAACTGTAAATTTATAGTACGCAAAATCTTGCTCTTCAAAATTTTCGTTTCATTTCTAGTTTTTAATTCAATCGACAAGATTGAGTAGACAAGTATTTTTATTTAGTTTTGAATACGCTTCACCAAATAACATATGCAAAACATTCACTTCATATTTCCCGACTAGGGTTCGTTTTTTAAATTAGCACTAGTGTAGTAGAATATTAAATTAAAATGCACAGAAGTTATTGCTTCTATTTTGCCTTTCCGATTTTTGCGCATCGTTGAATTCTTGCCGAGGATCGTTTAGGATAAGTCACGGTAGGCAAATAACTTCTGTATGAAGTGTTTTGTTTGCCATTTTTCTTGGTTTCTGCTCTGCGCAGAACAAATACAAAGTTGTTTCATATTTCTTTAGTGTACGTGAAACAATGACAGCATGTCAACGTCAGTTACATCAGATACTAAAGCCGTGCTGTGAATATATATGAGGGGTTTCCTACAAGAACCAAACGAGTCCATAGTTCCATATTTTGAGATATTTCACCAAGTTATTCCCTACAACTGGCGCTATCTGCTGAGACATTTCCTTTCGATAAGTGTCAAACACATTGGAAAATATAAGGCGGGAAAATTATAAATTCATTACTATGCATGGAGTGCATGTACCTATGCCATGGAGTTTTTGGTGCCTCCTGAAAAATCTCGAATTTGGACTAGTTTGCTTCGTGTAAGAAACCCGACATATACACCTGATTCAACAGATCGTAAGGTTTTGACTTAATGTTTGTGAACAATTTTACTGATTTGGCGATATCTAGTTTTAACAATTCATTTTGTCTCATTCTAGTTGAATGGTTTTCATAGAATCACTGTAACTATACGGAAATCACGATTTCCTCAAAAATCATTACTTGCATATTATTTGCTTTACTGTTTCTGGAAACTTATATCTTAAAATGTGAAGAAGAAAAACCACTGAATCAAAGCTATTAATTGTTTATTGTATTATTATATTAATTTGGTTGTGTTCAGTACTTCTTAGAGAAGTAATTGTCAATTTCTTATTTCGTTACCTTGTGTCTAACAAATATTTAAAAACCATTTCAATTTATTTTCTTTCTTTTTATTACAAAGAACATTTGTTCAATAATACATAAATATTACGATTTCCTTTAAATCGCTTTCTTGATTTTTTTTCTTACTTCTTTATTAATATTGTAAGATGATTATTCATGTAGGACAAATCAAATAGCAAGACTCACTTACTAATAATTAGTTCTTTTAAAATGAAAATAACACATTTACTTGTATATAAGTATTCATTTAATACTATGCTGACAATACACAATATTTAGAACTAGGCAACCATTTACTCATATTAGTATCTCCTTTCCAAATCTACAAATGTTTCTTTTAACTCCATTACATTGCATACCAACACGAATAATATGCTGAATGCAGTCAGTCGGAGTTTGGAAACTATGAATAACAATTGTGGATTTTTATAGAGAGAATTCAATTAATGATTATTGGATTCAAAAACTATATGCCTACTGGCAGATAAATTTTCCCGCTGGTTCTACTCTCGGTTCGAAGAGCGCCGGATGATTAGTATTAATAATATGGGAACACTGCGTGTAATAATTTTAATGGAGATGAAAATCAATTATAAAAGGGAGCATGGCGAAAATTAAAACACGAATGCTTTTATTGCAAAATAAATAACAGCAAAAAAGTGAGCGAAGCCTGTGTGGGTAATTAACTGTGGCTAGAAGGCCATAATTGATTTGGACGAAAGAGCGGTGGGCAGCTGGGCGCGGACGGTGGGTGCTGTGGCGGTGTAGTGCGTGCGGGGGTGGGGCGCAGTGGGCGGTGGCGGGGCCGGAGCCAGAGCCGTGGCAGGGGGCCGGGGGCCTGGGGCAGGGGGCCGGGGTCCATGGGCCGGGGGCCGGGGCTAGCTGCGGCGCGTGGGTGGGGCAGTGACGGAGGCGGAGGGTCCAGCCAGCGCCAGAACGCTTCGCCACCGCTTCGCCACCGCTTCGCCACCGCTTCACCGGCTGCCGTTGCCGCCACGGCCGCCGCCGCCCCCACGCTAGCGCGCTGGCTGGCAGGCTGACTCGCGCCGCGCCGCACCGCGCCTAGCCAACGCCAGGCCACAGCGCGCCGCGGATGGCTCGGCGACTGCTCGCTCGCCCGCTCACCCGCCCGCTCGCCCGCCCGCTCGCTCGCGCCGCGCCGCGCCGTGCTAATGTAAACGCATTTGCGCGACCACTGAGTTATGGCTTCCGCGCGCTCGGCTCGGCTCGGCGCGGCGCGGCGTGGAGCACAGCAGAGCAGAGTAGAGCAGAGCGCGCTCAGCCAGACCTGCAGGCTCCGGTGACGGCTGCCGCCGCCCACCCGCCCGCTCGCTCCCCCCAGCCGGCGCCTTCGCCCCCGCCCTCTCACTCACTCGCCCTCCCTCGCTCCCTCTCGCCCGTCATTCTGCGGAGAAAACGACTCGCCCACCGCTCGCTTTCCTACTGACTCGTTCTCTCACTCATTCGCTCGCACGTTTATACTCTCGCATACCTATCTGCTCGCATACTCGCCCGGCTACCCGCTGCAACCTCCCTTCTCTTTCTATCTTTGTGCCCTCTCCCCAAAGCGATGCTGGGGCTGGTCTCCCCATAGCCCGCCCCGCTCTCCTGTCCGCCTTCCAGCGCTCTTGCCCGGCCTGCTCGCGGGTCGAAGCTCGCCTCTTAGCCTCCCGCCGCCCCCGCGCGCCAGGCCCCTCGGGCTGCGCTGCGCAGCGCTGCAGCGGCGGCGGCCAAGACTGCGGCGGAGGCGCGGCAGGGGGCCCGGAAGGGAGGGCGCGGCGTGGGCGGTCGGCCGGGCGGGGGAGGGGAAGGCGCGGGGCGGGGCGGGGCTGCAGCCTGCCGGCGCGTGGGCATGCACGCCGCCGCGTGAGCGTGCACTCTGCTCTAGTGCTGAGAGCCAGCAAGGTGCTGTCGCGGGAATACTTTTAAGGAAATGCATGAAAGCGCCTCGGTGTGTTCCAAACGAGTTCACTTGCAGCGATACACTAGCGCTGCGAACGGAGAGTTAGCGTTTTAAACTGCAAAACACGTAAGAGAAGTTACTTTACATTAAGATTTCATGAGATGAAGCTAACTACTTGAAGTGTATAAGTCAGTACCTTAAACTGTGATAACAATTGTCATAATATTTCCTTCCAAGTGGATCATTTATTAATAATGAATGTGGTAATACGTTTTATCTACATGTTACAGCTTTCAAACCGTTACGCACATTTTTAGCAAACGACAACATGAGTGAGATAGTGGTATTACATTTTCCCTTCCTAAAAATGTGGATGTGTTCACAATTATAATCTCACATGGTATGCTTTACATTTTTATTCTCATGATACCGAAGAGCTTCTGAAACTTTTAAATTCGTATGGATTGCCGTTCATTTAATACGTATGTCTACTGTACAGTTTACTGGTGATCTGAGAACTCATTCTTTCGTCTTCAATTGTTTGTGGAATTCTAATAATATACTCAAATGAACTGCAGTCTTAAAAACGAATTATAGTAGAGAAATCCAACTTCAAAAAAGGTATTATTTTATCTCGAGATGAGTTTGTCCTTACAATATTAGATTGTTATATCCAGGACAATTCAGGACACAAATAAATGTTTATGAAAACTTTTACAAATGAGGTATTTAGAAACGTTATTATAATGAAACATGAATTCAATCATGGTACTAAACAATGGTCAGCTCGACGGTTACACAAGCTAGTATACTCAGAACACACCAAACTTTTTTTACTAAGATGTTTGATTTTTCTACTTTTAAGAACATCTACTTAAAATTTTTTAGCGAAGAAAAAGCATTCTGGTATAATTATGATATTTCAAGGAAAAGAATTAGAAGAAATTCTGTAGTTCGTGAAATTTCTATTGAAAGCGAGCAAATAAGAAAATTTCTTGCGTGATTTTTGAATAAATTGTTTATATTGCTCATAAAACTGCAAGTTAAACCACGTAAACCTGTTTACTAGCGTATTGTTAAAATGTTCAAATGAAATGGACGCATTGATGGTGAAAAGGGGCTCGCTTCGCGGGCATTCGATCCTTCGCCTGAGGACGTGTTCCACTCTCCGAGTGGGGCCGCCTGGCAACGAGCGAGCCGCGTGGGGTGGGAGGGAGCCCGGGTGGCGAGCCGCAGACGCAGGCGGCCGCAGCGGGGAAGGGCAGTGGGGTAGCGCGTGGGGCAGCGGCCGCGGGCGGTGGGCGGCGGGAGGCGCGAGGCGATGTCTCTTAGGTGGGGCGAAGCGGGAACGTCGACAAATGTGGGGGCGGGGAGGGAGTAGTCGCTGAGATACACGGTGCTGCGGAAAGGGTGAGGTAGGTTATAGAGCGGAAGGACGGGGTGGAATGGGGATGGCAAGTGAGAGTGGACGGGAAGGCGGGCAGAGGAACGGGCCGATGAACGGGCGGGCGGATAGACGAGCGAACTGGCTGGCGACGGGCAGGCGAGCGGACGGATGGGCGAGTGGACGGGCGCTGGGGGGCCGGGCGGGTGGATGGGCTGGCGGACGGGCGGGCGACGGGCAGGCGGGCAAACGGGCGGGCGGGTGAACGGACGCCAGGCGGAAGGGCGGATGGGTGGGTGGGTGGAAGGGAGGATGAAAGGGTGGGAGGGCGGAAGGGTGAGCAGGTGGACTGGCGGGCGGTGGAAGGCCGAGCGGACAGGCGGGTGGATGGACGGGCGGGTGGTCGGACGGACGGGCGATCGAGCGGACGGGCTGAATGGGCGGGCGGGCAGGGGAATGGGCGGTCAGACGGACGGGCAGGTGGGCGAACGATGGGCGGATGGACGAGGAGGGGGGAGGCGGGAGGACGGGCGGGCGGGCGGGCGGCGGGCGGACGGCGGCTGGACGAGAAAACCGGGAGGCAGGCAGGCAGGCGTTCGGGCGGACAGGCGGACGGGCGTGCGGGCGGTGTGTGGACGGCGGCCGAGCGGGAGGGCGGATTCGTGGGCGGGGGCGCGAGCGAGCGGACACGGGCGCCGCCCCAGCGCGTGTCTCTGTGGAGACCGCCGCCGCGGCGGACGGAGCGCGCGTAAGCAACGTCAAGCTCCTCCCTGACGCGGCGGACGGACGGGGCAAACAGAGATTTGCCCGACCAATTATTTTGTCGGCTGCCACCGAATCTTGACGAACAAAATAAGCGAAGACGAAGAATCAATCAGAACGGAGCCAGAGAGATGGTTACAAGAGCGCAAATATCGCTGAGGTGATGGTCATGCGTTTTTATTCGTGTCCGTGAACTTCAATCAAATGAAGAGAATGTAATACAGTTGGAAGAACTTAGCCGTTAGCTGAGTAAAATATAAATATGTTTTCATTAATACAATTAGGAAATTTCAACATGATTATTTAGCGAGAACTTATATTCTGTGAGGTGAACGGGTATTCATTGAAGCAAAAGTATGTAGTTTATTAATTACCTAATTAACTGTCAATGCTTTTTAATAAAGCGTTTGTATGAGAAAGAGGCAAATGACTTAAAGTAGACTACTCATTTATTAGGAATTTGTACATTCATTAAAAGGAAATGTTTACTAAATACATACTAAGGAAAAAACCATATTTCAAATATTTTTTTCGTTTTATGTGCTCTCACATTTTCAAAATCTAACAATTTGGCATATTTTTATTTGCTATTAGAGGTTTCCAAAACCATGAAGCTGAAACGCAGTTTATCAACAAACCAACGTAGTGTAAAGGCACCAATGCATTTTATCCACATGTTAGTAAAACGAACGCGAGTTTAGGTACTTTCCATGGGTATGACAGTGCACATTCCGTGAGACATTTTTGTTTCATCGTTACTCAACACCGACTACTGAAAGTACAACAAACATGGCAAAGTTTATGTAAACCGTTGGGGACATTCAGTGTTTTTTTGTCTTCTTGTGTACAAAATCAAACTATAACATCTACGAACACGTGCAAACGTGGGTCCAAAACGTAATAGGAATCATGGCGTGTCAGTGGAGGCAACACAATTACTGAACTTTTAATTTGAAGTAATTGGTACAAATATCTTTGTCAAGTTTAGAAATTTAATCTGGAACGTATTTCTTAAATATAAGAGTTGAAGAATGGCAGAATGAAACATTCTGAAAAGCGAATGGTACGCTTCAGCCCCAAGATCATGATGATCAATTTTTCTGACTAAATAGACCGATCGTGTGCATCCATCGTCAAAATAGAACCATTTGTATCCCCGACTAAATCTCGCACAGGTACTACATGTCACACCTAGTGTTCTCACAATGATTCGTTATCATTGGAAATCAAGTGCATCCGCCTGGAAGTTAGTTAAAATGAAAAGACGCCAATTATATCCAATTTGTGAGCTAAAGTTCTACACATTTATTCAAAGAGAAAAATGCTATAGGAATATTAGTTATATTGCACATTTATATTGGATGAATATTCTGAATTTGCCATGGTTGATTCCTTTGCACATGTGATTTACTAATTTAATGTCGGTTATTAATATGGACAAAAATACATTTTCTTTACTCTTAATAATGTTAAATGTTTCAATGTAAAAGAAATCAATTATATTTAGCCATTAATTCATTCCTCAAATCCAACGTGCAAATATAATTTACTTACGACTTATAAAAGAATCGTATAAGGCATGTATTCCAACGATACATGCCATGAACCGCCTTACCACTCAAAGCTGAAGTCAGATTCAATCTAATTAGATATCCGCTTGTTGAACGTAGGGGGAATGTGAACCTTTCGATGTAAAGGGCGCTTCGAGCAGGGCAGTGGCCTCTCGAGAGACCTGAAGGAGGCGGTTCCTCCAGACCCACACAGCGACCCGCTTGAACCACTTGGGGATGACTAAGGCGCTTTATTGGGAAATAAGAAGCCTTCGAACTCGACACCTAACACCCAGCACAGACTGCACTTCGTAGAATGCTGAATGCATAAATGTGTCACATTAATGTCACCAGGACATACTCTTTCGTTTAAAAAAGCACATTAGACACTGATACGGAGAGAGATTTCGGACACGAGATTTGATTTCAAGTACGTTGGAACCCTTCTAGGCAAATGAAAAAGGATTTTTATTGAGAAGCTCCTAAAACTACATGCAAGTGTTTTGAAATCTCGATTTATCTTGCTGAACGCCAACAGTTAATTAAATTCATTTTCTGGCCAATATACGCGTTTACACATCAGATGTCAAGACTCCACTCGAGTAATGTAATCCGAGACAACGTGCTCCGAATGTGATAACAATGCCCTCGCGACTGAAATTTTCGGCATTGAGGGCTCAAGTTTCTTTTCACATTAGCATGAAAAATCGAGTCGTTCCAAATCGCAACAGGAAAATGATACTGTATATTTTTACAAATGAGCATCGTTTTTCTATGAATGCACATATCAATTTTTTATTAGTTTTTAAGTTAATTGAAGCTTTAAATTGGAGCTTAAATACATGTTTTAAAAATGTTTTGATTTTGCCATTGTCATCAAAATTTACTACAAAAATGAACGAAATTCTTCCTCATGTTACAAGATTGAAATATTAAAGCCACTTACTATGAACCAATAATATTAATTTATTTTGCACAAATTATTTCTTCTTCAGGAACGCCACTTTCCTATACATACACTAATGTCATGTAAGTGAATGTGTATCCATATATTCAAGTTATACTACTCACATAAATTATTGGAAACATTTTGTTGTGCGTTGGTATATTTAAGATATAATTCATATCAATATAAATGTATAAATGTAGTAATTTTATCTTCGATAATTCTGGAAACATAAACAGCATCCGAAATATTAGGTTTAGAGCAAGTGTTACGAAAAATGGTTTCTGATAGATTTCACTGATTTTTTTTGTGTTTTATCAATCAATTGTGATAGACAATTTATATAATAATGAAGCAACAAAAATGTAATTTTTACATTTTAATCACAAAATTTTACACACAAGATATTTAAATATAATAAAATAAATATAAAAAATATAGACAAAACCTCATACTCATTTTAAATTGCTTTTTTGAAGTTATAATATATTATTATTTGTAAGAAAGAGGCAATAAACAAAATGTAGTCAATACAAAAATAGAATATAAAAAGATTTATTTCCTATTTACAAATACATCTCCTTATCTTCTATTCTGTTTCAATACAAACATTTCTATTACTTTCAAATGTCAGTTAGAATCACCCAATAAACTATTTAAAATTCTCTTTCGATTTCCTTATGCCAATATCAGGTGCTAATATTAAAAAATGCAATATTTCTATTCACATTGCTCCCAGTTTCTTCAAGTAGTGTGGCAAAAATGAAATCGGAAATAACTTTTGTCTGAAGGAAAAATCTTTATAAAATCCAAAGGATAAATCCATTCATCTTATGAATGTGAAATTGAGAAATATGAAATACATTTCATTGTGCCTGTTCATTCTCGGTGTTTTTCTACAGCATCTGCAGAAAGAAAAATGCTTGCAGCTCTCTACAGTTGGATTACATCGATTGATGTTTTTGTCGAATTGTGTGTTGTGTCTCTCTGAGCTTGGAAACTAAATTTTGTTGGAGACCAGATATTTTGATACAACCAGAATGAAAAGTATTGTTGGCTTTAAGTGTTTAAGTGAGATACAGGTAAGGGATGTATGCTCTCTGCACAAACTGAATTATGAATTGAAAATTAAACGATGTATAATATTAAACGTAAATTAAAATATATGGGGTGAATAAGATATCAACCACAATAGTATACAATGTTTTTATAATGCGATTAAATTTGTATACTATTGTGGTTGATATCTTATTCACCCCATACATTTTATCATGGAGTACCACAAAATCTCAGCTGCCACCACAGAATTTAAACGTAAATTAATATTTCTGTCTACAAATGTATGGACATTTTTCATTTTAAGTTTGAACAGAAATCGAGGTAATAGAAAATGTCCTAAGTTATCCATCTTCTTTCTTACAATTAATACTTTTTTCGACATTTCTAATAGTTTTGAAACGATCATTCTTTAAAAATATAATTTTCAAAGCACGCTCTTTTATTTTCAGTGACTTACTAATCTATCGTAGTATTAAATGTTACAATATTCTGAATTTAGTATTTTTTTAAAATGATCTGCATGAAAACTTTTCCAAATAAATTTCAAAATAAAGGTATAACTCAATTCACAGAGCCATTTACATAAAAAATTACTTATGAAAGTAATCAATGGCATTAGAACTTTGACTGCGTGCAAATCCAGTATTGCGGCATGAATTACTACAATCGACGTCTTGAAGAAAAATTGTCAATATTTACTTGTTCAAAGACGTGAGTGAAGAAATACCCATTTAGAACTGATAAGTTCTAATAGGGGTCAGGTGAATCGTAGAGTCTACAGGAATTACAGATGAATTTACATTGAGAATATTATTTCTTATTATTAATTAAAATATAATTTGCTGTATAAGTAGTAGTACATGATGAAGGTAATTAAAACAGGTAATATTTTAATTATAGTCAATAGAAAATTCTTAGTCAATATTTGAGTTGTTATTGAAAGTCTGGTATTAATCTAGCAGTGCTGAAATAAACACATAAAAATGAACGATCGTATGTACTGTATAAATCGTTGGTACACCAATGCTCCTCAAAATAGTGAAATATGTTGGGCAAATACGTATGAAAAGGTCATTAGCAATGAACCATTTATGACCAGTTAGCTCTAGAGTGTAATGAGAATGGTGGCAGATGAGCATGACCTTTTCTAGCCCGTTCTCAATATCAATTATATTAGAGAGGATAGATTATTATTTTCCCTTCGAATTCCTACTAAGAGAACATTTTTCGTGCGCGTGAGAGAACAATCTAAGCATTTTGTCTCCCACTTGATCGCGACTTGCGGAGCACTCGTCTGCCGGGAATCGCCTACGGCGCACTGAATAGCAGCGCGCGGCGGCGACGCAGCGAGACGGGACGCGGCGCGGCGCGGCGCAGCGGGGTGAGGCGCGGCGCGGTGAGGCGAGGCGAGGCGAGGCGAGGTGAGCGCGCGACGGGCGTGGATGACGTCGGGGCGCGGGGCGGCGCCGGCAGCGGCGCCCGAGGCGGCCGTCGCCCTCGCCGCCGCGCTGCGTGCGACTGTCACGCGCGGCGCGAAACTGCGCCGCAGGCACCGCCGCCGGTCGCGCCCCGCCCCCGCCACACCCCTCACCCCTTCTGTCGCTGCCCTCGGTGCTACCCTCTCGCCGCCGTCCCCCGTCCCGGCGTCACCCCCAACCTCTCCATCGCTACCCAGGCCCCCTCACCGCCGCCCACCCACTCCCTTCTCCATCGCTGCTCCACCTCTCGCCGCTTATACAACGATTTTTACTTTGTTGCGTCTGACATGCCATCAGCTGTTACGGTGCCATCCGATTTGGGACCTCAAATGTCACTACAGTGATGTCACTATGGTGACGTTCAAGCTCTCGATTGGATGAAACCGTCAACAGCTGATATGTGTCAGACGCACGGTTGGAAAAATCGCACTATAGAGCGAGTGCTCCACCGTTGCCGTTCCATCGGTGGCATCGCCCTCCACCATCATTGCTACCACCACCGCGTCGGAGATATCACAGCCCGCTTACAGTGAGGGGTCGCCGTCAGCGTTGCCACTACCACCGCCCCCTCCATCCGCCCCCGCTCGCTCTCGCCTCCCTCGCACTCGCTGTCGCCCTCGCCCAGCCTGCCACCGCCCGCCCGACCCCGCCGCGTCCTGAGCGTTAGGGTGCATGTGCTAGGTGCCGCACGTCTCATTAAACTCGCTGCATAATGTTGTGAATTATTACACACTTGTCTACCTCCACACATGCGGCCCCTCGTGCACGTGGTCCCGCGCCCGCTTGCCTCATTTCCATATTGATAAAGCGCGGGGAAAAAATGGCATTGGCGGCGGCGGCGGCGGTGGCGGCGGCTGCAGCGCCAAGCGCCGAGCGCACAGCGGACTGGCTGGCGAGCGGAAACTCCCGCGCGCGCGCGCTCACGCACGCACGCACGCACGCACGCACACACGCTCGCGCGCGTCCCCTTCTTGCCAGCCTTCCTCTCTGAAAAATTTAACGCCAGCCAACCGTACTGTTCTTTTTAGCCAGTGCGCGTTTCTGATTTCAGTTCGTGCAAAAATTTAGAAACGCGAACCTTTTTCCTCTCGTTCCTTTCATACACCGCAGAACGCAAGGATATCCATTTCGATATTCCGCAATATCTCGGATTGCTTTAAATTCAGACCAAATTTCCATTTTAGTTCTCGTACGTTGCGTTGCCACAATATGTTCGTGGAACAATCGGTATAAGCAGTTCTTCGAAAAGATGTAATAATGTGAAATTACTTATTCAAAATTTGCTGTTACGCATTATAAAACCGATGTGTGTTTTTAACATTACGAATGCGTAATATTATTTATTTTATTAATATTTTAACATACTTTGTTATTTCTCTGAGTTCGCTAATAGACCAACTTTTCACGTAAAATTGTAGCTAAATCATTTCATCCGACGTATAAAGAGCGGAATTGATTCACGTTAATTGAAACAGTAAGTATTCAATGGTTCATTCTTCCTCATATATTTTCAATCATTGCTCTTGAATTTTAAAACAAAATTTATTTTTGCGTGAACATTGATTCCTAAGCGAGGAAATGTATGCAAAAAATTTACATTAAGGGCATTATAATTTGGAAATAAATACATAAAAAGTTCGACTTTACCATGATTGAAATCTGGATCATCTGTATCTAACAAACAGTGTGCCTCTAGCATAGCGAAGAAAAAAGTAGTTTTATAACTAAGTAAGAACTATCCTCGATCAAGGTTTTCATTCAGTTTCCCTTACTTCAGTGAGAAAATGCTTATCACGATCCCTTGCTTTGCTTCAGAGCAGTAACTGTAACTTCTCTATTTGCGCACGTATTCTCGAATATTCATTTTGTTAGATGCGAAAGCAGTGGGGATGGATTATATATTTTGTTTGAAGTATCATCAATTCAAATCTGTAGGTCTTTTGCCGATGCAAAAAGTGTCTATTACACGGGAGTAATTAAATTTTGTTAACAAATGTTGCAAACAACAGTCGTTGGCACCTTTATTCATAATTATTCAACTACGGATTGTAAAAGATTGGGGAGGATTGGGTAGGGATTTCGGAGAGCAAGAAAACATGTGCAGATTACTCTGGTTAATTCAATTTATTTATTTATTTATTTATTTACGTCAAAAAACAGTTAAAAACTGCGTATGACGGGCTATGGGGAAAAGTGAATTGTGTGCACATTTTCAAAATTCTGTGATCCCTACACTAAATCATATACTACTTAAGTTTTGAATTTTGAAAAGGAGAAAAAAAAAAACAAAAAAACTCCCATGTAATAAAATCGATTTTCAAGGATAAATAAGCAATAAATTTTGAATTTTGAAAGGGAGAAAAAAAACAAAAAAACTCCCATGTAATAAAATCGATTTTCAAGGATAAATAAGCAATAAATTTTGAATTTTGAAAGGGAGAAAAAAAACAAAAAAACTCCCATGTAATAAAATCTATTTTCAAGGATAAATAAGCAATAAATTTTGGCTCTTATTACTTCCTGCCTCGACAACGTGGAAACGATAATTTGAATAATTGTATTTCCCACTGAATTCTAGAAGACGTGCACAGAAGATGAAGTTACATTTATGTCCAGAAGCAAAACAAGGGGCCATCTCAGCATTTGCTCAATGGATCAGGGAAACTGGACGAAAAACCTGGCGGCGATGCGTAGTTCGCAATCGGTATCGATTGCAAGCTGATACATCACATACAGTATTTACTGTAATCTGTACAACCTCAACTGTAAGTGCTAGGCAGTGATTACGCGAACCGTTATTTTCTCTTCAGTGGACGTCTAAAATAATTGGGGTTCTTCCTGGGAGCCGGCAACAAGCTATACAGATAACTTTTTGCGTGAAAAATTAATTTTTGGAAACTCAGAGATTCAAATTGCATTATAAAAAATTAGTCTTTTTACTTCCTCATATACGTAGCGTAAAGAAAGTTAGTATGCAATGCTTCAAGAAATTCATGTCGAGATGAATTTTTTTTTCAATTTGTCCTTCCGTCTATCTCTCTGTGAAAAACTGTGAAAATCTCTAAATCGCTCACAGGACATTCCCCGATTGATATGGAAGAACTCAATGCCTGAGTTTGAAAGTGACATTTTTATTTTTGGGATACTGCTTATGAAGCCGGTAGGACATTTTCAATGTTTTTAAAGAAGTGGCTCCAAATTATTATCTCAAAGTTTTTCTCGAAGACAAGGGTGCATTTCAAATAGAGTAAAATGACTACTTTGATTGAAACCTCTGAATTTACGAAAAATGTACGTAAGTTTGACATTTTTTAACCTTTTGTATACTTCCATTATTGAACCTAGACAATTTTGTAATTGCTTCTTGATTTCAATATTTGCTCTTTAAACCGTTTCACGTATAGTTTTTTTAAGATTAATAGTTTTTGCATAATAAAATACCTAAACCCGATTTTCCCCCAAACACCAACATATTTTTATTTAAAATAGTATGAAGGTTTATGGCAGAAAGCAATAAAATGTAAAAGTGTCATTTTTATTAATATTTTTGAAATTTCGAAAGTTAAATATATGATTTTTTAAATTTCACGGTCAGCGTTCGATGAAGTTTTTCAAGACGAGGATGAAGTATTAATAGGATACAAGATGCAATATTAATATACTGTTTCAAATAATAGTGAAAGTAGAGAAAGAAAACCAAACCCAGACCCGGTTCCAAATTCAAGACCCTTGATTTGCTGTTTTGTAGAGTGCTGTTGCCTTTTGGAAACATACTAAAATTGTAGTTTTGTTGCAAGATCGCAGCTCAGTCAAACGGTAGGGCCGTCATCTTCACTTGTTGCCGAACAGACGATCATTACTGCGAACAGTGAAAAGCAAAGTTTTTTCAAGTGATCATTCTCAGTTGCCTGATTTCAATACTTCATCGGTAAGTCTTCTAACTATTACATTGTTTTGAATGGGGGTTACAAGCTATTGATGTAGGTAATGTAATTTATTTTACATGTATTGTAAAAATGTTATTACCATGTGGAATATAAACACGCTGGTGCCTTATCCGAGCCCTCCAAATGTTCCTAACGCGGGCCCCAATTTTTCGTCGTGTAAAATAAAAACAATTAAGGTATTTGTCAATCCTTATACATTAGAAGGCTAATAAAAAGTAAAAGCTCTCTCTGATGTCAGTAACTTTGAGAAAACAGGAAAAAGCAATAAGTCAAAATACAATTTCAGAGTTTAATTCCAGCGAAGAGAGATTTAAGAGAATTTTGAAGTTAGACTAAAAGCAAAAAGAAGATTCCATCTCCGGCGAGGAATCGAACATGTCCTCTGGCTCTCCCGAATTGGAAGTTCTATCAGGAATATCTTTTTTCTCAGGTTAAGAAGATGTGGAGTGCATGTTTTGCCGTGTAAAATTTTCAGAGGTCTGTACAACAACTATAGGTGATGTGCCAAATGTATTCATTTTAGGCTTACGTAGAATGTGCGGGGATGGAAAAAGATGCATATGTGATTTTTGTCGCACATGAATACACAATTTCTTAAAGCGTGTGCTGGCAGCTTACATTAGAAAACCTTTTTTTAAAATCCACAAAATGTAATGTTTACGAAAAAATATTTTATTTTTAAACTTGGCCAATAATTTTAAGTAGATTATAACATTTCTATAACGATGTAAGGTATACATTGTATAAATATTGATTTAATTGTACCGAAAATTGGATTTAAAATATTCGAAAACAAAATGAGTCCTGGGTTTGGGTGATTTCCCCTATCTTTTAGGAGCACTATTTCTTCGTTCTATGCTTCTGGACGTTGGTGAAGTGTCCTATCTATGAAGGTGTTTTGGAGGTTGTCCTGTAGTTGCTGTTGTTCTCCTATGTATATTTGCAAACGTTATTTCGACTATGGAGGCTGAAGACAAATGGCAATTTGCGAGTAGCACATCATGTTTCGCGATTACGTAGAGAATAGAAATGGTTTTTAAGTATTTTTCGTAAGCACCATTCAATAAGCCATCTTTTTATCCGTTCCATTCATCAGTTTCGGGACAGCGAATTATCGGAGGATCAACGATCCCAATTACATTTACGATTATTGAGGAGTGAACTGCTTCATTTGCCAACAGTCCTTCTCCAAAATAAAAACAAATAGTGTTGGTACACAACAAAATATAATATCTCGTTTAATTAACTCATCTCATAACTTATCGTTTAACGGTGTTATGATATTATTACGACAGTGTTATCAGCCCGCAATTTTTTTTGCCTGAGCTGGGACTTGCACCCGTGAGCATTGGCTTCGCCCTTAATGCACTTATCCGTTCTAACCCCAGCGCGTGCTGTCAAAATGGAACTCGCAATGCACCAAAAGTGTAGAACATTTGCAATTTTTGAATTTTCAGGTATTAATGAAAATCAGACCTAACACATACTATTAAGCGAACTTCATAGTGCCTTCCCAATTTATAGCAATGTATACTAAGAGTTCTAAAAAAAGAATAGTTAAGTATTCAGCAAGTCGCTTATGTAGGCCTATATGAAATTAATATTCGATAAATTCGGCTCAGTTGATTTTTGAAAAATAGATATCAGTAAGAATTATATGAATGATAGCAGAGACACATTAATTAAAAAGTAAATAAAAGTAACATCGTGTTGCTTATTGTCCTTTTACACTCATTTTTGTGAGTGAATGCCTGCAAGATTATAACTTTAATTTTTATCAACTTTTCCGATCTATTTAATGAGTTTCACAGATCCCATATTATAACTTTTGGTTACTATAAAATTTACTTTCGGATGTCATGCCAAAATTTATTTATTGTTATAAAAATTACGTTTCGAAAATAGGTTGTTGTCTTTACCAGGTGATGAGCAATATGATAGTTGCACAAAATTAAAATATATTGCGTAAAATAGAATTCAAATGATATTAATACATTGTGAATCAATGAAAAGGAAGGAATACAACTCAGCATGTTCCATTGAACATCACGACTGCAAAAGTATGAAAAGTTTGGTGCCCAGACTGACGTAAATAAGTAAACCAAATAGTAAACAACAAAATTACTATTGTATTTAAATCATAACATTCTAATTTAATTTCAAAATCAATTATTTAACTATCGTCATAGTATAATAAGTATTCGATTGTATCCATTGAATCGATGCATAGAGGAAAGAGTAAATAGTGTGCTCTTACGTCGGGTAAATGGTTTGAACATTGTGATCTACAATTACATGTTGTTTAATTACTATGGGGTTGAACTGGTGATTGACGACTGCGAAACGGGAAACGTACTCCAACGTAATAGTTGAACTTACAAATGTGAAATGTATAATGATTGACTATTTGCTTCACCTGTCGTGATTACGATAATATATCAACCCATTGGACAGAATTGTTTACTCTTTGTTCTATCCACAAATTAAGTACATATACAACCATTACTTGTGAACTGCCTGTTTAAAGTTGACCGTAAATAATTTAAAATAATTTTTGGGGGGATATTTAACTATCAGATGTTTCTGTTAATACTTTTCTGATACTGAAATATTCGCTACCAACTTAATTTAAGTCACCAGGAATTGGACAATTTGAAAAGATACACGTTTCATTATGTAGTACATAACATACAAATCTAAAATATAAATTTAAGAAAAGTGATATTATATTCAGCGTGAACATAATTATGTTTACATTTTCTATATATAGTATTATTCTCAACATCGCACTTCGTCATTGTGGTGTAATTGTTTTACAGCAAGAAAAAATAAAACCCATATTCAGTTCTTGATCTAAAGAACGCCTGTAGAAGAGATAAAATTGGGAAATTCCGCCCCTCTTCACCTGAAAGAGTTCTCAAGTAGCTATTTTATTAGATTGGCTGCATTTCATTCGGGAGTCTTGATAGACATCGACAACTACTGCGTGTGAAGTGCGATGGTGTTAGCAGGGCCAAACTGCGGGGCTACGATTAGTTGGAAAATAAAATTGTTCTAATGCATATCTAAGTAGAAAGAATAAATTCCTTCAATTTTGTGTATCTAATGTGTATTATAGATTCGACTGTTGGTGAATTTCAATTATTTTAATTTCAGATTTTATTATTGGAAGACTTGTGACACTAGTAAATGTTAGATATTACCTTAAACTGTATGAAAACGGATGTGAACACTTTGTTAAAATAAGACACGTTTTAAGAGAAACAGCATATTCGGTGTTATGTACTCTCAAAAGTAGAATTCGACTGTAACTCATACAAGAAAAAGAAATATTGTACGTACTACGTAAGAAAAATTAACATTTATTTTGTATCACAGATCTAAAAAAATGTTTTTCGGTCGAAAATTCGGCACGGTTTTCGGCAGTATTGACTATTATACGTAGTTGTATATGAGAAGGTAAACAATTGTAGTAAAATGGATAAGAGGCTACGCATACTTTGTATGGTTGCATCAGAGGTGCATCTTAGCAACCCTCATAAAAGAAATCTTGTTGAACTTCTGAATATAAGCAAAACAATCACAAATATGTTATATCCAAAGCGATACGTGATATCTTATGGGATAAGAATTACATGACAACTAAGCTTCTTTCGTGATAACGTCCGTAAAATACCCTTATAAAGTCAAACTGATGTAACTCCCATGTTTCTCGTTCTGATATATTTAATGTTTTACTAGTGTTGATGTAGAAAATTGAACAAAACTTTATTTTAAATCTTTTTATAGACGTGTGTTTAGAAAGGTCTGTTTTAACTCATATTCACAATATTAATTAATTGTGTCCTCTTATAGACCTGATGTAAGGGCCTAATTGAACTTAAATCATTTGTGCTATAAACAGGAAAAGAATATAAAAAATAAGCAATGAAATTAACACTGTATTTATGACGTTATCATCACTTATCCTCAATATCAACACTGTCATTTCCATTCAGTGTCCCGATATCTTAAACATCGGGCTGATACATTCACACACACACACACACACACACACACACACACACATATGTATGTATATATAGTCATACTGATAATTTTGTCCATTTATAGATGTAGTGTCAGGGAGGATTTAATGCTACCATAGTATAATGGCGTAATTGAATTACACCACTTGTGATATGAAAAATAAAGGATATTATTTACAACATCGTACAAGTATATACTAAAATTTTACAAATATTCTTAATTAAATAGACAATTTTTACAAGAATCTTAATTAAATGGCATTCTGACAATATTGCCATTTGGAAATTGGCAATAAACAAAATTGGAAAATTTGCGAAATAATTTTGAAAATGGCAATAAACAACAAAAATTAAGAAAACAAGAAGTCCAAATTTTATATTCAATCTTTTTTAGACGTCGACTTGAAGGACAACTTGCGAAATAGCATGAATTCTGAAAGAGTTTCTTTAAAGAGAATTGTAAATTTTGTGCTTTTGACTATTCACAACGAATTGAGAAATCAAACCCGTTACTGGTAATACCATGGTGCTGCTCGCAACCAAACCACTTGCCTGTCAACAGACGGATGACTCCGTTGACAGGATTAACTTGTGTGCCTATCTATACTGTTGCTTAGTAATACATTATAACAGTACACACTACACACACATAGTAATACACATAACAACTACCCCGATCTAACCCGATCGAAGCCGTGGATTTTTAAGGGCGAAAAATTCCTTCGTACGCCTTGCTTCAGAGGGGAAGTAAAGCCGGCTGTCCCATGTAGTAGATTTACAGCATGTAAAAGATCCTTAAGCCTAAAAGAAGCCTATGAGCAAAATTGAGATCCGCCTGTTTCGTCGCCCAAGATAATACCTCCTTTCTCCGCTAGGAGGTGAAAGGAGCGTAGCGAAATTTGCGTGGTTAGACGGAAGAGCGGGCCTCATGGCCCGAGTCTCGCCACGTAAAATAAGGCATTAACATCAACAACAACAACTACACATTTTGTGTTCTGTGCAAGAATTCCATTTGCTGAAATGATTATCCACATTTTTTTTAAATTTGAAAAATGAAGTTATGAGCTTGCTCTGGCTGGGTCGGTGCCCCACTGGGAAGATAACTCAAGGAGGGGAATTCACCCGCAAGTCGGCGCCGGAACTCACTATCCAGCGAGGGAGGAAGAGCGCAACATCCCGCGAAAAACAAACATTCACTGCACTAACGGTGTAATGACCAAAGCAGTTGACGTTCCCGGAAATATAAATCATTCAACCATTTTTCATCAAGATATATCTTCGGGTAAAGAAGTACTGTATCATTTACCCTGACAGTAATTACTTCAAAATCGATGATGAATTTGAAGGAGTGGAACATAACAATCTATTCAATATTCTGGAATTAATTTGTATTGGTTTGGATAACTCATTGCATGAAGGTAGATAAGGTTTTCTAAAAGCATATTTTCCGAATAATTTCCAAATTTAATAGCTTAACAAGAAAAGTGATTCAAAAACGTATGACATCTTGAAGATTGGAATGTTAAAAGAACACGTTTCTTATCTACTAAAACATGAAATAAATCATATTTTAGGGATAACATAAAAAGCAATAATAGACAATTTCGAATAAAAAACAGGACTATATAGTAGTACGGACTATATAGTAGTACGGTCGAACCCTGTGAAAATAGTTTTTTTCTAAAATCTAAGCGAAATGCACAACTAAAATGTTTTTCGGATTGGCGGCATTCCCACACACGAATTAAAACAGCGATACGAACTTAACAGTCTGCGCAATTTCCAGTAAACAAATTACATTCCGTACTGTTGTCAGATGCCAATATGCAATCGATATACACAATTTACATTGAATGAGAGGTTTTATCATGCTGTTTAGCTTTACCGTGTTCGTAATTACTTACGGACTGCGTAATGTAAATATTTCACACATACAGATGGAAATGGAATATTCCAAACATGATTTTCATACTTCAGTAAATACGAGTATCGGACGTTTATAAATTTATAAACAGGGAATTTAGGAGAGATAATATGTTAAATTTTCAAATAAACTTAAATAAACCTATCAAGTCAATATAAATAACAAGTTCTGCGTCTCATAAGCTAATACGTGTTATGCAAGCGAGTTTGATGTCCTGTCCGGGTCTAGAAATTCCCATACTGAACTAATTGGCATATAACTATTCACATGTGAAATTTTTTTGTCGTTCATAAAACACTATATTTAAACACATTAGTTTGATCTCCTTTCAACATTATTAACTACAGATTGTAATGAATTATTTAATATTTCAGATGGACTAAAACAAAGGGTCGCACTTCATCCACAATGTAAGAAAAATGTAGATAATTTTAATTTTTAATTAAAATCAATTATTTCGTGCTTCCCGTTTATTTCATACTTACTAAATATGGCATTTTTATATAATAATAATAATAATAATAATAATAATAATAATAATAATAATAATAATAATAAATACCAATATTCATGAAATGGATGTGTAACCGAAATTGCAAAAATATTATTACCTCCGATATCTTCGTTAGCTCTATACAAAGAAAGTATTCTACCGAGTCAATAGATATTACGATTCGAACAAAGATTCGTTAGGAAGGATTCAGATGTTTAGTGAAATTACACTAAACTTCATTCAGACCTCGAAATTACACAAAACTTCATTATTCATTTCGGACGTCGTGTACCTCTAACTTTAAAGTGTATGCCTTAACTGGATTTAATAATTGAGGTTAATGGATGATGGTGGCAGTGACGCTTGTGCTGGAGATGCACGATTAGAGATGTGGTGGGCATGGCGCTCTCGGTGAGAACAGTCTTTCCGGCTCCTGACATAACTTTTGTCACTACAGTACCTCTGACCGGGAGGTTCTAGGGTTAAAGTTCCGACGGATTCTCGACACTAGCCAGATGGCTAGATCGAAGATTCTGTGGCTTTCTGGAAAAGAATTCTAGCGGCTGTTTGCTGTGATCGGTAGTTTTCCGTCGTTACTCCGATCAATACCAGCCGAATGTCGGAGCAGTACTCTACCAAACGGGCCACGCACCGCGCGCGATCTTTCTTTCCCATTCCTTGTCCTATCCTACCCCTTACTTACACTCACTAACACTTACATGCACTCCACAACCACACCTGCAGGGATACCAGTTTGGAACTTAAAGCTTGTCCCAGCTGGGGCGGTGCTCCGGTGGTGAGAGATTCCTGGTTGGGGAAAACCCGGTTTGCTGACGAAACGTCGGCGCCGGATTTCGTCAACCAGCGGGGAAGGTCACCGCCGCCACCACCACCACCACCACCACCCACCCACCCACCCAACCAACCAACCAAGAAAATAAATGCTCTATACTTACGGGAATAATGACGTTGGCAGGTGACGCAATCGAAACCATCAATGAAATCAAATAAATCAACCACACGTCTTCCGACCATTGCCCGTAGATCCCTTATTTCTTTCAAGGGTATTGACCGGGAGTGATGACTCAGTGCATCAAATGATGTCACTGCAGTGCATCAACTGATGTCACTGCAGTGCCTGTGACCGGGAGGTCCTAGGTTCGAGTCCTGACAGCGGCAGGATTTTCGACACTAGCTTTTCAGCTAGGTCGAATTCAGCCTGTCTGGAGGAAAATTCTAGCGGCCGGTTGCTCTGATCGGTAGTTTTCCGTGGTTTCTCCGATCATCACCAGGCGAATGCCAGAGCAGTACCCTAACAAACGGGACACGGACCGCGCGCGATCTTTCCTCCCTCTTCCTTGTCCTATTCTCGCCAGTTACTCACACACACACCACACTAACATGCACTACTCTACCACACATGCCGGAAGACCGGTTGGGGACTTAGAACTTGTCCGGGCTGGGGCGGGAGATATCTGGTTGGAGAAAACCCCGTTAGCCGACGGTAGGTCGGCACTGGACGTGGCCATCCAACGCGGGAAGACCACCGCCACCTCTGGAGCAAAAACACGCACTTAGGGGATTAATGATCATTACTTGACGTGCCCGGAATATCAATCAATCAACGAGGGTATTGTGGTTTGGGACTTTAGAATTCATAAATAGTAATTTTTAAAATAAATTAATAATTAACACAAGTCAAGTATTCATCAAGTCAGTAATCATTCAAGTATGTATAATACCATCATCCGCAATAGGTTGAGGTAGGCATTTTGGAGCTCACGAAGCTTGCGCAAACTATACCTCTCCTCCGTACCAAACACAAAATTTTACTTTTTTTTAACGAAATTACGAAATTAATCAACTCAAATCACCAACATTACTAACATTGCTGAGGGATTGGTGCCGAGTAAACGTCGGAAAACTGCGTCCAGGCTTCATTGCATCAAGTATCCGTTTTGGAAATGCTCGAGGTAATACTGTTACACAGAGCGGAGCTGCACATCCGCTGCATCGGCGTTCCAAGGCCCTGTGTCGCGTTATGCAGGGAGGTGGGCCGACTAAAAGGTATTTATACGATATATTTAAATAATCAGGTAAAACTTTTAAATATTCAGGTAAAAATCAGGTATTTTTTTGAAAATCTGTTTCCTCACCGTTAACTGATTTTTTAAAATAGGAATGTTAGGAATCATATTTCAAATACATATACTATTAATAAATGTCTAGTGTATCCGAGACAATACAAAATTTAAAATATGAAAAGCGAGTTATTACGTACTTGACACATTTAAATCGGAGTATTAATTGAGAATTGTGGAGGATCGTAACGTTTAGGAACGCAAAGAAAACTCATTAGCAAAAGATTCACGCAATCGTTTTGTAGAGAGCAATTGGTTATTCCTTTCCGAAGAAAGCTACGTCAATGGCCACAAAGATATGATGACTGGAAGAAGTTGCTTCCGAAGGGCAGGAAGGGGAGATTTGGAGTTGGAGGCGGCGTAAGTTTCGTGAGGCACACACCATGAACTCAGGGTGCTTCCGCGTTCCTTCTTGTTTTCTTCGTGGTGTACAAAGCACATTGCGGTAGAACTTCAAAAAAAAGCGCACACACAACAGTATAAACTGTAGCGTTAAAAACGAAAAGGATTGTTGGGCGGTCCCTGCTGTTGCGATCAGACCCGTCGCCTTCAGTGGTGAGGGACGGACTCCAAATTCCGTCCGACCCTTTGGAATTTGCGGCGATCAACGAGGGCTCGCGGCAAATTTTTTCGGAGTTCTTCCATTTTGCGATACATCATTGTACCATCATCGTTTTCATAATATCTACTTCTCGCCAAACCGTTCCAGGTTTTGCCGTAAGAATAAGGCAGTGGATGGGTAAACAGATGTAATCTTCCACAATAATTGTCCATTTATTGTGGAAGATTACTTCTTTTTACCCATCCACATGGATTTCCACAAATTTCTCAAGTAACCTCCCAGAATTAAGCAGTGACTTCATTATAAAGAAAATGCAATCGCAAGTTGCTGCTTATTATAGTGTCAACTTTTGGCACCCGAGTTGCAGACTCATTGAGGCAGTATCAATACAACGATGTACTTAAATATCGTCAAATTTGTTATTCAAATCGGTAGGACTAATATTTTTATATAAACAATGTTTACAAAGTCAGTGCATACAAGACCGGTGTAATGTACAGAGGAAGCAGTTGGTGACTGGTAATGTCTTGTTGATGAAGAAAGAATCGTTTTATCACATAATGTAAACCCTTTATATTTAATCAGAATTGTAATTAAAACAAAGCATATACTTAACAATTCTTCAAAAATTCACTGTTTGCATTCATGCATTTTTAAACAATGTGAGAGACAAGCTGAAATGTTCTCTCATCCCTTCAGCAACATGATGAATATTTTTGTGAATATCATGGTCATTCCTTCATTTCTCGCCCCAAATTTCTTTTCATTTTGCGAAAAGATGAATGTCTCAAGGCATCAGATCCGCAGGGATGTTTGAATAGTCCATCTCCACAAAGATCTTTACCAAACGTTCTTCCGTGAGCTATGTGTCATTACAAAACACGTTTTTCTGTTGGAATATAGTAACTAGTTCCTCTTGAACTGACTTGAAATTGTTTATGAAACTACATTGTCACTCATATTTTCGAAGAACACAGAAAAATATAAGAAAAGTAGTTAAACGATTATTCAAAAGAGTTTTTTAAGACGAAATTTTAGAACTCGATAAAAGCCTACGAAAACTAAAAATATGAAAGAATATTGCAATAGAAAATTAAATAATAGATTATAAGCGTAAAATAAATGGTCAATGGTACAGACTTGACAGAGTGAGTCAAAAGTTAGGAACAAATGTATATATAGGGTTTGATTGAGTTATGTACAGCTATGTAAAACCAATTTAACTAAAGTTTTTTTACGCATTTCTTTACAGAGATATAAGTAAACGTTTATACCAACTAAATCCGCAATGCCGAGAATGTGACACAATAAAGGTCTTTGGGATACAGCAGAGTATATTCAGCCTTCAATATTTAGATAAGATTTTGCCAAAACACGTTTAATACGGTACAGTATAAAACGGCATAATAATATTTTGACCGTATGGTGATTACACTGCCCGAAAGCAGACGGTGTTAAAGGTTTGTGAACGCGATCATAGTGAGCAGACGGAGGGCGGTCTATGACGAGCAACGGAATAACAGAATATTAACTTCTTTCCTAGTTCAGTTCAATAATTGGCATAATGGTCTGAATGTTTTGAGTAGAGAAGCAATTTTTTCCTTATGTGGTGCCCACTGTATTTGTTTTGAAATCACAATATTCCGACATCCTAGATCTCCAGATTTCAAATCTTTTGATCTTTTTAGGAGTTCATATATAATACAAAATCAAGAAAGCGTGCGCAGATGATTTTCTCCCCCGTACATCACATACTCATATTTTTACTGTTTTCGACTAAATAAATAAATAAATAAATAAATCCATTGTTTTCGCTGGAGGTACCAATGTCAAGGACTTTAATGAAGAGTAAGAATATGGATGTAAAATCGCTCCCAGTGACACATATATGTTCGAGCCTTATTAAAAGAGTGTGGCGTTTCATTTAGAACTGTTTTGATGAAGACACTGCAGAATTTCCCATTTATTTATTTATTTATTTATTTATTTATTTATTTATTTGTTTATTTATTTATTTATTTATTTATTTATTTATTTATTCATTTATTCATTTATTCATTTATTCATTTATTCATTTATTCATTTATTCATTTATTCATTCATTCATTCATTCATTCATTCGTTCATTCTTCTATTATATTGATTTATTTATTATGTCAATGAGACTCAAAATAATTTATTCTATAGGAACATTTTATCATTAAAGCATGCTTTTGTGAATTTTGAAAGTTAGAGGCAGTTCGTCAAAAATGAAATGAATGTTTCTTTCTGTATTAATTTCCCTTCCTTCACTTCTTTTCAATCTACTCAAAATTGCGTCTAAATTAAAGAACTTGTTTCATTTTCTTCCTGGAGTAACACTGCCAGCTGAGACATCCTGACAGGTTCCTGTGTCTTCATTCCCAGCTTGTACTCATTTCGCAGAGCAACAACACTCAAAATTATGTTCTACTTCACCTGATTTTTAAAATGCAATCGTGCCGTGATAAATTGATACAGAGTCAGAGGAAAAATAATGTCATTTTTAAAACACAGTAAATAATATTTTGTACGAAATATTTTCCTGCCTTTTTTCCATCATGTACAGAGAATGCTGGAGACGAAA
Source organism: Teleogryllus occipitalis (assembly GCA_011170035.1). NCBI lineage: Eukaryota > Metazoa > Arthropoda > Insecta > Orthoptera > Gryllidae > Teleogryllus > Teleogryllus occipitalis. The sequence continues at coordinate 41,528 of BLKR01000071.1, read as the reverse complement.
TGTCCAAAACAAATTTATGAATTTACATCGACTTACAAAAGGCTATGAGGCAGTGCATCAACTTGTTGAAAACAAAATAATAAAAGCTTTAGAAATGTAAAATTCAATTGAAGACATGTGATAGGCAATGCTCGAAAAGAGCATAGTAGGGAGAATACTTACCAGATGTAAACCATTCGGAAATACGTGTAGTATATGAACGAGTATGTATGCATTTGACATATTTGGGTCAATTATCCGATTTTGCTAGCTAGCCAACGGAGATCCCCATGCCAGGGCCTAGTTTAATTCTCACACTTAAAGGAAAAGAGAGACATGGGGTGAACACGACACATTCGCTTCACCGTATCTAATTCCGCCTGCCCGAGCTTTTCTTCATCACACGGCGACAGAAACTGAGACGATTTTAAAGAAAAGCTACATTATTTTTACCTCGACCGGGAATCGAACCCCAAACCACACAGCGGGAAACTAGTGTGCAGCCCACGAGCCAAGCTAGAGGTTCATGTTTAATGCAAAACACGTTTAAGGAATATATTTACGTCTGTAAATTGGTAAATAAATGATTAAAATATTTTTTGTATACCAGCATTATAAACGGCATTTTCTGTCGCAAGAAATTGTCATAAAAAAGCCTTTTACGGCACAAATTAGATTAGAACGTATTAGATTTTACGGCACGGATGATTGCGTCATCACACATTCAGCCAATCGCAACGAGATAATCTTGGGGGTAGCGTTAAACGGAACAGACGTCCTCAGTTTTCTCACATAGATATCAAACACCCGACACGTCAAAAGAAAGTTGTTTCCAAAATTAAGTTTGATTCTCTTACACATTTATAATATTGTGATACAAAAAATAGCATATGCAACTCGTTTATAATTTGCTTTATTGCATTCCTACAAATTTGAAAACTCGCTCCTAACGTCGTTCGTTTTCAAGACATGTACTCATGCAATAAACTTTAACTTTATAAACTAATTGCATGAACTACTATTAGTGTCTGTTTTTATTGCGGTCGGAATACCATTACAATGAAATAAAACGTTTCATTAAAAGGACACATTTTGAGCGGTGACATTGTTGCAAGTAATGAGCGCAGACTAAGCGGAGTGGCCGGCGGCGAGAGGGGCCTGGGGGCGACGCGCCTGCGCTGTCTCCTCTCGCGGATTCGCCGGCGCCTCGGCGGCGGCAGCGGCGGCGGCAGCGGCGGCGCCCGGGGCCAGGGCTGGAGCCGGGGCCGCGCGGCGGCGGCGGCGGTGGCGGCGATGGCGGCGGCAACGGCGGGCGCCACCGCACGCACTGCGGCCTCCGCCGCCGCTCATCTCCCGTAATCGATCATGGCAATCGTCGCTCTATACCTATATATTTTTGTCCCGGGGAATCATACATGTTTTTCAATTACCGGTTTCAATTATATTTTCAATTGGGGAGCGCCATTACAAAGCCCCACTCGTCTAATTTAATCGATAATTATGTCCGGGCTTGTTAAAAGTCCGCAGCGTTGTGGCGGAATACAAATGGAGAATTTCAGATGATTGTCTCGCTTAAACTAAAAACAAATCAACTAGGAATATTGTTAATTCAGAAACAGTTGGTGTGTTTAAAACACTACATTGTGTAGCCTGGCGGTAAATAATCATTTTAACCTGTTTCAGCATTCTGACGCATTTATTTGGACGTATATTGACATAGGTATTACAATTTCGGGAACAGTGGGCGTGTTGTGAGAAAGGGTCTGTCTCAGCGTGTGAGAATGAGAACGGATGTTTTCGCCAACCCTCAGTGAGAGGGATTTACCACTCGACTTCCGCTCCGTTTTAAACAGTTAGGAATGGTTTTCCAAAGTATACAAGATCGTCTTCAATAACATCTGATCGTAGACATGCATGACTAACTGGCGAGTCATTATCTCCAAAGTCTATCTCATTGGTTCTTAGTTTGCAAACTCGGCATTGGGAAGGTAGCAAAAAACGCGTTTGATGTTTGCTTTCAGTCTAAAATTAAGTGGAACCACAATGTTTAAAAAATATTCTTTAGAGAGTTTGTATGAACGTCATACTTCGCTAGGAGCCTCATTCAAATTAACATTAGTCAGGCACTGGAATAATTCTCAAATGAAATTTTAAGAATTGCTCCTATATTTTTGTTCGATTGTATTTATAGATTACAGTTAGGATTCATTTCGTTACATAAATCAGCATTCATGTTGACAATAAATGGTCAAACCTGATTTTGAGTTCGTAATTTTCTGTCCATTAACTGGCATGAACATTGACGCTTATAAGGAAATGTGCGTTTTCCTAATCTCGAATATATCAAATTCAATTGATTACAATTTCATATAGAGTAGCAAATAAAACTAACTGGGCTTGGAGGTTGGGGTAGGTGCTCTTGTGATGTTTTCATAGGAATATTCCTGCAGGAAAAGAAAATTAATATTTTTATACAATGCCCTTGTGTGTTTTACTTTCACGTTTTTAGCTTCATGTGTGGATTTGTAATAGGGCATTCATCTTTACCTCGTGTTAAGAAAGATGATAAGTTCGAATATCGACGGAAAGGTTTTCAACCTAAGTTAAGTATCTGAGTCGAGTGATGCCATTGCCTAAGTGAGAATTCCAGAGGCCGGATGCTCTTTTCGAATTCATGGGTTCTCCCGATCAATTTCAGTGGAACATATAGGTTTTCCGAAGATATCTTACAAACTTCTAAGGCATGTAGTTGGGTGGAAAACGATTACTTTCTGTCAATGAACATACAGTCGACTCCGGTTATAGTGAACCTCCGTTGACTAAAGATTTTGTTCCCTATATCAGAGGTTCACTGTATCTGATTATCTCAAAATAACGATAAGCTTTTCATGTATTTTCACTATAATCCATGTCCAGAGCTCACTGTAACCAGATCTTCTATTACTGATTTATTATGTATGGGGGATTGAGACCTGCCTTCCGTTCATTGTAACAGAAAGTTCACTATACCCAGAGTCGACTGTAGAGTGGAAAATTTCTCATAACTGAGTTACACATGTGACGTTATTTTATCCGTGACTGTTAAACAAACATTTTTGCACAGGAGTTCAGCAGGTCACGTTTTGTCACAGTCAAGCAGATTTCATGTACTGCCGAACACCTGCATTTGCATGGTTGCATAACATTTAGAACTCCGTTACATAAAAGTTTCCACTATAAGTTCATTACCAAAAAGGTATAGTTTTCTGCCCTTTTACATGTTCTAGAAGTACGTAACATTTATTTTGAGAGAACTGCAGAATAAATAATTGAAAATACCCACGGGTCGCGCACGATCTTTCCTTCCCGACCTCTACCTTTCTGAGCGCCAGGAAAAGTCCCTTGCCTGTATGCCTCCCTCCAGGAATTCGAAAGACTCGAGCAGTAATGCTAACCCGCGGCTACAAGGCTAGGGCTTGATTGGGCTATAGAACAATAGGAAGAAGAATGAATTTTGGAAAAGCGAACGAGATCACAAACGATTTGAAAATTAATGTGACATCACGTTGACATCACGTCGCAAGAGAAGTAAAGTCAGGAGAAATGGTAGACACTACACACATATAAAACTCAATACGCTCACAAACTCTTATAGCTAAGTATAGAAGCTTTTTTAAATAAAACTTCCACGACACATTACTAGAGCCGATCGAGTGATATCGCATTTTCCTGTTATACACAGCAGAACAATAGCCAGATCCTTAGTATCTACTCATATATGACATTAATTATACGTATAACACATAATTTAAATTATGTTTTGTTTAAATAGTTGTGTAAAACATTCATGAACCAACTCAATAAGCCGTACGCCAATCGTATTGTCAACAGCGGTAATCATATTACATTAGCATGAAATCTCAAGTTATGGCGAGTTTATTGCGATAATGAACTTAGAAGGCAATTGTGAGTTGCGGCCTATTTCATGTGCTTTATATTGAAGTGGGCTTACGAAAACAGGATGTACACGCAAAGGGAGAGGAGAGCAAAAAGAGGTAGATACCAGGTGGCACGGAAAAGAGTGAGCACTGAAACCACTATTAAGACCGGGTCGGCACGGATTTGAAAAGTGGTGACGTAGGGATGGTTTTCCACGGGTAATGAGTTTCGGGGAACCAAGATGCAGGAAAGGGATGGGGGAATTGGGTGAAAAACAAGCGAGAGAGAAAATGAAGAAATTTACGAGAGCATGGCGGATAGGACGGGAAATTGTGACTGCCGCTTCAGCAAAAGCTCCAGCTGCCGCCTCCGCCGCCGTTCTCTCCGCCGCTCCCCCACCCCATCAACGACTCCCCGCCACCCGCCCCCGCCTCCTCCCCGCCAAATCCAGAGGTTGAGTCGCCCGATCGGGCGGCCGCATTTAGGCTTACGCAGACTAAGCAAACGCCCAGGGCGCTGGATCCCAGCGGATGGCGAAAAATCCCTGCGCAATAATCAACTGCAAAGTTTTTTGTGCGCTTTTTTTACGCCAAATGAAAACATTTCTGCGAAATAAATGTACTGCCGATTTTCGCCCAGGAATCGTTCAAAGTAGCATTGTTTTCTTTTTGATTATTCGACCCGTGGCTAAGCAACGTATTCCAATATCCCCTGAGAATTCAACCCGCAGTGACTATCTCTGCGCGCAAGTGCTGAAATATGGTAACGCTGTATATGAACTGTTTTTATTTTGCGTAACTAATAGGTAATCGAGAAGGGATGCGGACGTATGTACAGGACTTTCAGCATGAATATTAAGAATTTCTTGGACATGAAGGGTTCGAAAGTGATCACTGTTTTCTATTGAACATATAGTGGAAATGGCATACAACGGAGCTTTTTTTTAATTTTTAGGTCGCTTTTTAACAACTTGGTCATATAGCGACCACTGTGATTGTTTTAACTGTAGGGGGAACTCTAGGAAGAGCACGTACTGTAGAGTACCACTAATCCGAACCCCGCAGTCCTAAATTTCGGATAATCCGAAGAAAACTCGGGATGGAGGGAAAAAATGAAAAAAAATGGTTTGTATTAATTTAATTTATGAACGAAAAAGCATGATCACAGTGTAAGTCGACCCAATTCCTAATACTGAACGTAGAATACCCATTAAGAGCAGCGACAAAAATTGTTCTTCTACTCTTCTAAACAATTTAGCAACTACTATTGCATGCGATCGGTTGTGTATGTACTGTACTCCGTTGTTCGCATCATTGCCACTTCCTCATACCGCTATGCTACGTGCCATTTTCTCACATCGCGCGCCACGATGCCTTGTGTCTGGTAGCTCTAAAGATCTATATTGGTATATATACGATATGTGTGTAATTTTTTTCCGATAATCGGAACATTTCCGAATCCGAAGAGACCATTCTCCAAATTAGTTCGGAATACCGGGGTTCTACTGTATCGACAACACAAACACACACAAACGTCCATGCCCGAGGCGGGATTCGAACTCACGACTCTTCGAGGCGAGGTAGCTGTGGCCCTTCAGCCTTAGCGACCTCGGCTATCCAGGTCGCCAAAGGTGTTTTATATGTGGTTATATAATGTGTTTATATAAATGTGTGTGTAAGAGGCATTTACTCATGGTTTTCAGGCAACGCCGTAAACACAGGTGTTAGCCAGGTACTACATGATATCTTGACTGCACCTGAACGTGATGAGTAAATCACAAGGGAAAAAACGATGCATGAATTCTTTTCTAAGAGCAAAATGGGCACCGGAACAGGTTCAGGCGAGCTTAAACCTTGAAGTAAAGAAGAACAAAAAGAAGGTTTTTTGATTGAGAGAGAAATCGAACTTGTACTTTGAAATGACATGAAAAGGTTCTGATGCAAAATGCTTACCTTTTTATTTCAAAAGTGATATTAGAAATGATATATTATATCAAATAAGATATGTTATAAGAAGTTACGACACAGATTCATTCCACAAATTTCTATCATATGCGAAATGATATTAGTTTTGAATGATTTTATCAGAGATACGGTCAGAATTTGTGAACAGCAAATTCTGGAGAGAGAATTCCTAATAAATAAACCATGTGAATCGATGTGTATTTTTATATGCCATAATTGATTTCCGCAGATCGTTCTCTTCAGCAATACGAATTTTATATTATCCTGATTTTTTGTAGCTGGATCCTACATACATGGTACATGGAAATCAGTAAGTATTATTAATATATTATATTTTACTATGCAGTAATATGTCGCCGACGGAGCCGCGGTGGCGCAGTGGCAGGGCTCTGGCTTCCTGACCTGAAAGCCCTAGGTGCGAATCCCGACATAGGTTGGGATTCTTATCTGGTATTCAGAGCGACTCTGAGATCGATTCAGCCTCCTTTCCAAGTGAGTACCGGGATTTTTCCTGAGGATAAAGGTGGTCGGAGCGTTGTGCTCGCCACACAACCTCTTCTTTGTGCCGACGCCGACAAATAGGTGGAGTTCTATCTTCACCACCCTCCATGGGTGGGACACATCGATACACGCATATATATATATATATATATATATATATATATATATATATATATATATATATATATATATAGTTTTTTAATTACTTGTTTTTAATATTGTTTTTATTTGCAATTATAATCATGCTTCCATGTTTTTATATTCTGCCACCGGGTAACATCTGCCCAAATGTAGAATAAAGCTTCTATCTAAAATAGTAGGGGAAGGGGGTGTACCTCTCACTACCGCATACCTTTGACCGTGTTTGATTTTGGTACATTCTTCTCTCTTTCGTTGAAGTCAAATGCGATGTTGCGTACATTTATCAGTACGTCTGTTGCTGTACATATTACGAAGATCAAAACATACTTGGAGTTTGCCTTACACTCTACATATCCTCAACATTGCCTCAGACTCTTATCTTAATATATAGTTACTGAGATTTGTTCTTACAATTTCTTAAGTTAATATTGATTATTGCATTTTCACTATTTTCAAGTACAATTTTCTCTTTAAGCAGTTTAAACAAAACACTTTGATTTTAAAATTTGGATAAGAATGAATGAAGGGAAATATACAAATAAATAATGATTGCATGTTGTACAATTTATTATCATAGTTCTTTTCACAAGGAAACAAGTATTTCTGAACATATTCGGACTAACAATGCACTAACAGCTGATACGAAGTGTAAAATCAATTAAACAAACGAGACTTTACTGTTGAAACAAACACATTCAGTGATTAATATATTATAAAATGAAATAAAAATTACTCTGAGGGCGTTATAGAAAAATGATTGAATGATACATTGGATAAACGTGGTGTTTTGGCACCAGCGAAGCGTAGGCAAAGTGTGCGATTCGAGTTTCATTATAATGTCCATACCAAATTTGTTTCTTTAGTGTCTATTATGCAATATATGTTAAGATATGAAATGACTACCAGCGAAAGTGGCTCTGGGCATCAATTGATATCACAGTGCTTCTGACCGGGAAGTCCAAGGGTTCGAGTCTCGGCAGGGTTTTTGACACTAGCTATTCCTTGTCCGACGACAGAATGAAGTAGATGTAAACAAACAGGAATATATCCCTCCGTCGAAGCGCGTGGTCCAAAGTCTCTGCTGTCATTTAACAGTTGTCACGCTATCACCGCCACGCTCGCTGTAGTGGACTCGAGTTCATCCACACGTTGCATAATATCCTTGTCTATCGAAATCTGCAGCATGCGCCGAACAAACCGACGATTGCAAGACAGGGAACGACATCCAGGCACGCAAAAGAATAATTCACTCTACTCATTTTTTGTTGTGAATTATTGTAAATTATTTTTTAATGTTCATAGTAATGCAATTTTATGGCCAATATGACTACAAAAATCATGCACACAACTAAAATCGCGGGCTGCCTCCTGTCTTAAATATGAAACACTGAGATTTTTTTAATACACAGAAGACAAACATTTACGCCAAAATTATATTTAATTGAACATGAAATTTAAACGTAACTTACATAAAAAAGTGTTGATTCTAAATCTGACAGTGGCTACATTCCATCCAGGCTCGAATCTTCAGAGGAACTGATTGTTAAAGAATCGACAACAGTATCAGAAACACCTTCCAAGTCACGCATTCTCTGTTCTTTCCGTATTACGTGTTCAGTACACTGACGCCACTTCTCCGATATAACCGTGAAACTAGTATCTCACTATGCGATATACATACGTGTTGTTTGAACTGCCATTAGAAAACAACTTCCTCGCTTGATACGTGTCATTTTATTATTTTCGCTTGACCTTACATTTCACGTATCAACTCATATAATTTAAAAGTAAATAAGCACTTATGTATCTGCTTTCCACTTGTGATTAGGCGTGTTCTATTGTATATAACATACAGTTACTTGAATTTCAGAGAACTATTTTTTTACGCGTATGCTTAAAAAAGCGACGAGTGTGTCTCGTGGACTTGCAGTCAATCATCGATCGCATACCCACGTGTATTTGTTTCCATCCACTTCGTTCTCTCGTTGAACAAGGAATAGGTAGCTAGGTCGAATTTAGCCGCTGTCTGGGGGAGAATTCTAGCGGCCGGTTACTCTCGTCAGTAGTTTTCGTGGTTTCACCAATCAACAAACCGGGAGCGATAGCTCAGTGCATCAACTGTTGTCACAGCAGCGCCTCTGACCGGGAGGTCCTAGGTTCGAGTCCTGACGGCGGCAGGATTTTCGACACTGGCGTTTCAGCTAGGTCGAATTCAGTCGCTGTCTAGAGGAGAATTCTAGCAGCCGGCTGCTCTGATCGGTAGTTTTCCGTGGTTTCTCCGATCAACACCTGGCGAATGCCGGAGCAGTACCCTGGGTAATGGGCAACGGACCGCCGCGATCTGTCCTTCCTCTTCCTTGTATCTTCTCCCCTTACACATACTTACACTAACATGCACTACACTACCACATATTCCGAGAGACCGGTCGGGAGCTTAGAGCTAGGGCGGTGCCCCGCTGGTGGGAGAGTCCTGGTTAGGGGGAAACCCCACTAGCCGACGGTAGGCCGGCGCCGGATCTCGCCATCCAGCTAGGAAAGATCACCGCCATCTCCCTAGAAAATCATGCACTACATTAACGGGACTAATGACCAAAGCAGTTGAAGCGTCCTGAAACACAAAAAATCAATCAATCAATCCAATCAACAACAGGCGAACGCCGGTGCAGTACCCGTACAAACAGGCCATTGACCACGCGCGATCTTTCCGTCCTCATCCTTGACCAATTCTGTCCCCTTACTTGCACATACTTACACGTACCTGCTCTGCTCTACCACATATGTCAGAAGATCAATCGGGAGCTTAGAGCTAGTCCCGGCTGGAGCGCTGCCACCTTACGCTATGCTGCATTTTACTACTTTTGGAACGATGTTTCATGACAGAAAGGTAATTCTAAAAGTACTTTTCATTCTAATTTCAAATAAGATTTTAGTTTTTATGTACTGTAGTTCACTTTTTGCACAATTTACTTTTGAAATTTTAACTAAAATCGCATTGTTTTCAACAAGGAAAATTACTTGTTTTCATTAAAAAACAAATTCAGTGTTTGTAAACCTTGCATAGAATTAAAATGTGTTGCATTAGTGTGGACAATGGTATTTATTTACTTAGAAATGCTAATTATTATGAAAACAGTTTAAATATTACGAATATACTAGATATAGGTGTATAAAATATAAATTTTCTTTCTCATTTAATTCATTTCAAGTTCTTCAGACCTAATGTGCAACTTCTTTTTCTTGATAGTCTTCTAGTGCCGTCTCTCTTTAGAATAGAATAGTAATCCAGCCATCATGATTGTATTCCACCTCCCCTGATACCTCTTTTCCATGCCTTTGTCGTACTGGTGGAAACGTTCTCCTTGTTTTTCACTGACAGCGCCGAGGTTCGCAATTAAAAATTAATATGAGATTGTAAAAAATGAAGTTTTACACTCACCTTGCTTTCTAATTCCATCAAATTCTACAAGAGTGTTTTCACAATGATTTTGAAGTTTAAATCTTTGTTTTTGCCCAAAATCTTAGCTACAACTTGTTTAAAAAACATTTCACATTTTACATTTCTAATCCCCGGGCTCACAAAAATCCTCTGTTTAAATTTGTAATCTTCTTTAAGATACCTTAACAATTACATAGCTGCCACAAAATAGAAGAACAGGTTTGAGTTATTCAAACACACCTGAACTCATTTTTAAAGAAACTTCACGAACAAAATATTACAACACCTCACAGTTTTAAAGCATGTAAACAATGACACACTGTTTCTTACCTAACAGCCAAACGGGTACAAGTGTGGCCAACTATACCCGATTACGAAAATAAAATTTATTTTCCTTTCTGTAAAATTCCACTTTCCGAAAATTTACCTTTTAATGGAAAATGAGCTAACTCGATTTGTAAAAACCTCTACGTGATAGAAGAAAACTAAAAGTAGATCTCAAATCAGCGCAAAAAGAATTAGGAAAATTGAAAATGAAATGATCATCAAAAATCATGTTGCATAGTGCTATTAGTGTTTTCAGTAATATTATTATTAAGAAGATTTGAGCGATTTAGTCAAAATCTTCAGGAAAATTGAGAAATCAACTTGATTAGTGATGTTACTCGTTATGATTAAAGCACACGCTAGAGATGTAGAAAAGAATCATGATGAAAGTTGTGACCGATGTTCTACTCCATCCTTTTGTTCTTTTCAACTTGAAATGAATTTGCTCGTCCCTTCGCAGGACACTCAGAATAAGTCCTTGTCTAAACCGTAGGCAACAGATTTGTGAAATGACTGCAGTTGGAAAGTCTACTAATCTTCTTTAACAAATCTGCAAAATCTATGGACGCATTGCCCGTTAGACGGAGAACGGAATAACGCCCCTCGTTACCACCGAAATTTTACGGCATCTGATTTTTTCGTCGACTGAGCGCATTACCCGCTCAATGAACATCAGATAAACTCACATTGTTTGGGTGAAAATGTTTGGGTAAGATCGTAACTTTCAGAATCAATAGAATTATACATTTAAGCTCGGGGAGTTTTATGCAAGAGAAGTAGGAGTTATTCAAACTTTATTTATGCTTACGCAAGATCGAACCATTCCGATTGCTTTCTGTACATTACAGATTCCTGTGCGAGTCTGAAGAAGCAATTGATGTGTATCAATGAAAAAGAACGCTTTCATTCTCTGTACAAACACGCCCACAACTCATAAAAGAGCCAAAATGAGAAAAAAAAGACGTCCTTCACATTGCCAGTCAACCAGTTCGATATTCACCTAACGTCTGGTATTCGACATTTTGCATGATTTATTTAGTTGGACAGATGACAGTAAGTGCCTGCATCATTAACAAAGATGGGCCAGAAGTATTTCGTTGAAATAATTCTCTAGAAAACTGGTTCTCAAAATATTTAAGATCGTATCCTCACACATGACAAACTTACTCTACACAAAGACATTTTGTTTCGGGTATTAAAAATTATCTGGGCAAATTGTTACATTTTCAATTAATTGAAATAAATCTTTTAAATGAATGTAGTAAATAATTACAAGAACGTGGAAAAACTCCAATTCAAAAACTATCACAAAAACTAAGTGAAATGCCTGTGATTGTAAGTGATAAAAGACGAAAACATGCTTTTACTGATCATATGAATGATTACAAAACAGGTTTTTGCCTCAACTAAAATATCTTTCACCGGGTGGCTCAGGGCATCAGCTGATGCCACTACAGTGCCTCTGACCGGAAGGTCATAGGTTCCAGTCCCCACAATGGCAGGATTTTCGTCAAGAGTTTGTCAGCTAGATCGAATTCAGTCGCTCTTTAGAGGGAAATTCTAGCGGCCGTTTGATCTCATCGGTAGTTTTCCGTGGTTTCTCATCAACACCAAGTGAATGTCGGAGCAGTAGTCCTATAAATGGGCCACCGATCGCGCACGATCTTTCCTTCTTGTTCCTCGTCCTATTCGCACCCCTTACTCACACACTTACACTAACATCCACTACGCTACCAAACATGTCGGAAAACCTGTCAGGTGTTCCGAGCGTGTCCCGGCTGGGGCGGTGCCCTGCTGGTGGGTGATTCCTGGTTAGGGAAACCCCGCTAGCCGACGGCAGGTCCACGCCGGATCTCGCCATCCAGCGTGGGAAGATCACCCACCGTCCCGAGGAATACACATGACCAACTCTTACGGGACCAATGACCTTAGTAGTTGACGCACCCGTAGTCACTAACAATCAATCAAACAAATACCTCATTATAATTATGTATAATTGAAGGGCTTTGGGGCAGAAATAAAATAAGCCCCACCAATCACATTTTGACCGCACCACACATTTCACATCACCCCCCGCGATTTGAAAATGTTAATTTCTCGACTTTGGTAAAATTGTCTTTCGTATTATTACTGCCCCAAGCCTTTCATAAATATGAACAAGACATATGTAGTCAAAAGACAAGCCACACTTTTACCAAAATCGATATATTAGCATTTACGTGTAGCGGGAGACTTGTGGTTGTTGAGACTTATCGTATTTGTGCTCCAAGCTCTTTAACTCTCGTAATTAATATCAATATCGTTGTATACCTCTGAAGTTCAGATATGAATAATCATCATTTTTATTTATAAGAGTGCACTTGCATAACTTGATATAGTTTTCTGATATTTGGTTCTTCCGTTAACAGTTTCAAGCAAATTCCTGGCTGCAAACTTAAATTATTCCGGAACTTATTGTTAGCCGTCCGTGATTCGAATGCACAGTGATTCATAGAGCTTCAATTTCTTTCAAAATTAAAAATCGAAAATATATATGTATTTTCAGTTGTGGTAAATATCGTCTCAAACTTCCCATTTGATTTCTGCGTACCTACCACGTTCTACACTTGTCAGTATGCCTACCACGGTTTGAGAAACCTTGCTTTAGACCTTTTAAATTGCAGTTTCAGTAATGCACTACAGATATTTAATGCCTGAATTAAAACCACAACATTCTAAGATATTACATATTCAGATGTAACTAGTGGTACTAGCTCATACATTCTCGCAATATTTATGACTTTTGCATTTTTTGAAAATTCGGAGAGTTCACTGAAAACGAGACCTACGCAATTTTTACGAGCGTACTTTGCTCAGTTTTAGAAAAAGGTGGCGATGCTTCAACATCACGTACTTTCTCGCATTAGTAACGATTATTCCACAATTTCTGTCATATAGTAACACATCCCAGGCATCACTTGTAAAACTCATTACCAATCCTAGCGCATGAGGTGCGAAAACTAATTATTTTAATGCTAGTACATCAACACAAATTCGACCATCCAAAACTGCGTTTCATACGGCGATAAACATTATTACCCAACAATGAGAAGGAATTGTATGAATTTGACACTACGTTGTCGCGGCGTTGCAATTGCGGCATTGACGTGAAAGACACTTTTCAGCAAATAAACTGTAAGCAACTCGAAGAAAATTCGAAAATTGCAAATCTTCGAAAATTAAATATTCGAAACTCCCGGGCTTCTTCTGTTTTTTCACGAGTTAGTTGAAAGGTTAGTAGAGTATAATTTTCAATACTATAATACGAATGTCACGTATCTGTTACATATAAAAACAGACAGTATATACTCTCTCAGTTTTTTGTTGTAAATGTTAGTTTTCGTGTAATTGCGGCCGCGACTGAGTCCTGTGAAGCCGCAAAGCGTAGGTCGTAACGCCGCGGCGCATCGGTTTGAGAAGTGATTGGAACAATGTCATTGTTTAGCGGCAATGTTTTTCTCTGTATTGAGCATTGCTCACTACATTTGTGTTGACGTACTGCGTTAAAAGAATTCGTTTTGCAGCAACATTTCTAAAGTGATCTACATATAACAATAAAATACGACAGGTTTGTAACTTAAATAAGAGTACCGTAAAGAGGCTTTGAAATCACGAAAGAAATAAAAAGAAAATAAAACAGATTTGTGTTGACGATTACTTGAAAGAAATAACGTTTGTGTTATGAACTTTGCATACCACCACACCGCCTATGCGAATGACATTTCCTTCCGTATGAAACTGACTTTATAATCGTAGGTATATTCCTAATAATAAAGGATACACCGTGTGTCAATATGTTTATCAGCCATAAGAGCACAAGGAGAGAGGAGTGAAAGCCTTCGTGCGGTGTAGGCGGTGGCTGTCAGCAGGCGTCTTCCCGCGTGGTGCTGTCCGTCTTTTCGCGGGCGGCCTTTGACGACGGGAGTGGAGGCGGCGCCGACGTCGGCGTCAGCGGCGCCGTGGCGCTCGATACGGCGCGCAACAGTGCCGACGCCCCCACCCCTCCCGCGCCGCTCCTCGAGGCCGCCGCCCCCTCGCGCCCGCCCCTTCCACCCGGCCGCGGCGACCGCCTTTCTTCCCCCGCGAGACGAGCATACAAGAGAAAGCATTCGGAGGATTAACATGGCCGACAAGGTTTACTCATCTCTTTACACACAGTCACCGCAAAAAGCGAAGTCTGCGCCGCTGCCGCCGCCTCTACAGCCGCCACCGCCATCGGCGCCGCCGCCGCCGCCACCACCGCGGAGGCTGAGCCCCGCCTGGGCGCGCGCGCCCAAAGGCTCCTGCACGAGCCCCCCGCGGGCTTCACTCCGCATTTAAGTAGCGTATCCGACACATCTTTTCACGGGCAATCGAGAGCCAATTTGCCGACATCTGCTCGCAGTTGCTGAGGCGGGGCGGTGGGCCCGCGGGCCCCCGGGCGGGCGGCGCGGCGGGCGGCGCAGGGGGCAGCGAGGGGCGGGAGGGTGGGTTGCGCGCGAGCGGCGCCGGGGGCGCGAGGCCCGGGGGGAGCGGGCGACTGGGGGAGCGACCGATGGCCCTCGCGCCGCCGTCGCCCCGGGTCCCTCCCCGCTCCGCCCCGCCCCGGCCCGCGCCCGGCACAACGCCACCACCCTCGCCCGGCTCCGCCCACCTAACTACAGTGCAAATAGCCACGCGCGCTAGCAAAACAAGGAAGAGAAGAACTGCCATGCTTTATTTCACGCCTGTATTTTTCGGTTGGGTGTGTCCGGGACCGCGTTCGGAAGGCTTGACTCGGGAAAAGGTTGATTTTAATTGGAAAACAATTTTCGGTCTTTAAGAAATGATATTGGAAATTGAGAGTTGTATTAAGAAAGGAAAGAGCACTATGGAATTTGTAGTCTGCATTTTCTTGAACCATTAACTCCGATCAGATGAAATGTGACAAGACACTTGAGTTTAGTGAACTCAAAAAGTTATTCATTCCATACCTCATTTTATATTACGTTTAGTTGTGGTGTATCATTTGTTACCATATGAACACAAATGTAAACTAGACATAAACAGCGGACTCGTATAGGTTCATTAAAAACATGTTAGTAATGATTTGAATAAATAATACATGTTAGACAAGAGTGTGGCTGTCGTAGCTGTAAATAAACAAAAACCGTGATTACATGGGTAACACAAAATAGTTACATTTTGTTCTTTTCGAAACAATCATACAATTGAATTCAGTTGATAAGCAGCATACAACTCAACGAAAAATCACAGGAACTGATTTTTGATACTTCCATTACAAGACATATCCGGGAATAGTTAGTAATTTATCATGAAAATAATGACTTTAGTTTTTGGAAGTTTCGAAACGAAGTGCACTCATTGTCTCGATGTATTCATTTGCATTCATTACTGTGCATTCATTTAGCCCATGAATAGTTAATTTAGAATATGCTTAATCATAACTTGTATTGAGAATTATCATAAGGAAAAAAGCCTGGATAATTCTCAGAAAGATTGTAATGAGAATAATACGTTTACGTATTATTAAAGGGAGAAATATTATCACAGTCAAAATAATTAATCCGTAATACGCACATCCGTGACTCGCAAAACTTATATCTCATGAGAAGTGACATACCATACAAGCAGTGAATTGCGAGTACAGGATAAACCTTGCATATATTCGAAATATGACTAGTGCGAAATGTATCTAGAAAAAGGAAAACTTTGTAGAGGAGGGCTTGAATCAACCGCAAAGGAATGTTGTCAATAAACACTCCATGGAAAGCATATTATCGGAATAAGGCAGTAAAAAGTGCTCCCAAACCAAATCGATAATCGCGATGCTCCTGTGAAAAAGAATAAGAAATGCGTGAATTTCAAATTTTCAACTGATAACATTGGTTTTAATGTTTTTCACTATCGTCCAAATTGTAAAAAATGTGAAAAAATATGTTGATTAATATTGTTGATTAATATTGATTGAATATATTGAATAATATTAAACACATTCTAAGGGGGAAGCTGAGCTCCAACGTTACCACGTCGAAAATCAGTTTCAAAAATGTAATAATTTTTTTCTATTTGAATTTTGCGTCAAAATTGGTTGATAAAAATACCTTCAAATTCAACTATTTTACCCCGTCTCTGTAATTTTTTTAACATGATATATGCAATAGAAGCTGAAAAAAATAAAACATGGACAACACGTTTCTCGTACCTTTGCAACTGATTGCCTAGGAGCCGGATTGCTTAGGATGCTGATTTTTTGGGAATCTATGACATTTTTTAATTCATATGAGCGTCGCGGTTATCGATTTGGTTTGGGGGCACTTTTAACCGCCTTATTCGTCTATATCCTTAATATTATAATGCACAATCATAGCCATAAAATTACACAATAATGCAATCACGTCCTACGAAGTCGAATAATTGATAATTTCTATATTAAGTGTGTACTTATTGTTAGGACGAATAGTTTTCTCCTAATGATACGAATTATTTTGTTATTAAAGTATATTAGTCTTTATTAGTGTTTAATTTCAAAACACGGAAAACTTTAGAAATAACCTTTTAGTTCAAGAATTTGTAATAGTGGAGCATTAAATATACTTTTACACTCGCATTACGAGGATGGAGTCAAGCTGTAGAGGAGATTTTCTCCCCAAAATTATTTCGCATTACTTTGCAAATAGTTTTTTAAAGAGTTGAAGGGATTATTGAGTTGATAATTATTGGCAACATTTTCACCTTTTTTGTGAAAATTGTCATTTTTTGTTCATTAGAGAGCATACGAAAGTTTTTACCTTTAATATGACTTTAAACAAAGAGTAGTCAATCATGGTATCCACTGGGTTAGAACTCCATTCAACGTTTTCATTTATTGATAACATTGATGGTTTGCATTAAAACCAGCTCGATCTCTCGGTTAGATTCAAAGCATACATCTGCTTCAGTAATTAAGTACTAAAATCTATAATATGAAGGCAACACTAAATCATTAAATGTATAAATCGTGCATTTTTGTATATTATTTACATTAAGGATTTTTGACGTTGCGAACGACTCAAATTCATCTTTCAATGCTAAGTGCCTACCAGAAAGTTGGTCGGATTATTGAAAAATATATACGTCGCGAACTTAGAAGACAACGAAGAAATAAAATAAGAAATAAATAATAATATTATTAGTTCTTTCACATTTTTATTTCTTGCATTCCTCTCTTCGCTCCTCTCGTAACTATTTATAGCAACTTCGTCAAAGGCAAACTGAATTTTTCATTCCGAGCTGATTCACAAAAGTGATTTTAGAAAAGAACACACGGCGAAGTTCGCATCCTAGGTTGAAACTCTCGGGCACGAGGTCGCAGCGAGCGGCGCTTTCCCTGCTGCCGACCTCTCGCTCAGCCCTCTCCGACCGTCCGCCACCCGCCGCCCGCCCGTGCGTCCGTCCGTCGTCCTGGGAATGTTACGTTCGCAGCGGCACTTCATCTGCTTTTATTGTTTTGCGCGGCGGCGGTGGGAGTGGAGGCGGAAGCGGAGGCCGGAGCGTCAGCGGGCATTGCGGATGGGGCGTGGGCGTGGGCGTGAGCGGGGACTGAGATGGGGATAGAGGGACGTGGGGGCGGGAGCGGAGGCGGAGACGGAGAGGTGCGAGGGCGGGAGCGAAGGCGGGACCGGGCGGGAGAAGGGCAGAGTTGGGTGGGGCGGGGCGAGGAGATGCGAGGCGGGACGGGGCCGGGCGGGCGGAGTGGGGTGGGGCGGGGAAGGGAAGGAGGGGGCGGGGCAGCGGCGGCCGACGGTCAGCGGCCGGGTTGCGTCTGCTTTATTCCCCCGTGGGCGGCTTCCAAGGGTCGCGGCAGCGCACGCGTTCTTCCCTCCTGGTTTCTCGTTTCCACAGCTGAAATTCCTCCCGAAAAAAGCCACCGCAGTGGGGTGGCCGGAGAGCTACGACTGCTGGCTGGTGGATGCAACATATTTCGCTTCCATCTAGAGTACTGAATCGAGGCGAACTTTAACTAAGTCGTATTCTGAAAATGCATGCTACCAAACAAATCGTTACAACTTTTGTGATATATTTGTACCATCCAGTGACAGTTGGGCAATTTTCACTCATAGTAACTAAGTGTAAGTGTTTTTTCACTTGTGACAATAGAAAGTGCTTCTGTTAAATCAACCAATTCTGAAATTCGTGTTCCGATTACATTTTGCTGGTGAATTCCTTTGAAAAACAATGAAGTGTGTGAAGTATGTAATGAAAACGTTATTTGAACTTTGAATATAGGTGATCTGTAAAGAGAGAAATATTTTCGAACAGCCACACAGGTATGAACGGTGATGGTCGGATCCAAGCCCATCAACAACAGATCGCAACATTGAACTTGAGAAATGTGTTGAAGAACAGAGAAAATGTGTTGAAGAAATATCGTGTAACACCGGTATTTCTTTTTTGTTATTGTTAAATTACACATAAGGACACTAACTACAGGAATTTACGAGGTGGATATTACCACGGATACTGTTAGATGAACTCAAACACCATTTGCAAACTGCATATGCGATTAATTGCGATGTGTGGGATTATTGCAGACATACCTGTTTCATCACCGCATGACATTTGCGTTCTTACATTTATGAAAAATGAACTGCTGTAGGTGCGATACAGCTCATTGTCCAATGTGCAAGTGAAAGCGACCCCTCTGGATTGGTGTGGAAGGCTGATAGCTCAATCTGAATAATATTAAATTGTTTTGGGCGGATATTTTGAAAAATTGTTTTTTCCTGTAATAGATAGAAATTTATTCTACAATTGGGCAAATGATGCCCGGTGACAGAATGCAGAAATACGAAAGTACAGTTACATTGACAAATACGATTACAAATAACATAATAATATATAAAAATACATATAAAAAACAAATTATCTTTGTCCTTTCCTAGATAAGCAGATGGCATTTACATTCCCTTACAAATGAAAATACACATATACTAACATATAGATAAATAAACTTACATAGTACATAAATATACATACATATAAACATACACGTGTAGATACATAGACCAAGGAACTCTCGCATACACACCATCCTGCACCTATTCATTCACTTTCAGACATACATGGGTAAACATTTTTACCTAACACCACAGTGTAATAATACATAATACTTATAATAATTATTATATTTCTAATACAAAAAGCATTCGTTACTATAAACAAATAAATGAATAAATACCGCCTGTCAGCATAGTCTGTAGAAAGACGTTTTCGACTAGCGAAACGAACAGAAAGATATGAAATCACATCCCTTCCCTTTATTTCACTTCACTGCACTTTATATCATTTTATCAAAATATTAACTGTTCAATACTTTTTACTGTGGACTACGCATAATCGTTCCTTTCACTTCACTTCACTTCACTATTCATTTTCACCCTATTGCCTAATTTCCTATATTTTTTTAAAACCTCGCGCTGAGCAAGAAAATGGCTCAGAAACTGCCGCAGGCGAATCGTTCCAATCTACTATAGTGAATAATAGTGAATAATAGTGAATATAGTGAATATAGTGAATATAAACACACGTTCCGCCCCATTCCGCAAGCCACGACGCGTTGCATTTCGCATTCGTATTTCCTCGGTCTCCGCAACCGCGGCTGTTTTTGCGTTGCCCGTCGCTCTGCTAACTGGAACGGCGTTCTGGATCTGCTCGCCTCCCCTCGAGACAAATCAGGTTTAGCCGGGCTGACAGGACCCTCGGCCGAGCACCGCCGCCGCCGCCGCTGGCGTCACCATGCACTGCCTCCCGCTCCGGAGCCCACGTCCGCCCTTTCGATGAAACGTCAGTGTTTTTTCAAGTCTGCTTCCTTTCAGCTCTGGCATTTGCCGCTTCAAGATGGCGCAAAAATTCTTGACAATTTGCCTCAGTATTTTTTGTTAATCGAAACGAAACTCTCGTCATATTGTTTCTACAAAGCTAAGGTTTTATTCCCATTTTAAAAGTTGATTAATTGTTATGATCTGTGTAGGACTTAACGAACAAAACCTGTGACCAATATATATATATATATATTCTCATTTTCAAAAGAAATTTTCCATTTTCTCTGTTTCTCGAAGTATATGTGATAAATTTATTCTATATGAAATACAAAATATTCTTTCGGTGTTAATATTGTTTTCATGCGATTTCATTCTCGTTATTTCGAATTTAAAATAGATATGATTCGGTAATCAGGTGGTTATAAATTCTGTGAAGAACACGAAAGGAACAGTAAAAGCTTGAATGAAAGCTTGAAGTATGTTGATTAACGTCTGCATTCAAATTCGATACATTCATATTAATGGCTCTTTTCACAGACAAAATTCTAAAAAATACTAATTAAACGTAGATTAAAAATTCATTCAAAATGTTTAAAATTTATGATTGTGAAACCATTGACAGAGTTTCTAGTTAGCTGCAAATTTAAATCCCTCTCGCGACGAAATAAAATCTATTACATCTTTGGAAATATTATGTTTACTTATGTAAAGAAATCACTTATTTTTGATACGTTTAGCGTCTTCATTAAAATAACTGGAAATATAACAAGCGATTGAACTTGTTAATTTTATGTTCAAAATATTTTAAGCTATTTGGATTTAAAAGTTGTTGTCGGTAAACGCACATTAATAAAGTAAATGTATCAAGACATTTTACTCCATGTATTATTGACAGATTCTACATTTAATTCACGTCTTGAATTCCTTGCCCCAAATCTTTCCTCGGTCATTTTATGAAACATCTATTCACAGTATTGCAGTTTTTAAAGCGATGAAGGAGTATAGTTTTCAAGATTGAAGTCAAAGTTGTTTATGAAAAACCAAACATTTCGGTCTTTATTGTGTACTTAGATAAAAAGGAAGAAAATTAAAATATATATTTTACTCTCCAACATCCCTCTAAAGAACATATTTGAGGCAAGAAATTCAAGCTCGAAACCTATACTCATTTCCCTTAGTGTGGTAATAGCGAGGATGATATGAATGAAGGATATCACAGATACAAACATGACAACCGCGCTTGTTTGCATTCGTGTGTTCGCGGGAATGTAAACGCTTTTCATGAGAATTCCTTTCCTCAATCGTGCTGTCTAAAAAACAGGGAACAAAAAAGGTTGTTCAAAACAATATATCACGCAACATATTTCCAACGTAGTCGTTGCTAAATGACAAAAAATTAATCCTATAAACGATTGCAAAACGTACAAAGCTAGCAAAAAGATATCGTTTTGGGGATCGGGTAAAATCTCTTTAAGATTTTCGCTAACAACTTCGCAGAACATCCCTTTTTGTAGGTTAAAAGAATGAAGTGATAGATATGAAACAACTGAATGAAAGTTGGACTTATGAAATACTGCAAGTTTATAATGAGGACATATATTTTTAATTTTCTAAAAATTTCGCCTTTTCAACAGTGCTATAATGTCTCTGTTCAAACGCATTTATAGTATGCTTAATAATATAACGAGAATTAAGATGCAGTTTTAGAAATGTAGTCCCAGTCTAGGCAATTTCATTGAAATCTGTCCGTAGCACGCTTGTCTTTCGTCCTTGGGGCGGAATGCCAAGTATTAAAAAATATGTTAGCAGAGAAGGAAGGAGCGTAAATATTCCCAAATAGTGTATCTCTCTTTGCAACTGTTCATTATCTACCGACATACATTTTTTCCGCTTCACCTTACGTAAAACTTCTCCGTTTTGAAATCAGAATAAATGGAAATTAATGAGGAAAAATCGAGTCGTCTGGATGCTACACCTGTATCCTTCAAGGGAAAATTTTGGTTGCGCCACGATTGGAAATTATTCGTAAATGAAATATTGGATAATAAGCACATTCTGTATTTTTATAGATGCTATTAATAATCATACCAGAAGTTTCATCAACGAATGAAATATCGTCGTGTCAAATCGATGAAAATATTATTGATAAAGAAATGGTGTGAAATAAAGGAATATTTGGAACATTCTTCAAGTGAATGTTATAAGTCCTGACTCAACTTATTTCTTGGGATGGTTTCAGAGGAAATTCTAAATACAGTATGTTTGTGTAAATGTGCTCGTTCGATAAGTGTTCACGTAGATATTTGGTAGTAAACCACGTGACCAGTGGCTAGATCCGGTACTATTCGGATGAGTATGGGATATACTTTCAAGGAATTTGTACAGGAATTATAACTGTAGGAATGATTTTAAAATATTAGACGACTTCTTGAAAGGAATATAAGGACTAAAAGTAAGTGAAGTGCAAGAAAAGAAGAATGAATTAGCACACAGCGACACCAACACTACTTTACCAAAAATGAAATTCGTTAAATTCGTGCTTGTGTAATTGCGTCAAATCCTCGCGCAAGTCATCTCCAGTCCATTGTGTTTTAAATGAGTAAAAGGTTTAGATGATCGCCCAATACGATGTATAAGAATGCGTTCTCACTGTTACAGGACCGTCGATTTTTAAGAGTTCGTATTTTGTTCTGTGAGTAAACTGTTCAAAGTGAGGATTATTGCAAGGGTAACACGGAATTTATCAGGAAGGACACTTGCAGATATAAGCAATCTTTCATTTGAAAAATAAATAAAATTATGTAAATAAAAAAGAATAGTCTATTTTTTTAAACCACAGCGCGTTATCCAAACTGAAAATTAAATTCAGGAATAAAATGTTTGAAATAGTGGTCTGCATGGTAGTACAGCATAGAATCCCAATTTGGAACGTCGACTTTGGTACGGAATTATTCCATAATGTTTATTGTTAACATAAATAGACTGCGATTATTTTTATAAAAGTATTTGTAGAAAAGGCATTTTTAAAAGAGGTGACTTCCTAAAAGCTTATTTTTTCTGTACCAAATGTCTGAGATTGGCATTGAGCCTGAAAAAGACTTTAGAAGAAATTCTGAAAAGTTGAGCCTGTTCCCCAGAGATCTAAGGAAAAAAAATGAGTAACGTGACAATATTACGTACCTTCCGAGAAAAGTAATTATCGAATGGGCTTGCATGTACTGTTGCCGCCCCTCGCCTTTTCCGCCCCCTCCCAGTTTCCAGAGCTGCTTAAAGCTCGGCGCAACTTCCGCAAGCCGACCGCGCGCTTGGGAGTGCACTTTCCCTCCGCGGCCGCAATCCGTTCGCGGCGGCGCGGCGCGCGGGGCGGATAAGCGGTCGGGCAGCGGGGGGAGGGGGCGTGTGGGCGGGCCCCGTGCTCCTCGCACGCTCCGTCTAATGTATTCCGCTCAACCATTTGAATACGCGCTGGCCGGCCGGCGGTCGTCTCCAAGTTGCGAACAAGAGGGGAACCCGAGGCGCAACGTAAAATCTAAACTTAGGGCTGGTTCCAAGAGGAGGGAATCAGTACGACAGACTGGAGCGCTTTCAAAGAGCGGGCGGGCGGGCGGGAGTAGGCGGGTGGGCGGTCGCAGGCGGCTGGCGAGCGAGTGCAGGCGGGTGGGCGGGTGGACGGGCGCGGGCGCGCGCGGACGGGTGCGGGCGAGCAGGCGGGCGGGCGGGTGCGGACGGGCGGGCGGGAGGGCGGGAACGGGCGGGCGAGAGGGTGCGGGCTGGCGGGCGTGGCGGGCGGGGCGGGCGGGCGAAGGGGCGAGGCTCGGGCGAGCGGGCGGCCTGAGAACCGGCGCAACTGCCGGCGCCGCGCCGTTCTCTTGAGCCGAGCGTCCCGAATCTAGCTGCCGAATGAAAGTTGTATGAGCAGCTGCGGAGAGCGGCGGCGTGGCGGCGGGCGTCTTGGCGCGGGCGAAGGAGGCTTCGGGGGCGATCGGCCGCCGCCCACGCCCGCGCGCCTTCGCGCCGCTCACCAACGCCAATCACCGCAACTTTCCCGGCTCCGAGCGCCACCGACATCCCGAGCACCAAATCCCGTTTGCTCGAGACTACTAGAGCATCGAGTCAAGAGTTGATTTTCGGTTTTCGAGAAAGACTCAGACCTCTGTAATGCTACCGCTCACTTTGGATCAGTCCGCTCACCCGCATTCGCACAGGCTCCCTCCGCAGGAATCCATAATTTGTTCCGGGAGCACGCGCTCGCTTCCGGCTACTCCAGAGAATTAATCCACGCGGCCAAAGCGCCCCGCTCCCACCCTGCTGCGGCCTGTCCGCCCCCTGCCCCCGCGCCGGGCTCCCTTGCTCGCGTTGCCCCGGGCGCGCGG
Source organism: Teleogryllus occipitalis (assembly GCA_011170035.1). Classification (NCBI taxonomy): domain Eukaryota; kingdom Metazoa; phylum Arthropoda; class Insecta; order Orthoptera; family Gryllidae; genus Teleogryllus; species Teleogryllus occipitalis. The sequence goes on along the minus strand of BLKR01000071.1, from coordinate 17,068 downwards.
ACCGGGCCCCAGCGCTTCGCGGCCCCGCTGCAACGCTGCTTGGCGCTGGCTGGCGAAAAAGCGCGACTAATTCCATTTTCACCTATGGCAAGTCACGCAGATAGGCAGAAGCGCTGCGTTTACGCTGTGCCAGGTGAAAAAGGAGTGGGGCGATGAGAATGACGCAAAGCCAGCCACCGCAGAAACATTGTTTTAGTAAATACGATTTCGTAAAAGCGTGTTTTGAAGATGTATATCCGCTTACAGAATAAACTTTGTGGTTTGTCATTCATCTACACAGTAAATAATTATTGTCTGGAACATATTCATTTTAAACTTATTTATAAGAAAATTTGTAGTTATTAGTACTTGGTAGTGGCAAGACAAATAAGTACGCGTTTTTTTCAATTAAAGTCGATATTTATAGTGTCTTTACATTATTGTTGTTCAAGAACAAAAAAGACGATTTATAAATTATTTTCCAGATAAACGTTTATATTCATGAAATATTTTAATATTTTTTCTGGAAACCCTAGTTTCCCTTGTTTGTATTAGATCTTTCTCCCTATTGGAACCATGTTTTTGCTCTCCATTAACCAAACAATTTATAGAATGTGCATTGTATTCTCGGCTTATGCTTATGAGTTCCGGAGAAGAAGAATTAAACACATTTTTTACTGTGAATACATTAAAAACGCCAAACATTTTAGGGAGAATTTTCAGGCATTTTTTCAGAAGCTCAAGTTAATCTCCATCAAGGTATAATTAATCAATTGTTATTTTTTCAGATTCCCCTAATACAACTAAGAAGATTCTTTCGGAACAAAATAAGTATTTTTCAATTAGGATGTTTTACTCACATTATTTTACTACTCTACACTACCCACCATATACTAGCGAAGTCTCATTAGTACACACTTTGTAGTTCATACTGAAGCATTAGCCCCTGCAATACTCTTTCCACTTTGTTTCTGAAGATTTCTTCATAGTATACTTGTAAGTAATTGCATTGGTTAAGTAAACAATTCTAGCTACAACGTGGTATTACATTCTACGGGATTAAATAATATGCACATATTTTTTTGAACTCAAATACTCGTAGTTTGGAGAGATTGAAAATTCCCTTTACTAATTATTTACATTAACGTCTATTATGAAGAATGTACTACAACACAAATTCGAAGCTTATATAATAAATTATTGAACAGAAAAATGTTTTCGTGTTTATTGTGTCTTACTTTTTCGTAACTCCACAATAGTATTAATTACAAGTCAAAGAAATTTCGACTTATTCTTTTCTTTTCCTTTTTACTTGTAATGTCAAAGATTAACTGTATTCAATCTCTTCAATTATTTTTCGAGACTTTTTCACCTTTGAATTCGCGTACAAATCTTCTTTCGAAGCACAAGTGCATGCATTATCACATCTCTTTCTATCATGTTTTTCTTCCATTCCTCCAGTTAGAACATTTTATTTTTCCGTTCATTTACTCAACACTCAAATCAAATAAGTATTTAATTCTTATTCTTTCGAAAGTAATGTGTTGTTTTTCTCTTACACAATCTTGCAATATTTTATTCAACGTTCTTCGGTTTATTTAAGATTATTTCATTAAACGAAATAAAAAAATATTACGACAAAATAACTACCGTGCATGGGTATTGTGCGTAACAAAGACCATTGAAAGTGTGACACTGTTTTTGGCTGCTTTTATGTGAGATGAATTCTTTTGGAAATTTTTGATTACTCTCGAGACAATGTAAACTGGCAATGGAATGAACTATGTTTATTCTCAAAAACATATAATGTAGTAGTTCTAGTAGTCTTCATTAAAAAATTGTGACATTATATTTATCGTCAATTTATTTAATTTCACCTGCCTACAAACATTACTTCCTTTTTCATTAAAGAGTGTGTCCCAGTCTTAATAAATGAATGATTTTGAAAAATCATTTTTTTAAAATAATATATTAAGGTTATTTTATACGAAGGGTAAATAAAACTGGTAAGTATAATCAACTTTTTCAATAGAACCTTTTGCAACATAGTGAAACTAGAACATAAGTATTTTCATGATTTTTTAAATTCTGCTAATGACTTTATGATCAATACGAGGATGATGAATAATCAAGATTCAATTGATGATATTAAATTCCTTTAAATTTAAGCAATACGAGTATGTTACATAGTTATATGGTTATTAATGTTTATTAATAGCTTGACCTCAAAAAAATTGAAACTATAAATACGTTTCAATTAACCTTTATAAAATTCCTGTACGCTAATTATTAATACGAATCGAGTACACAGATTTGTAAAAGTTAATTCGCCAATATTACAAAGTAAGTATTTTCGAGTGAAGTGCTTTAGAAAAAAATGAGATTACAGATGTTACTGAAATATTTTTAGAGTAAAAATGGTCACGGTTAATGATTAGTGACATTACTATTGACTATTTTTGTGAGCGAGTTCGCGTTCGTCATCAGAACAGAAAACAGAAATATGAAAACCACACATTTTTCAACTAACAGGTATTAGCACTAAACTAGTTTTATTCTAAAGCCGACAAACGAGTCAAGCATTCTTATATGTTCAGGCACTGGACCCATACACAAGAAAGGATAATGACCCAAGATATAAATGAAGTACAAGATCAGAGTGAAATTAAAATTATAGATAAAGACAGTTACTTAATATATTCACTTTAGATTCAAAATATATCCGTAACTATCATGATATTAAGAAATCTTAACCTCATTGAAATCATTTTGCATGCACCTTCTTTGCCTTCTTTTCTTATCAAGATCTTTATTTATGCATTTTAATAGAATTATAAGCTCGTTTTTAGCTGATCTGGGTAGCTGAGATCGTTGAGGTCGTTGAGGTTGAAGAACCGTAGCTGCCTCGTGCCTGAAGGGTTGCGGAATCGAATCCCGCCCGGGGAGTGGATGTTTGTGTTTGTTCGTATACCGTCACCCACAATGGTACTTGCAGTGGTCGCCATATGACCTTAGTGGTTGAAAAGCGACCTTAAATTAGTAAAAATTAAAAATGGAAAAAGCTTGTTTTCATTCTCATTGCAATGTGCAGCTTCAATTTCGTTTTTAGGTCTAGCAGTCAAAATCATTTTATTTCTATTATCGTAATCTAGAAATCTCATACAGGCAAAGGTGGCTCAGAGCATCAACTGGTGTTACTACAGGACCTCTGACTGGGGGGTCCTAGGGTTCGAATATCGATGTCAGCAGAATTTTCTACACTAGCTTCATACCTAGGTCGAATTCAGCCGCCGTTTGGAGGAGAATTCTAGTGGAAAGACTTCTCTGATCGGTATTTTTCCGTGGTTTCTCCGATCACCACCAGACGGATGCCGGAGCAGAACCTGAACAAAAGGGTCACTCACCGCGCGCGATATTTCCTTCTTCCTTGAACTGTCCTCGCCCTTTATTTACATACACTTTCACTCACATGCACTACACTATCACACTTGTCAGGAGACCTGTTGGGAGTTCAGAGCTTGTCCCGGCTGGGATGGTGCTCTGGTGGGAGATACCTGGTTGGGGAAAATCCCAGAAAAGCCGACGTAGGTCGGCGCCGGATTTTGCTATCCAAGGGGAGAATATCACCACCACCGCTCGCGATGAAAAACATGCACTACACTTTCGAATCTAATGACATTAGAAATTGATGCGCCCGGAATCATCAATAAATCATTGGAATCTCATTTTCCTTTTCTCTGCTCTGTAATTGGGTAAAATATTTAAAGCGCTAACAGAGAAGCCTCCGTGGGTGGGTTTTTAATCTTGCTTTTTTGTTACAATCCTGGGATATTTGGAACAGTTGATATCTTCATTATTAATGAGCGAATTTGAAACATCTTCATTCGAGGTTGCTACTTTCGATACAAAGGAAACAGTTTCAGTAAATTTTTTATCAGTGAAACACAAAATTCCTGTAGTCACTCAATACGTTAGGTAATGTGAATGCTTGTTCAATTTTTCCAACTAATTCATCAATATTCACTGAGGATATACTACATCCTGGGAGAGCGAGATATTCCTACCTTTAGTACGTAGTAAGGTTATTTTATCTCAATTCTTGCTAATAAACACTAAGAAAAGTATCAACATTATCTTTAATAATAAAGATAAAAGTATAAGGAATATGATTAAACAGTTGTAGAAGTTGCATCCAGTAAAATAAATTACATAAAATTGGGTGATTTGCCAAAAAACAGCTTTCCGGGTGTGAACGAAACTTGCTTGTACGGAGTCGTCAAGAAGCGACGAATTGAAATGGCTGTTTCTTCGAAATTAATAAATCGCTGAAAGAGAAGAAGGGTTCCCAACGTCTACTCACCAAAGTTTCCATTCTGCGAAATTACCTTGATTCAGGTATTTTTAGGCACCAGTTTTCTCTGGTTATCTCTACACATTACCATACGTTATTCAACATTAATACGGTCGAATTCTTCAACAAGCATTATAATTGCATTTATTTTCGGCTTAGGTCAAGGGGGTAGAATGAGGCGGCGTCCCCAGGAGCTTTCAGTTTAATGATAATTCTATTTGTATGGGCACTCTCACAAGCCTCTATTATGACTTAAAACCTCAACACCGCACTTTTAGATCGCCATTGTACGTTTTTCATCTAATTACCCATAAATTTCCAATAATTAAGCAAATTTAATCTACTTTCTTCTCAGTGAAGTGTAATTCTTTCCGAATCGATTGAATGTCTCTAAAGCATACGTCTTACCTAAAGAGGATTTTTAAAGCATCACTAAATGGGTCCTCCTGAAACCGCCTTTCCATTAGACCCCTTTGTTGGATCGTTGCTTCAATACTTTGGCAAGCAAATTAAAACAATCATCATAATAAAATAAATTGATTTTCACGTATTTCATGAAATACTGCTCCCTTATTTCAATACTACTAGTAGCACGTAGCAGCAAAAATCTACTCATATATTGAGCACTACATTAAAAATGTTAAAAATTATTTTTTCTCCCATGCGCTACAGTTTCGTGGCTTAACATCTGCTCACTTCCGATATCTTCCTAGTTATGGAGGCTACTTCTTTCCTATGATATTCATGAGGCTGGAGAATAACACTGAATTACCTTGCGCAATTAGTATAACAGACAATCCCTCAGTAATATATTCGTACAATATACGAGAGTTCCATCACATTGAGAAACATTATTGAATTACAGTGGTGTTGTTAGAGATAATGATGTAGTACATTTTCACTCGATGAAATGTGTGAAATGTCAGATCGAGCTGTATCATTGAAATACACAGTAAAATAAATATCACTGATATTGTTTCAGTTTTTTACTTTTATACTAGATATTAATAAGCTGTTTTTTACATTTTATAATTTTCTGGTAACATCAGTCACATTTGCAATTATGCAATACAATGGGTTTCAACTTTACAAGGAATGAATTACACATTACTGAGTCACAATGTGTTTATGCAATGAATAAAGAACAAAAGAGAACGTGTTTCAAGCTGCAGAAAAGCAACAAAATGGCTGAAGATGGTTATATTTTTCTTCAGTCATGAAAGTAACACATGAATTTTGAATTTTTCGTAAGATACTAAATGAATTATGTGAAGAGTGAGGCAATTTTCAGACTTGTAAGATCCGAAGATTTTAAATCGGATCCGGAATTGCCACTGTCTCGCAGCGACACAGACTGGGAGATCCTAGGGCTCGAGCCCCGACGGTGGTGGATCTTCGACTGTTAGCTATACAGCTAGATCGAATTCATCTTCTGTCTGGAGGTGAATTATAGTGGCAGGCTGCTCTGATCGGTAGTTTTCCGTGTTTTTTTTATCAATACCGGCCGAAGCAATACTCCAAAAAACAGGCCACGGACCGCGCGCTAACTTTCCTACTTCTGTCGTGTCCTATTCTCGCCCCTTACGAATACACTGAAATGCATATGCTTAAATGCACGCATATCGGAAGACCAGTCGGGTCTTCCCGCTAGGGAAGATATCTGGAGAGGAATTCACCTACAAGCCGACGTGTAGTTCGGCGCCGGATCTCATCATCTAACGGGGGGAGAACACTACCACCTCCCGGCATAAAATATTCACAACACAATTGTTGATAATTTATTGATTAAACAAAAATATTCCACACCGTGCCATGTGCTCCATTAGCCAGACAGCGTAATTGAAAATGAAATCGGTCTTAATATACATGTCTAGGAATAATCCGGTAAATGTCCATTGAAGAAAACCACTGACAAGATGGACGCGTAACACAAATTTATTTGTTTTTCGATATTCAGAAAATTTCTATAACTAAATAGTTACAGCGTTACATTATGCCACTTAAGTATATTAGTTGTCATTTTCATAACAAGAAAATCAGAAAATTCATTCATTTCTGAATCGAACCATTCAAATTCATTGGAAAAGTGGCGTTTTCAAAGATGTTAACCGCCAAAGGCATTTGCTGTTTATTACGAAAACAAAACATGATTAAAGATAATATTTTCTCAATAAATAATTGCTGCCACCGTCCTTCATCATCTTCCAATAATAATCTTCCGATAATATCAATCTTTAATTGTATTTCAGTCGAAGATACGAAAACAAATGAATTATTTTTGAAAATACGTTTTAAATCAAGAATATGCACAGCACGTTACTTCATTTGGGTCAAAATGATTTCTTTCTTTCTGCAAGTGAAAGCAATTGCTTTACTTTTTTAAGCTTATTATTGGAGAGCAGTAGTCATCAACCTTTTAATGGACGAGAGTTACTTTTAAAATCTAAAATAGGTAGTGATATACACTTCTGATGTATCAATTATTTTTAGATGTCTATTAAAAATAAATATAAATTAAAATTAAAATTTTCAATAAAATTGATGAATTACCAGGTAAGGAAAAAATGACCAAATTATGTTTAAATAATTGAAGCACATTGCACTGCAGCTTCTCCATCACCATTCCAAACTGTGGTTTGTAATTTGAAAGTGCCATACGCAAACGGAAATCTAAGTATCAATCTGTCACTCCGGACCGATAATAATTATTCAAGTGTTATTAAGAGCTGGCAGTAGATATTATTCTTTGTGGTTTACAAGAGATCATTCAAATTCATCATTTTATTGGTTTCAGTTAATGCAAAACAAATTAGGTTCGTAAGTGACTGGAATGTGCGATGTATCATTATTATGTAACATTTTTCCTAAAAAAATAACATTTATTTCTCCCAAGGCCCATCTATTATTGAGGAATTTTAATTTTCAATTTCAATTTCATTCAGGTTGTAATACAATTTTGAGTACAAAATACAGAAAGTACTGCAGGAGGGCAATGTCTGTGCGCAGACCTGAAGGACCTTTCAATATATATCTTTATTTCTCATTTCACAAAAGACTTTTCACACACAGTACATATTTAAAAATTAATAAAAAAAGAAAAAATAACAGATAATAAAGTAAAATGAAAGTCAAAAGAAAAAAAAGGAAAAAATCTATTGATAAAAAGAAAAGATACTATTCTTTTACAGAAAAAATGGATCATCCATATTATTTTCCAAATTTATCAACAACGTTTCTGTTTTAATCTGTTTTTTAACTTCTTTACATTTTATATTTTTTAAATATATGGGATAATTATCCCCTTATGCATACACTGAAATGCATATGCTTAAATGCACACATATCGAGAGACCAGTCGGGGCTTCCCGCTAGGGAAGATATCTGGAGAGGAATTCACCTATAAGCCGACGTGTAGTTCGGCGCCGGATCTCATCATCTAACGGGGGAAGAACACTTTAATTACCTCTACATTGTGTTTCCTCCGACTTAAATCCTTATTGATTCTGGGGTGGGGTTGGGAGTAAAACCTTATGTTAGGTATTCTTTTGGTGTTCCTGATACATAAATACAGATATTGAAGCCACACGCGCCACTGAATTCTTTTTTCACTGCAATCTACTGGAAAGATCTTCGCGATCGACCTGTCGATCCCGTTCGAATGGCAGACAACCCCAGTTGTAGAGAAATGAAACACTCGATGATTCACAAAATGTTTGTGAACATATTTCATATCATATTTCTAAACATTTGAGATATGTAGCTCTGCCACCTCTACACATTTGCAATGAATGCGGCATTCAAAAAGAATTGTTTCGAAATTGCAACAGGTAAGGCACAACATATAATTGTTATATCAACGCCCTCTGCATCGGCAGCAAAACGCTTTCGAAGGAACTTTGAATGGCAATGGCAGCAAGATGATAAAGGTAAGAGGATTTTTTCTTTACAATAAATAGCAATCGTATTAACAACACATCTTGACGTGACTCTTTTATTAGTATAAAGTCGGTAAAATTATTAATTCCAGGGAATAGTACTTCTCGAAACATTCAAATTCACAGTTTCTTGTTAAGAAATGATCTGTCGTTAATTATACATGGCTCAAAAATTTTAGATATACGAAATTTACACTTGTTACAGGGCGTTGGGCAAATAAATGAAATTATGCTCAACAAATATATTTATATTTATATAAGGTTTTTGGGCGTATTTTTGCAGCACCATCAGTAGTGGTAGCAAACAAAATTTATTGTAACAATATGCTATGTGCATTAAAGATACAGAAATGCTAAATAGTTTATTGTTAAAAAAGTTCAGTACTCACGAAACCGTTTCATTCGTGAACTATTGATACATCATTTACTGTAATAAATTATTAATTAAAACTATGAAAAATTACAAATTTCTAAGGAGGTTTTACTCACTTCTCCACTGTATCGAGTCTCCAGTTATTATTGTATTAAAATTATTGTAATAATGTAATGTATGTATTCTATAATTTATTTAACACAAGAAATCGTTGAAGGTAGTGATATTCCTTCAGCAGAACTAGAAATTATAACACATGTCATGACAATGACATGTATTAATATTTACTGTCAATAAAATGATTAGCAATGGGAAACCACTACAAATAATGTACTGAACCACACCCTCCCCCTAGTACATTTGAATTGTAATAAAAAAAGCGGAATATTTAAGATAAAAGAATTGTAAATTTTTAAGCGACTTAAAAATCGCAAGAATCACTTCTCAGCAGTCAAAAAATTAAAAGAACAAACTTAATTTTTTAAAGGTTTTAAATTATCAGCTGTGTCCAGGCGTTGTAAGCGGTACAACCTATTACAGGGATCTTTGCCTTGTGAATCATAAGTATTCCATGCGTCAGACTCAACTCCGTGCATTGGAGATTGAGTAAACACCATTGAGCAATGGTTAACGAAGAATGGAACGTATCCTTTAAAAATTAGACTATCATAGTCAGTAGAGTGCGACCAGCAAATTATAAAGAAAAACAACCACATTAAAATTAAATAAACACTAAATTGAGTAAAACGAATGCCTAACAGAATTTCATATATGAAATTACGACACAGGACGCGCCGTCAGAAGAACCTCGAAAATTCATGCATGTTTACAAAGCAAAAAATTCAAAGTAAAGCAAAAATTTAAGGAATATTTAACAATTCTAGTCTTTACGCACATTCTCTACCATATATCCCAACGCTAACGTGACCGTATCCTTTGGTATGCTGAGCAAACATGCCAACCCAATTTACCATGGCACACTGAAATCATCTACTCATCCGTGTGACATGACCACGGTCGAATCTCGGATTAAAATCTAGGATATGCTATCGCCAGTAGCGTTAATGGCCTTGTCGCATTTGATCAGAATTTAAATATTTTACAGAATGAATATCGAAACATATCAAAAATTTATATGTATATTTTGATATACATATAAATATTCAGTCTGCACCTGCACTGCACCATAATAATGTTTATTTTTGTAATAATTTTGTAATTCTTTATTGGGCTTATGCCTGCTGGATTTATGTAACTTTAAATAAATAAAAATGCAAAATAGAAAGCGTATTTAGGAAATTTATGTTACGAGCTTGATAGCTATTGTGGAGCTTTCGAGAGCAGTGGGCTAATGCAATATTCAGTAAATAGACGGTTGATTCGAGGTGATTTCTTTAGAGAGGCACGAAAACATAAAAGTTCGTTCTGAAGTTTTAAGATAACTCACGTTAACAATATTGTAGGAGGAGGCTATGGGACCAATATTTTCAATTATACACAATAGCGTGAAAGCAGAAGTCCCTGGGACGACTGTGAAGTTATTTTTGAAGCTGAAAAATTATTATTTAATCAGAATAAATTGTAAATAGGGAATCTTAAAAAATATTTCAGTAAATAAAATTTGTTTCAATGAAAATATTTGGGTTCTGATTACACTACGTAGTTGTATGTTCCTGACACAAACGTGTTATCTGTGCGGGCAGCGTTCCACGTAACCTACCAAACAAACATTCTTTATTTTCCTTTTCTCTAGTCCTTCCCAATCAAAACATAAATAATATTCTGTAAGGAGGAGTGGGAATCAATAGATTATTTGTTTTTTGTATGTCTAATCACCAACAGTTTAATATTTGATATGCTTAAAAGTATTAGAAATTAACTTTTATGCAATGTTTTATCCAGTTAACTAGCATGATATTACACGTAATAGGCGTGAATACTAAATAAGCTGGTTCACATTTTAAAATTATGAGCAATAGGCAGCATGTTTATCAGACAACGATTGGGAATCATTTTTAATTCCATCAGATTTCATCGAACTTTGATACAAAGTGTTTCGAGCATTTAAAAAATATATTTTCTGGTCAACCATAAGGATTTGCATGTGATGGTATGGGGAAATAACAATATGAACGTTTATTGTACCATATTAATTTCAAATTAACTCAACTGGGCTTTTATATTTTATAACTTATTAATTTCACGTACCTTTTGTTTGGTGATGGTAAAGTGGGTACAGGGGTGAGGAATTATTATTTTATGACATCAGGGGCATATGGTTTCTTAATTACTGTAACTCATGATGTTTTTTCCTAATGAAATGATGGTAACAATGGGGATGATGGGAGGCGTAGGAAAAAGTTGCGGTTTATTTGTTTTATGAATGAAAAGAGAAATTGCATGCCAAGATCCGTGTGAAGTTGATTATTTCGGCCAAACCAGGGGACGTTTGTGATTTTACGGAGAAATTTATTGAAATATTTGAAGGCGATTGAGAAGTATGGAATGCTGTCAACCATATTGTGGAGGCCGTATTGTGGAAATTAATATGGGGCGAATGACAGTTTTGTGTAAGCTGTTGTGTTCTGCTTTGATGGGTAAAAGTGGGGAGGTCGAGTTGTTTATCTGCACATAAAAGGTTCAGTTGCTTAAAAAGCTGCATAACGTGGACTATAAATATTGGGGAATATATTAATGGTGTGGTTTATTCAGGAGTCTTGCATATCAAATAAGGGAGACAACCGAGTTCGGTTAAGGAATACTACTGGAGTGTGATGACGTTTGTGAAAGAAAGATGTGACGTGATCTGGGAATCGAAGCCAGGGAGAATATGCAATTTTTAGGGGAGATTGAAACGCGTGAATTGCATTGATGATTGTAAAGAACTTCAGAAGTTGGGAGTAAATTAATTTTTCTAGCAGCATAGATAGGGTTGGCAAAAGGAATATTGAGCCAAAGCTTTCAGGACAAGCTTATTAGTGGTGATTCTAGAATTGACGAAATAATGCATTATTTCTGTACGAGAAAGTTGGCAGAGAGAGAGAGGCAGAAAGAGAGAGAGAGTAAGAGACGGAGCAAGAGAGAGAGGGAGAGAGAGAAAGTACTGCTTAAAATTAAAGAAAGATATTACTGGAAAATAGCTAACCAAAATTAAAGGGTTAGCCCTCACACTACAGCGCATACAGCTGTTACAAGAACTAATAATGCTTATCAATTGCACACGGACATTCACAACTATTCAATCACGAAGCTGAAAATGATGGAAGTTGCTCTGTACAGATTACGTTTTCGGCTCTTATTGGTAGATTTGGTTTTTGATTACTCTTCATATGATACGTAATGTCACCATGAATCGCCTCAGGGCTGATAATCATAATGAATGGCGATAGTACTTCTAAATGACACAAGAAATTAGTGTACATGTTATAATATAAAGTGACCTGAGCAAAATGCAAATTATCGTATTTTCGTAGAGTTTTTAAATAATGATAAATGTTCACAGCTTTCATTAACTTGAATTACAGATATCATTGGCAATGATAATACGGGAAAATTATAATTAGAAACACTCCAGACGTAAAGCGGGACAGTGGGTAATGCTGCACAGATGTAGCAACCTACGATGATTCCATGACACAAACGAAATTAAGGTTTAATCTTAATTTCAAGAGTAAAATAGTAGGATATGTAAATAATTTATATTTAAAAATAATGAAGTGGGTGAATTGATGACATTTGTTTTTATGTTACTAAATATTTTTCGTTGTACAGTGTATCTAGAATTAGGCAATGCCTAATTTGTATAAAGATGGACAATTTAAAATGAGACATTGAAATATTTCGCAAACTGTGCATAGGACAACATAAATGTTTGAAAAAAGTAGTTAAAGATTAAGAGGAGGGACAATTGAACGGTATCGTGCTCAGGGCACTCAATTACACCACACCTCATATCGGAATTTATATCCCGATCAATCCATTTGGAATTTGTTTGCTGCCCAGGACGATTTTCTCAAGGGTTCAACGTCACTCTTGCCTCATATTCCACCATTGCACCATCACCAAATTAAATTATGTCAAAATCATCAATTATCTCAGACGCTATCAAATAATACATCCTAGATATAAACAATGAGCAATATATACTGAGGTTCATAATAAAGCAGTAAGGGAATATACGACCAAAGGGATAAACAGAGTTTAATAAAAAATAATAGAAATTTAAATAGTAACTAAAATAATTGTGAAGTACATTTTTGATGTAAAATGTAATTCTCAAATTGAAATTAATTCAACACTAATACAAATATTGCAATAGTTTCATTTACAAATATTGAATAAGAAAATGTCAGAATTCTTAAAAATATAATGCAATTTTCCATATTTAGCCGCCTTTTCACTTCCGCCACATACGTACTTACATAGTAAAGAGAAAGTTTTGTAAAGGTGCGGCAAAAATCGGCGATTTTTTGACACAAAAACCCATATTATTGTGCCTTGGTACCGAGAAAATGGATAAATTTTGTTCCTATATATATATTGCTTTCCCTACACACGTTGTGTAGTTCCCTACACAAGTTTTTGTTTTGTGAGTCTTTAATACCGAAAAATCGATTGAAGGAAAAACGTTTTCTTTAATTTATTTATTTATTTATTTATTTACGTCAAAAAACAGTTAAAAACTGCGTATGACGGGCTATGGGGAAAAGTGAATTGTGTGCACATTTTCAAAATTCTGTGATCCCTACACTAAATCATATACTATTTAAGTTTTGAATTTTGAAAGGGAGAAAAAAAACAAAAAAACTCCCATGTAATAAAATCGATTTTCAAGGATAAATAAGCAATAAATTTTGAATTTTGAAAGGGAGAAAAGAAAAAAAAACTCCCATGTAATAAAATCAATTTTCAAGGATAAATAAACAATAAATTTTGAAAGGGAGAGAAAAACAAAAAACTCCCATGTAATAAAATCTATTTTCAAGGATAAATAAGCAATAAATTTTGGCTCTTATTACTTCCTGCCGCGACAACGTGGAAACGATAATTTAAATAATTGTATTTCACACTGAATTCCTAGAAGACGTGCAATAGAAAATGAAGTTACGATTTATCGTCCAGAAAGAAAACAGCAAATTATTTGGCATTTCCGCTCAATGGGATCAGGAAACTGGATCGAAAATCCTGACCGAGATGGGGGCCATTGACCTCGGAAGCTGCGTTAATAATGAGTTGCCACAGGTTGTTTATACTCTTTACTTGACAATAGTCCAAATGGTAATTAATGCACATGTATTTGTATTAAGTTCACGTTATTTTTTTTATGTGATGCCTAGGTAATAGTCTTTAATTGTATAGAAACAGTTATGCAGCAGAATGATTTCACTTGGGATTTAAACTTTTCTATTGAATTAATCGTTTAATGTCGATCTGGCAAAGTGTTGTAAAATAATGTACATGTATTTCAGGCGTATCTTTTTTTGTAATGAGCTGCTGATACCCGTCACCTGATGAATATGATTTCTACGTCGAGTGTTATAGTAATAGACTTCGGCATTTTCTGAAAAAATATTCCCGCCCTTGAGCAAGTCATTTTTTACAAAAACCACTGATTCGTAAATAAAAAGACACGGTAATGGCAGAATTCCTAGATTAATGAAGAGAGGCTTACATGAATCACGTGGGTGGGATTTGGTTATTATTCGTACAATTCGTTTTTGTAATCTAAAAGTCTGGGAGCTATAAGACGTATTTCCCCAGAATATTATGCCATATCTCAGGCGGGAATGAACATTCGCGAAGTATACACAACGAGCAGTATGAAGGCTGACTGAATTTCCAAGAATTCTGAACGCGTAGCATAATGAACTTAATTTTGTGTTCAATTCATTTAAATGGACGTTCCATTTAAGGTTTGACTGAATTGAGAGACCTAAAAATTTTGTTGCATTAACATGAGTCAATGGTACACTGTTCATTTTCAATGGAGCACAGAATTGCTTATTTGAAATGGAAAACTGCATTAAAACCGTTTTCTTTTCGTTTACTATTAATTTGTTATTTCGGAACCAATTTGAAACATCTGATATTGTACTATTTACGGCTTCTTTATTGCAAAGGATGTTCGTATCATCCGCAAAGAGAACCGTTCTTCCGTTTCGAATCGTCGAGGGCATATCGTTTACGTAAAGTAGGAACAGAATAGGGCCTAAAATCGATCCTTGAGGAACTCCACACGCAACGGGCAAAGAGTCGGAAAGGTGCGTACGTAATGTTCCATCATTCCAGTAAGGTATTTCAACTTTCTGAGATCGTTGTTTAAGGTACGAACATAACCAATCTAGAGCAATACCACGGATTCCAAATGTAGGTAATTTGAAAGTAAAATGTCATGATCAATGATGTCAAAAGCTTTTGAGAGAGATCTTAAAACAATTCAATAGGTGCCTCGTTTTGATCTAATGATGAGGCGACATCTTTAAGAAAAGAAAATATAGCTGTTTCCGTTGATTTTGATTTTCTAAATCCATGTTGGCAATCTGAAAGCGCGTCGCGTTTAGTGAGAAAGGTTTCCATTCGTACGTAAAAAAGTCTCTCTAATATTTTTGAAAAAACTGATAGAAGAGAAATGGGCCGATAATTTTGAATTTCATTTTTGTTGCTTTTTTTGAAAAGCGGCTTAATTTTAGCTGTTTTGAAAATATCTGGAAACGTTCCAGTGCATAAAGATGCATTAAATATGTGAGTTAACGGGTGTACAATGGCATACGCACAAGTCTTTAACAAAGAATCTGGGAATTCATCTAAACCGGACGAATATTTATTTTTTAGTTTACTGATTATTTTGAGAATTTCATAGGAAGAAGTTTCGGAAACGAACATTGTGTCTAAAATTTTGGGTGCACTGACTGTTTTTGAATTTTGTGCCTGAAGACCCTTAGTGAGATCGGCAGCAATTCTCGAAAAGTATTGGTTAAAGAGACTAGCCACTGTTGCCGGATCGTTGACATTTATATCGTTATATTTTAAAACAACATTCTCTACGGGTTTTCTAGTTGATTTGGTAGTATTTTTTATTATATTCCACATTTATTTTGTTTTATTATTTGAGTTCAAAATATCCTGATCGTTTTTCATGATTTTTGCCTGCCTTATGACTTTTCGTAACAATGTTTTGTATTTTTTAAAGTAGATAAGGAAATCTTGAGATACGTCATGACGTTTAGAAATGAAAGAAAGAATTCGCTTGTTTTTACAAGGTGTCCTAATCCCTTGTGTTATCCAAGAATTGCTTTTCCGTGAAATATTTAATTTTCGTTTTTGAAGAGGAAAGCAAGTGTTAAAATGAATTGAAAGAGCTGAAAAAAAAGAATTATATTTCTCGTTTGTATCAACAGTATTATAAACCGCTTCCCATGACTCCTGCATCAAGTAGTCTATGAATAATTTAATTTTACTTTTAGTAAACAATCTAGTCATACGTGTATTATTTATTGTGTCAGTGAACGCATTTCTTATAATGGTAAGAATTTGTGCATCGTGGTCACTGTATCCTAAATCTTTTGTTTCAACTTCATATCGAGTAGTAGTTTTGTTAATTATAATTTGATCAATTGCCTTCATCGAATGTTGTGTGATTCGTGTAGGTACATTAATTGTAATGTCTAAATTGAAGGAATTAATTAAATTGAGAAACTTTTCTTTCTCGCAAGATTCGACCAGAAAATCAATGTTAAAATCTCCGCATACAACAATGGATTCAAAAGAGCGATTGCTGACTTTGTTAAGTGTTACCTCCAGGTTTTCTAAGAACAAAATATAATCTGCAGTTCTCTTTGTTGGAGGTCTGTAAATGCAAAGTATTATCACTTTTAGTGAAGTAAGATGTACAACAGAAATTTCGAAAATATTTTCAATGGAATACACATTTAATTCTGCCAAGGGGATAGAATCAACATTATTTCTAACGTAAATACAAGAACCACCATACGTAGGACCTTTATGCGATTCTCTCTCTCTACAATAAAAGCCTGCGAGGTAAAAGTTTGGAATTTGGAAAATGCTAAGTTCATTAGGAGATAACCAATGTTCTGTAAAGCAAAGAACGTCCGTTTGATTTAGATCGCTCTGTAGAGCTGCCTCGATAAACTCAGTTTTATCTGAAAGGGACTGAACATTATGGTGAAGAATGTTTATTTTTTGCAAGTACCTACACGAATGTTTTTCTGCTGCATCTGACTGTAGTTGCTATATATTTACTCCATTTTTACCTCGAGTGCGTGGTCGAAGGTTGTAGTGTGTCTGGGCAGTGACAGGTTGTGAGGAAGATGGGGTATCAGATGAAGACGAATTGGTAGTGGGAATGGGAGAAACGGGAGTAGGTTCAGAGGAAGAGGCAACAGGGTTCGAAATAAGGGTGGGGGGTGGAGA